>JAYJMM010000120.1:2121666-2858333 GCA_037349105.1 Limnomonas spitsbergensis
AACCCTCATCAGAAACGGAAAATAGCCGCAACACGTGACCTGCAAGAACATCACAACTTGGATAATCAAAATAAAAGCCATAGAGACCGTTAACCTTAAACTCAGAAAATGAATCAAAATTACCTCGCTTACAAAAATAAGGAGACCACACGTGAGTGTAAGCTGTGTGTGGTTGCCATAGCACCGTAATGGGGCCTGTTATTGGTGGAGTATTCGTGGCGAGGAGTAAAATGATAGGCAGGTATGTGTTGGCTATTGGTTACGTTGTAGAGGGGCACAGGGTGCTGGGTGTGCATCATGGTGCAGGGGGGGTGGGGGCAAGTGAAATGCGATGTGGAATGGGGCATGGACACAGCGTGGGGCGGCGATATGTAGAACAGCTTCCACTGTTGCACGGATTTCACAAAGAAAAAAATGGCCTATTTCAGTATTTCTACTATCAAGCCATCCACAAATGGTGATTCAATCTGATGAATCAAACCATCGTGATTGTGACCAGATAAAGGCAATAATCCTAGAAATTGCTTAGCTTGGTAAGGAATCATGCATTGATGCCATACCTGAAGACTTTGGGAGCAAAAAGTGGTCAAAATGACAACAAATCAGGCACATGTGGGAGCAGTCATGTTCGCTAAGACAAAGAGAAGTAGAGACCCTGGAATTGCTTTGCCCCTATGGCAAGATACAAAGTATTTGTTTTGTCAAGCAACGCTTCACCGAAGAAATTTTGGATGCCCCCGGAATGCGCAGGGAGTTAAAATGGTTCCTGAGCGCTCGCCCCCCTAAACATAAATCCCTTCGCAGGCAAAGGAAGTTTCATTTCTGGGAACACTGTGGGGAAAGAATGGTAAGCGTAACTGCTAAAATGTCTTTAAAACATGCAGTTGCCTATCTAGGAGAAACAAAAATGGTATCCACTGGACATCGTATATTATTTGTGAGTGATGGCGTAACACAGGTACAGAGAGCAAATTATTGCATCAGCAGAAAACAGAGGGCTCAGCATGGCCCCCTACTCTCAAGGCCTTCCAGTGGGCAGCAGCAGTGTAGATCTTAGCAGCAGGTTTGCCCTGCTGCTCCCTGGGGCCGGCATTTTTTCCATCAACAATCTCGTCATCGTGGCTGTTCCCACAAGCCTGCTGAGGTGTGCCATCCTCTAAGAGCGCATCTCAGTGCTGTTGCGCCACTCAGAGGACCGGCATAGCTTCGCTGCACCTGATGTGGTCTCTACCGGCATAACCAGTCCGGTGGACAGATGCTTGGCAGCACATGAGGTGGGCGCCACCGGCGCTCCCATCCCGCTAATGGATGCCGCTGTGCTTATACAGGATGTCCTGCGGCGTGCATGGCGCAGCTTGTAGACAGCCCCCATGGCAGGGTCAGCGGTGGCAGCAGCAAGCCAGCAACATTACCCGCAGCAGGAGGCGCGGGCTGCCAAGTTTCGATGCTCATGAGCTCATCATCCCTGTCCGCCAGCCGGGTCTGCCGGACCTCCTGCTCTGTCATCGTCCCGTTCAACGTTTCGTTCAGAGACCTAAGTTTAAGGACAGCGGCCTCGCGCGCCGAATAAAGGGCCGTTGTCGAGTCACATCGCCGGACCGCTCCCAGCGATTGCGGGCGGACCCGCTGCAATGTCGACCTGTGGGAACTGGGAACTGGGCGGACGCCCGCAGCGCAGGGGGAACACCCGGGGCCTATCGGACTTGAGGCGTGTCTCAAATCTCAATGCCCTCTTGGCACCTGGGCTCGGTAATCAGGAAACGCAGCCCAGCCATGATGAGGCTGGACGAAGATTCAAAGGAAAGAGCCGATGCTTCTGTAGTTCTGTTGTGGGGTGGCCAGGAGCGCTCATGCTCGCATGCAGCAGCCTGGGCCAGGGGCAGTTGTTTGTCCAGGGGTGATGAGCGAGGCTCCATCCCGATAGGATTCTTCTTTGGGCGTGGCAGGGAACGCATCCTCGGGCTGGGTACACGGAAGATCAGGAGCAATGGCGGAAGTGCTTCCTTGGACGTGTGTGATGGTGGGCAGCAAGTGCTGTCCCACAGTTGGTGATATTGGGCTGTCAAGCACGATGTCTTTGTCCATCCGAGGAGCGTCGTCGATAAATTGTGTCGTCCGCTCTTCCGAGGGATCAAGCTCCCGTTGGGGCCTAAAACATCCCTATGGACGAGGAGATCACAATCAGAGCAGGGCCCGTGTGCGAGGATGCAATGCATGGTGCGATGTGTCATTTGACATGACATTTCTGACTGATACCGGCATGAGTAATTCTCTTCTCATGCACCCAACCATCCTCTGCACCGAACAGCACCATGCGGACAGTGCCATCAATGACAAGGCCAGATCATGATTCAAATATGCCGGTCTGGTTACAATCGCACATAACACGCGCCGCCTGCTCTGTCAGATCCCCGGGTGACAGTGTGCAAGTTGGTCTTCTTTGCCTTCCCGGCCTCTCCTTTTGTTCCTCTCCCCCCCTCTTCCTTTTATTTTCTTCTTTTCTCCCCTCTGAACAGTTGGGCGCCCACGCGGCCGAGCTTTGAGCGGGCCCAGAGGTGTAACGTTTTTGACATTTGTCCTCCGCTCCATTTCAAAAGAAATCCGACAATGTCTAGCAGTTAGTCCAGCCCTAGTTCTTGAAAATCCACACTTTATTGTTTTACTATGCCAGTGGCACTAGCTAAGTGATTTGATGTGAAAGGTATTATGGCTGCGCATGGAAAGAAAGTGGTGTTTCCTGTTTAGTAACCATCATCATATTTTTTGAAAGTAGCGTATTGCTGCAGAACTGTCGGCTGATGATGGTCCCTGAGATTGTCGTCATAGATGATGATACTTTGTGTTCGGCCAAGAAGAATGTGATGTCACAGACAAAGCATAAATCTAGGCATGCTAGCTATAATTCTGCAAGTATCGTGCAACGAGGTCAAGCATTGAGGCGGGTATGTGCTTGCCTAAATACCTTCATAGTTGACTGAGTTATAGCCCTGAGTAGGCTGCTTTGCTTTGCCGTTACGATACTGAACACCGGTAATGCGGCTGGGGGGGTTCTGATGGCTAGCAACGGGAGCAGCATCAGGTTGTGTCATGTCATTTGGTCATTGATGGCAGACCTTATGTAAAATTATGGTTCACACGTTCTCACGCATTTTTATGTTCGGTTTACAGTGCCAGTGGGCGATTGCCAGGACCTGTGCCCGCCATACAATTGGATCCATGATAAGAATACCAGATATAACGTAAAATCAGCCAATCGTGGTGACTGCATGGGCTGTCGACAAACGACTTGACAAACAAATACGTTAGGGAGGCAACACCATCCCATGAAGCAGGAGAAAATCTTCTCCACGTAGAAAAAACCTTGGCTTGTCAAACAAAAGTTGAACTTTCACCGTCCTTTAATAATCTATTTGAAGAATAATTCAACTAGATAATTTTCCAGACATTTCACACTCGACCATGCAACAGTACATATGTTAAGACCACAGGAGGAGACCAAATCAGTGGCGTATTGATGTGGCCTCCAAGATTGCCTAGTTAGAGAAGAAATGGTGACATACCAGCGTAAAATTGAGGGGACAAAATATTACAAAGTGTTTGAACACCATGGGCTGCACACAGAAATAGAAGGAATCACAGTTCTGGAGACGGAAGTAACGAAAGTCCGTCTACCATGTCAATGTAATGAATGTGCTTCCGGGGACCAGCCAAACACTACCAGCATTAGTTTTATTAAGTAGCACTCTTCACTGGACCTACTTTCCAACACCTTCAGAAGACTTTCTGTGTGATGTAAATCTTACGGTATAATCATTCTTAAGCGGACCCCCACCCTCAAGATGTTTGCCAAGGCTATAGGGGCAATAGGAGCATGGAGAAATTATGAGCAGACACTTGTCAGCCAACTGCTGATCATGTTTACGATAGGTCACATCTCATAGGCCGGTAACAGGGACATACAAAAGTATTATGCATCAACAATCCACAAGAGTAGGCTTAGCACAAACAATAACCGCAAATAATAATAACAGCAGGCCATCAGCCTCAGTTGGCATGGCCCTACTTGCCCGGCCTGCCTGTGGGCAGCGGCAGTGCAGATCTCAGCAACAAGTTTGCCCTGCTGCTCCCCGAGGCCGGCACGTTTTCCACCGACTGCCTCATCATCGTGGCTGTCCCCACAAGGCTGCTGAGGTGCGCCATCCTCCGAGAGCGCATCTCAGTGCTGTTGCGCCACTCAGCAGACCGGGACTGCTTCGCTCCACCTGATGTGGGGGCCACCGGTACAGCCAGCCAAGTAGACCCCGCCCTGCCTAAAGAGAACGCTCTTCGGCGCTCTTGGCTCCTGTGTTGCCTTTGGAGAGCGTCCACCCTCTCCATTAGACGGGCCTCCAGCTCAATTGTGGTCATCTCGAGCTTTTCAATCAGGACCCCTTGGTTGAGGACAGCAGCCTCGCGTGCTGAATCTATGGTTCTTGAGACCCCTCCCAGGGATAGCGGGCGGATCTGCTGCAGCTTCTCCAGCGTGCTGCTGATGGACCGCGGCTGCCCAGGGCGCAGGGGGAAGACACGGAGTTTTTCGGGAGAAGTCTTGATGCTCTCCTCGGCCTCTATTTGAAATCTCACCCCTTGCTGCATGCGGCCGGATGAGGACGGTCTGACGGGTGGAGAGGTAGGAGCCATGGCCAATGCTGGAGGGTTGGGGGCGCTCATGCGTGCAGCCATCAGCAGTTTGGCCCAGGAGCGGAGGCTCCGCCCAGTGATGAGAGAGGCGCCGTCCCGGTACGAGGCCTTCTTGGGCGTGACTGGAAAAGAGTCCTGCAACTGGTCCATGACACACACGGAGTCGGAAGCAGTGTTGGATGCGCTCTCATGGTCTTCTGTGAGATTGTCCTGCATGTGTTGCCCTTCCAATGGTGAGGTTGGGCTAACAGCTGAGAAGCCTTCTCCCATCCGAGGAGCGTCGTCGACAATTGTTTTCGTTCGCCCGTCGGGGAGATCGAGCTGCCGTTGAGGCCCAAAGCATCCCTGCGGTATAAGGGCACCACCATATCAGAATATGGCCTATAGCCGAGACCGCAATGTATGCGAGATTTCGATCACTGATACCAGGGTGAAGAACTCATGGTGCCATGAACCCGTTGGTGGCACCCAACGAACGAAATTTGGGTCAGCGTCATTAATAACAACGCTGTTGTCTCAGGCTTCGAGGACACCAGTTTGGTTTGTAACAGCAAGCAACACTGAGTCCTGCTGTGTCCGATAATGCCAACACGCGCCGGGTGGTGACCCGGGAGGGGAGGATAATGTGAATGTGTATACCCGAAACATCAGGCCAATATAAATGGGTCACGCATAGTCGTCGACAGGCATGGTTGTGCTTGATTGCCTCGTCCTCACCAGGAGGCTCGAAGCCCAAAACGGTGGCATGTTGGTGACGAGTCTTGCCAGCCAGCTTTCAGGAGTTCAGAGCTGTATGTGGAAGACACGGGTGTTTGCGTTTGGTCTTTGGTTGGGCTACGGCAGAGTGAACGCGACGGGGTGATTTCCCAGAACGATTGTAAACCAACAAAATCGCAAAATAGTCATAATATGATCGCCAAAGATTGCGGAGAAGATTTCCTCGTCCCAGATTTCGTTATCCGTTGGGATTCGGTTGTACGCCGTCAATTTCAAACGCCACGTCCGCTGCAGCGCTGTCCCCCCTGTTCATTAAGTTCGCACATCATCAATAAGTTTGTAACCACAAGGGTGTTTTGTTTTTTCAATCGACAGAAATGCACCCCGTTGCAGTCGTGTAGACCCTGGTATAGTACCCTAGCAGTCCGCGACTCCGCGTGTCACAGTTTGTGCGCGTAGCTCAGCCAGTGTCTCCAATGCTTGTGGTTGGATCGAAGCTGCCAGTTTGAGTGCATAACATCGTCACAAAGAGGCTCGAAGTCGGGGTGATAGGGAGCGTGTCAGCACTAATCCAACCCTGTGTGTCACTGCGTCAGCAGTCGGAGTGGTGTGGACGACCCGCAGGCTCCAGCATTCCAGTGAAGATCCACACTTCACCGCTTCAAGGTGACGGCCTTAAAGCTCGTATGAGGCAGTTTTAAGGACCCCGAAATATGCTGCTCACACGAGCGCTTGGCTGCTCCAACATTGATAATGATCACCTCTCAGGCACATTGACACGTGCCGAAATAATTTGGTCCATGTTTGTCCCCTTTCCCCCTTCATGGGTATACAGACCGGGGCTTGGGCGTCTCGTCAACCGGTACATCTCAAAATCTACGCCACATCGGCGTTATCTTTTATTTTCACTATTGCTAGAATCAGAAGTTATGACTGGATGGTTGGTTCACTCTAGTCATGACCCAGGGGCGCCCAGGGGGTCCCTGTCCAGACGAACTGGGTCTCATGTCCATCGTGCACAATGCCCGCACCCAACTGGCCAGCACTCGCCTGCACCCACGGGACAAGCACTCCCCTGCACCCACCTGGCCAGCACTCGCCTGCACCCACCTGGCCAATAATCGCATGCACGCACCTGGCCGGGCATACACTCACATGGCCAGCACTTGCAAGCACCCACCTGGCCAGCACACCCTTTCACCCTCCGGACCAACACTCGCCTGTACCCCGCCAACACCCACCTGGCTAATACTCGCCTGCACCATGCCCACACGTTGATGGAGGCGTTGAAGGAGTTGGAGCGTGGAGCAGCTATCCCCAACCTGTGTGAGGCAGTCTCTGACATGCAGCCACTCCCCGTCCTAGAGGTGCTACACCTAATGGACGCAGCCTACAAGCAGGTGCAGCTTCAGGCAACTGGTAGAGGAGACCCTATGGACCACGACACCGAGCAAAGGTCTGCGGCTGCCTACCACGCTTGATTCCAGTCTACGGTGGGCACCGTGGTGGCGCAAGCTAGGAGCCGCACTAGCAATAGGGCGTGCGCTTGTGCGCACGACCTTACGGCTGCGGCTGGGTGCGGTTAGCTTGGCAGACACGCGAGGACGGCGGCGGAGCGGTCAACAATGTGAGACACACTGCTGCCAGCAGTGTTGGGCAAGGGGAGATGGCGAGCATGTGGAGGATGCGCTGCATGTCTGCTTCCATTGCCCTAGCGTGAAGGAGAGGCTTAGGGAGGGAGGTTGGACAGGCCCTTGGCGCCGCGGACTTTCAACAGTTGTACCGGGGCAGGCTTGGGTGGGAGGCTCAGACTTTTGTTGAGGATGTGGTAGGCATTGTTGAGGCCAGTTTGTTGCTTTTCTTTGCCGTCTTGGGGAATTGGTTTTTCTGCCCTCTTTATGGTTTCTTTCTTGCTTTCATGTTGAAGGCTTGAGAGGGGCGGGGATACTTTGGGCTGCCTTTTCCTTTTGGGGGGCGGTATTTCTCTTTCCTTTGTGTTCTTCTCCATGTTTCCATTTTCTCTTAAGTTTCATTCCTTATCTCCCAACGGGACAGTCGGTCACCCACACGGCTGAGCCTTTTTGAGCAGGGCCCAGAGGTGTAATGTCATTGACCATGCCCATTGCCCACACCCACCTGGCCAGCCAGCACTCACAAGCACCGACCTGACAGGTGACAGTGAGACCAATAGTTAACCATACTCAAAGATAACATTCTGATAAACGGTTTCAGTACAAATGGAGTAAGCTCACATCTACTGGTAACCTACCGATGGGACCGAACAGAATACCAAAGGCATGACACTGGGCATGACATGCAGGCAGAGGCACCTTCACATCAGCACCATAACAAAAGCAAGGTCACCAGACATGTGTTCCAGAATTATTGCGAGGGAAAAGGTTGCCGTCAAAGCCTCACCAAGCTGCATGTACTGGCCTTGCTATTAGACCCAAATAGAAGTTGGGAATACCGGCGGACAACAAATGTATGGGACAGGCCCACGTCACGCTAGAAGCTCTGTTTTCTTCCTTTCTTTCGAGCCTTGCAACATATGGATTATCTTGCTTGCTATTTTCACCATGTCTCTTTCAATACACTTAGACCTACCAATTAGTATCATGTATTTTACATTTCACGAATGGTGGGCTCTGTGACGCTTTCATCTGGGACCTGCAAATAGGTCATAATCCCACACGTAAGTGCTGCGCTAACTTCGAGCAAAGGTTTCGAGCATTCCTTGTCCCGGAAGTCCCTGTTGCACAGCCTGGGCCAGCATCGCGTCAGCTCACCCTTGTAAATGCCATGAAACAAGTATGCTTCCTATCCGTGATGGCAGGAAACACTGTTTCGTCACCATGACGGAGCGAGGGGAGAGAGATATATACCTTTATGAGACGATGCAGGCTCTAGAGGTGAGACCTGCCACCCCAGACCGACAGCGCAGACAGTCTAACGGAGCAGACGAATAGGGGGGCATCGCCCATGGAGGTCGTACATGCATATGCAGTCGGGTGTGGGGCAATGAGTGCATGATGAAATGCCATGTGCCAATTAGGGCATGGGATCGACAGGCAGCGGTCTATCTTGCCCATCTCGTCACTGTACACCTCTGTGCACATAAGCGTGTGTATATGTGCATGCGTGCGTGTGTGTGAGAGAGAGGGAGTGTCTATGTGCCTGTGTGTGGGGGTATGTCAGTGTGTGCGTGTGCGTCTGCACGCATTCACATATCAGCATCGTCAATTGGTCTGATGGGCCTTCTCCGGAGCCGTGAAGGTGCCACCAGAGCCTTTTGCATGGGATTACTTTCCATGAGCACGGAAAGACAAGGACCAGACCTATATACATGATAGCAGGTTTCATGAGGTCTCAGGAGTGCATTCTGCAAAGGCAATGAAAGGATATTTTAAGCGAGTGCCTCATCATGTCATGTCTGCCTCACTCCCGCCTGGCTGTTCCACTGAGGAACCATGCATGTCCCCAAACCCTCACCTCCCCTTACCCTCCGACCCCGCTCCGCCATGTCCAACAACCTGCTGCCCCCTTGGGACCTGCCAGGCAGAGAATGCCAGGCTTGAGAGCCAGCTCGGCGAGTGCCGCCTCAGCCTTGCATCCCAAGATGTCCAACTGGACCAGTGCCGCCTCGGCCTTGCATCCCAGGACCTCGAACTGAACCAACTACGCGCTCAGCTCGCCGGCGAGGCCGGTCGCGCCACTTCAGCCCTGGCTAGGCTGGCGGCGAGCGAGGATCGTGGCGCTCTGATAGCTGTCCTGCTGAAGGACAGCGAGCAGCAGCTGAGGCAGCTGCAGCAGGCCCTGTCTGAGCAGCAGCAGGGGACCGGAGCTGGGGAAACAGAGGCTAGGCTGAGGAGGGAGCTTCAGGAGGCGAGGGAGCAGGTGACTGGGCGCCTCCGCTACTAGGAGGGAGGTTTGTGACGGGGCTCGTGACTGAAAAGTGTGTGGCGTGTGCAGTTGCGCACCCGATGCCTTTTCTCCACACGCCCAGCCAAAGACGTTTGGCAGAGGGCGGCAGTGACAGGGTCCTGTGCGGCCACAGCAGGGAGAAAGGGACAGCAGGGGCAGGCTATTTTCTTCTACGCTTTGATATGCTGGCCTCTTCATGACTCCCATCCCCTGACCCTCTTAGCCAGCGCAAGGATGATGGGGGGGGGGTTCTGAGAGAGCGAGGGGTGAAGAGGGAGAGGACGTCATGTCATGGGCTTGAAACCCCAGTCTGAGAGGGAGAGAGGCACTTCAGAAGAACGAAGAGCTCACATAGCGGTGGTTAACGTTTAGCCCCTCTGCTTCGGGGAAAACTGCAAGTTTAGTCAAATGCCCAAGCGCGCTGTTCCCCTCTGGTTTCCATTGGGAATTAGCGCGCTTCTGTCAGACTGCTTGGGGACCCCAAATTAGTCCTCTGGTTGAGCTGCCACGCCTAACAGCTCGAATACGTCTCTATCAGTTTGAAAGCCGAGCGACCTCCTGTAGACAGCTCCGAAAACACACAGAGATCCACCCATTGGATCCGGCACTCAACGATGCTTAAACGACCTATCGCTGACAACCCCCTTTGATTATGTCTTTGCAACTGGTCTCCCAGGTGGCCAATCTTCTGCAGAGGGATGCAGACAGCCAGAGCAGTGCTGGCGAGAGCGAGGAGACACAGACAAAAGTACTGCGCATGCAGGTGCGCTGGTTTCGGTGCACCCTAAACCCTAAACCCTAATCTAGCGCTAGTTTCGGTGCACCACTCCACAGCACACCAGTATGCTCAGCACACAGGTTGCATGCACCTGGCATGCGGGCCTTTCAGCACCCAATCGGCTGTGCGGAACATTGTGAAGCTTCCAGCCCCTGTGCTGCAAAGCCCGGTAACCTAGGGGTTGTCGACCACTGCCTGCCAGAGTAGTTTGCTCATGCCAGCACATGGTCGGACCAGCCTTGCAAAGGGGTCCCGGGAAAAAATATGCATGGTCGGCCCCGACAAAAAAAATTGCAGGGGTGGTTCTTAGGCCTGCATGGTCTGCTTGGAAAAAACACAAGCAGACAGCTGGTGGGAGCAATACTTACAGGCATGCCCTCACGGGCTTACACAATCTCCACACAGTAGTTAGCCTTGCCTCCTTCTGTGATGAGTAGGGCAGGCAACCTCGTATAGGGACTTATACGGTCATTGCCTGACACTGTCGCAGGGGGGGCGTGAACGGTGACGCCTGGCGTCGCCGTCATGCCGGTGCACTCCGGTTGCATCCCGTGCCTCTGCCCCACAACAGCTCACCTCTTAACGCTGCAGGGTTCCCACTTTTGACCCGTCCCTGCGCAGCGATCCTTGTTCCTCATTACCCGCTGTGCAGGGTTCCTTGTTCCTCATTACCCGCTGTGCAGGGTTCCTTGTTCCTCATTACCCGCTGTGCAGGGTTCCTTGTTCCTCATTACCTGCTGTGCAGGGTTCCTTGTTCCTCATTACCCGCTGTGCAGGGTTCCTTGTTCCTCATAACCCGCTGTGCAGGGTTCCTTGTTCCTCATTACCCGCTGTGCAGGGTTCCTTGTTCCTCATTACCCGCTGTGCAGGGTTCCTTGTTCCTCATTACCCGCTGTGCAGGGTTCCTTGTTCCTCATTACCTGCTGTGCAGGGTTCCTTGTTCCTCATTACCCGCTGTGCAGGGTTCCTTGTTCCTCATTACCCGCTGTGCAGGGTTCCTTGTTCCTCATTACCTGCTGTGCAGGGTTCCTTGTTCCTCATTACCTGCTGTGCAGGGTTCCTTGTTCCTCATTACCCGCTGTGCAGGGTTCCTTGTTCCTCATTACCCGCTGTGCAGGGTTCCTTGTTCCTCATTACCTGCTGTGCAGGGTTCCTTGTTCCTCATTACCCGCTGTGCAGGGTTCCTTGTTCCTCATTACCCGCTGTGCAGGGTTCCTTGTTCCTCATTACCTGCTGTGCAGGGTTCCTTGTTCCTCATTACCTGCTGTGCAGGGTTCCTTGTTCCTCATTACCTGCTGTGCAGGGTTCCTTGTTCCTCATTACCTGCTGTGCAGGGTTCCTTGTTCCTCATTACCCGCTGTGCAGGGTTCCTTGTTCCTCATTACCCGCTGTGCAGGGTTCCTTGTTCCTCATTACCTGCTGTGCAGGGTTCCTTGCTCCTCATTACCTGCTGTGCAGGGTTCCTTGTTCCTCATTACCTGCTGTGCAGGGTTCCTTGTTCCTCATTACCCGCTGTGCAGGGTTCCTTGCTCCTCATTACCCGCTGTGCAGGGTTCCTTGCTCCTCATTACCCGCTGTGCAGGGTTCCTTGTTCCTCATTACCCGCTGTGCAGGGTTCCTTGCTCCTCATTACCCGCTGTGCAGGGTTCCTTGTTCCTCATTACCCGCTGTGCAGGGTTCCTTGTTCCTCATTACCTGCTGTGCAGGGTTCCTTGTTCCTCATTACCCGCTGTGCAGGGTTCCTTGCTCCTCATTACCTGCTGTGCAGGGTTCCTTGTTCCTCATTACCCGCTGTGCAGGGTTCCTTGTTCCTCATTACCCGCTGTGCAGGGTTCCTTGCTCCTCATTACCCGCTGTGCAGGGTTCCTTGTTCCTCATTACCCGCTGTGCAGGGTTCCTTGTTCCTCATTACCCGCTGTGCAGGGTTCCTTGTTCCTCATTACCCGCTGTGCAGGGTTCCTTGTTCCTCATTACCCGCTGTGCAGGGTTCCTTGCTCCTCATTACCCGCTGTGCAGGGATCCTTGTTCCTCATTACCCGCTGTGCAGGGTTCCTTGTTCCTCATTACCTGCTGTGCAGGGTTCCTTGTTCCTCATTACCCGCTGTGCAGGGTTCCTTGTTCCTCATTACCCGCTGTGCAGGGTTCCTTGTTCCTCATTACCCGCTGTGCAGGGTTCCTTGTTCCTCATTACCCGCTGTGCAGGGTTCCTTGTTCCTCATTACCCGCTGTGCAGGGTTCCTTGTTCCTCATTACCCGCTGTGCAGGGTTCCTTGTTCCTCATTACCCGCTGTGCAGGGTTCCTTGTTCCTCATTACCCGCTGTGCAGGGTTCCTTGTTCCTCATTACCCGCTGTGCAGGGTTCCTTGTTCCTCATTACCCGCTGTGCAGGGTTCCTTGCTCCTCATTACCCGCTTGTTCCTCATTACCCGCTGTGCAGGGTTCCTTGTTCCTCATTACCCGCTGTGCAGGGTTCCTTGTTCCTCATTACCCGCTGTGCAGGGTTCCTTGTTCCTCATTACCCGCTGTGCAGGGTTCCTTGTTCCTCATTACCCGCTGTGCAGGGTTCCTTGTTCCTCATTACCCGCTGTGCAGGGTTCCTTGCTCCTCATTACCCGCTGTGCAGGGTTCCTTGTTCCTCATTACCCGCTGTGCAGGGTTCCTTGTTCCTCATTACCCGCTGTGCAGGGTTCCTTGTTCCTCATTACCCGCTGTGCAGGGTTCCTTGTTCCTCATTACCCGCTGTGCAGGGTTCCTTGTTCCTCATTACCCGCTGTGCAGGGTTCCTTGTTCCTCATTACCCGCTGTGCAGGGTTCCTTGTTCCTCATTACCCGCTGTGCAGGGTTCCTTGCTCCTCATTACCCGCTGTGCAGGGTTCCTTGTTCCTCATTACCCGCTTGTTCCTCATTACCCGCTGTGCAGGGTTCCGTGTTCCTCATTACCCGCCTGTTCCTCATTACCCGCTTGTTCCTCATTACCCGCTGTGCAGGGTTCCTTGTTCCTCATTACCCGCTTGTTCCTCATTACCCGCTGTGCAGGGTTCCTTGCTCCTCATTACCCGCTGTGCAGGGTTCCTTGTTCCTCATTACCCGCTGTGCAGGGTTCCTTGTTCCTCATTACCCGCTGTGCAGGGTTCCTTGTTCCTCATTACCCGCTGTGCAGGGTTCCTTGTTCCTCATTACCCGCTGTGCAGGGTTCCTTGTTCCTCATTACCCGCTGTGCAGGGTTCCTTGTTCCTCATTACCCGCTGTGCAGGGTTCCTTGTTCCTCATTACCCGCTGTGCAGGGTTCCTTGTTCCTCATTACCCGCTGTGCAGGGTTCCTTGTTCCTCATTACCCGCTGTGCAGGGTTCCTTGTTCCTCATTACCCGCTGTGCAGGGTTCCTTGTTCCTCATTACCCGCTGTGCAGGGTTCCTTGTTCCTCATTACCCGCTGTGCAGGGTTCCTTGTTCCTCATTACCCGCTGTGCAGGGTTCCTTGTTCCTCATTACCCGCTGTGCAGGGTTCCTTGCTCCTCATTACCCGCTTGTTCCTCATTACCCGCTGTGGCAGGGTTCCTTGTTCCTCATTACCCGCTGTGCAGGGTTCCTTGTTCCTCATTACCCGCTGTGCAGGGTTCCTTGTTCCTCATTACCCGCTGTGCAGGGTTCCTTGTTCCTCATTACCCGCTGTGCAGGGTTCCTTGTTCCTCATTACCCGCTGTGCAGGGTTCCTTGTTCCTCATTACCCGCTGTGCAGGGTTCCTTGTTCCTCATTACCCGCTGTGCAGGGTTCCTTGTTCCTCATTACCCGCTGTGCAGGGTTCCTTGTTCCTCATTACCCGCTGTGCAGGGTTCCTTGTTCCTCATTACCCGCTGTGCAGGGTTCCTTGTTCCTCATCACCCGCTGTGCAGGGTTCCTTGCTCCTCATTACCCGCTGTGCAGGGTTCCTTGTTCCTCATTACCCGCTTGTTCCTCATTACCCGCTGTGCAGGGTTCCTTGTTCCTCATTACCCGCTTGTTCCTCATTACCCGCTTGTTCCTCATTACCCGCTGTGCAGGGTTCCTTGTTCCTCATTACCCGCTTGTTCCTCATTACCCGCTGTGCAGGGTTCCTTGCTCCTCATTACCCGCTGTGCAGGGTTCCTTGTTCCTCATTACCCGCTGTGCAGGGTTCCTTGTTCCTCATTACCCGCTGTGCAGGGTTCCTTGCTCCTCATTACCCGCTGTGCAGGGTTCCTTGTTCCTCATTACCCGCTGTGCAGGGTTCCTTGTTCCTCATTACCCGCTGTGCAGGGTTCCTTGTTCCTCATTACCCGCTGTGCAGGGTTCCTTGTTCCTCATTACCCGCTGTGCAGGGTTCCTTGTTCCTCATTACCCGCTGTGCAGGGTTCCTTGTTCCTCATTACCCGCTGTGCAGGGTTCCTTGCTCCTCATTACCCAGCTGTGCAGGTGTTCCTTGCTCCTCATTTACCCGCTGTGCAGGGTTCCTTGTTCCTCATTACCCGCCGTACAGGTTCCTTGCTCCTCATTACCCGCTTGTTCCTCATTACCCGCTGTGCAGGGTTCCTTGTTCCTCATTACCCGCTGTGCAGGGTTCCTTGTTCCTCATTACCCGCTTGCTCCTCATTACCCGCTGTGCAGGGTTCCTTGCTCCTCATTACCCGCTGTGCAGGGTTCCTTGTTCCTCATTACCCGCTGTGCAGGGTTCCTTGCTCCTCATTACCCGCTGTGCAGGGTTTCCTTGTTCCTCATTAAACCCCTGTGCAGGTTCCTTGTTCCTCATTACCCGCTGTGCAGGGTTCCTTGTATCCTCATTACCCCGCTGTGCAGGGTTCCTGCTCCTCATTACCCGCTGTGCAGGGTTCCTTGTTCCTCATTACCCGCTGTGCAGGGTTCCTTGTTCCTCATTACCCGCTGTGCAGGGTTCCTTGTTCCTCATTACCCGCTGTGCAGGGTTCCTTGCTCCTCATTACCCTGTGCAGGGTTCCTTGTTCCTCATTACCCGCTGTGCAGGGTTCCTTGTTCCTCATTACCCGCTGTGCAGGGTTCCCTTGTTCCTCATTACCCGCTGTGCAGGGTTCCTTGCTCCTCATTACCCGCTGTGCAGGGTTCCTTGTTCCTCATTACCCGCTGTGCAGGGTTCCTTGTTCCTCATTACCCGCTGTGCAGGGTTCCTTGTTCCTCATTACCCGCTGTGCAGGGTTCCTTGTTCCTCATTACCGCTGTGCAGGGTTCCTTGTTCCTCATTACCCGCTGTGCAGGGTTCCTTGTTCCTCATTACCCGCTGTGCAGGGTTCCTTGTTCCTCATTACCCGCTGTGCAGGGTTCCTTGTTCCTCATTACCCGCTGTGCAGGGTTCCTTGTTCCTCATTACCCGCTGTGCAGGGTTCCTTGTTCCTCATTACCGCTGTGCAGGGTTCCTTGTTCCTCATTACCCGCTGTGCAGGGTTCCTTGTTCCTCATTACCCGCTGTGCAGGGTTCCTTGTTCCTCATTACCCGCTGTGCAGGGTTCCTTGCTCCTCATTACCCGCTGTGCAGGGTTCCTTGTTCCTCATTACCCGCTGTGCAGGGTTCCTTGTTCCTCATTACCCGCTGTGCAGGGTTCCTTGTTCCTCATTACCCGCTGTGCAGGGTTCCTTGCTTCCTCATTACCCGCTGTGCAGGGTTCCTTGTTCCTCATTACCCGCTGTGCAGGGTTTCCTTGTTCCTCATTACCCGCTGTGCAGGGTTCCTTGTTCCTCATTACCCGCTGTGCAGGGGTTCCTTGTTCCTCATTACCCGCTGTGCAGGGTTCCTTGTTCCTCATTACCCGCTGTGCAGGGTTCCTTGTTCCTCATTACCCGCTGTGCAGGGTTCCTTGTTCCTCATTACCCGCTGTGCAGGGTTCCTTGTTCCTCATTACCCGCTGTGCAGGGTTCCTTGTCTCCTCATTACCCGGGTCCTCATTATCCGCTGTGCAGGGTTCCTTGCCTCCTCATTACCCGCTTGTTCCTCATTACCCGCTGTGCAGGGTTCCTTGTTCCTCATTACCCGCTGTGCAGGGTTCCTTGTTCCTCATTACCCGCTGTGCAGGGTTCCTTGCTCCTCATTACCCGCTGTGCAGGGTTCCTTGTTCCTCATTACCCGCTGTGCAGGGTTCCTTGTTCCTCATTACCCGCTGTGCAGGGTTCCTTGTTCCTCATTACCCGCTGTGCAGGGTTCCTTGTTCCTCATTACCCGCTGTGCAGGGTTCCTTGTTCCTCATTACCCGCTGTGCAGGGTTCCTTGTTCCTCATTACCCGCTGTGCAGGGTTCCTTGTTCCTCATTACCCGCTGTGCAGGGTTCCTTGTTCCTCATTACCCGCTGTGCAGGGTTCCTTGTTCCTCATTACCCGCTGTGCAGGGTTCCTTGTTCCTCATTACCCGCTGTGCAGGGTTCCTTGTTCCTCATTACCCGCTGTGCAGGGTTCCTTGTTCCTCATTACCCGCTTGTTCCTCATTACCCGCTGTGCAGGGTTCCTTGTTCCTCATTACCCGCTGTGCAGGGGTTCCTTGTTCCTCATTACCCGCTGTGCAGGGTTCCTTGTTCCTCATTACCCGCTGTGCAGGGTTCCTTGTTCCTCATTACCCGCTGTGCAGGGTTCCTTGTTCCTCATTACCCGCTGTGCAGGGTTCCTTGTTCCTCATTACCCGCTGTGCAGGGTTCCTTGTTCCTCATTACCCGCTGTGCAGGGTTCCTTGTTCCTCATTACCCGCTGTGCAGGGTTCCTTGTTCCTCATTACCCGCTGTGCAGGGTTCCTTGTTCCTCATTACCCGCTGTGCAGGGTTCCTTGTTCCTCATTACCCGCTGTGCAGGGTTCCTTGTTCCTCATTACCCGCTGTGCAGGGTTCCTTGTTCCTCATTACCCGCTGTGCAGGGTTCCTTGTTCCTCATTACCCGCTGTGCAGGGTTCCTTGTTCCTCATTACCCGCTGTGCAGGGTTCCTTGTTCCTCATTACCAGCGCTTGTGCAGGGATTCCTTGTTCCGCATTAACCGCCTGTGCAAGGGTTCCTTGGTTCCTCATTAACAACTGCTGTGGAGGCAGGGTTCACATTGGTCCTCATTAACCAGCGACTGTGGCAGGGTTCCTTGTTCCTCATTACCCGCTGTGTCAGGTTGCTCCTTGTTCCTCATTACCAATCGCTGTGGGGGCAGGGTTCCTTGTTCCTCATTACCCGCTGGTGGCAGAGGTTCCTATGTTCCTTCATTACCGCTGTGCAGGGTGCCTTGTTCCTCATTACCACGCGGTAGGCAGGGTTCCGTGTTCCTCATTACCGCCGCGTGTGCGAGAGGTTCCTATGTTCCTCATTACCACGCTGTGGCAGGGTTCCCTTGTTCCTCATTACGCCGATGTGCAGGCGTTCCTTGTGACTCATTACCGCGCTGTGCAGGTTCACGTGCTTCCAGCATTACCGCTGTGCAGGGTATCGTGCTCCTCATTAACAGCGCTGTGGCAAGGGTTCCTTGTTCCTCATTACCCGCTGTGCAGGGGTTCCTTGTTCTTCCTCATTACCGCTGCTGTGGCAGGGTTCCTTGTTCCTCATTACCACGCTAGTGCAGGGTTCCTTGTTCCTCATTACCCGCTGTGCAGGGTTCCTTGTTCCTCATTACCCGCTGTGCAGGGTTCCTTGTTCCTCATTACCCGATGTGCAGGGTTCCTTGTTCCTCATTACCCGCTGTGCAGGGTTCCTTGTTCCTCATTACCCGCTGTGCAGGGTTCCTTGTTCCTCATTACCCGCTTGTTCCTCATTACCCGCTGTGCAGGGTTCCTTGCTCCTCATTACCCGCTGTGCAGGTTCCTTGTTCCTCATTACCCGCTGTGCAGGGTTCCTTGTTCCTCATTACCCGCTGTGCAGGGTTCCTTGTTCCTCATTACCCGCTGTGCAGGGTTCCTTGTCCTCATTACCCGCTGTGCAGGGTTCCTTGTTCCTCATTACCCGCTGTGCAGGGTTCCTTGTTCCTCATTACCCGCTGTGCAGGGTCCTTGTTCCTCATTACCCGCTGTGCAGGGTTCCTTGTTCCTCATTACCCGCTGTGCAGGGTTCCTTGTTCCTCATTACCCGCTGTGCAGGGTTCCTTGTTCCTCATTACCCGCTGTGCAGGGTTTGTTCTCATTAACCCCCTTGTTCCTCATTACCCGCTGTGCAGGGTTCTCTTGCTCCTCATTACCCGCTGTGCAGGGTTCCCTTGCTCCTCATTACCCGCTGTGCAGGGTTCCTGTCCTCATTACACCGCTGTGCAGGGTATCCATTGCTCCCTCATTACCCGCTTGTTCCTCCATTACCCTCTGTGCAGGGTTCCTTGTTCCTCATTACCCGCTGTGCAGGGTTCCTTGTTCCTCAATTACCCGCTGTGCAGGGTTCCTTGTTCCTCATTACCCGCTTGTGCAGGGTTCCTTGTTCCTCATTACCCGCTGTGCAGGGGTTCCTTGTTTCCTCATTACCCGCTGTGGCAGGGTTCCTTGTTCCCATTACCCGCTGTGCAGGGTTCCTTGTTCCTCATTACCCGCTGTGCAGGTTCCTTGTTCCTCATTACCCGCTGTGCAGGGTTCCTTGTTCCTCATTACCCGCTGTGCAGGGTTCCTTGTTCCTCATTACCCGCTGTGCAGGGTTCCTTGTTCCTCATTACCCGCTGTGCAGGGTTCCTTGTTCCTATTACCCGCTGTCAGGTTCTTTCCTCATTACCCGCTGTGCAGGGTTCCTTGTTCCTCATTACCCGCTGTGCAGGGTTCCTTGTTCCTCATTACCTTGCAGGTTCCTTGTTCCTCATTACCCGCTGTGTCAGGGTCCTTGTTCCTCATACCCGCTTGTTCCTCATTACCACCCGCTGTGCACGGGTTCTGTTCCTCATTACCCGATTGTTCCTCATTACCCGCTGTGCAGGGTTCCTTGTTCCTCATTACCCGCTGTTCCTCATTACCCGCTGTGCAGGGTTCCTTGTTCCTCATACCCGCTTGTGCCTCATTACCCGCTGTGCAGGGTCCTTGTTCCTCATTACCCGCTGTGCAGGGTTCCTTGGTCCTCATTACCCGCTGAGCAGGGTTCCGTTGCTCCTCATTACCCGCTGTGCAGGGTTCCTTGCTTCCTCATTACCCGCTGTGCAGGGGTCCTGGTTCCTCATTACCCGCTGTGCAGGGTTCCTTGTTCCTCATTCCCCGCTTGTGGCCAGGTGTCCTTGTTCCTCATTACCCGCTGTGCCGGGGTTCCTTGTTCCTACATTACCCGCTGGGGCAGGGTGCCTTGCTCCTCATTACCCGCTGTGCATGGGTTCCTGCTCCTCATTACCCGCTGTGCAGGGTTCCTTGTTCCTCATTACCCGCTGTGCAGGGGTTTTCCTTGTTCCTCATTACCCGCTGTGCAGGGTTCCTTGTTCCTCATTACCCGCTGTGCAGGGTTCCTTGCTTCCTCATTACCCGCTGTGCAGGGTTCCTTGTTCCTCATTACCCGCTGTGCAGGGTTCCTTGTTCCTCAATTACCCGCTGTGCAGGGTTCCTTGTTCCTCATTACCCGCTGTGCAGGGTTCCTTGTTCCTCATTACCCGCTGTGCAGGGTTCCTTGTTCCTCATTACCCGCTGTGCAGGTTTTTCCTCATTACCCGCTGTGCAGGGTTCCTTGTTCCTCATTACCCGCTGTGCAGGGTTCCTTGTTCCTCATTACCCGCTTGTTCCTCATTACCCGCTGTGCAGGGTTCCTTGTTCCTCATTACCGTTTTCTCTTACCCGCTGTGCAGGTTCCTTGTTCCTCATTACCCGCTGTGCAGGGTTCCTTGTTCCTCATTACCCCGCTGTGCAGGGTTCCTTGCTCCTCATTACACGCGGTGCAGGTTTCCTTGTTCTCATTACCCGCTGTGAGGGTTTCATTGTTTCTCATTTACACCGCTGTGCCAGGGTTCCTTGTTCCTCAGTACCCCGCCTGTGCAGGTTTCCTTGTTCCTCATTACCGCTGTGACAGGGTTCCTTGTTGCCTCATTACCCGCTGTGCAGGGTTCCTTGTTCCTCTTTACCCTGCTGTGCAGGGTTCTGTTCCTCATTACCCCCCCCCCCCCCCCCCCCTCCCCCCCCGCTGTGCAGGGTCCTTGTCCTATACCCCCGCTGTGCAGGGTTCCTTGTTCCTCATTACCCGCTGTGCAGGGTTCCTGTTCCTCATACCCGCTGTGGCAGGAGTTCCTTGCTTCCTCATTACCCGCTGTGCAGGTTCCTTGTTCCTCATTACCCGCTGTGCAGGGTTCCTTGTTCCTCATTACCCGCTGTGCAGGGTTCCTTGTTCCTCATTACCCGCTGTGCAGGGTTCCTTGTTCCTCATTACCCGCTGTGCAGGGTTCCTTGCTCCTCATTACCCGCTGTGCAGGGTTCCTTGTTCCTCATTACCTGCTGTGCAGGGTTCCTTGTTCCTCATTACCCGCTGTGCAGGGTTCCTTGTTCCTCATTACCCGCTGTGCAGGGTTCCTTGCTCCTCATTACCCGCTGTGCAGGGTTCCTTGCTCCTCATTACCCGCTGTGCAGGGTTCCTTGCTCCTCATTACCCGCTGTGCAGGGTTCCTTGTTCCTCATTACCCGCTGTGCAGGGTTCCTTGCTCCTCATTACCCGCTGTGCAGGGTTCCTTGTTCCTCATTACCCGCTGTGCAGGGTTCCTTGTTCCTCATTACCCGCTTGTTCCTCACTACCCGCTGTGCAGGGTTCCTTGTTCCTCACTACCCGCTGTGCAGGGTTCCTACTTTTGACCCTTCCTGCGCAGCGTTCCTAATCTTCATTACCCGCTGTGCAGCGTCCCTTGCGCCTCATTACGCTGCGTTTCAACCTCCCTTCCGCAGGCCCAGTTGGTCCAGCTACAGGACGAGAACGCTTCCCTGCGCTGCAGCTTCGACGCCCCGACATGCCCCCCCTGGCTCAGCACCAACGGCAGGCCACTGCAGCAAGGCACCCAGGGGCCACACGGCTCCCCACGGTCAGCTAGCTTGCTCAGCCCCAGAGGGAACACTGCTGCTCCCACTGCTGCCACACCTGTTGCTGCCGCTGCCTTCTGTCCTCAACCCGCTCATCGGGAAGTAGAGGGTGGAAGCGGCGAAAATATTCTCTCAGATGGTAGGCTTGGGGGAGCTGGGGATGGGGGGCATCTTGAACATGGTCATGAGGAGGGGGGGCGGGGTACCATGAGGTCATTGAGCATATTAGCCTCACAAGCCTGCCCCCCAAGGAGGAAAACCTGTTCGCCATCAGCCCGCGGGAAGTGCCGGCACCTGCGGTACTGGTGAGGGACATCAGTGTGCCCAAGTGGGGGGAAATGTGTCTTAAGCACAGGGCTCTGCAGACGCAGAACCAGGAGTGAAAGGCAAGGGAGCAAAGGGCCCGCCACATGCGCTGTGGCTGACAGGGGTGGTGCAAGGGAGGTGGAAACATGGGCGCATGAAGTGCAGTGTGAGGTGGTGCGGCTGAGGGGGAGGAGGGGGGAGGGATCTGAGGGGGGAGGTGTGTGGAAAGGGAGGGTTGAGGTGTTTGTGGTATTGACAGCATCATAGTCTAAGATAATGAGCGCATCCATGAGATGCCAAGGAAGAGGGGGGGGGGAGCAGGAAGTATGAAAACCCACACCCTAAACCATCAGGAGGGAATCGCAAGTTTGATTTTGTTTTCTCGTATGGGACCATACCCCCCGCCACACACACACATTTGAGTGCTATCAGATGATTATGGCCTGAGGCATCCAAACAAGTATAGGAGCAGGCCCGCCGACATGACAGGGCTTGGAAACACCTACAATGACCCAGTGTAGATCGCACTGTCCCGCGCAATACTTGTAGGCAAGACAGCAGCGCTGTAGCATTCTCATAATGACATAAAGCGCATTCCATCACATCGCGAGAGGGTCACGTACATGTAGTATTGTGTCCCCTGCTGGACCTCTTAGTTATCACCTTGTGTGTGTCTTGTCTGTTCTAGCAGCAGACTGTCTCTCACAGGCGAAGCCAGGCCACCATGCCAACGCCCCTGAGTAACCTCCCCTGTGCTCCTTGCAGATGAGCGTCGCTCAAGGGCCTCCAGCTGCGCTTCAAATGGCAAGGCAAGCAGCCCCCCTTGCGTGGGCAAGGGACAGGACGAGGCTCCGCAAACGCCCGCGCTTGCTGTGGGTAGAGATACAGGTAGCCCTGCTGTCTCCCGGCCGCAAGACGCCGCCAGTCCGGAGTCGCCACAGACCCCCGCTCCCGCCGCGCCTGGCGCCCGCGCGCCGCCGTCGCCCTTGAGTGTCCCCGAGGCGGCCACCGTCCTGCCGACGCCTGCCCCCCCCTCCCCACCCCGGCGCGCCTTCTTCTATCAGAAGCAGGGCAGTGCCCGGTCCTCGTGCACCGGGCGGGGCTCTAGCCTGCAGGGCATGGACACCGAAGGCTCTGAAGGCGCGGTGGTTTCCGACCAGGAGGACGAGGATGGGGTTATCCATATCGATCTCACCAAAACAGCGGGCATGCCAGCCACGATCTTCCATCGGCCGCCGCCCCGTGGCGCCGGCGGGCCTGGTCCTTCACGCTTCAGCTACAACGGTGTTGCGGCGTCTGGAGGCGAACACGCAGGCTTCCCGTTCGGGGCGGAAGGCATCCGGCTGGAGGCTTTGTTCGGGATGTCTGATCAGGACGAGCAGGTGCGCCACGACGGGATGGAGGAGGAGGACGATTCGGACGAATGCGGTGGCGACGGCCGCAGCAATGAGAGCGAGGGCGATGTGGGCAACTATGATAGCTACGCCTGGCCGCGCGAGGCCAGCACGTTTGGTGTTCGGTGTCCCGGGGGGGACCAGGACCAGTCGGTGTATGCGGAATCTTCTGAGGGAGAGGGCTTTGGCGATGAGGACAGGGACAATGTTGGGGGGCAGCGGAAAGTGTGGGGCGGCGTTGACGGCCAGGCCAGTGGAACCTCCGCTTTCGGGGTGTTTGCCGCCATGTTCGGGTCCTCCTTGGGGACCAGGCAGGCATGTGGAGCCCACAAGAGGGAGCGAGCACCTGGCAAGGGCTGGGGCTCTGTCACAAACCCTCTGTTTTGCGAGATGCCGGGCTGCTTGCCGCTCGTAGCCGAAGAGCGAGGGATGATGAATCCGCTTTTCCGCGGCAGCGGCAGCGCTGCCGACGGAAGCGACAGCAGCAATGATGGTTCCACGGACAGTGGCGGCGCTCGCGCAGGCCTCACGTCGGGCATCAAGTTCATGCCAGTGGAGGAGAGGGAGGACGAGGAGGACTCTGATCATGACTTTGATCACGAGGATCTCCTCCAGGATCTGGACACCGAAACGCCCTCCGTCCGCCTGTTCTCCGGCCGCTTCCCATCCCCCGGCTGCGCCTCTCCCGGCAGCAGCATCAGCATCGGAGAGACTTCCATATCAAGCAAGGGCTCTCCCCTCTCCTCGGTGGTCCAGTCTCCAGACGGCGCTTCATTGGGCAGCAGCAGGGCGCCTGATCTGGGCGCCTTGCACCTGCATGTGCCCGAGCTAGGTCTGCCACCAGCCGACAGCCGACAACGTCACAGGCAAGCCGCTCAGGCAACCAGGTCTTTTTGTTGTCATCCGGTTTGTTCTCATGCTCTAGCAGTGGAGCATGCCCTTGGGCCCAGGCTGTGCTGTTTCCTCAACTCTCATGCCCTTCACAGCGTGTACCATAGCTTTCTTTATTTCGTAAAAAGCAATGCCCAGGGCTTAGGGCTGAAGAGTAAGTGCAAACGGCTGAAGTAGATGATGTGAGCCCCGAGTTCATTTTTGGAGGACCTGCTTTTTGGAGGCTTTGAGGATTTGACCCCTGTCACCTGACATGTCATCATGTGTCACCCCGGAAGCCTGACAGCCAATTACCCACACATTGACACTTGAAGACTTGGACACTAAAACTCAATAAACGCTCAACACGACAGTACTGCACTTTGAAGCGCCTTCCCTCAAAATTGACGTTCTTTGGGGTTCAGGGATTCATTTTGGTACTAATTATCGATCGTCGACGCCAGCTTCAGTCAGGGATCAAGACTTTGTGTCCACTTTTCCCATTAGGGCATTAAATAATTGATTAATTATGTCTGAGAGAAGGTCATTCAAATGTACGGTATGGCACTTGATAGTATTTTACGGAATTCCCGAAGACTCAACTCAAGACTGCTACCTCTGGACATTCTCCTTTTAAAGTGACAATGGATATCACTTGAGTGCCCTTAAAACTACCTATAATTGGACTTCATCCCACTTCACGGCGCAGGTATGATGGCCAAGATCCGTTGTTGGCCGAGGAGCCGTTTTCCCCGGGCATGCAAGCAGACGCACCAGCTCGTGCAACAACAACAACAGAGGCAGACGCAGAACCACCGGCAGGCGCAACAGAAGCTGGGCCCGGCAACGCCACGAACGGTCCAGAGGAGGGCGTTTCTGCGAGCAGCGCAACGGGCAGCCCCACTGGGGGCAAGGGGGTGCTGATGAACAAATCTTTAAGGGGAGGGCAGCGCCGTTCCATGGTGTCCCTCAAGGACGCAGCCCTGCTGGAAGAGAAGCGACAACGGGAGCTGCAGCAGGAGCAGCAACAGCAGCAACAGCAGGAGGAGCAGCAGCAGCAGCAGCAACGATCTGCACCTTCTGATGTGGACCTGAACGCTAGCCCCATAGTGGGAGGTGCACGGAGAGTCATCCTGAAGAAGCAGGTATGTGCGGGCAGAGCACCAGTCAACAGCTACAGCAGCCTTAGGCACCAGCAACAGCAGCAACAGCAGCACCAGCAACAGCAGCACCAGCACCAAAGAGAGCGCCAGCAGCAGCAGCGGCAACAGCAGGGCTCCAACGCCGATGCTGGGGGACCGGCACTGAGTGACATCTTGCCAATGGCACCTGGGTTCCCGAAGGACCCTGGTGGCAGCCGAGCCGTTGACATCCCTCCGGCCAGTCCCACCGCTGTCTCTAGCCTGAAAGATGCGCATGACGAGGAGGGCAAGGAGGAGGGCCAGGGGGACGAGGCGGGGGAGCAGCAGCCGCAGAAGCATGAGAGGACGGCGGCGTCTTCTGTAAGGAGGTGCGTGTTCGGGTAGGACCCTGCTTGTCACGAAACACAACTGCACCGCCAAGGACCATGCAGTACTGCTTGTTGTAGGATGGCCTTGGCCACAAGTCCACTCCTTAACCGCTGAGAACGTCATTGCTGATTTCATATGATGTCGAAAGGGCAATTGTTTTACGCATGTAAAGCATGTGCCAGTAGGGTTCATTTCTATTATGTTTTTCAGTACATCTTTTGAACCACACATGCCTTCAGGCTGTTGTATTGGGCTGTTGCAGTCAGGGTTGTTGCAGTCAAGATTGTTGTTGCAGTCAGTGTTGTGGCTTGGTTTGTGTTCTAACGCTGCGCCCTCTGACCACGTTTACCTCAATCATTGCAACAAACCCGATCATTGCAACACCTAAAAATGCAACAAACTTGATTGCAACAACCTTGATTGCAACAACCCTGATTGCCCTCAGGCACAGTGGGGAGACTGAGATTGCAAGGCACGAGAATGAGCTGGACAAGGGTCTGAAGGCGCAGCTGTCCCTGCCTCTGCGCCTCAGCCCAGGCAACCCGTTTGCCAGTGCCACTCTAGAGGTAAGAAAATAGAGAATTGCTTGCATTTTGTCGCCAACTAAATGCAAAACAATTGTGTGTGTTCGTTAACTTCGGCGCCACTGCCAGGGGTTAGGTTTGAGTCATGGGCCTTCAGACAGGACTGATGGTTCACAGCCCCCAGGGGGGAGGATTGTCGCTTGATCATCACTGTTGTTTTAGTGACGCACCAGACTGCCTTTGGCGGGCCGATGTTTAGCCACCGCCCACCACTGGGCCGATGGGGACTAAATCTCGACTTGCCAGTGGCTGACGGCCCAGGCGGCCAGGCTTGCTGCACCAGGCACCCCTGCCATGGGCTGTGGTGTAGCTCAAGTGCAGCCCTAGTGCGTTAAAATAAACAGTTTTTTTGGGGGGGGGGCCTGGTTGGCAGTGTGCCAGACGTGGACTATGTCATACGATGTCAAAGCTGTTAATTACATTGTAATCCTCAGGCTGGAGATACTGCCACTATCTGTGTGGTGGTAAAACAGGTAGTCCGTCCAAAAGTGTGAGAGGTGGTGTGACGGGGTGTTGATCTTGTTGAAGCATGAGTGTCAGAGCATGTGAGGTGTACTGCTGGTAGTGTGGACTGTGTGTGACGTACACGTGCTGGTGTGGACGCAGGCGCTGCGGGCCGGGGGCGAGGTGGCTGGCAGTGACGCTGCTGACAAGGTTGAAGAGGAGGATGCACTGGACAAGGAGGCGATGAGGAGGCTGCAGGTGGGAATCTTGCGAACGAGATGGGCTGCAAACAAGTATAGAGAAAAGCATCCTGAGCCAGTGCAAGCAGGTGGGGCTTCTAATTTTCTGAGTGGACCCTGAACCTTGCACCCTGTTCCTACACTTTGGACCCTACACCCTGAACCCTGAACCTTACACCATGTTCCTACACTCGGAACCCTACACCCTGAACCCTGAACTTAACACCCTGTTCCTACACTCGGAACCCTACACCCTGAACCCTGCACCTTACACCCTGTTCCTACAATCCGAACCCTACACCCTGAACCCTAAACCTTACGCCTTGTTCCTACACTCTGAACCCTACACCCTGAACCCTGGACCTCACACCATGTTCCTACACTCAGAACCCTACACCCTGAACCCTGAACCTCAAACCCTGTTCCTACACTCTAAACCCTACACCCTGAACCCTGAACCTTACACCATGTTCCTACACTCTGAACCCTACACCATGAACCCTGAACCTTACACCCTGTTCCTACACTCTGAAATCTACACCCTGAACCCTGCACCTTGCACCCTGTTCCTATAATCTGAACCCTACACCCTGAACCCTGAACCTTACACCCTGTTCCTACATTCTGAACCCTACACCCTGAACCCTGGATGAGGCTTGAGTTGGCCAGAAGGCATGGTCCTGAGTCGCCATGAACCTTCTGTTGCCACCGCACACATGTGTGCGCTGGGAGAGGTGCAGCCTGTTCCCCCCTCCAGCCTTCATTCCATCAGAGGACAGCGGCCTTTTCCGTACCTCTAGGGGAGGGACTGCCTGCCAGCTTCCAGATAGCCCAACGCGGTATTATTGTGATTAGGGGGGCGAATCTAAGGAAAGCTCTGATGCCGAAATAATTGTCATGCAAAAAAAGAGTCCCCGAGTTCTTTGCCCCCCCCCCCACCCCACCCCCCACACCTTCGGCCCCTGGTGCTGTCGCTCTGGGCTGGCAGGGCATTGCGAAGGATTTGCCAAAGGCTGATGACAGGAATTTTGAATCTCTAGCCCTGAACTTTCAACCCTCAACTTTGCAGCGCACCGTGGCGGGGCTGCAAAAGCAGGTAGCCGAGCAACGCACCGTCAACTCCGGGCTGAGAGGGGAGCTGCGCAAGTTTACCAACATCAAGGGGACGCTGCAGCAGCAGGTGACAGCTGGCTTCCCTCACTGTTGTTTTGTATTCAGGGTTAACACTTCACTGACTAGTGTCAAGTGTTGAGGGTTCAGGGTTTGGAGCTCAGCTTTCATGGTACACAGGTGCTGAGGGTTCGAAGTGTGAAAGAGGAACACACCTCAGCCGTATGCGTGGATCTTGTGCCGCTTCGTAGAGCTCAGTGGGCAGGTAGAGCCTGTGAGGGTTTGGAGCTCAGCTTTCATGGTACGCGGGTGTTGAGGGTTCGAAATGTGAAACAGTAACACACCTCTGCAGTTTGCACTGTGGATGTTTTGTTGATTCCCAGAGCTCAGCAGACAGGTAGAGGTCGGCTACTTAGGAAAAGCCGGCTGATTCGGGAAAGGGCCATCAGTGACTCCCAGGCGGCCCTTTTGAGCATGGACCCGTTGTGGTGCCCTTACCTAACCAAGCTAAATGGCCCTCCACCAGTGAGGGTGCTGGACGCAAACCCCAAGTCAGGCCTCCTCCTGCTGCTTCAGCTGCTTCTGCTGCTTCTGCTACTTCTGTTGCTTCTGCTGTTTTGTAGCTTTGCTACTTCTGTTGCATCTATTGCTTCAGCTGCTTCTGCTGCCTATGAGTTCGTATCCTGACCCGCCCCGTGCCGCTGCTGCCCCCCAGGTTCCCATCAAGCAAGGAGCGACCTGTGGCGCCCATCATCATAATACTGAGTGTGAGGCTGCATCACCGGCTGCCCCTGCTGCCCATGGCGCTGCCGCTGCTACTGCTACTGCTGCTACTGCTACTGCTACTGCTGCTACTGCTACTGTTGCTGCCGCTACTGCGCTCCATGCACCCTCCCCCTTGGCTTCAGAGGCAGCACCCAGCCCCGCCGCCGCCACCGCTGCCGCTGCTCTTAAACCGCCTGCAAGCGGGCTTGAGATGGATCGCCGGCTGGCCATGTATCGTGAAATGCTGCAGGCAGTTGGTAATATGGACGCTGATGAAGACCAGGTGCAGGTGCGTATTGCGGGCCTGGAGTGTGCGCTGTGTCTGCCTGGCTCTGATGGATGAGGTCGACGAGGCTTGTTTGTATGAGAAAGCCTCCAGTGTTTGTGCATATCAGCCAAACAGGGGACGGCAGGGGGTGTAGTGAGGGACAAGAAAATAATATCACTGAGGTTGTTCCCTCCACTTACCCCTTCCACGTTTTCTAGCATAGAGGTATATGTCCCCAGCATCCTCGAAGGCAGCTCTGGGGCATGTACGAGATGGCCCTGGAGCTGAGTGCCTGCGGACTTGTTGGCCATCATCCTGCGACCGGCCCCAGAGGACCTCGAATGAGGAATGACTGCCACCCTACCTGTAGCTGCTGCTTTGTGATGGCAAAATTGGATGGAATGAAACAATAATTAAAAACGAATGCTAATGTAAATGAAGCACTGTTGGCGGCAGGGAATTTATCGCCCAAGGCGTGGCGACCAAAAAACGCCCCAAAACGCCCCAAAACGCCCCAAAAACGAATGCCGATGCAAATGAAGCACTGTTGGCGGCAGGGAATTCATCGCCCAAGGCGTGGATAAATAAGTGGAAGAAGGGGCAGGCTTGCCTCCACCCTATGCCCTGACCCTCATATATATTGTGCAGGCCTGTCAGGATGTCCTGCGCGGCCTCGAGGTGCTGGATGCGGGGACGGAGAAGGTAGTGCTGATCAAAGTCCAGCGGATGCTCACCTCGGGCATGGAGGCGGCCCGCACGCTGAAGCTTCAGGTCAGTGGGTGTGGAAGGAGGGAAGAAGGCGTGGGGGAGGGGAGGGGGGAAGTTAGTGGTGGCGTCAGGTCAGTGGTTGGGGCGGATGGTGCTGCGGGGAGGGGGGGACAGGTGGAAGGTTAGGGCGGATGGGACAGGGGGGGAGGAGGGGACAGAAGGGGCAGGGCTGCCCCCTCAGTGGTCGTAAGTAGTTGCAAATTCTCCTAAGAGGCCTTCTCGACACTTTACTGCATCCACCGTAGTGCCAAAAAGTATGAGAGAAAGACACTGCGTTTTGCCTGAAGAGGGCGTTTCCCCCAGGAACAATGTAGCTTAGACGCAGTGGTCCATCCGCATCGTTTCCTGTACTGGATCTGACAGCCAGACCCGTCAGAATGGGGATTTGAACGAGCTGCACGGCCACTGGGGTAAGGATGCCCATTCTGAGATCAGGAAGAAAGTTACGCCCCCCTGGAGAGCCTCTTGCTTTAACACACTGCCCGCATTGATAACAAAACTTTCCGCCTCTACCCCACCCCCTGTATTAATGCCACTACCTGTTTCCCGCCATGGCAGTGCGCTGCTCCTCGGGACAGAGCAAAGATCCTGGGTCTGCCTCGAAGCTCCTTTTCGTGGCCTGCCCCGTCACGGGACACTAACAGCCACGACGACGGATCCAGATCTGGATCCAGATCCGAACAGAGTGCGCCCGATGCCCCCGGGCACGAGAATTGTGGACATGACAGAGCTCCTCGACCCCAGCCTGGCTCTAGCTCCAGCAAGCCCCTGCAGCAATCCCTAGAGGGATTCACGGCTGACAGTGCAAGGGCGGAGGCTTCATTGCAAATAACAGATTCTGGGGAGGCTTCGCGCACTTGCCCGGCCGCAGCCAAGGATATTGGGACACAAGCGGTGGGGGACCGTGATGGGAACCTGGAGGTTGCAGGCAGCAAGGGCTCCAAGCCCAGCTCTTCAGCCAAGGAGGTTGTGGACGCTGCGGGAGCGGGAGCAGGTGCTGAACCAGTTACTCGCAAGAAGGCTGCCCCCGTACAGGGCAGGCCCGGGTCGAAAATCCATGGCGGGGGCGGCAGGCCCGTGGCGGCGACCGCAGCCGAAGCCGAGGGTTGGAAGATGGAGCGGATGATGCTGTTAAAGAGGCTGGACATCATGGAGGAACAGCTAAAGGTGAGAGCTGGTGGACTGACTTGGGCATGCCTCAGCCCTCAACCCACTTACCTCTTCTCGCAAGCGCCTTGGTCTGCAGCTCCCTCGTTTGTCACCAAAGTCAGAACATTAAATAAAATCAAGATCCGAATGGTGTCTTAATCTAAGCTACGTTAGGATGTTGAATCAGGCGTCTTTGAGCTACCTTAGGAAGTTTGACTTATTAACATCTTATTCACACTTTGTCTGGATCTGGATCTGGATCTGTACCCAGGAGCAGCAGCGGCAGCAGCAGGAGGTGGAACAGATGCAGCAACAGGAGCAGCTGGCCATGGAAATGCGGCAGCAGACAGAGCAGCTTCATTCGACAAGGGTAGCGCCTGCTGATGCTCCACACGTCCCGGGGCCAGTACACCTGCGTGTCCACCTGGTGCAAGCTGAGACAATACCGCAGCGAATCCACCAGGTGGTCGCAAAAATCCAGCCAGAGGCCGCTGCTAAGGCAGGCAACGCGGATCTTGATCCAGAGGCTGGGTGGCAGGCCCAGCAGGCCCTAGATTCTGATGCCCGGTTAGGACGTACGCAGGAGTGGGCTGCAGGGCTGCATCCTGAACAGCAGGCTTGGGACGCTGACCGGCCAGATCAGGCTGAGCACCATGAGCCGCTCGATGCAGCAGAGGGGGACAGTGCGACTAGGGACAGTGCGACTAGGGACAGTGCAGACTAGGGGGGCGGGGGGCAGGGGAGTGGATACAGACTAGGGACAGTGCGACTAGGGACAGTGCGACTAGGGACAGTGCAGACTAGGGGGGCGGGGGGCAGGGGAGTGGATACAGACTAGGGACAGTGCGACTAGGGACAGTGCGACTAGGGACAGTGCAGACTAGGGGGGCGGGGGGCAGGGGAGTGGATACAGAGGGACAGAAGAGTCAAGACGGGGGACATGGGGACTGGGGGGCTGGGGAGTGATAACTGACAAGCAGGTGGTGGCTTCTGTCGCTGGGGTGGCCCTCTTGCTATGAGGACCTTAGCCCACAAGAGCCGTAGACTTGGGCTCGGGCCTGGAGCATCTTGCCCTGCCCCAGCACTGGGACTTCATTTGAAATTTGAATTTGATGGGGCACACCCACGGGGGTACACGAGAACCAGAGAACTAGAACCCCCCTGGAACTTTGACATTGATTTTAAGATAATGTTGGTCATTGGTACAGTGTCAATCCCCACGAGGAGCAACGATATTTAACACATGCTGTGCAATTAAGTTGTAATCCAGTAATCATGCAAGTAATGACGGTCCCTTACTAGTAGAAGCGGCTGAGTTTGCCTTGAAATTACGATGCCTGGAACGCATCTAAGTAACGCAGTCACTGTAACGACTGTAACGGCACGGCACCGAATTCCATCCCCTCACCCTTTCTCACCCTCTGTTGCAGGAGGTATGGAGTGCGCTCCAGGCCAAGTCGTCGGCGCTGTTGCAGCGCGATCACGACGTGGAGGAACTGCAGGCCTGCATCTCTGACCTGCAACGACACCTCTTGGCTCGCAACCTCAAGGTAATGGCACCGCAAACTGTGCACTGCCACTGCCCTGCCCCCCACCCTGCGCTCTGGAATCCAACCTAATTGACCCCAACCCTGCCCTCTGAACCCCAACCATATTGACCACCAACCCTGCCCTCTGAACCCCAACCATATTGACCCCCAACCCTGCCATCTGAACCCCAACCATACTGACCCCCAACCCTGCCCTCTGAATCCCAGCCATATTGACCCCCAACCCTGCCCTCTGATCCCCAACCATATTGACCCCCGAACCTGCCCTCTGAATCCCAACCATATTGACCCCCAACCCTGCCCTCTGAATCCCAGCCATATTGACCCCCAACCCTGCGATCTGAACCCCAACCATATTGACCCCCAGCCCTGCCCTCTGAACCCCAACCATATTGTCCCCCACCCCTGCCCTCTGAACCCCAACCATATTGACCCCCAACCCTGCCCTCTGATCCCCAACCATATTGACCCCCAACCCTGCCCTCTGAATCCCAACCATATTGACCCCCAACCCTGCCCTCTGAACCCAAAACATATTGACCCCCAACCCTGCCCTCTGAACCCCAACCATATTGGCCCCCAACCCTGCCCTCTTAATCCCAACCATATTGACCCCCAACCCTGCCCTCTGATCCCCAACCATATTGACCCCCAACCCTGCCCTCTGAATCCCAACCATATTGACCCCCAACCCTGCGATCTGAACCCCAACCATATTGACCACCAACCCTGCCCTCTGAACCCCAACCATATTGACCCCCAACCCTGCCCTCAGAACCCCAACCATATTGACCCCCAACCCTGCCCTCCGAACCCCAACCATATTGACCCCCAACCCTGCCCTCTGAACCCCAACCATATTGACCCCCAACCCTGCCCTCTGAACCCCAACCATATTGACCCCCAACACTGCCCTCTGAATCCCAACCATATTGACCCCCAACCCTGCCATCTGAACCCCAACCATATTGACCCCCATCCCTGCCATCTGAACCCCAACCATATTGACCCCCAACCCTGCCCTCTGAACCCCAACCATATTGACCCCCAACCCTGCCCTCTGAACCCCAACCATATTGGCCCCCAACCCTGCCCTCTTAATCCCAACCATATTGACCCCCAACCCTGCCCTCTGATCCCCAACCATATTTACCCCCAACCCTGCCCTCTGAATCCCAACCATATTGACCCCCAACCCTGCCCTCTGAACCCCAACCATATTGACCACCAACCCTGCCCTCTGAACCCCAACCATATTGACCCCCAACCCTGCCCTCTGAACCCCAACCATATTGACCCCCAACCCTGCCCTCCGAACCCCAACCATATTGACCCCCAACCCTGCCCTCTGAACCCCAACCATATTGACCCCCAACCCTGCCCTCTGAACCCCAACCATATTGACCACCAACCCTGCCCTCTGAACCCCAACCATATTGACCCCCAACCCTGCCCTCTGAACCCCAACCATATTGGCCCCCAACCCTGCCCTCTGAACCCCAACCATATTGGCCCCCAACCCTGCCCTCTTAATCCCAACCATATTGACCCCCAACCCTGCCCTCTGATCCCCAACCATATTGACCCCCAACCCTGCCCTCTGAACCCCAACCATATTGACCACCAACACTGCCCTCTGAACCCCAACCATATTGACCCCCAACCCTGCCCTCTGAACCCCAACCATATTGACCCCCAACCCTGCCCTCTGAACCCCAACCATATTGGCCCCCAACCCTGCCCTCTTAATCCCAACCATATTGACCCCCAACCCTGCCCTCTGATCCCCAACCATATTTACCCCCAACCCTGCCCTCTGAATCCCAACCATATTGACCCCCAACCCTGCCCTCTGAACCCCAACCATATTGACCACCAACCCTGCCCTCTGAACCCCAACCATATTGACCCCCAACCCTGCCCTCTGAACCCCAACCATATTGACCCCCAACCCTGCCCTCCGAACCCCAACCATATTTGACCCCCAACCCTGCCATCTGAATCTCAACCATATTGACCCCCATCCCTGCCATCTGAACCCCAACCATATTGACCACCAACCCTGTCCTCTGAATCCCGACCATATTGACCCCCAACCCTGCCCTCTGAACCTCAACCATATTTACCCCCAACCCTGCCCTCTGAACCCCAACCATATTGACCCCCAACCCTGCCCTCTGAACCCCAACCATATTGACCCCCAACCCTGCCATCTGAACCCCAACCATACTGACCCCCAACCCTGCCCTCTGAAACCCCAACCATATTGACCCCCAACCCTGCCCTCTGATCCCCAACCATATTGACCCCCATCCCTGCCATCTGAATCTCAACCATATTGACCCCCAACCCTGCCATCTGAACCCCAACCATATTGACCCCCTACCCTGCCCTTTGAACCCCAACCATATTGACCCTCAACCCTGCCCTCTGAACCCCAACCATATTGACCCCCAACCCTGCCCTCTGAATCCCAACCATATTGACCCCCAACCCTGCGATCTGAGCCCCAAACATATTGACCCCCATCCCTGCCATCTGAACCCCAACCATATTGACCCCCAACCCTGCCCTCTGAACCCCAACCATATTGACCCCCTACCCTGCCCTCTGAACCCCAACCATATTGACCCCCAACCCTGCCCTCTGAACCCCAACCATATTGACCACCAACCCTGCCCTCTGAATCCCAACCATATTGACCCCCAACCCTGCCCTCTGAACCCCAACCATATTGACCCCCAACCCTGCGATCTGAGCCCCAAACATATTGACCCCCATTCCTGCCATCTGAATCTCAACCATATTGACCCCCAACCCTGCCATCTGAACCCCAACCATACTGACCCCCAACCCTGCCATCTGAATCCCAACCATATTGACCCCCAAACCTGCGATCTGAGCCAAACATATTGACCCCCAACCCTGTCCTCTGAATCTCAACCATATTTACCCCCAACCCTGTCATCTGAACCCCAACCATATTAACCCCCAACCCTGCCATCTGAACCCCAACCATATTGACCCCCAACCCTGCCCTCTGAACCCCAACCATATTGACCCCCAACCCTGCGATCTGAGCCCCAAACATATTGACCCCCATCCCTGCCATCTGAACCCCAACCATATTGACCCCCAACCCTGCCATCTGAACCCCAACCATATTGACCCCCTACCCTGCCCTCTGAACCCCAACCATATTGACCCCCAACCCTGCCCTCTGAACCCCAACCATATTGACCACCAACCCTGCCCTCTGAATCCCAACCATATTGACCCCCAACCCTGCCCTCTGAACCCCAACCATATTGACCCCCAACCCTGCGATCTGAGCCCCAAACATATTGACCCCCATCCCTGCCATCTGAATCCCAACCATATTGACCCCCAACCCTGCCCTCTGAACCCCAACCATATTGACCACCAACCCTGCCATCTGAATCCCAACCATATTGACCCCCAACCCTGCGATCTGAGCCCCAAACATATTGACCCCCAACCCTGCCATCTGAATCTCAACCATATTTACCCCCAACCCTGCCATCTGAACCCCAACCATATTAACCCCCAACCCTGCGATCTGAACCCCAACCATATTGACCCCCAACCCTGCCCTCTGAACCCCAACCATATTGACCCCCAACCCTGCCCTCTAAACCCCAACCGTATTGGCCACCTTCCCTATGCTCTTCACCACAATCCAATTGACCTCCAGCCCTTTGCCCTGACCCCCAACCCGATGTCATACCTAGATCCGTGTCCAGGGCGACCAGATTCAGGCCCTGCATGCCGAGCTGGAAACATTGCAGGACCGGGTGGAGGTGCAACACCGGCAGATATACGCCGTCCTGCAGCCTGACCTTGCTCAGCCTGGTTTGATGTCTGGGCCTTCAACCGCAGTCGCAGAGGAGCAGCTGATTGAGCACAGCTTACAAGGCGCAGACTCACAGGCTGATAACTCCTGCACTGGTGCCTCTTGGCTGACATCATCATCATCTCAGCAGCAGCAGCAGCAGCAGCAGCAGCAGCAGCAGCAGGAGGTGCAACTGGAGGCTGTCGGTGGTGCTTCAGGCATCCCGCACGTGCTTCATGCGGGTCTTGGCCAGGAAACTGCAGGGAGGGCGTCCGTCTCAGTCGAGGGAAGCCTCTCTGTGACGGAGCCTCCAGCCAGTCCCGTCGATCGCCAGCAGCAGCTGCTTCTGGGTCAAGCTCGAGCGTATGAGGAGACGCAGCACCAGCTGCAGGTGCTGCAGGCGCTCAAGCGGCAGCAGGATCAGCAGATGGAGCAGCTGCAGCGGGAATTGACGAGAGCCAGGGAAGCTTTGGACACGCAGGACAGGCAGGCGGTTGCGGCCCTCGATACGGAGCGGACGTGCGTCGCGCCGCAGACGGACAAGACGGAGGGTCAGTTGCTGCGGGCGCAGGCATGGGCGGCGGAGCTGTTTGGGGAAGTCAAGAGGCTCGGGGCGGAGCTCGAGGCGGCCACGCGGATGCATGGGGATGCGTTGACGCCGCTGGGACAGCCGCAACGGCAGCGTGATCTCGACCCGGCGTTGTTTACAACAGGGCGCGGACACGAAGCGGACCATGCGGCGGATTCGGAGGAGGATGCGGATCCGGGCATCGGCGGCGATGTTTCCGCGGATCGAAGGTCTGTCGCCCGCGTGCCGCCCATGCGACCGCTTTTCGGTAGCTGGGTGGAAGCTGACGCTGGCCGGCTGAACGCCCGCGTGCTGGAGGTCGAGGGGCAGCTGGCCAGGGCCATGGAGTGGGCGCAGGATCTGTACGGGGAAGTGCAGAGGCGCGATGTGCTGCTGGAGGAGGGGGTGCAGCGGGATGTCTCGGCGGCCGAGCAGCTGCAGGCGGTAGAGGCAGAGGCTGCGAGGAGGCTGGGCGATGCTGGGGCAGAAGCTGCAGAGAAGCTGCGGACAGAGGCATCGGCGGCGGCTGCAGTGGTGCTGCTGTGTGACGAGCAAGTGCAGGCCCTGAGAGATTTGACGGCGCAGGTTGACGCTGAAAAGGAACGCGGGTATGCTCTGGCGGTCTCATTGAAGCGCCAGCTGGCTGCCATTGCAGCTGAACTTTCAGAGGCGGAAGCTGCAAGGTCAGAGGCGGAAGCTGCACAATCAGAGGCGGAAGTTGCTTACGTAGGGGTAGAAGCTGAACGTTCCAAGGCGGAAGCTGCTTATTCAGAGGCGGAAACTGCATGTTCAGAGGCGGAAGCTGCTTATTCAGGTGCAGAAGCTGCACGTGTGGAGGCAGAAGCTGCACGGTCTGAGGCAGAAGCTGCTTGTTCAGAGGTGGAAGCTGCACGGTCTGAGGCAGAAGCTGCACGTGTGGAGGCGGAAGCTGCACGGTATGAGGCAGAAGCTGCATGTTCAGAGGCGGAAGCTGCACGGTCAGAGGTGGAAGCTGCTCTGTCCTCTGCTCATGAGCTGCTCTCACAGCAAGGCAATGCCTCTGCTTTGGCCATGGAATGTGCCTACAGGGAGGCAGAAGCTACACGTGTGGAGGCAGAAGCTGCACGTGTGGAGACAGAAGTTGCGCATACAGAGGCAGAAGCTGCACATTTCAAGATGGAAGCTGCACTTATAGAGTTAGCTGCTGCACTGAAGCATGAAGAGGCTACCCGTACAGAGGCAGAAGCTGCACGTACAGAGGCAGAAGCTGCACGAACAGAGGCAGAAGCTGCTCGTACAGAGACAGAAGCTGCTCGTACAGAGACAGAAGCTGCACGTACAGAGACAGAAGCTGCTCGTACAGAGAGAGAAGCTGCTCGTACAGAGACAGAAGCTGTCAATGCGAGATTGGAGGCCACACTTCTGGAGCTGGTCGCTGCCCGTTTGGAGGCAGAAGCTGCCTGGTCCGAGGCAGAAGCTGCATGCTCTCAGGCGGAAGCTGCACGTTCTGCCTTGGAGAGCACCCTGGCTGAGAGCTTTCTGAGGGAACAGGCAGCGCCAGCGCCTACAGCCGAAGCCCCCCTCCTCAACAGTATCGGCGCCAGGGCTGCTCTTATCCCACACGTGGAGGTGGAGGCAGGATCCCCGCGGTCGACAGGCTCCGGAGCCTCCCTAGGGAGCCCACTGGCTGCCAGCAGTGGGTCGGGGGTCTGTACTGCCTTGCTCGCCAGCGCTGGAGGCAGGGCGTGCTTGTCCAGTGAAGACGGTGGTGGGTCGGGCGTGTCCAGTGATGCAGGCGTGTCCAGCCTGTCCTCCGTGTATTCAATGGTTTCAGAGGCGGAGCTCGCAGAGGTCGTGCAGCTCAGAGACCTTCAGGTGCGGAATGGGGTGAAAGGCTGGGATGCCATGTCCCTGAAAATGCCTGAAAATAATCAACAAATGCCTGGAATCAATCAGCAAATGTCTGAGATCAATAATTGAATGCCTGAGATCAATCAATGTGTGGTTGTGTAGACGATGCAACCCTGCTCGAGGGCTCAGGTGTGGATGTATAGACGTTGCAACATCAGACCTCCTGCTCTGCTTTTGTTCCACCCACGACAGGACCAGCTGGATACTGCTCGCGCCCAGGCCGAGCAGCTGCAGGAGCGACTGGAGGTCTCTGAGGGCTGCGCGGTCGAGCTGGGGCGCAGGGCCAGGGACACGAGTGCTGACGACCACAGGGTGATGACCGAGCGGGTCTTGGAGATGCAGGCCGAGGTCTCGGAGCTGCAGGCCGGCATGGACTGGGCGCACACGTGGGCGGCGAGGATGCGGTTAAAGCTGCTTCTCGGCCAGGCTCAGGTGGGAGCCCGATGTGTCACTGGTGTTTTGTTTAGAGTGCTTCTGCTGCGCTGCTAAGCAGGGGGAGGGGGGCATGTTGCTGCACGCTGGCTGTACATGTGACACAGGCAGGACAGCTGTCCAGCCCATGGCCTTATTCCGATGTTCAAATATGCTGTGCTGCATGACACACTCATGCACGGCTTGGACCTGTTGCACATCCTTGCCTGCAGCCTGGGTGGGACCTGATGCAGCAAGCCCTCGCCAAAGCCTTGTTGCATTGCCTTGTAGAAAACATGTACGCTCTGATTCCATCTGATGACGGCACGTGCTGTTCTCCGATGTGGACGGGCTGTGAGGTTTAGGTATTAAACCCTTCACCCTTCAACCCTGTGAGGTTTAGATATATGGCCCTAAGCCCTGTGGTTTTGGAAGCAAGGAATGCACTGCAAATGAATTGTTTGCAATGCAAAATAATGCAAATCAATAGAATGCTTTGTGATGCAATCTAATCAAATGGAATGAAAAGAAATGGAATGGAATGAAATGGTTCCTCCAACAGGTCCCCGCTGTCGCGTCTGACCTCCCTTCTGCTGAGGAGGCTACAGAGTGGAACGTGCCGGCATTGCCAGGGCTTCTTGCTCAGGTGGAGCAGCTGCTGGACACCAGGCTGGAGGCTGCTGGTGATGAGCTTGAGGAAGCTAGCCAGCAGCTGGAGGACACCATCCTGCAGCTCCAGGCCAGCGCGGTAGCGGCTGAGGAGCAGGACCGTGTGCTTAAAGCCAGCTCGCTCGAGCTGCTGCATCAGGAGAGAGAGCTTCAGGCAGAGCGGCAGAGGCTGACGGAGGAGGAGAGCGAAGCTCGAAGTGCCTGGGGGAAGCTGCCCGAGGAGGAGCGGGCGATGCAGGCGCTGAAGGCGCAGCTTCAGACGGAGGGGCAGGAGCTGCAGGCAGCCAGCGAGAAGCTGCAGATCAAGGAAGCTGAGCTTGAAGAAGCTGGGAAGAAGCTGCAGGCTGGCGATGAGGAGCTGCAGGTAGCCAGGCAGAAGCTGCAGACCGAGAGGCTTGAGGTTCAGGAAGCTGGCGAGAAGCTGGACCAGATTGAGCAGGGGCTGAGCGCTGTTGAGGTGGCAGTTCAGGAGGAGCTCCAGCGGGCCGCGGCACTCAAAGAGCAGATCCAGAGACGGCTGCATAAGCTCCAGGAGGTGTGCGCGCAGCAGGGCGAGGCCTCTGGCGAGGCTATGGTCGTCTGGCTCGAGGTTGAGGCGGCGATGCTCAACGAGGATGCCATCCGAGCGCATGACGCGGCGGCTCGTGCACAGGCCGCTGCCGAGTTGGCGAAGGCTGAGGCGGCGGGTGCTTGTCTGGGGCAGGGCTCGCAGTCGTCCAGCCTTGAGGAGGGTGCAGCGTGGCTGGAGGCCAAGGCGGCAACACTGAGGGATGACGCGGCCCGGGTGCATGCTGCAGCCCAGACGGCACAGGAGGCGTCTGAGGGTGCACGGGTGGCGGCCAACGCAGTGCGGCGAGAGGCGCGCGCTACCGAGACTGAGGCACGGGTTGAGGCGGACGCGGCCCTCGCCGAGTCGCTGGCGGCCTGGCAGGCTGCAGACTCGGCACGCGAGGAGGCGGTGGAAGCCGTGGGGCGTGGGGCGGAGGCCAGCGCGGTGGCGGCGGTAGCGCTGAGCGGACTGTCTGCTGCCCAGGCCGAGGTGGCTCAAGCACGTGCGGAAGCTGCCAAAGCGCGCACTGAAGCTTCCGTCGCAAGAGCAGAGGCGGCGGAGGCTGCAGCGACGCTGGCTGGAAGGGATAAGGGCATGAACATGATGTGCTCGGAATCCGCCTTTTCTGAATTGGGCCAGGCGCAAGGGGCTGGGATCGCCGCCACGCCGGAAGACGTTGCTGCTCCTGCTGCAAGAGCTGAGGTGCATCGGCTGCAGGCCCAAGGCACCGAAGCACGTGCTGCACTCGCGGCAGTCTGGTGCGACATAAATCAAGCACGTGCGGATGCCTTATCCTCCCGGGCCCAGGTTGAAGCAGCCTGGGCTGAGGCTGAGGCGGCCAGGGAAGAGGCAGCGGCGGCCAGATGGGATGCTGATACGGCAATCGCCGCGAGTGCCGCCCTGGACCAGCAGCTGGCAAAGGTGGCGGCAGAGCTGGTAGGCGTGGAGGCTGAGCTGGGTCGCGGTCTCGCCATGGCCGCGGGAGAGCAGCGTCACTGTACCGCTGAGGCTTTGGAGCAGGAGGTGGCGCAGCTGAGGTGCGAGGTGGAGGCGGCGCGGTTAGACGCGCGTCTGGCCCGCTCGGACGCCCGGGTGGCCCAGGCAGATGCGGTCAAGGCGGCGGGGGAGGCAAGCAGGGACGCCGCTGCGGCCTTGGATGTGCAGCTGGCTGTGGCTGAGCTTCTGGGGCTGGGGGGCAGGGTCAAGCACCTGGCCAGCAGCAAGGGCAGGGCTGAGGCGGAGGAGCAGGAGGCGCCACGCGAGCAGAGGCCTGACAGCGCTGCTGCCTGGGCAAGGTCACCGGCTGGGACGTGGGCGCGGTTGGAGGGCAGGGCCGATGCCGCCGACGCCGACGCTCCGAATGTTGGAGTGGGGAGCGGGGATAACCAGCATTGCCGTGTGTCTGCCTCGGCTGGCTCCAGGCTGCTGCCTGCCTCCGCAGAGACCTTGTCGCAGGTTGGTCGCTCCCCAATGTTTCCTTTAGGGTGCTTCAGCAACGATTCAGCTACAGGACTGCATGGGGCCGCGAGAGGCAGGTCCTACAAGCTACGTTGCTCGGGCCACCGCCAGTCAGCCGGTCAATATTCCTAGAAGGTCTGAATCGGCCCGGTGGTGGTAGCCTTAAGTGGCAGCTCCCCATGGAGGGTCTGGCAAGCACTGGGAATTAACACTTTGATGCACTGATGCAATGCTTTTGCCCCTGGACCTTCACGGGTGCTTTGTGTTGCATGCACGCATGATATCATGCACGTGGTACAACATCATATCATTTATATGCTTTGTATCGAATGCTGTTGAGTGCTGTTTAGTAATCTCTTAATACATGCTTGAGCCGGTACCTGACTGGTGCTGGCTTGGGGACCTGTACTTATTGCATACAGTACACAGCATTGCCTCTCCCAACTCCTGACCCAACCAAATAACTTAAGCCGGCTATTACCTTCGCTCACAACATCGGAATATTACAAATAAACAGGACCTCTTGTCGCAGGGCCAGCTCAAACCCGCATGGCCATCCCCACCACGCACAGGTTGCCATGCTCCTGCGCTGGTCGCTGAGTCAGCAGCAGCGGCGCCAGAAGGGCGAGGCGGAGTTGGCCCGCCTGGTTTCCGGCTTGGAGTCTCAGGTGGACCTCCTAGAGCACCATATGGAGGGCCAGACCCCCAGGGGTGCAGCAGTAGCAGCAGAGGCGCACCAGCGGCAGGCAGCTGGCCTTTACATTAGTCCTGTTCAGACAACCGAATCCGCTCTTCTGGCAAGGCAGAGCGTTCGACAGCCCGTCAGCGCAGGCCCTGGCGTGGCTTTGGAGCTGGCGAAGGCACACGACAGGCTGGCATCGGTGGCTGTGCTGCTGGATCAGGCAAGAGAAGAGGTGGATGCCAGGATCGCAGAGCTGACAGCGGCGCGTGCTGAGGCTGGCGACCTGCGCGATGAGCTGGCGGCTGTGCATGCTGAGCTGGCAGGCAGCAGGCCCGTCCGTCTCCAGCCCGCCTCTCAGGCCGGATCCGGACTCGGAAGTAAAGGCTTGCCGCCGACAGCTTTGCAGCGACAGGTCCTGCTGGTGGAGCAGGGCCTGGTGGAGATTCAGGAGGGTCTGCAGCAGATGGATGAGCGGGCCGAGCAGTTGGCCGCTCAGCAGCAGCGACTGGACAGGCGGGAGCGGCTGCTGCAAGAGGACAAGCAGCGGGCGCTGGTGGAGCAGGGCGGGGCGAGGGACAGGCTGGGCAGCCTGCTCAAGCTCATTGATTCCTCCGAGCTGCACATGCGGCGGGCTGCGGAGGCACGCAGAATGGCCGCCCTGCCTCCTTGTGAAGCAGCCGGTAAGGGCAACTAGGGAGGAGCGCAGTACGATAACGGCGCAGATGTGGCTTCGGCCCAGGCTGCGCTGTTTCCTTAACTCTCACGCATCCAATGGGGCGTAGCTTTCTTTCTTTCTTTCTTAGCGGCATAGTGCCCATTTTTGCAATGTTCGGATTGGCTTTGTATGCCACATACTGATTGCTTTTCTACTAAAAAATAACATCTGCTTGTACGGTATCAGAGTTTAGGGTGAAGTTTGTAAGCTGAAGCCGATGCATTGCCATAAATTGTCCCGCTCGACCCCCTCATCAGTCGTTTTTTCTTGCACCTTGCCCCACATCCTCCCCACTGCCCTCTCATAACTTACGGTAGGCCACTGGGGTGGTTAAGATATATAAACATTTAACCCTAAACCCTGAACCCTAACTCCCCGTAGGCCACTGGTCTGGTTAAGAGACGAACACCTTGAACCCTAGACCCTAAACCCTAACTCCCCGTAGGCCACTGGGCTGGTCAAGACAGCGTACTCCTGGCTGCTGCTGCTGAGGCAGACACAGCGCTGATTGCGGCGGCAAGGGCTGCGTCCGCTTCCATATCAGCAGCGGCAGCACACAGCGAAAGGGCCGGCCGCCTGGATGCCGAGCATGGCCAGGTAAAGCATGACCCTGAGCTGCAGGTCCCTGGAGGCGCCTCGAAGACCCCATCGGCTCTGGCGGTCAGGGCAGCGGGCAGTGGCCTTGACGGTGTGACCTCGCATCTGGAGATACGCGTGGGGGAGGTGCTGCTGCTGGCGCTAGAGGCGCAACAAGCGCTTCTGCATGAGATGAGGGAGAGGGTGAGTGGGAGCGGTGGACAGCAGAAGACGCCAGCAGCAGTCTTCGCAGCAGCTGGAATGGCCAGCATGCCCACCGCTTCGTCATCACAGGCCTCTCGAATTCCGAGGCCAGGCTGGGATATGCACACGTCACCGTCTGCCGCTCAGGTAGCTCAGTCTCGGCTGGTGCCACCGGCTTTCCCGCACCCTGCCACACCGCCAAGGCCGCTTGGTGAGACATGCATGACCTCGTGGGAAAAGTCCCGCTCATACGCGCCATTCTCAGCGTCGCCGCAGCTGTCATCGTATCGTCAGGGAAGCTACTTAGCAGCTGCCGCATCAGGCTTGCAACAGCAGCCGCTGCAGCGCCAACCGCTGCTGATTGGTAGCTCCTCCCCGTTGTCAGCCATGTACCATTCCCGGGCCTTCGTGCCCATGGGTGCGGAGGGCTCGTCTGTGTTTGGCCGGTGAGGGGCTGGATGTGATCCAAGGCATTGAGGCAGCCTCCCTAGTCCCTAGTCCCTACAGGGGCCAATGCCTTTAGTCGGTGAGGGGCTTGATGCGATACATCATACAAGGCATTGAGGCTGCCTTCCTACAGGGGCCAAAGCCTTTGGTGTGTGTGTGTGTGTGGTTGTGTCAATGTTCATCATCTCATAAAGTCTTGTGAAAGCTATGTGTGAACAACAACAGATGAGGCACTTAGAGGTCTGGAAATCTGGATGACAACCACCACGGGGGTCGGATGTCTCGGTTACGCCGTTGGCTATTAAAAGTATATTAATTGATTGATGTGGATGTATTGGGAGTTTAAAACTGTTTTTCTTTGCTAGCGACACACGGAGAGCTCCTTGCATGGCTCTTTTACCTTTTGCTTGCGGGAATCCTAGGAGGGTCACTAGTTTATCTAGGTCTCTTTACCAGTTTATTCTGTGCTAGAACCGATTTACAGGCACCTGTCACGTGCATCAACAAATCACAATTCACGCCTCCTGTCCTGAAGTCACCCGCTTTTAATCCGTACCTGCCACAGTAATGTGTTAGGCCGTTGCATCACTGTAGTTGTGCCTTTGTCGGGGCAAAATTCTTCAGATCGGAAATTTTGAAATGCTTTAACATACTGTTTGGCGGGCAACTGGCCTACTGAGTACTGACTTGGATAAGGCCTATACAAATTATTAGCCTGATTGCGATCGTGTACTATGTTTGTTAGAGAATATATCAGCTGGGCAGGAGTGCATGACGTTCCATATTGATTGACAGACCCTATGCCCCCCTTTCCCCCCAACCAAGCTGGCTTCTGCACGCCTGATTGTAGCGTTCCAGCTACTTTGTTCTATGGCTGTACAAGACGTACCAAGGGACGCCTTGGTATAACATGGACTGTGTAGAATGATGAGAGAGATCTCATGGAGACACAGTTTAGAGCGAGGCGGGGCTCTTTACACGGAAATATATGTATTATATTTAGCAACTGAGGTTGCTATATTGGTTTCGCGAAGCTGTGGTGGGGCGACAGAGTTCGCTTCGGTCACACGGACCTAGGGGGTCACACTACGAGTGGTGATCCTCCTCATAGAGCCTTCTCCGAGTTCAGAAACTCGCGGGCGCGTGTCAGAACACGTCGGTTGAGCGTGTCAGGACACAGGGAACAGGTTACGGTATCACGTTACGTTACGTTACGATACGGGATTCAATACGACCCCCCCCCAAAAATCCCACATTTGAGGTGGAGGTGCCATGGCCCAAAGCGGCATGCGTGGCTGCATGCCAGCCCCCATGAAATCTTGCATGGCCCCCAAGTAACCCCTAAGGGTCACCATGTATGCATGCAGATTGACCATGCAGAATGCTAGTTTAAGCAGACAATCATCCGGGCAATGATGGATAATTTCACCCAGTCTAATTTCACCCAGTCTGTATAAGCACTAGCACATCCCCTCTCAGTTGAGTACTTGAGTCAGTCAGGCCTACGAGGACCGGCCTACGAGGCCTACTATGCAAAATCTTGCGCTGCAAGACTTAGACATAAATTTACCGTCTAAATCCATTGATCAAACTTGGTACATGTTATTACAGCAAACGTATAAAAAAGCATTAATACGCACAAAAAATATTTAAAAAAAAATGGATTCACTTTTATTACCTTTTTATAGTACGACTACAGAATATAAAATATTAAATTCTAAAACAGAGAAGATGAATGAAACTTTAATAGTTGAGTCAGTCACTATTTGCATGGTCCTCGTACGCCGGGAAGGCTTTACCTCGAGCGCCGGTCCGGCGCTCGAGGACCGGCGTACGAAGTCGGCCCCGACTTACCCAAGATAAAAAAAAAAGACTATGTAAAATCTGAAGATTTTACTACAGAAGTTTTATTTGAGCGGACTCTCCCAACTCATGATCTGTTACATCTGACTAGCTGAGCAGCTGAGCTGCAGGCTTGAATTCTGTGAGCTCCTGAAGTGCAAGGTCATCGGAAGGTAAACATAAGAGACGAATGAAGGATCCCCTAGCGTTAAACGGGTGCATTATCCACAAAATTTCGAACGGGCTGTCCGAACATGACTTGCGTCGGGTCCCTACACTCTGTGCTCACAAACTCACAATGCCATTGTAAAGTAGAAGCATATTTTTTGCGCGATGCATCGCTGCAAATGTGCAATGCACGAGTTGCTGGGCTTATCACTAGCGATGGTCGTGTCGATGTGTGGAATCTCAGCGCGGTCATTCTACACATACTCAAGAAGTGCGGACTTTCAGTCGGTGCACCGTAGTGGACCGTAACGATACGTTACGTTACGGGATTTTTGGCCCATACGGGCCGTATCCTGTGTCCCTGCGAGTGCAGACTGCAGTAGCTCAGCGGGCAATGGACGAGGCGGCAGCGGAGGCAGCAGCGGTGGTGGCAGCAGCAAAGGCCGCGGAGGCCGAGGCCATCGCGTTGGCAGTGGCCATGTTCAGGATGGCTGAACGCTAGGCCGAGGCCAATGCCCAATCGGTGGCCGACAAGGTGGCTAGCATGGCACACCGCCAGGAGCTGCCTCCGCTGCCGCCTCGTCCATTGCCCGCTGAGCTACTGCAGCCGCCTCTTCGGCGTTGGCCCTGCCGTTGGGATCCGCCAGTTCGGCATTGACCCAGCTCATGAGCGCCACGCATGTCTCGTACATCTGCATTTGGAGCTCGTCTGACTCGTCATCATCAGCCGCAAGGATGACAGCTGCCCGGACTGCAATGAGCATGTCTAGGCCCTTCTGCGTCTTGTTGATGTCCTCATATGTGGGCATGATTTCTTGGTGCTTCCACTCGCACGTGCGCAAGAGAAGGACCCATTCCGGTAAACATGTGCCCGATAGACTAACACGTTTGGAAAGCCAAGAGGATGCATATTATTTGAGAAGTGCGTTGCAACATTGATGCAGCCATGGGGCCGAGCCTTTTGATCATGACCCAAGGTGTGACGTCATTGGCTTGGACGTCATTGACCTCAGAAAATGTAACACAATGAGAGATGTTGAAGGATGCACTGATCTAGGAGACTTGTCTAAAGGGAATCCACATTTTCTCTGTATAGGCCCAGGCCCAGGCCCAGGCTCTCTATATGGCCCAGCCTCGTGTCAAGTTTCCCGGGTGTGAAAGTTCCCGAGTGTTGAACACCAAGTATGAAATGAGAAGGTAGTGCGGCACGCGGGCAGTCTAAGTCAATTGTCAAATTGTGATGCGACGATCCTTCACCTGATTGCCACGAGGAGCTATGGAAATCGCGTCTTACGAATCCGTTCAAGCTTGTCACGGTATAACTAATGCAGTAAACGTGCCAGAACCGTATTAGCCGCTGCCGCGGCCACGGAGGCTCCGCAGCTTCTCTGCGGAGCCCACTTTCTTAGGATTAGGAGCCCAGCTTCCTACTTTCGGGAAGATCCGAGGCAGGATTCCCCGTACATTAGTAAATAGGGCTTCCCGGGACCTTTCAATCCCGGCTCGCACGCTTGAAACTTCTTCGTCCCTTGTAAGTGGACAGACCTGTAATTGTAAACAGCACCGGCCAGTATCCAGGATATGCCCAGTGAAGAGCATTAAGTCAGTACCACGTCAACAGTCAAGCCTAGATCAGCTACTCAGCCGACATAGCAAGCCTAAGACTCCCTAGCAAGATGCCTAACTCGACCTAGGACAACGTCCGCAGTCTACGTCTACGGCATCCCCCGCAATCCCGCATTACGCGGTAAGTGACCCAGTTCGGCCTGCCTGGTTCGCTACCAGGAAAGCCTGAAGTCTAGCTTTACAAGTGCTCATCACCGTGACTGTCATCTAGAAGTTCCAACCACAGCTTAACGCGTTGCGCATCCGCGGCCAGTGTGTAGTCACTGAGCCCGCCCGTAGGCGTCCGCCACTCTGTGGTGAAGAAGTCCGCCACGGACCTTAAGCTACCACCGCGAGTCCACCTAAAAGGGACGAAGTGGATCTAGCCTGATCAGCCTGACCCAACGAATCTTGCTAAAGGTGTATGTGCTGTGAAGCCTGGAAATTTTTCTTCATGACAAGCGGATCTGCCTTGGACAACTAGAAATCACTGAGCAGATGATTCTTCATATATAATTCCAAGTCAATACCTGCTTGCGCTGGGCATGGCAACACAGAAGCAGAAGGAGCTTTAAGAATCAGGCTGAATTTTGCTTAAGGTGTATGTGCTGTGAAGCCTGAAATTTTTCTTCATGACAAGCGGATCTGCCTTGGACAACTAGAAATCACTGAGCAGATAATTCTTCATAGATAATTCCAAGTCAATACCTGCTTGCGCTAGGCATGGCAACCCAGAAGCAGAAGTAGCTTGAAGAATCAGGCTGTGGAGTTATAAACCCAGCTGGGTGCCTAGTGCCTGTGCACCTGGTCTGCCTTTGTGGTGAAGTACAAAATACCCAAGTGTCGACAGAAGTGAGATGCGGATCTGGGATCCAAGTTTAAAAGCAGCAACCCAAGACCGTGTGCAGGAACCAAACATCGCAACATGGAGCTGCAAAGTCTGAGCAGGAAGCCGCGCACCTGACAACGCAAGGGTCAACATGGCGTCCCAGCGAGTCGAAAGGTGGGAATAGTGGGTGAAGGCAAGGATTTGGCCAGATCACCGGATTCTTCATTAGGGCGAGTAGTCATTCCGCCAGATCAATTGAAATTGCCTGGCTCAGTAGCCGGTCTAGCAAGTCCTCACCATGCTGAAGACGGTAGAGGGAGCAAAAGCGCGTTGTAAGCTGCGTCAAAGGTTGTTGTGTGCCAACACAAACGAACGGGCGAGTTGTTCAGAAATCTAGCAGAAATGCAGGACCCAATCATAGATCCCGACTGCCACCAACACCCTGACGCATCGAGGCGTAGCAGCATGCTAAGAGGGCTGGATCCTGCGACACCCATTGACGCTGCAATAGCCGAAGAGGCGATGCAGATTTCCCTAGGACTGTTAGGAGCACCCTTGGATGATGGCACTGTGCATGTAGCAGTAACACGCAGAGGGATCGGACGAGGTGGCCCCATCCTGGACAACCCCAGGCTGAGTCAAGAAGTGGAGCAGTGGCCAGTCCCTGAGGAAGGAACCTTTGACCCGACCTCAGAGCCGCCCACGGAGAGGTCGCAGACATGTGTGGCGGGGGAGGGTAGCGGGTCAGAAGGAACCTCGACGCAGGACCAGCCTGGAGAAGCAGGACCGCGGGCAGGCGGGACTGATCCAGAGCTCCAGGTGTCGACCAAGAGGGAACCTGGACCCGAGCCCAAGCCTGAGCCCGCAGTGGTCAGGGTGGAAAAGGATACGGCCCAGCTAGTGGCGACCCATCCAGCTGGACTTGAAGAGGTACCTGGAGCCGCAGGTACAAAGGGAGTCAGCCGGGCCGACGGTGGTCCAGCGGGACTTGCAGACAGGCAGTGACCCAAGGAGCCAGCGGCAGCCCGCCGCGCCTGTGGGACGGCCGTGGGCGGATCTGGTCTCTGAGGACGAGCTACCAGATCCCAGGCACAAGATGCAGATTCCAAGGGGAATACCGCCAAGGCCTGTGTTGCACAGGCGGAAGCAGGCAAGGCCGCTGCGCGTCCCGGCCGAGGAGACGGCCGGAGCCTCAGCATACGGCACACCCATGTCCAGATTCCCCGCCAGCCTCGGCGGGCAAAGGCAGGAGGCCGGGGCCGGATCTGCAGGGAAGGAAATGGGGAGCAGCAGTCGAAGGGACAGCTTGTACGGGTACTTCAACAACCCTGCGTGGACGCCCGTACCCGGACAAGCTGAGCAGCCAGCACTCGCAAGGACCCCAAGGGACGGCGCACCCCAGAGCCCAGCACAGACGAGGAGCTCAGCGAGGGCAGCAGCGAGGACAGCTACCCAGGCCATGGAGGACCCAGCTCGCCTCACCTGACGCAGGTAAAGGAACCCACGAGCGAGCCAGGAAATCTCAGCGAGGATCACTGGGCCGACCGGCTGAGACGCTTCCTGGCCAAGCGCGACAACAAAAGGAAGGAAGGAGTCTCGAGAGAAGGTCACCAAGAGGAGGCTGGAACCTGGCACAACACCATCGAGGACAGCCTGCAGTACAGGCTGAGCGTGGTCCCGGAGCCCGACCCCGACCCCAACATGCACAAGGACAACCAGGCAGCAAGGGACCTGCGGCAGACCTTCCGGAACAGGCTGCAGGCCCACAGGAGAAGAAACCACTCCCCTGATGTGGCCCAGCCGCAGGCAGCAGGCCTGTCAGACCAGAGGACAGGCGCAGGCGCAGAGGCGCTGCCAGGCCCACGGCAGGCATGCACGGGAGCAGCCGAAAGGCCAAGTACCCTGCAGGGGCGCGCCTCAAACCAGCGGCCTGAACCAAGTGCGAGCAAGCAGCAACGGACAGAACAGCGAAGGAACCAGCGCAGCTCAAGGTCAGCCATGCAGCAGCACAAGCAAAGGTGATGGGGGCGACAGGCCATGCGCGGGGTGTGACGAGAGCCACAGCGGCGAGCCAGTCACCCATTGCGGCATTTGCGGAGCACCATGGCATGATCTGTGCATGAGAACCCCCCGGACGGGGGAGGCCAGAGTCTGTCGGTTCTGCATGGAACCCTCGCCCGTACTGCAGAGATGCCTGGGTTGCGGGATGGACCTCCGCTGGACCAAGCAGCCCGGCCAGCAGTGCTGCCGATGCCTCACCTCAGCCTGCAAGACTTGCGCGAACAGGCCAGACATCGGGGGAGGCGCAGAGGGGTGTGGTCCTGCTATAGCTGCAACGACACAGTACCCCCGGCATGGGGCCACGGCTCTGCCACCGGTGAGCCATGCCTGTGATGCGGCATGGTGGGGCACGACTTCCACGCATGCCCCGCTCCTAAAGAGAGGGCAAGCCGGTGTGCCATCTGCTGCCAGCGGGGACACCAGGCTGAGGCATGCCCTGCGCAGGACCAGCCGCTGGGCAGCATCAGGAGGAAACAGCTGGCAGAGGACACCCAGAATGAAGTCCAGTGGTGGTGCACCGCGCAGGAGGCACTAAGGGCAGTCCAAAGCAAGGCAACGGCCACCAGAGTGCGGCATGCCATCGAGGCACGCAGAGCTGAGGAGGACCGCTGGGCCCGGAAGGGAGCCCACCGCCCCTTACCATGCAATGAATGGTTCAGGGAGGTGAGGGGCCACCCCATGCAACCGTCCATGCACGCGGTCCAGTGCACCCAGATTTTGTCATTAGGGGCAGCCCTAGTCAAGGCCAACGAAGAAGGTGTGTGGCCAGACACCGGCAGGCCAATGGATACCTGGCCAGTACAGTGGCGGCTGCCGCAATTGACCTGCCTATGGGAATACCAGGACATCAAGCGGACAATGCTCCAGCCTAACCAACAGGGCAGACACCCGCATAGGGAGGCCGGTGGCAGTAGCAGTGTGAGAAGCGCGCCTGCCAGCCAGGAGGACGCGCATAGGACGGAGGAGGACATCACACCGCGGGCCGCAACTACCGCAACAGGGGAGCGCCAGACCCCAGAAGGAGACGGCAAGGCCGGAGCAGCCGATACTGTTAGGATCGAGGCAGCGGAAGCAAGGAGAGCGCGAAACGCCTGGCAGCGCTCGCGCCGGGGCCGCAGGAGGACGGCAGAAAAGTGGCGCAACGGCAGGGACAGCGCGGGATGCCCAGAACCACCCACTAGGATCAGCCAGGTGGAACTGGAGATCTCGTGGCTCGCAGAGGCCGCCGGGCAGAGCTAGCTACTCGTCCCGCCACTACCACCTGCAGGGCCACAACCTGGCCCCAGGCGGCAGCCCTCTTGCAAGAGCCTCATCTCCTGCACGGCATTCAGAGGGCTCCTCGCGGGCCTGTGACAATTGGCCCTGGTGTGGCTGCTCCTATCCTGCCTCCCAGGGGCCCACGCGAGTGGGCGAGGGGTGCGAGGAGGAGGCTTCACTGCAGGGCAGGGGGCGTTCGTGAGCAGCAAGGAGGCAGCGGCAAAGCTAGAACCTGGATGGCTGCGCCCGCCCGTGGACATGCCCGGCTGCCCGCAGGCAGCACCAGCCGCCAGCACGGCAGTTAGGACCAAAGCAACGCCAGCGCCGGGCCGCAAGTAGCGGATGGCGAGCCGCTGGCAGGAGGAGTTATCAACATGTTCCAGCCCGGGGGAGTGGTGGAAGCCCCTTCAGAGTACATCAAAACCAATGAAGGGTGGCTGCTTGGAAAGCACCCCGACTTCACCAACGAGCAGCTGGAGCAGAGCCTACGGGATCGCAAAGGCGCGTTCGCTTACTCCATGGGGGACTTGCCGGGCACTGGCGGGGCGCAGGGGGTGGACACCACGTGCTTGCCAGTGGAAGCAGTGCGAGCCCTGGAAAAGGAGGGGGTGGTCATGTTCGAGCCCTTTGGAGGCAATGCATGCTCAGGCGAAGGGGAAGTGGCAGCGACGTACCGGCAATGCCTGGGAGAGTCTGCAGCGGCCGACTGGGCGGATGCCGCTCAGGAACCAGGCAGACGGGCTGTCCGAAAGGGCCGTCCAGAACCTCAAGACTGGATTGCGCAAGTGCTGCGGGGACGGGAGCGACGACGACTCATGGGACAGGATGGTCCCGTGCGTGGCACTAGGCTTCAGGTGCTCGCCTCAGCAGGCCACGCGCATGGCACCGTACGAGGTGCTGTTCGGGCAGAAGCCAGTGTTCCCCTCCAAGGTGGGAGCAGACATGTGGAGCACGGCGCGAGTGGCTACGGTGGAGAAGGCAGCAGACCTGCTCCTCACCAGGGTGGCCAGGATCAAAAAGGCCCTCCTGGTCGCAGGCGAGCATCTCAAAATTGCACAGCACCGGGACAAGCTGCGCTACGCCAAAATCCGCGGCGGGGGGTATGTCCCCCAGGTCAGGCGGTTCGCTTTTGGGGACTACGTGTACGTCAAGTACGCATCAGAGCGCCGACCCCTGCTGCCTTGCCGGCACGTGGTAATAAGAGCGGTTAGAGAATAGGAGGCAAGAAGCTAGTCAGGCAGGTGTCCCGAGGGCATGTCACATATGGGCCATCATATCACATCACTCTTGAAAATTCAAATCACAACTTGGATGGCGAACTCAACCGATATGACGCATGAGATTTGGGTAACGGAAAGGGGGAGAGAATGAGAGAATATATTGAAGATGATGATCTTCCCAGCCGCCGCTTCTTTTAGTAGCGCGTCTTTTAACAAGGGTGTAGGGTGTAGACTGTCTGAGGTGAATATTCAAGTGCCCGAGCAGACCAGAGGCCACCCGAGAGAACTTCGCATTGGATTATCACTAAGTCCTCGAACTCAACTGCGTCGAACATGTTACTTGAACATATTCGGTAGGCGCGATGTCCTTCGCTCCTCGTGGCAATCAGGCGAAGGACCGTCGCATCACAACTTGACTGCCCGCGTGCCGCAGTACCTTCTCAGTGCATACTTCATACTCGGAGTTCAACACTCGGGAACTCCCACACCCGCACCCGGGAAACGTGACACGAGGGGGAAGGAAGAGGACGAAAGTTGTTTTTGTGTGATGTGTTGTGCACCAGGTTTTCTTTGGGATTCAGGTTCTGCCACATGGAGAGCCAGGGATTACCCAGGGGGGGGGTAGTTTTTAAAAGCCCGTCCGAAATCCAGTCAAGCGTGTAGCCGTGTACCGTATGTTTTTGTGATGTATTAAGCTACCAACATCCTTTATACTGTTAGCTCTCCACCGACACTAGGTCAGCCTGAAATAAGGATATAGTCAGTACCTCAACTCCTATGCATCCACATCTTGTTTTGTGAGTGGGGCTAATCTTCTGCATTAAGGGATTCATTATCATGCCAGCAGCATGTAGCAGTGCACATATGGTTGAGTTTGAGATCTCATATATGGTGCAATTCATGGGGACAGGGGGCTTGCACTTGGCTGAACATGGTGCCGCAGTAGTTACAGAAAATCTTTTGGGAAAACGAGGATATCAGTGACGTGGACCACATGCCACTCCTCATCCACCTCCAGATCCTTTCTTTCACTAGGGGCCAGGTTTATAATGGTGCATACGGTACCAGCTGGGCCCTGCTGAACGTTCTGCCGCATGGGGCTGGCAGGGGATGAGCAAGCTCAATTCCAGCCACCCTGCCCAGCTAGGACCATGGTGCAGCCATACCACCCTCACATGGGGAGGGGGGAGGAACATGGAGCCCGGCGATCTAGAGAAGGGGGGAGAGAAGATATTTTGGCGAGTTCGATCCCTCACCCTTCGGGTATGGATGCAACAGTGTTGTCCCCCTGAACCATTTCCCCAATTTCCTTTAATGCACAAGCATTGAAATGCTTTGTTCTCCAATGAAGGAGCATCAAAGTCTCGATACCGCAGTGCAAGTAAGTTACAGCAACTTCCCACTAGTAAATCCTGTGGATCTGAATAAAATCATTATTTTGGAAGATACCGGTATGGTATCATGTTTCAGTCCCTAGAACACAAGACCTACGCCCTGTTTCAGTCCCTGGGGCATTAGACCTACACCCTACACCCTCTAACATTCACCATACCTAACGTTGCGACTCTTATCATCTCACCAGTCCTAGGATTGGGCAACTCTTGGGCCCTGTAGCTTCCGCTGCTCCTGACCACAGTCACAAATTTGAAGTTCTTAATACAAATATAAACCTCCTATCACATTGGGTTTCCTGAAAGATATCAATACCAAGGAGCTCACCTGGGCACCATGAAGGGCTGGCAGGTTGATATCCCTGGTGATATTGCGTACAGCATGTGAGGGAAGGTCCTGCCCAACAGACTAAACCAAATTTGAGGGAACTTGAGGTACAAAAACTCACACGTGACCTGTTAGGCATCCACACCACTAGCTACAGGGCACTTAAAACCCATCCTGGTTGCTTTTCTTTGCTTTTTGTTTCTCCATTTCGTCCAGGAAATGATGATGTTTATCATCATCATCAGACCGCTGCTGCTGTTGCTGCTGTTGTTCCTGCTGTTTCACAGCCTGTTGCAGCCGGCTCGTGCACCGCCACAAGCCAAGGCAGCAAAATCTTGTGCACCTCGTCTGGCCGGTCGTCATGGGGGCAGTGTCCGACATCTGCGCAGGATGCGGAGGAGAGAAAGCAAGCATGACGAGCTGCACAAGAAAGTAGAGGGGCTGCGGCGCATCTCAAAACTTGGCGTCATGGGCCCTTGTAGATACCCTAAGGGGTACACAACGGTATCCCTTAATTTGTGGTGAAACCTGGGGCTCAAAAAATAAAAAGCACAAGAAAATCTTGAGAGCCTCACCGGCAGGGGCATCTTAAGTATTAATCATGATGTGCACCAAATCACATTTGGCAGCCGCCACTGAGCGGCCGCCACTAGGCAAAAGGGACCAACCCTGGACTGGACTCCAGCCAGAAGCTCAAGCAGCTGAGCTTGTTGCACCAGGCCCCTAAACGTGGCTGGACCAGTCGCCCACAAATAGACGCTGGGTGTAAGTCATTATTTTAGTGGTGTTCATCCACTTTGCCAGGCCCCCCTAGACCGGCCACAACACATTTTGGTCCATCATCATACCACACACAAATATACACTGGGTGCGGGTCATAATTTGAGTGGTGTTCATCCACTTTGCCAGGACCTCTGAGACCAGCCACAACACATTTTTGTCCATCATCATACCATGCACAAGTAGTCATGGAATTGAAGGGTCTTAGGCTGTTCACCCTACACCTTAGCTTACAATCATGTTGCGCCGGGTAGGGCAGTCTTGGGTTCCGTAGTCTGAAAGTTGTTAAGCCTGAGCTCTACTTAAAAGACATGTGGCACCCGGAGCATCAAGGGTTTGGTTTCAGCTCCATTCATTGTCGTTAAAATCACGAAGCGCCTAATCCGTCGCTTTTCTTTTCTGGAGACAAGTTTTTGAACTTTGTTATAAGAAAAGAAAGGCGACCTTGCAAGCCATCGGCGTAACCGACAATCCCTGCGTGGTTTTAGAGCCGACTAGCCCACATAAACCAACCTGTCAGAAACTTGAAGGTGGTCTCCGGCCTCTCATCAGGAAGCCTCTGGAAGAATTTCCCGGTCGGCCCATCCGCTGGCGTGAAGGGATCCTTGTCCCCCCAAAGGACCAGCATGGGACTGGTCACCTGCGCTGTGATGTCCCAAGGCCTGGGCCCCGGTGGACCTAGCAGGGGCACCAATGCAAGCAGACATGCCGTTTACTCATATGACACACGACTGAGCCACCCTGGACATCCGGATGTGTGACGTGTAAACTTAACAATGCCATCAATGTTCATCGTGGACGGATAAATCCCAGTTTAATCAAATTTGATGGTATGATGACCCTGATGGGGGTCAAATCTTTTGCACACACTTAACACTTGATTTGTTGATGTCTTCAAAACAATCATAACATTGCAAATGGTCTGTGACAGTTGAGTGAAAGCCTTGCTATCCTCAATCAACCATGGACAGTGCAGCATAGATAGGCAGCAATACTATTCAACGAAGAAATAGAGCCCCCTCCGCACATTAATGGGTGGCCCTACGGTATATATCACCCTTTCCCTCCCCTCTCCTCCCTCACCTATTATTCCCTCCCCTTGCATTCCATTCCCAAACCTGTTTCTACCCATCTGTTGCCTACCAGTGAGGACCGAGACAAACACATCCACAGCGTTTGCATCGCACGACGGGCGGTACAGCAGCTCGACCTGGTTAGCGGGGGACAGGGAACGATACAGCATGGGCAGGGGATATGCACAGCAGGGAGGCGAATTGGAAAACAATCATAGATGCTGACAGGCAAAGCCCTGTTGCCTACAGGAAATCCTGATACTCCCACCTCACCCCTGATGACCACAGCACCCCCCTGATGATCTAATCTCATCCCTGGTGATCTCTTGAAATCAAAGGCTACCCTGAAACAGGCCTAATGACGAGGTGAGGGCGATTCGTCCTCGCCTCAAAAATAATTCGGTGCGTAAACTATTTATTTCACCAGCGAGCGGCGCAGTGCCGCAGACTTGTACTGCCCAGCACCTCAGGCAGTACGCACCAGAGAATCATCCACTGCCTCCTGGTTGCAGTACACCTGTAATGAGTGAGGTTGTCAAGGGGAGACAGACTTTCTTGGACAGAGGCGGGATTGACACAACATACTATTGTGAGATGGTTTGAACTGCAGCGTGTGACCTTCAATCGTGAGAATATGAGTGGCAGGCAACTGATGCTCCCTTTGCTGTATTCAACCACCTGCTATCCAAGCAGATGCCCCTAACAATACTTCTGTGAGATGGTTTGAACTGCAGCGTGTGACCTTCAATCACGGGAATATGAGTGGCAGGCAACTGATGCCCTGCTCCCCTTCCTGTATTCAACCACCTGCTATCCAAGCAGATGCCCCTAGAAACAGTGAGTGAGGTTGTTCATAACAAGGACATTGAGATTGTCAGGGACTGAGGGTCAGCTTTGGAAGGACTGTCAAAGAGGTTGGGAATCCATCACACAAGGTGTGTGGGCATTAGATGGAATATCCAAGGTAGCCAAGGAATAACACTTAAGCTCCGCCTAGGTACTAGGGCCCATCCTAGTGTCCTCACTGGTCCCCTATCAGTGGCCAAACACGTTTGTCTAAAGCATTTTACTTGAGATCCAAAGCGGTGAGGCCACCCCTTTCTGATCAGATTTCCAGTGCTCCCCTCCCCTCTCTTCACCTCCCACGTTCCCGATGCTCTCGTGAAAGCAGGCCTCACCTTCCTGAGAATGTTTTCAATGTTCTCCTTGGTGCGGTACTTGTCAAACAGGAACTTAGCCAGCTGGCTCTGCAGGGTGGGAGCATGGACAAAGCTGGAAGGCTGATGTTGGACCCATTTTTGGAGGAAGAGGGTTTTATTAACGCTCATTCCCCTCAACCTTCACGGCACTCAAATGGATCATTCCACGCCCTCAGTCCCTTGACCTGCACCAAATCTACCCAGCCTCAAAGGGGGCATCCGCCCATGCTTATATCAGTTCAAACCAGAGCCCCTTTGGGGGCAGCCAGGCGGCCACCACTTGGGGCCAATCGGGGCCAAAACTTGATCGGCTGATGGTCCAAGCCCTGCTGGTCATGGGTGGGATTGTGGCTGACATGTAGCTGAAGCACCGCAAACAAACATTGGCAAGCATGCCAGGTGCATGACCAGCCGTCATTGGACGCATCATAGCTGATGATCTAGATAGAGGCGAGTCCAGTTTCACGCTGGTATCATACCAGCATCTTGCACCTGAACCTCCCTACTTCATACTGGTAAATCAGTATCATATCCCCCTCCCACACCCAAGCCACCCATCTCCCCTAGGAAGTACATGCACTCAGGTAAGGCACGGCCAATGGGCAGTTGGGCACTAGCCCTCCCCATACTACACGCCCCTCACACCTTAAGCAAGAAGTCAAAGAGAATGATGATTGGGTACAGCAGCACAATGCGCCAGTCGTCAATGGCTGCCTTGCTGTTCATGCCAACGGCGCAGTTGAGCAGCACCAAGCCGCGCACAGAGCTGGGGGACTCAGATGCCACCTGCGCACCCGGGGAATACAGGCAGGGCAGCAGGGGAGCTAGGAGACTCTGCCCTCACACGCACAACAGAGGAAAATCTGGGGAGCTCTGCCTCCGCTGCCCACTAGACCAGGGGGAGAGCTGGGGAGCTCTGCCTCCGCTGCCCATCAGAGGGGCAGCTAGGACTTTGCTTCCACATGCACAACAGAGAAATAATCCACTGATCAGTAGCCCGGGGTCTCTGCCTCTTCCCGTCTTATGTTCTGGTGATGTGCACATTTTTCTCCTTCAGAAGTGAGGGACCCACCTCCTAGACAGCTGGAAACCCTCAATATCCCATGCGCATCAGCAAAAGCCTGAGAATCACGGCCGGACTGCACTGCATTGCAACGGGCCTTCAACCAGCAGACTCTCCGCTGTAGTCTCTCTCCTTGAGAAGCAGATAAATGATACACACCCTCAGGCGTGGGATAAGGAAGCCACCTGTTCGGAATTAGCACTGGACTGGCTACCAGGCCTCCCTCCTTTATGTGTCTCAAGCCTCTAGGGGGGGTCACTACACAGCGCGAAAACTGGCATTGCTTTCAGAGGGCAGGTGACAGTCTCACCATCAAGCCTGTCAGGCCGCCCATGGAGTTTCCCACCACCACCGCCGGGACCTGTACAAACTCCTTCATAAAGTCCAGAACCTGCAAAGGGCAGCCAATGGCATTTCACATTGCTTGAGTTCCAGACACTGTCTGTCCATTGCCTGGGACTATGCGTTTCCGTATTGGCATCAACCGCACAGCGTCCGGGCCATCCCCTCATGACCAAGCTGTCTGACCCTCACATGGTAGACACACAATAATTTACTGGTTCAGTTATTGATTTATTAGAAACATCTTGGCAATTTAAACTCGAGCTTAGTTTAAAAAACAGCTTTGTGGAGGGCTAAAGGTTTGCTCTGTCACCCAATGGCATGGCTAGCTGGTTGCCCCTGGCCGTTGCATCCACCTAGATCCATACCTGATCCCTCCACAGCTCCATGCTGTACTCCACCAGGGCCTTGTCGGAGGCTCCGAAGCCCAGCAGATCCACGGCGTACACCTGCAGGACAGGGCATCGGGACAGAGGGCAGCACGGTCTTTCCAGGCATTCAAACATCAGATATTCAGATTATAACCAGCCTTTGTCTTAGTGGGCATCGCACCCCCTCTTGGGGGCTGCCGGGCGGCTATTACTGGGCCGATGGGAATGTAGCCTTGCCTGGCATACGTCTGGTGGCCAAAGCAGCAGGTCTCGTGGTACCAAGCCCTGCAAGACGTAGACCAAGTAGTGCATGTAGTGTAGCTGAAGTGTGCATGAAGCGCAGCTTCAGCATCGTGAAATCTTTAGTGTTATATACTTGTGCTATATATATGTGCACACTAGCTAGCCAGCCTTGCAGCCTGTGGAGGGGTAAGGTGGGGACAATGTGGTGCTACCTAAAAGGACCATGTGTGGACTGTGGATGGTGTGTATGGTGTGAACTGTGTATGGTGTGGTGCTATCCAAATAGACAGGACGGGTGGGCGGTGTGGAGGTACCCCAAGGGAATAGATGTGGGACCAGATGTGGGACCAGCTTGGTGCCACCCAAAAGGCAAAGGTGGTAACGGTGCGGTGCTCGCCAAAGTGGAATGTCTGACAGCACAGCACCTCCCACAGCACCTCGAAATTTTGTACAGGGAAGATCTCATTTGACAGCGCCCAGCTTTTTGAAGTTTTTCTTCAGGCTGAATGGAGGAAATTCAGTTCACAGAGGATACGACATAGGCTTCACAGGCCAGGGGCGCTAGCCTTTAGGTAGGGCACCAGGGCTAGGCAATCTCGGCTAGGCAAACCCAGGCAGCCAGACTTGGCTCAGCAAACTAGGCAATCGGCCATGTCTACTTTAGGACGTTTTTGGAACACTTACCGGTAAGCTACACAACATGCGACAGCCGCAGGGGCGTGGTGCAGCAAGCTCTACACCTTGGGCCTCCCCCAGTAGGTTGGTCATCGGTAAGTTCCTGTCATCCCAACGGTGGTGGCTACCCAGCAGCCCAAAGCTCACCTTGTATTGCTTAGCCAGAACAGCAATATTCTTCCGGTAGTGCCCTGCGGAGGCTCCGAACCCATGTACCAGCACTACAGGCTGGCCGCATCCAGCTGTCTGCATGTATGTCGCCATGCAACTGAGGTGAGGTTTTAAACACTGTCAACAGGTGTGTAACGCCATGCAGCAAGACGAGATTTCAAACAAAGGCAGCAGCTGCTCAGGGCTCTGGTAGAAGTCACCATGCAGCAAGACGAGATTTCAAACACAGGCAGCAGGTGCCCAAGGCTCTGGTAGCAGTCACCAAACATGTCTTTTTAAACAGTAGAAGGTTTCGAACACAGGCAGCAGGTGCCACTAGGGCTCTGTCGCCTTAAGTGGCAGTACTCTCAAGCTGTGGCCCTTCAAAGCACGCACGGGCGACATTGAACTTTGATAGCGCGAATTCTACTACCTCTTCACAAGAGAAATCAGAAAAGTTCCCATCCTGGCTTGAGGAATACGGACTCGCTGTCCTATATGGAGGGCTGAGCAGAGTGTCTCACGCTCACGCACCACGTAGTTGATCTTGTGACCCCTCCACAGGAATGTGCGGTTGGGCAACTCCAAGGTATTGTTCGCAACGAATGCATCAGCGGCAGTAGACGAACATACTACGGGTAAAGTTCGCCTGGTGGGGTGTGCGGTCCGAGCTGCACCCAGCAGGAGCTTTCTGTCTCGGTGGCACGATGGAGATACACGGGGCATGCTGGTTGTCATCATTGCAAAATGCAGGGAATGAGTGTCCGGACCGTTGGCTGTGACTTGCGGGCTGGAGTGCGTGGCCGTTCTATCTGTACCGTACGGCCACAGCAGCCCGGCCACATGATCGCCCGAGAAGATCCCGTCGAGGGGTTATAGTGGTCCCAAGCGTGCATGACCTAATGTAAAATAAGTTGGGATACATGGAATTCAGAGGGTCAGGAGCGCCTTACTGGATAGGATATTTAGAAGCAGACACTCGTTCCAGACTTCCAGCAATTTGCCTGGTCACGGTATACCAGGGGGCGAAATCCAATGCTGTCTGAAGCAGCATGGGGACTAAAGAAAGAGATGTTCGGATCTGCACGAAGACTAAATCCCCAGGCTGTCTGGATACGCATGGTGGTGTCAGCATGGGGCATGTGTTCCCAGGGTGTCTGGATCCACATTGGGATTAAACTGAAGGCTACTTGGAGCCGCATGGCCGCATAGGGCCTAAATCCCAAGGCTGCTTGGAGACGCATGGGGATCGCATTTCAAGGCTGTCTAGAGCCTCATGGGGGCTAAATCCAAGGCTTTCTAAAGCCGGATGATGACTACAGCGAAAGCTGTCTATAGCCGCGAGGGAGACCACTAAATACAAGGCTTTCAAGAGCCACAAGGGGACTAAACCGAAAGCTGTGTACAGCCGCATGGGGACTAAATCCAAGGCTTTCTGGAGCCGCATGGAGACTGAATGCACAATAAGAGATTAAAATCAAGGCTGTATCAGTGCGATGGGGACTTGACCGAAAGTTGACCAGAGCCGCTCGGGGATAAAATCTAAGGCTTTCTGGCGCTGCATGAGGAATAAATCCCCTGGCAGTCTGGAGCTGCATGGAGACTGAATGCACAATAAGAAGGGCTGGGTTTCCCAATGGCCATACCACATTGCCTCGACCTGCTCAAATTGCTCGAGCTACTCAAATTGCAATAACCAGTTGATGGTGGCTGCCACATGCTGTATATCTGTGGGTCCAGCTCCTGCATAGTGCATAAGTGCATAAGCTTGAAACCATAGACTGACACTTGTAACCATGTGCCGAACTTGTTAATGGGGGCATTATGTGAAGTTTGTGATTTTTCAGTGCAGCAGAGCACCACATTAAATGCAAGAAATGGGGCGCCCACAAACTGAACCAGGTACAACACTTAATTATCTAGGACAGTGAGCGAGAAATTAGTGATGCACATGCACAAGCATCTGTCACAAAGCCGCAGGGATTCCAGCAGCTTGCACGGTTCTTAACTTCAAGGAAAGGAGATTATAGGAGGACACGCCTGCCTCCTAGCATGAGGAGGCATCTCCTTTCTCCTCAAGCTCGGAGGACACACCTTTATTTCTCCTCAGTTCTCAGGCTAGGTGATCACCTTTCTCCTTCAGGATAACAGGCCTCTCTTTACTCCTCATGCTAGGAATCAACCCCTTTCCCCTCAGGCTAGAAGGCCTCTCTTTCCTCCTCAGGCTAGGAGGCCGCTCCTTTTGCAGGTTTGCATGGCGCCGGGTATCAGTTTTGTAAAACACAGCAACGGGTATATGTCACTCATATTCCTAAAGCAAGACATAAATTTTCTATATGTCGTGTATGCTTCATGAAGACTTGAAGTCAATGGATAGTGCTGTTGCCTGCTGCCTATCTAGCTGCTGCCTACAGTGTCTGTGGTGTGTTGAAGTGTGGGCATGGGACCGCAGCTCCTTCTGGTCGATTTATCACTGACGAATGGGGCTCTGCAGAACTTTCTATTTTATTCAATAGTAGTCTGGTTTGTTTTGACCTCTGTCTGACTGCGATGGAGCGAAAGCGCAAATGGGACGTCGTGGGCAGTGAGACTGCAGGACACCCACCTGGTGCTCCCGCCTTATCAATGGCATCAGCATACCCGACCTCATATTCAAATGTTGCGCCGGCTGCTCCAAGCTTTGCCGGGCTTCAACACCTCAGCCTGCCCCCCTACATCACGTTCCTCAATCAGCAGCAGCCTTTCCTCGCCCCGCCCCAGCAACCTGTCAGCTCCGCACCGCTGACGCAGGACATCGTGAAGCTCGCCCAAGAGGCTGCCATGGCTATGGCCAGCAAGTTCCAGGTAGGGTGATCTTGTGCGGTCCCAGCGACCAAGTTTGCGCTTGTCCCGATATGCCGCTTCTACCTTTGCGCACGCACCCAGTGCCACGTTTGAACATAGGGACAGCCTGCTCGAATACAAATAGGCTAGGTGTGTCGGGCCCCGGTGATCGATCCAGTGGCAGGTCGATGTACCGATTTTAGCGCTTTGTGATCGCCACCAAACAGCTCAACTGGGGTCATAGATTCCAGATCGTGGGAACATTATCAAAACATGCAGGCCAGTACCTGTCAATGACAGGCAGTGAACAGGAAGACCTCTTCTGCTAGGTACTCCATGCTGGCACATCTGTTAGTGCTGTCCCCCTGCTACCAGGGTCACTGAATACATAGTGCATTAAGAAAGAAAAAGGTATTGCTGATATATTATTGTCTCGATATTGTAACAAGATAGTCTCGTATCCCATAGCCTGTGGCCCTGACTTAAGCTGCGGAGTTAGCTGCACTAGCGGCAAAGTTGCTCTCCTTTATAAATTGGAGGAGATGGACATGCATGAACCCTAAATTTCCCTTCTGCATGTGGGCCTGAAATCTGTGCTTTCCCAGCTGAGTCGTTTCTTGCCCTGTTAACAAGGTCCCATACTCATTTGCTCCTCATGCCCGTGACACCGATACCCCATGCACATTTATATGCCTCCCTATTGGTGCTGTGCAATTGCGCCGTAATTCAGACATCTTGCTGGTAATTACAGTCCCTAACTGGTAAAAGTAGCTGAATTTGCTTTGAAATTACGGTGACTGGAACTCAGCTACGTAATTCAGCTACCGTAAAGACCGTTATCGGCACAGCACTGCTCCCCATGCATATGAGCATGCTTCCCCATGCCAACTTGCATGGAGCATGGCTTCTGATGTGAGGCACAGGAGTAAAGACTGGGCTCCTGACTCCTGCGTCATTCGTGATAAATAGGCTTACCCATGAAGCATGAGTTGTCGAGACATGCTGCCAGCACATCGCACACCAATGCTTTTGTTTCTGTAGACGTACCAAGGGGGCTTGAACCGGTCATACTTGCATGCATTTTCCGTGTTTGCGTTTCAGCGCCCCAATGCCCTGGGCGCTTCGTGCTCAATGTATGCTCTCTTGACGCCGCCTGTTTTCGCGTTCCACTGCAGGACCCCAACCGCACGTTCTCCGGCACTGGCGCCTCTGCCCGCCCGCTCTTTGAGATCTCCCGAGAAGTGGGCATCAATGACGTGTCCACGGACATCCGCATCCACCTGACCAACCGCCGGGTGCAAGAGGACATCATGAACAGGACGTGTACAGCCATAGTGACCCGAGGCAGGCACTACCCGCCCGGGGCACCGCGGGATGAGAAGGAGAAGGCAATCTTCCTCAAGATCACGCCAAGCTCTTCGGGGACGCAGGTGTGAGGGCCCTCTCTTTGGCGTACATGGATGCTGCATGCGGGACGATGAGAGCCATGCATGGTTTGTGCATGGCAGCACATGTACATATCAACTAAAGGCCCTTGCATGAGGCATGCTCTGGTGCGTGCCGTAGCACTTGTATAGATGCGGTAGGCGACTCTGCTTAAGCAATTAAGATAACCTTCAGGTATCCAAGCCTAAGCATTATATTCCCTGAATCCTTTTCCCTCCTCCATGCATGCAGACTGAGGAGCAGAAGTACAGCGCGGTGAACAACGCCGCGTACGAGATTGAGAAGATTATCAAGGGTGGCCACATGTCCACCCCGCCGCCCGCGGTCTCGGTGGCAATCCCGCCGCCGCCGTCGCTGCAGCAGCAGTGGCCGCCACCCCAGCAGCATCAGCAGGCTCAATACGCCCAACCCCAGCCAGGAGCAGCGGCCGCATCACACGCCGGCCCCGTCGCAGCGCCATCGCCGTCGCCGCTGCCTCTGATGGTCTTTGTCAACATCGCTGGTTCCCCGCCAGAGTTTGGGCTCAACAGCAAGATCACCGGGCCAGGTGAGGAAGAGAGGGATGGGTACAAGACAGCTGCTTTACCCCTGTCACACAAACGTGATGGCGTCTGCTTTGCCCCCATTACAGACGTGATGGAAAGAGTGCAGGCCGAGGCCGCGGCTACATCCGGTCTATTTCCCCAAAGATAGACAAGGAATGCGGCAGTGCAGATTGGGGCCAAGGCCTCTCCCACTGGAGAACCCTAATGCTAGAAGTGAATATTAGGTCAGGTGCTGCATGGGGAGCCCCCACGCTTCATACATGCTGCTTCAGAATCATACACTGAAAATATTAACAAATACGGAATTCGCTGAATGAAACACGCCACATGATGCGCTCGCCCATTGTTGTTGTTGTTGTGTGAAACACAGTGAGGGTTGCATTCCCTGCTGCTATCACTGTCTCTTTGGTATCTGTCGTTGCGGCTCTTGCCGCCGCTCTTGCTGCAGCTCCTGCGGCTCCTGCTGGACTCGTCTAAACCTGGTGGTCCGGACGGCTTCTTTTCTTCTCGCAGATAGCGCCTACCTGGCCCACATCGCGACGGCCACAGGGGCCACGGTTCACTTCAGGGGACGAGGCTCAGTGGTTGCTGAGGGGTGGGTCGGTCAACAGGAAATCCTCGTTTTGGGTTGAGAGTCAGTCAACAGGAAATCTTCATCTATCTAGGCTCTTTTGCTAGGGTCATCTTTTGTTAACCCTGCGCCCCCCTGTGCCGTACATTGCTTCGCGACTCCCTGCACTCTCTCTCACCATGACCGCCTCCACAGGCCGGACCCCCTGCACATCTTCATTGCCGGGCCCACGCACAAAGCAGTCGAGGACGCGAAAGGGTGAGGCAAGAGGCTAGGGGTGGAGTTGCACCGGGCCAATCCTTTACTAGACATGGAGGGCAAAAGGGTGAGGCAAGCAGCGGCTAGGGGTGGGGTTGCACCGGGCCAATCCCTTAAAAGCCATGGAGGGCAAAGGGTGAGGCAAGCAGCGGCTAGGGGTGGGGTTACACCTGGCCAATCCCTTGATAGCCATGGAGGGCAAAGGGTGAGGCAAGCAGCGGCTAGGGGTGGAGTTGCACCGGGCCAATCCCTTGATAGCTATGGAGGGCAAAAGGGTGAGGCAAGCAGCGGCTAGGGGTGGAGTTGCACCGGGCCAATCCCTTGATAGCCATGGAGGGCAAAAGGGTGAGGCAAGCAGCGGCTAGGGGTGGAGTTGCACAGGGCCAATCCCTTGATAGCCATGGAGGGCAAAGGGTGAGGCAAGCAGCGGCTAGGGGTGGAGTTGCACCGGGCCAATCCCTTGATAGGTATGGAGGGCAAAGGGTGAGGCAAGCAGCGGCTAGGGGTGGAGTTGCACCGGGCCAATCCCTTGATAGCCATGGAGGGCAAAAGGGTGAGGCAAGCAGCGGCTAGGGGTGGAGTTGCACCGGGCCAATCCCTTGATAGCCATGGAGGGCAAAGGGTGAGGCAAGCAGCGGCTAGGGGTGGAGTTACACCGGGCCAATCCCTTGATAGCCATGGAGGGCAAGAGGGTGAGGCAAGCAGCGGCTAGGGGTGGAGTTGCACAGGGCCAATCCCTTGATAGCCATGGAGGGCAAAGGGTGAGGCAAGCAGCGGCTAGGGGTGGAGTTGCACCGGGCCAATCCCTTGATAGGTATGGAGGGCAAAGGGTGAGGCAAGCAGCGGCTAGGGGTGGAGTTGCACCGGGCCAATCCCTTGATAGCCATGGAGGGCAAAAGGGTGAGGCAAGCAGCGGCTAGGGGTGGAGTTGCACCGGGCCAATCCCTTGATAGCCATGGAGGGCAAAGGGTGAGGCAAGCAGCGGCTAGGGGTGGAGTTGCACCGGGCCAATCCCTTGATAGCCATGGAGGGCAAAAGGGTGAGGCAAGCAGCGGCTAGGGGTGGAGTTACACCGGGCCAATCCCTTGATAGCCATGGAGGGCAAAAGGGTGAGGCAAGCAGCGGCTAGGGGTGGAGTTGCACCGGGCCAATCCCTTGATAGCCATGGAGGGCAAAGGGTGAGGCAAGCAGCGGCTAGGGGTGGAGTTGCACCGGGCCAATCCCTTGATAACCATGGAGGGCAAGAGGGTGAGGCAAGCAGCGGCTAGGGGTGGAGTTGCACCGGGCCAATCCCTTGATAGCCATGGAGGGCAAAAGGTGAGGCAAGCAGCGGCTAGGGGTGGAGTTGCACCGGGCCAATCCCTTGATAGCCATGGAGGGCAAAGGGTGAGGCAAGCAGCGGCTAGGGGTGGGGTTGCACCGGGCCAATCCCTTGATAGGTATGGAGGGCAAAGGGTGAGGCAAGCAGCGGCTAGGGGTGGAGTTGCACCGGGCCAATCCCTTGATAGCCATGGAGGGCAAAAGGTGAGGCAAGCAGCGGCTAGGGGTGGAGTTGCACCGGGCCAATCCCTTGATAGCCATGGAGGGCAAGAGGGTGAGGCAAGCAGCGGCTAGGGGTGGAGTTGCACCGGGCCAATCCCTTGATAGCCATGGAGGGCAAAAGGTGAGGCAAGCAGCGGCTAGGGGTGGAGTTGCACCGGGCCAATCCCTTGATAGCCATGGAGGGCAAAGGGTGAGGCAAGCAGCGGCTAGGGGTGGGGTTGCACCGGGCCAATCCCTTGATAGCCATGGAGGGCAAAAGGGTGAGGCAAGCAGCGGCTAGGGGTGGGGTTGCACCGGGCCAATCCCTTGATAGCCATGGAGGGCAAAAGGGTGAGGCAAGCAGCGGCTAGGGGTGGGGTTGCACCGGGCCAATCCCTTGATAGCCATGGAGGGCAAGAGGGTGAGGCAAGCAGTGGCTAGGAGTGGGGTTGCACCGGGCCAATCCCTTGATAGCCATGGAGGGCAAAAGGGTGAGGCAAGTAGCGGCTAAGGGGGGGGGTGCACCGGGCCAATCCCTTGATAGCCATGGAGGGCAAAAGGGTGAGGCAAGCAGCGGCTAGGGGTGGAGTTGCACCGGGCCAATCCCTTGATAGCCATGGAGGGCAAAAGGGTGAGGCAAGCAGCGGCTAGGGGTGGGGTTGCACCGGGCCAATCCCTTGATAGCCATGGAGGGCAAAGGGTGAGGCAAGCAGCGGCTAGGGGTGGGGTTGCACCGGGCCAATCCCTTGATAGCCATGGAGGGCTTAAGGGTGAGACAGGCAGATGCTTTGGGTGGGTCTTCAGCCCTCACCGTGCCAATCACATTAGAGCCATGGAGGGCGCAGAAGGTTGACGCAGGGGGATTCTAGGGGTGGATCCTCACCGTCAGCCTCGGCAAGGTCGGACATTACGTGACCCAAGCCATTGCTGCTTGGATTTGGAAAGGGAAAAGGAAATCAAATGTTTCCGGTTGCTGGCCTTCGACCTTGTTCTGAGGATGAACTTCAACCTTGTCCTGCTAATGCTCTCATTTTTGATATCCTGTTGTTCAGATTTCACGGCTCCCCTTTCCCCCCAACCCCAACCCCTCTCCCTGTACCAGGCTACATAGCTCAACGCTTTGGTTTGAACCCCCCAACCCAGTCCAGTGTTTCTTATTTCGTGACTCAGCTGTATATTAGCTACACTCCGCCTGCTGGCCAGAAGCCCCATTCGTGGCCAGCCTTGCTGCTTTGGTCACCATTTGCAGGCCGGTCTGCTTTGGTCCCAATTGGGCCTTTGGTGGCCGCTGGGCGGCCTGCCGAAGTCAAACATGTAGCAAAAAAAGGAAACACTGCTGAAGCCCTTAAGTGTGGACCTTTTGACCCACCCCTGACTCCCTCCTTGACCAGGCTTGCTCTAGACCTGCTGAAGACCGTGAAGGATGACTTTGTGGCACGTCTTCCCCACCTGGCCGCATATGTGACGCCCAGCACGGTGGTATTGGCGCCCCCTCCACCGTCCTACCACCCGCCCCCGCCAGTAACGCACAACCCGTACGCACAGCCGTATCCTGGCCCAGCCGCTGCCCCTGCTCCGGGCGCCCCTCAGTACCAGCACCACCAACAGCAAATGCCACAGGGTGTCCCGCCCCCCCAGTACGCTTACCCGCCCGGGTACTCCTACCCGCCGCCTGGCAGCGGCGGCGCAGGAGCCGCCCCGCCGGCTGCCGGCCACCAAGCGCACGTCCCCGGGGGAGCCTCCGGTGCCGCCGCCGCCGCCACCCCAGTGCCCTACCCGCACCCCGCATATGCCGCCGCTGTGCCCCCCCACCCCTATTACCAGCAGCCCGGGATGTACCAGCAAGGCGCGCCTGCACCCGCGCCAGCTCCCGCCCCTCAGTATTATCCCGCTCAGCCCGCAGCGGCCCCTGGCTTCGGCAGCGGCCCGCCGCCGCAGCAGCAGCAGTACCCTCCGCCCTACGGCCACAACATGCACGCGGGAAATCACCAAGAACAGCAGCAGCAGCAACAGCTGCAACAGCAGCAGCTGTACTCCCAGCAGCAACAGCAGCACACCGGGACGTCAGGGCAGCCTGGGCCAGGAGCGCACGTTGCAAGCCCGGGGCCTGCGCCCCCTCCGCCGGCTGCAGCTGCGGCAGCAGGGCCACCAGCGCAGGCGTCGCCCCCTCGCCGGCGGTCTTTTCGCGAGTTCACCGAGGAGGGAAAGAAGCAGCAGGTGGGTCAGCCGCTGCCTAGTTAGAACGATCAAGGGACTTTCCTTCCTGGTTGGGGGCGCACTTGTCATCTGCCGGTAGCGGTTGTGGCCTCAGCCTGGGATGTGCTGATCCATCACGCACCTGCGTGACACAAGAGGCGTAGCTTTCGGTTTTTATGAATGGAGTGTCCGTCTTCCTCTCTGATGAGTGATGAGTGAGCGTCCTTTCTATGAGTTTTTGGTGACGGTGCGCATGCAGCCACGGCCCAAGCTGCGCTGCCCCCCTTCACCCAGTGAGCCCCCAGTGAAATGTGTCGCTTCCTACCCATGTCTCTTCAAGGGACTCCAGGCATCAGCAGAGGAGCGCCATTAGTCAGTGACTGTAGGTAAAGATAGGTCCTGCATGTTCAAGATATAATCATAGCAGTGTCCCCCGAGCATCTACTTCCCTTGATACCATACGTCCATACCCCATACACAAATTGAAAGGCACCTGTTCAGATGCAGATGTTATCAAAGATCAATGTACAGGTATCTGACCAGCATAACCGCAGCCCCCCCCCCCTCTCCGCCTCTTGGCTATCAGCCCCCTCCCCTCCCACCCACCCCAGCTCACGGCGGACGCTGCTTCCTCTCTCCCCTTGCTTCTCTCCTTGTTCTGACCCGCTTCTGCTGCTGGGTGCATTGGGGTTCCGGGCGGCGTGTGTAGGCCTTAGCAGCGGTTGTAGGCCCCGAGCAGGTGCCAGCCAACCCGTACGCCCAGTACGCCCCAACCCCGATGGGGCCGCCGCCGCCCAAGGCGCCGCAGTCCTCCGTCGGCAGCATGATGCCTCCTCCTCCGCCCAAGGCGTCTCCATCGGCAGGGACCATGGGGCCGCCCCCTCCAGTAATGCCCCCACCACTCGGCAAGGCTGGTGAGTCAATGGACGCTGCGCCTGATCATGCCTGTATATAAAAAGGAACAGACCGACGGGTTGACTGCCTTATTCCGCGCCCTGGGTGCATATATCGGTGAATTAATATTGGTGAATTAATGCGTACTGTTTAATTAGTTTATGCATATTGTTTTAATGATTGATGTGCTCTACCGGTATCGGGGCGCAGATCATGGGAGCCTGACAATTAGTTTTAGCATAGCATGTGGCCACCGTGGTGACTCCCAACCTCGTCACACCTGGTGACAACAAGCTCTCGCTGTCAAATTTTCATCCTTAGAATGAAAGCCTCACAACACGAACAGCTCGCCATGTCTAAGTGCTCATCCCCATTGCATCACTGACCTCCCCTCTTCCTCACCACCGCTCGAGCACGCCTCCCCCTCCGTCCTTGCGTGCCCATCCTCCTTGTGTATGGTTTACAGTTTGCATCCTTGCATGCCCATCCTCCGCATCACTGTCCTATGGCCCCATGGCCCCAACTCATCTCACTTTTGGGCCCTGTAAATATGTGCCCCATCTGCCTTCACGTTTACTGACATCCCCCTCGCCCTGCTTGCCCACATGCTCTCGCCCCATTTACACCGACGTCCCTCTCACCCCACTTCCTCATCCCGTTGTCGATCATGGTGCCCCCTCCGCACCCACGCACACTGACATCCTCCTTGCCCTATTTCCTTCTGCTCTCGCTGCCTGCTCTTGTGCCCCATCCGCTTTATCGGGCGTCGCGGCTGCCTCTCTGCACAGGGTCTGGAGGCAGTGTCACAGGGTCTCTGGCAGGCCTGGTCACAGGGTCTCTGGCTGGCCTTGTGTCATATGGTGATGATGAGGACGATGAGGAGTAGTCAGCGAGAGGGGTCAGCATCTGGGCACGGCATCACTCGGCAGCCGGAAGGCTGCTGCTGTGAAGTTTGTGTGTGTGTGTTTGTGTGTGCTTCCCTCAGCTGCCTGCTCTTGCCCCTCTGCTACTGCCGCCGCTTCTGGTGGATGCAGTGGCCGCTTTTATATGCAGGTGCTGTGCTGACGTTCTGAGCCAGACCCACCAAGAGATGCTGCCAGCTCTGCAGGCTGTGCAGGCCGCACAGCGGAACCCTAAACCCTAGACAACAGGCAGGCACCTGGCTTGTGGAGGGCATGAATGAAGGTGACCGAGATGTGCCTGCGGAAGGGCATTGATGGTTACAGTGCGGACGCGGCCTGGGCCCAAGCTGCACTGTTTCCTGAACCCCAAGTCTCTCCGGGCGTAGCGTTCTTTCTGAAGGATGACAGGACCTGCAGGGCAGGGCTGTATTGCTAGCTAGGAACTACAGTCACGTTGCAGTGCACCTTCCTTGCTATCGTGTGGAGTCTGAGGATTGACAGGCCCCCAGGCGCCAAGAGAGGGGATCGGACAGGGCTCATGCACAAACATGTCAGGCACTTCAGAGGCCTTTGGTCGGGTACGACTTACGTCCCAGATAAGTAGTTTGTTGGCCGAGTACACACCTTGGGCTGGGAAACCTTAATATGAAGCAACTTGGGTTACGGTGTTGATTTCATTGACTTAGGACCAAACACCTGGAGTGATATAGCATGGGCATGATTGAAGACACCGTGAGCTCTTCCATCTGCTATGTTCCACGCTTAGTTATCTGCTCAGCTGATTTGATTGCCTTTTGTACCTGACTCACGAAAGCAAAAGGAGGAGAGAGCTGGAACTACTGATGTCGATGATCAACACACTTGGCCACCACCTAGAGGTGCTATCAGTATGCAGGGAAGTGTATGTAAGCCTGACAAGACCAGGATGTCTCCCAGGGCGCAAGGAACACTGACTGTTGAATTCCCTTAGCAGATGAAAGAGCCCGTACCAGATTCGCATTGCGCTTTGGGCTCTTGTAAGGCGTGCCATATGGCAAGGTTTCAATCACTTAAACAGCTTAGATGCTGACACCTCATTCCTCCCACCTCATTCCTGTCAAAAACATGGACCAATCATGCAACCGCGAACTGGTTAGCAGGTATTGTCACATTCCAGAACAACAACCTCAGAGCGATTCAAAACTACCGTACGAATATATACTATTCTGAACAAAAAAGATACAGCAGTGCTGAGAAGAGCCAGCCATACTGGTACAGAGTTTCTGAACCTGATGGGCAGGTACTCATAAGAACCAAACTGTTACGTGGCTGCACTTTCACATCAACACAGACAGTTTGGTATTTATGGTCCACTGGGGTCCCATTTGAGCCAGGCACAGCTCAGCAGAGACCGTCCTCGACACTCAATCCCCTCACGGGATTCTCACAGCATGGGTGAAGCAAGGCAGCATAATGTTCTTCAGTCCAATGGGCCGTGGGACTCAAACAAGGGCAGGCCATCAACACGGCATCAAATACCTTCATGAACTTGCCTTCTTACAGCCCAACAGCTAAAGGACTATCCTCCCCAAGAACGCTCCAACCAATGGAGCCTTCACATGTGTGGTATGGTTAGGAGGGTGTATTCCTGCGTGAGGACCCCACCCGACGGAGGGTTCACACATCTGGTATGGATGCCAGGGTGTACCCCCGGTACCCCCTCCAGGCCAGGTAGGCATGCCTTGTGTAGTACAAGCCCGGGATGAAGGCAAGACTGCCGATCACCATAAGGGGGATGCCTGCAGCGTCAACAAGGGGACAGCAACAGGGCGGTTGGCTGCTGAAGACTGTTTATGTAAGAGTATTGAACCTACAATTCATCTACTGCAAGGCCCATGGACTGGTGCAGTAAGACCTGCGCCTTGGGCCACCGGCCATAGGCCTGTCCAAAATGGTCCTCATTGGCCCAGTGGTGAAGGACCAGCGGTACGCCCAGGGGGGTCTTATGCACACTACGAAGAACACTGCAATGCTGTGAACTGCAGACCTGACTGGGTCTACAGGTGCGAGTCCCACGCGCCCTCTTGGTTAGCCCATTGGACTGAGAACCAGGAATCTGTAACAGGAGTCTGTAACAGCAATCTGCAACACGAATTTGTAACATGAATCTGTTACATACATCTGTAACAGACATCTGTTACATAAATCTGTAACAGGAATCTACAATCTGGGGTGTGGTCTATTAGCCTGCAGTATGTGTCCACATCCATTACATGGGACGCATAAGGTGAGTCAGCAGGGCACACAAGGTGAGGAGTCAGCAGGGCACTTGCCTCCTGGTCCCTGCAGCAATATTGCAGCGTCAACGCAGCCACACACACATCACTCGACAGGGCACAGGTGAGTCAGCAGGGCACACAAGGTGTGTCAGCAGGGCAGGGAACACGATAGCCAGGCAGCGGACTGCTGTTGGTCTTTTCACGTTTTGCAACCAAGGCCTTCATCCAAGATGCCTACCAGTAGGCACCGGCGCACGTACCTAAGAGAAACTGAACAGCAAATCAAAGGACTGCGTGAAGTTCGTACATTCAAAAACTGCGGCGAGCGGCACATCAAATACTCTGCGGGATGTGGCTGCTGAGTTCGATGGGCTCACATGACAGGGTCCATGTGTCAAGCTGGATGGGCGCTACGGGGGTTACTGTGCTTCAAATCTCATGTCAAGCAAAAGGATGGTGGTTTGAAGTTTCTGGTTAAATAAAGGACGGAGCGCGGGGCCAGCGGTGGGCTCACCATTGGGCTGGCTGGACATGTACATTACCACACCGATGATCAGCATGATGGAGCCGAATATCAGAAGAGAGATGGCCAGGGCCACCTGTGGGGGGAATGCACCAACGTGTCTTGTGAGAGAGGGGCAAGCGTGACAAAAGGAGGGCATGCGCAAATACCAGAGACAGACGGCGAGGGTCCAATAAGGGGCATTTATGATAAGAGACTAGTGGCTACGACTCTTGGCTCAGAAGTCAGAAAAAAATCAAGCAGGTGAAGCACAGACATGTGAGCACCATTATGGTGACTGTGTCCCATGCTTCAACCAAAATGGGAGGCCTGCTCAATCCACGCCCTCATGGACATACTGATCCTTTGCCGAGCATGCGCGATTGGTCACACGAAACATGCATCCACACACACGCTGAACTACCAGGACAAACAAAAAATGCTAACGGCATGATAACCAAAAATCGTCACAGGACAGCCGTTGTTGTAGTAGCATAATTTCGGGCTCCAATGCAAGCAGCTCAAAGTTGTGTGGGAGGGTGTCACTGAATACCGTCCCACTCGTAAATGATTGAAGATGTTCTATGTGCCGCGTGGAGATACTGTGGCATGATGTCCCTCCTGGGATGGAGAAGAAGATACAGCCCGCATCCTAAATCATGATAGGACAGGGCAGGCTATATGTCTGTGTCAACAGGAACACGACGTCAGAAGAGACCATTGCCTCTGAAACATGCTACCCTTCGGTACATCCCTGTCACAGGAAAGGGCAAGGTGGAAAAATCAAATGCTGGTCAAATGGACAGGCCCAGATCTGCTCTGCCGGCTGTGGATTAGCAGGCCGTGCAGTGCATATCACAGACTATCAATGGTTCCCTGGTCGTCTTGCATAATCCCACATTATCCCCTCAAACTTTGCCACTGCTGATCCCCTCAAGGATGATGCATGCATGGCACATAGCCATCATCGCAGTTACTGCTGTGATGGTGGAACTTGAAACTGACTTGAGACGCCTCTCTAAACGACATGGGACATGTTTGGCCTGGCCTGACTGTCATGTCCCAACATGCAAATATTGCATTGAAGCTGTGCCTGTATGCCCTTGTATTTTAAATGTGCAATCTTGCACCAGCCTTGGGTCTGTGCATGGCATGTCTGTGCCGGTACCTTCTTCCAAGGCTTCTTGGGCGGGTCCAATCCGTAGATGATGCCCTCCTCCGCGTCTGGGCTCAGCCGGTACTCATTCAGCAGGTTCGTGCGCTCCAAAGGCTTCGAACTGGTGGCTTTGGCTGAGGTGTTCAGAGACGACATGTGTAAGTTCCCTTGTAGGCCAGTTGGGCGATACCGGTACTCAGGAGGGGCTTCAGACACTGATAAAAGCTGGAGTTAAGCAGATTTCTATAGTATTTCACGAGCTAGGCACTCAAGTAAGCGATTCCAACGCAAGCCGTGTCTGAGGATGTAACAAAATCTCAGCGGGCAAGGTGCCGTAGACGTAGGGTTTCGAGGTGCGAGTGGCGCAGTCGAAGCGAGGCAGAGTGGACCTGCAGAATTTGAAACTTGCAGGGGCTATGTTTTTTTTGTGATATGTGTCTGGATAGCTCAGAAGTTTTGGCTGCAGCGTGCACACGTCAAACCCAACGGGTGCCACCCAACCGCAACCTGAAATGAAAATACGGGCAGCATTACCGGTACCTGAAATCCCATACATTCCCCTCCTAAGACTCAGCATCTCATTCAATTTCCGCGAGAGTGCAGACATTCAAGAGATGCACAACCCGGAGGGCTCCCAACACACCCTATATAACCAATTCGTTTTCTGGTAAATTCCCCCCCCGCCGTGGCCGCTGTAATCATAAAGCAAAGCTACTACCAACTATTAATAAGAGACCCCCGAATCCCTTGATGCTACCCCTCACTGCTCATCCTCAGGGGCTGGATACTAGCCCTCGCGATGGTGGCGGAGGCAGCCACAGCGGCACTGTTCCCCTCTGGCCACCGGCTGCTGGTCCAGCGACTGTGGAGCCACTGGACCATCCTCTGGGGCGTCAGGAGGAAAAGGCCTGCGCCGCCATGCAGCACCCATGCCAGTGCCGCCAAGAAGCAGACGAATCTGACCCCCATGGGTAATAAACGAATCATAATCTGCATGCATGCAGCACATGTATGGCAGTCCCTCAGCATGGGGGTCTGTGACTGCGAATTCTGCCTGATATCATAGTTTGGCTAGTGGCACTGGGACTTTTCTCTAGTGACACTCGGAACATAATTTGCCGAGAAAGGAAATGTTGCGGCCAGAGAACACAGGGTGCCAAACTGGGAGCCCTTGGCTACTGCCCTCCGAACACGATGTGCGAGATGCATGGCTGCAGTGATGCACGATGCCACCAGATGATGTTTCTAGGGCTTGTTTCAAACTATTTCATTGATGAGGCTGCCATGGCTAAATGCTGCTCATCAAGACATGGTCGGAAATCACGAAGCACTGCCAGGGAGGCAGGAGAAGCACCCCATGCACCCTATGCAACATGCTAACTTGGCAGGGATGCATGAGGCACTCCCCATGCAACCCCATCCACGCATCATGAGAGCATGGCAGGCACATCAACCCAGCTCCTATACTCTCTGCGGCTCGTTCGGATGGCAAGCTCTCGCCCCAGATGCCTTAACTGCCTCTGCAGTCAATACAGCACGCACTGCAGCTTGCTCAGCTCTCTAGCCCCCTCTCGGATTTGGGCGGAAAGCATACTGGAAGGGTAACTAGTCGTGAACCCCAAACCCTAGGATTTGCTAGGCTGCATGCTGAAGTAGTGAAGTACTATATGCCACCTTCCTCACTACCTTGTGTGCAGTATATACACTCCTTCCAATGCTCTCTTGCCGCCTCTCACATTTGCCTGCTGACCCCTGACCCGGCCACCATTCCCCTCTTTCAATTCAGCGAACAAGCTGCCTCCAACGGTACATTGCACCATCCATGCGCAAGACCTCAAGCCTGGCCGTCTGATCATCATCGGGGATGTGCATGGGTAGGTAAAGAGAGGATGCAGGGTGGATGGATATGCATTGGCGGGATTGTAGTGTAGGGTGTTTGGCCCCTTTCCAGGGCCAGGTCCACCTTCTTTTACATCGATTGGCGAGGAAGGGGGGCAGACATAATACAGGAAGACCCCATCACGGAAACGTATTGAGCCTCACTAGAGCTTCTCATTTTTTTTTGCTTTTTGGCTCAATGGTGAGTAGGTAACATAGGGCCAAACAATTAGGATTTTGAATATTGTACAAAGCTTATTTACAAATAGGATTGAACCCTGAAAAACTGCATGATATAACAGTCTCACTGCATGATATAACAGTCTCACTGCATGATATAACAGTCTCACTGCATGATATAACAGTCTCACTGCATGATATGACAGTCTCACTGCATGATATAACAGTCTCACTGCATGATATAACAGTCTCACTGCATGATATAACAGTCTCACTGCATGATATAACAGCCTCAATGCATGATATAACAGTCTCAATGCATGATATAACAGTCTCACTGCATGATATAACAGTCTCACTGCATGATATAACAGCCTCAATGCATGATATAACAGTCTCACTGCATGATATAACAGTCTCACTGCATGATATAACAGTCTCACTGCATGATATAACAGTCTCACTGCATGATATAACAGTCTCACTGCATGATATAACAGTCTCACTGCATGATATAACAGTCTCACTGCATGATATAACAGTCTCACTGCATGATATAATAGTCTCACTGCATGATATAACAGTCTCACTGCATGATATAACAGCCTCACTGCATGATACAACAGTCACACTGCATGATATAACAGTCTCACTGCATGATATAACAGTCTCACTGCATGATATAACAGTCTCACTGCATGATATAACAGTTTCACTGCATGATATGACAGTCTCACTGCATGATATAATAGTCTCACTGCATGATATAACAGTCTCACTGCATGATATAACAGCCTCACTGCATGATATAACAGTCACACTGCATGATATAACAGTCTCACTGCATGATATAACAACGTCACTGCATAGGGCAGGGTCAAGGCTTTCCAACGACCCCATGTGCATTGTCAACGGTCAACGTTAAGAACCCAGTCATCGCATGCCAAATAAGGAAGGGGGGGGGGGATTTAAGCTCCTCCAAAAAAAATGTATTCTTAGGAACCGAGATACCCTCCCAAATATCTGAGGTGCAACTCCCATGTCAAATGGATGAGTTTTGGAGAAGTAGGGGTGATGGGGTCCCGGGTTATTTTGTCTGCCCCCTCCCCCCCTTGGTGACAAGACCTAGAAAGCAACCTTCCGAGACAGAAGCGCCTCACCCCTGCCTACCTGATCCTTGCACAAATGAACCGTGCCCATTCGAATCTTGCTTAAGTGACTCCTGCACAAATTACTTCTGTGCACCTGACCCCATGCCCCCCCTCTGCCTTAGGTGTGTGGACGAATTGGAGAGGCTCCTCATCAAGGTGGCCTACCTGCCTGAGCGGGACAACCTCGTGTTTGTCGGAGATCTCGTCAACAAGGGACCAGCGTCGATCGAGGTATCTCCATTTACAAATAAATCACGACACCGGCATTATCTCCAATACTACAATTTATTTAAATGAAGGGCCCGGGGAGGTGGCTTCACCGAGCCTCCTATTATCACGCTGGCATGGCTGCTGGATCACCACTACTGATTGCTTGATTGCTTGATTTATCCACCATTACTGATTGCATGATTTATCCACCATCACTGATTGCATGATTTATCCACCATAACTGATTGCATGATTCAACGAGTGCTCTGGACCACCACTGATTGCTTGATTACCGAAGAACCACTTTGACTCCGCTCGTAATCAAATAATTAGTGGGGTGCGCGGACATGGCTGCGCGATAATATTAATTCAAAAATCGCCGCTGCGTGGAGCGTCAGTCAGGTGCCCAAACAACTATTTTGGGGGTGCGCGGTATGAATTAAAAACAGCATTTCCCCCCAAAAATCGCGCGCTAGCGCGCGACTGTTTGATTCGACATCCGTTTAGTCATCCTTGTCAAGTGTGCTCAAATAGCCCAGCATAGTAACACCACTGGTGACTCAGATGAGCACTACCGGTACTCGTAGCTAGCATTACTGCTCAGTTCAGCCTCCATCCACTCGGCTCGCCAGTCGAATGGCCAACGCCTATCCTCGGCCTGCTCGGCCTTCCAATCCTCCTCATCCTCCCTCGCCTCCCTCGCCTCCTCATCCTCCTCCCCCTCTTCCTCCTCCACCACCTCCTGTACTCCTCCTCCACCTCCACCTCCTATATGGTTTTACTGTACTGGCTGAAAGTGCTGCGCGGAAGGAAATTTAAATTATTTCCAGTGATGGGTGATGTGAAATTCAAGTAACTGCTGCGCGACGTTAAATTAAATTAAATTTCGTCGCTGCGCGACCATTTTTAAAATTCTTTTAAGCTGAGCGAAAAAAAATCTTTTTGGGGGGGGTGCGCCGAGTCTTAGTGGTTCTACGGTACATGATTGCATGATTTATCCACCATAACTGATTGCATAATTCAACGAGTGCTCTGGACCACCACTGATTGCATGATTGCTGATTGCATGATTTATCGAGTGCTGGACACCTCCTCGAGGCTGCATGCTTGGAGCTTGGCCATAGCAAGCCTGTCAACATGACCAAGGCATACTGGCGCGGGCTGTTGTTGCCCTCGGCCCTTTCCATAACTTGCAAGGTGCATTCATCTGAGTGTATACGGCATTCATCGGAGTGTATACAGCATTCATCTGAGTGTATACATGGCGGGCGAAGCCAGCACGCCTCCCATTTTGTGCCTGGACTTAGAGCGCCATTGCATCGTCCTCCAATTCCCCAGGTGCTAGACGGCTTCATCAGGCTTCGTGCGTGGGGCATGAAGTAAGCAACCCATTGCATAATTGTCGACATGACCTTTCATTCCCCAGGTCGCCAGGGACGCATTCACGTGGCTGCGTAAACCGTAAACCCTACACCCTGATCCCTACACCCTAAATCTTAAACCCGTGCATGGGGCGAGGATCAAGGAAGCCATTACATCACGCTCGAATTTCTCATCACGTGCTCTCTTTTCATTCCCCAGGTGCTGGACGCATTCATTAGGCTGCGTGCATGGGGTGTGCGAGGCAACCATGATGACGCATGCCTGCTGCGCCTGCGGCAATCTCTAGGGGAACCGGGGAGACCTCCCAAACCTTTGCAGGCCAAATACGCGTGAGTTTGGGTAGGAGTGTAAGAACCAACACAGGAAACAGATGACGGGCTCACTTGCATGTACGACCTGTTCCAAAAGCTGAACCCGGGTCTGGATGTCTCGAAGAGAAGAGCCAGATAGACCAGTAAGCAGTCGGACACAAGTCCCCCGTCAAGATACCAGATGAGAAAAACACCTTCTGCTTGACCAGTTATTAAATACCGTCAAGTAATGTTCTGTTAGTACCATACACACAGGCATGCCCACGTGCCACACATCCTTACAATGTGGGTTCGCATGTCCAGGATATAGGGGGACATGAGTTTGCAGACAGACTTGCGGCGTAAAAAGTGTTGCGTTTGCCAAGGCCTGGGGGCCTCATGCAGTCATGCACCCTTGGCCCCGATTGGCTCGTCCAGCTCATAAGCTGACTGCACAAATTTACTGTCACTCTCAGGGTTAAGGGTTTACCGTAACGAGTTTAGGATCTCCCTGTACGCTTGTGCAGCTCCTGACAGACGCATGGCACTGGGCTATGCATTTTGCAGCTTAAGCATGTGGATGGGCAGGGGGGTCCTACACTGTCCTTTGGAAACCCTGCAGGCAAGCTTGAGTAGATGTTTGAATAGCTCTCGCAGGACAAAGAATGTCCTGTGAAAATCCTCTGGCAAAAACGAGTGGCCCATTCAGTTAGAAGCTTAAGTTTCGTTGGGCAATTGGCACTGCAGATGACCCGCTTCCATCCCTGCGTGTCCCCTGCCTCTCCCCCCTTCCCCCCCTGCCATTCGTGTCCCCTGCCTCCTCCCCCCTCCCCCCCTTGCAATTTGTGCCCCCTGCCTCTCCCCCCTTCCCCCCTTGCCGTTTGTATCCCCTGCCTCCTCTCCCCTTCCCCCCTTGCCATTCGTGCCCCCTGCCTCTCCCCCCTTCCCCCCTGCCATTCGTGCCACCTGCCTCTCCCCCCTTCCCCACTTGCCATTCGTGCCACCTGCCTCTCCCCCATTCCCCCCTTGCCATTCGTGCCCCCTGCCTCTCCCCCATTCCCCCCCTGCCATTCGTGTCACCTGCCTCTCCCCCCTTCCCCCCTTGCCATTCGTGCCCCCTGCCTCTCCCCCCTTCCCCCCGTGCCATTCGTGCCCCCTGCCTCTCCCCCCTTCTCCCCTGGCCATTTGTGCCCCCTGCCTCTCCCCCATTCCCCCCTGCCATTCGTGTCACCTGCCTCTCCCCCCTTCCCCCCGTGCCATTCGTGTCACCTGCCTCTTCCCCCTTCCCCCCTTGCCATTTGTGCCCCCTGCCTCTCCCCCCTTCCCCCCCTGCCATTCGTGCCCCTGCCTCTCCCCCCTTCCCCCTTGCCATTTGTGTCCCCTGCCTCTCCCCCTTTCCCCCCTGCCATTCGTGCCCCCTGCCTCCCCCCCCCCCCCCCTTGCTATTTGTGGCCCCTGCCTCTTCCACTCTTCCACTCTGCTATCTTGCCCCCAGTCTCCCCATCCTCCCCCCGCCATTCATGCCCCCTGCCTCTCACTGCCCCCCCTGGCCTGTGGTACGGCAGGTGGGTGCAGAAAATGAAGGCACACCACTTGTCTGCGCTGGAGACCCTCCCCTTCTCCCTCAGCATCCCCAGCTACGGGGTCACAGTGGTAAGATGGGATGCATGCTTGGGTGGGCAGGCTGGGTGGGGTGTGCAGGTAAGCATGTAGCCTGCCCAACACGTGAGAAGCTAATAGGAATGTGGCATGCCCTGTAGCGTGGCTACTGCTTGGGAGCCTACCCTTTCAGGGCAAAGCATGCAGCCGAAGTATGCTATTCTTCCATTCAATAGAAGTTGATGAAACAGTCGCAGAGCGATAAGTGCTTTAGTGGCCATCCCAGCTATGCAGGGCATTGAGGCCTTGGAGTGGCAGTAATCTTCAGCGGTCAAGTACAGTTTAGGTGTCAATTAAGGGCTTCCACACCTACCGAGGCGATGTATCAAGGTGCATCCATAACGCCTTATAGACCTGATGTGGACAGCTTTGGACGAGGTAGCAGGAAAGGGCAGCAATGCCTCTAGGTAGGAGGGTGCCCTGTCGGGTTCAAGAGATGACTCCCAGATATTCATGAATTTAGGGTTTAGGATTCATTTGGGTCCCAGCTTTGGCATTACGTGGCATCATAAATTTATTATTACCCCTCATTGGATTGGATTACAGAGCGTGATTATGTCCCAGATTGGATGGCATGGCATTTTATTATGCCATGTCATCCAATTCTCCTCTCCCCCAGTGATTTTTTTAGTGGCATTCGGAATTAATTTTGGTTACCCGAAAATTCCCGATCCTAAATGATTTCGTATTTTTTCTTACTACCGAACCTCGACTTTGCCAAATCAAAATTGCTTGGTTGGCACATTGGTTCCGACTCGTACGGTAACCATTATAACCTCTAAAACAGTCCATACTCTCCCTCCCCATCCCGCAGGTCCATGCTGGCCTCGTCCCGGGCGTGCCGTTAATCGAACACGGCTTATGGACAATGTACAACGTGCGCAATCTGAAACAAGCCTCCAAAGATGCTGCCCCTGCTGCTGCTGGGGAGGTCCCAATTCAGACAAAGGGTGGATCACAATATATGGCGATTGGGAAGTGAGTGGGGCCGCAGCCAGATTTGGGGAAATGTGGAGTGGGGCCTGCAGGTAAAATAAAAAGGGTGAAGGGGGCTGACAAGTGTAGGGAAAGAGTGATGGAGACCTGCGGATTAGGGGGAGAGCGAGAGGGGCCCACAGATAAATATTTGTTTGAGAGCGGCCTCCCCCCCTCGTCTTTTGTCTCGGTGCTTTTGTTCTTCACAATTTCTATGTTTGTGAAACAGCTCATGCTGCCCTTTCGCTCCGCACAGGTTCATTGCCTCCAATGCGGACTTCCCTGGGAGCCACCCTTGGGCCCACAGCTGGACAGGGCCGCACCACGTGTTCTTTGGTGAGGTCTGGGAGTTCAGGGTTCAGGCTTTTTGGCATTTGGGCAGGCCCGCACCGCAGGTGTTCTTTTGTAAGTTGATTATCTGCACCTCTGATTTGTTCATGCCAGGGTTCAGGCTGCCTGGCCATTTCGGAAAATACTTTGGTTAGTTGCACTAGAAAGCTCCCCAATTGCTGAGACATTGGGCACCCCAATGTCTCAGCATTGAGAACAAATGCATGAATGCGGATCTAGCTATGCTACCGTAGTCGTCCTTCATTCTTTGAACTATCAGATTTAAACTAGTTTTCTCCCCAGGCTTTTGTTACCTTAAACTGATAGGTACGGGTAGTCGGGTACAGCTGCGAGTATGTTACTGTGCGACTGTGCGTCGTATCCCTGTTGGAAGGCCTCTTGGCAGCCACCACTGGGCCGACGGAGATCTAACCTACCTTGGCCGATCTACATCCAGTAGCTCAAGCAGCAGGACTTGCCGTACCAGGCCCTACTGCCTGGTAGTGCAAAACCTGCTGCTTGAGCTACGGCCGTTGGCGGCAAGGTTCCTGAATTGCAGCTGAAGTACCGAAACGCATTAAGGGTTTAGGGTTTAGGGTTTAAACCCTAGGGTCTAAACCCTAAACCCTAAACCCAAGGTTCCTGAATTGCAGCTGAAGTACCGAAACGCATTAACATAACCAGTTTGGTACAAAGCTCTAAATAATCCATCCTTTACAACACCGGTATGATGACGCAATATAGTACGGCACCGAAACCAAAGTAATAGCCATGACAAGAATCACCGACTGGTTGTTCCCAGGTCATGATGCCAAGCGGCGGCTGCAGCTCACGCCCCATGCAACAGGCCTTGATACGTCCTGCGTGTACGGCTACCAGCTGACGGCAGCAGTACTGCCCGCCCTGGGGGGTCTGGAGGAAGCTGGGGGGAAGTTGAGTGCCAGGTTAGCCGCGGGCCTGCCCATCACCAGGGAATTCCTGGGTGTGGAGATTGTGTCGGTGGAAGCTGCCATGGTTTATGAACTGCCAAAATAGCATCACAAATCCGTGATTGAGAAACGGGGTGTGGACTAGGGAGAAGGGAGGGCGAACCCTGATGTCGAATGCCCGTTTTTGCAAGAAATGTACTATCTGTGTAGCACCTGGGCATCTGCGAGTCTGAGGAAGAGCATGGCTGCGCAGGGGGCGGCTGTGAGTCCAAAATCGGCGCCTTGCACAAACCCTCTGCCCTGCATCAGCCCCGGAGCTGCGTTGATGTCTGCATGATTTAAACCTTCTACTTATATTATCATCGCTGACATTGTAGGGGATGCCAGCAGGGATTTTTGTAGTGGTTACTGGTTACAAGTCGAAACCAAAGTGGTAATCAAACAATTAATTCGGCGAAGCCGACGTTCAGTAGGGCGGTAACGAGAATTGACGAAATCAATTAGGATTTAGGATCGGGAAAATTTCGATCCCGAACATGATCCCGAACACTATAATTGGCTTTTGTCCAGCTGGCACTATCTTTCGAGTTACGGACACAGGTGGAGTTGGGCCCTATGGCACTTAACGGGTGAGGCGGGCCACGCTGGCATTCCGGTGCCATTCCGGGCACAAGTGGAATTGGGCCCTTGCGTGTACGGCTGCACCTCCACCCGAGTGCGCCCTTTGCCATATCCACACCTGGGGACTTTTCCGGAACGAGGCAAGGCCCTTCGGTTGATGACACCGCTGCCTTTGCATATCTTCTGTTGGTCGTACCATCGACGCAGCCATCCAAGCGGTCGTGGCATTTTCACATCTTCGCCGTGCGTGGTCAAATTCTGGCCCTCGTCAGCGTCGGTTGAGCTTTAGAATTAACTAAGGGCGTGAAGTATGTTTAGGGATTAGGGTTTAGAACATAATAATGCATAGAACTGCTGTCCAAATATGTAGCCATGCTCCAGGAAGTCAAATGAACGACCCAGAGACGCAGCGGTATGTGTGGGAGCGTGCGGCCAGGTGTGGGCTTTAATTACGGTACGGACAAAGGGGCGACAGAGGCTTACATTGCTTAATTGCTTACTCCTTTCTTTTCCTTTCAATTAATAGTTGACACTGGTAATATGATTCATTCGTCCATTCACAGCATTGAGATAGGGTATGGCTGCTGCAGCGTGTCAGCTGCTCCTATGGTGACCGCGCTGTGCGTCTGTAATGAAGCTACGTGCATACGTGCACACAAGTTGCATCTATGGTGGCCACCACCAAACGTAAGCAAGCTGCTGCTCAAAATACTGCACTATACCATGCATACTGGCTGATGTCATCCTCATGCAAGGTCTGTCAAGCGTCTCAGTTCTCAACCTTGTCTAATGCAGATATCTGCTACTAAAACATGGTTTCGTGATTTCCTTGTTGAGCTGCCTGCACGCTCTACTAGTACAATAATGGCTGCGGATATTTTTTAGCCGCTACCGTATGTGTTTCAGCCGCATGCTACCGTATGTCACCAAACTGCAGGTATGTCATGCGTCTCAGCCTAGGCTAATGCTTGCTAGTCAAACTATTAGGTCTCATGTTTGTCTAAGAGAGTTAAGCCTTAAGTTCGTGCGCACGTTGACCTGGAGCTGCTTGACCGCCGCATATTCATGCAGGGCATCTAGCATGCGTTGCAGCCCTGCCGGGCTGCTGGCTAGCAGGGTGAGATCATCCTCATATAAGGGGCACCTGAGTCGTCGCCCCGCCCCCAGCATAATGTTCTCAGCAGGGCACTGGGCTGCGATCATGCCCGGCAGATCGCTGATATAGAGACTGAAAAGGAGGGGGCTGAGTTGGCAGCCCTGCTTGATACCGCGGGTGCAAGGCACAGGGCCAGTGCTTTTATGGCCGGCTGTAAGCGTGTACATTGCACCTTTGTAGAGCGCTTGCACAGCGCGTAACAAGCATGAAGGCATGAGAACTTGTGAAGCCGCTCAGACAGGTGCTGCCAAAGCTGCTCTTGTGGCACACAATCATAGCCTTAGTGAAATCAACAAAGGCCACATCAGGTGCCAGAGCAAGGTCCTTTAACACCAGCCCGGTGCGGCACCTACGCTGCAAAAAATAAAAGCAGTCTAGGTTAAAGGTCCTATGGTGTCGGAGCATCAGGTGCCAGAGCAAGGTCCTTTAACACCAGCCCGAGGCAGCACCTACGCTGCAAAAAAGAAAACCAATATAGGTTGAAGGTCCTAAGGTGCCGGAGCATCAGATGCCAGAGCAAGGTCCTTAAAGACCAGCCCGATGCGACACCTAAGCTGCAAAAAAGAAAATCAATCTAGGTGGAAGGTCTTGGTTCCAGAGCAAAGGGTGCCAGACCAAGGTTCTTTAACACCAGCCTGATTCGGCACCTATGATGCGAACAAATAAAGGTTGAAGGTCCTATGGTGCCGGAGGATTAGGTGCCATACCAAGGTCCTTTCACACGAGCCCGAGGCGGCACCTACGCTGCAAACCAGACAATCAATCTAGGTGGAAGGTCTTATGGTGTCAGAGCCCAGAGGATCAGGTGCCAGACAAAGGTATTTTAACCCCAGCCCGAGGCAGCACCTACAGTACGCTGCAAAATAGAAAACCAATATAGGTTGACGTTCGTATAGTGCCGAAGCATCAGGTGCCATACCAAGGTCTTTATCACCAGCCCGAGGCGGCACCTACGCTGCAAAAGATAAAATCTATACAGGTTTAAGGTCCTTTGATGCTGGATTCTATGTCCCTGTCCCCTCATAAAGGAGGGAGGCGTAGCTGCTGCATGGTCTTGGCTGTGCATGGAAGCCGGAATTGAGCGTGTTCATCCATTACGAGGCCCATGCGGCCGATGCGCATAGCCAGGATAGGCTCATGATGCATGCCGGTGTTCGCATCAGCAGCGGCAAGTGCTGGAGGGTGTGAGGGAGAGGCAAAAGAAGAGGGAGGAGGGGAATGACATGATGAAGATGAGGGAGGTGAGGGAGCTGAATGGGGGGAGGGGGGCCATGGTGTGATGGAGGATCACTCCAATCGATGCTTTGTTCCTCAATTCGTTCACAGCTCCTCCTTCCCACCACTTACCCGTTTGTCAGCTCCACGCGCATTCTTCACACGCACTAGCAACAGAGAATCTTTGTTTGCAGAGGTCGAGTGGGCCAGCGCATTCGCGATGGGCAAACACTTCACGTGCTCACTGAAATAATCACCTGCCATTGTTACACAAGAGCGCCCATTTGAAATAAAGTTTAAAGGAAGCCACCGATTCAAAAGTTACACCTGCCCAGTCAGGTCTCCCATAACTACTATGTACCGGCAGGTGCATAGAACCATGACAGCACTTCTTTTGATTCGAAAGAGACAGCTCGGTTAATTTATATACGTTTGTGTATTTTTACCGCTGAAATTAAGAGATTGACGAATCGCCTTCGGAAGGGGAACAGGGGCAAACACAAGAGACAAGGGATGACATCAGCAAGCGCAGGAATGCAGTGTCGATGGCATTATGCAGACGAGCTCGCACCATAATTGACAAGGCCGGCGGATACACCATCGCTGGAGGGCGAACGCTGTTCCTCTTTATCTGCGGGCTCAAGTTGCCTCGCCACGTTTACGGCGGTACAGCTGATGAACTGTCCGTCCCTGTTAAGAGCGCGTTGGAGTGGCTTTTGCAGAAGCTCTTCAGCGGTGAGGCAGTCGCTGTCAAGCAGGCGTCTGAGAGCCTGTTGGCCCTCGCCAGCGAAAATCGCCAGCCCATCAAGGACGCGTCATGGCTCGGTGAGCTCCTGCAGCTCGCAGTTGAAAAGGAGGTCATAGTCCCGAATCAGGCCAGGCAACTAGAGGAGCTGGCTCCTGAAGTCGTCCATGCAGCATCAATGCAAGCTCAGCAGAAGGTTGGCAGGAACAGGGGAGCTACAAGCAGACCTAAGCATGGAGACAAAGAGATCAGCAGTGGAAGCAGCAGTGGGAGTGAGAAACCTGTGGAACCTGACATGGCCCCATTGGATGCACATGTCCATGTCTCAACAGCAAGACCCACCTCAAGGGGGACAGCAGATATAGGAGGAGTGGAAGGAGAGGGAGCTGAGCCCACCTCACCCTCCCTTAGAGGCGATTCACACCGGGTCGGATTGGTCAGATTGGTCACTTTCGCTCCGAAAGTGGCATGGGTTCGCTTCGCCAAAACAACCACTTTGGGGCCGGATTGGCAACGCCAACTGAATATGGCATTTTGAGCCAGATTCACTTCGCGCAGGCCACTTTCGCCACATTGGCAATTTCCGAAGGCCATCTGCCTTCGCCCCTATATTTTCCCTTTCTCCGTCCTGCCGCCTCTTTATCCTGTGGCCGAGAGCATCCGTTGTTATGGTTACGCCGATGTAGAAAGGGCTAATAAACGTGACCGAAAGCAGACGGAGAAGGGTGCGGAGAAGGCACTGTCGAATGAGATACGGAAGGCGAAAAGGAGGCTTGTAGCCGAGGTGTGTCAATGACGTTACACCACTGGGCCGAGGTGTGTGTTGTCATTTCGGCTTACTCGCCTGGTGCTTAGGCTAGGTGATGATGAACATGCTATCAAATTCAGAACAAGTGGCTATATGTTGCAGCAATGGTCAACAAGGCACTGAAGAACAAAAGTGAGCTGGTTTTGCTATGGCTCCATGCGGCTATGCATGGAATCTTACATGAGTCCTGGCAGCAGGGCATGCCTGCTGCCCCAAGCCACGGCCCCACGGCCATAGGCCGGAATGTATCTGAATTGGACATATTAAATTATTCCTAGCAGCAGGGCATGCAAGCTGCACCAAGCCATAGCCAAAGGCCGTGATGGATATGTATTGGACATGTAAAATTAGTCATGGCAACATGGCATACCTGCTACACCAAGCCACGGCCATGGGCTGGGATGTATCTGAATTGGACATGTAAAAGTATTCCTAGCAGCAGGGCATGCATGCTGCACCAAGCCGCCTCGGCCATAGGCTGGGATGTATCTGAATTGGACCTGACACATGCTGCCACTAACTTCCACCAGTTGTACCAGGCTGAGCATGGGTGGGACGCACTGGCTATTGTGGACTGTGTTGTGGGCATTATTGAGGGTTGGTCTCGGGGGTTTCTGAGGCCGATGTCGTTGGCCTTTCCGGCCTTCTCTTTTGGCCTTTTTGTTGTTGTTTTTGTTGTTGTTTGCCCCTTTTTAGTTTCTTCTCCCTTCTGATCAGTGGAGCGCCCTCGCGGCCAAGCAGGGGTGGGATACGCTTGCTTTCCTGGACTTTTCTTTCCTTAGTGGCTTTGTTGAGGGTTAGTCTCTAGTGGAACTCAGGTGTTGGACTTGGTCTGCTTCGCCTTCCCGGCCTCTCCTTTTGTTCCTTTCCCCCTCTCATCCCTTTTAGTGCCTCCTTAACTCCCTTCTGAACAGTTGGGCGCCCACGCGGCCGAGCTTTGAGCGGGCCCAGAGGTGTAACGTTATTAACATGCTGGAGATAATCGGTCTTATACGGCATATACTGAACATATGCAGGAGGGAGGTTTGGTCCTAGAAAAGTGAAGAAGTCAGATGTCATGTGCAAAGCCCACGCTATCCTGCCTGGCGCCTCAGAGATGTCAATCAGTTCAGTCAGGACAGCCCAAGCAATGACGGCGATCAATGTGGTACGATGTAGACTCGCGACAACAACAAGTAGCAATGGAAGCAGGCAATCAATAGAATGTCCCATCTTGGAAGTACGAGGAATACAATTTCGCTACTTTGGAGAATATGTCTGGTGTGAATCGGTCTCCAGCGGTCGGATTGGGAACGCGAGATAGCGTGGGTTCACTTCGACCAACTGCCACATTCAGTTCGCCCGTGTGAATCGCCTCTTAGGAATACGGGGTTTTAAATGCCGTACACCGGCAGTGGGTGGCAGCGAAGCAAGAAAATCAAGTACGGGTGCTTCAATCATGGACTCGTGGAGAGCTCAGCAAGCGCAGGAGGCTGGCAGGCTGGCTGAACCGCGGAGCATGTGTGTAAGGAGACTCGGAGAATGGAAAGATAATTACCGGTACCTTCAGCTTTGACGTGTAGAAAGGGATCGTCCCAAGCCTTGTAGTTGCAGAGCCACGCGCGCGGGGGAGGGCCGAACGGGTTTCTGCTGCCACCTGCCGTAGATCCGGATGCACTGCGAAGCACGTCTGGGGCTCGGCCCATCACCACATCGGATTGCTTATCCTCTGAGGCCTTGGCTGATGTTCTCGCACGAGCTTTGTCCTGCTGCGACTCCATCACATGGCGAAGGGCAGCCATGTCATCCAGGGAGTATGAGCTGGACGTGCACACCTTCACATCTTTCCTAGCCACTTTGTTGCAGTGGGCTAGATAGAGGCTTCGACTTACCGGAGCCAGAGAACTCTAGCTTGCATTGCTTGCAACGCCATTTCGTATTAGTTATTGGAAGGCATCTTGGAGGGGTCAGAGGGTTTGGGCGTCTTCTCGAGGTTATTAACGAATCTGCTTAGAAATTCGATATCCTCAGTTCTATCCGAGATGTTGTGAAGGCGTACTATCGCGTGGTTGCTGAAGCCGCCTTCTAAGTTCTAACGTCTAGCCACAGGTGTCTCAGCCTCTCATGGGCTGAGTGGAGGGCCTGCCATGATGCCCGGAAGGGCAACACATCCTGCCTTGATCGTGCTACTAGGCCCGTAGACCTACTAGACCCGTAGACCCGTATGTCACGACGTATGATTGCACCGTGCGTTTGACTGCGCCAACTGCTTTTTCGGTTGGAAGTTTATGTGTGAACCTGAACAAGTGTGTTTGCCGTCTTAGGGGATACCGAACTGGGTCCTTCACTTTTTCTTTCTTACTTGATTTCACGGCCTTCAATAGACTCTTAACGTTTCCAGCTATTGTTCTTGAATATCGATCTGCAAGTTAATCGTCAATCCAAGTCTTACTAAGGGGAAACTGGCAGAGCACCTAGGCCAACAGCGACCCTATAAGCATCAACAAGTCTCCTGATACGAAGCTGGCAGAGCATCTAGGCCAACAGTCGACTATCTGCAGCAATTAGAGTTATTCCTGCCTCTTAACATGGCATATCTCCAGCCCTACAACTGGATATTACCACCAACCAACCATCACATCTCCAACCTACAGCCTTTCCTTTGGCTCCAAGTCGACCATCTGATTTATCAGAGATATCTTCAGTCACCAGAAGTCGCCAAGCAAGCGACTCATCACAGCAGATCAACGGCCACATTCGCCCAAGGTCGTCCCATGAAGTCTATAAGTACCTCAAGAGTCGAGGCTTCACGAGATCCTGTCAACAGTATCGAAGAAGTCCAAGTGAAGTAGCAAGAGCTATCACCTGTTATCGAGCTGAGTTCACTGAGTTACAACAGTGGATCGAGAAGCTCCTACTATAAGCTCTGTAAGAGTTTATTAGTACTTGTTTAATGTCTTGTGTTCTTTTCGCTTGGTGCACCTATTGACCTATTCCTTAGGGTGCATGTCACGGTATAATGCAGTATACGTGCCAAAACCGTAGGGACCGCTGATGCGTCCCCGTAGACTCCGCAGCTTCCCTGCGGAGCCCCCTTTTTAGGGTTAGGAGCCCAGCTTCCCACTTTCGGGAAGGTCCGAGGCAGGATTTCCCGTACTCAGTAAATAGGGCTTGCCGGGACCTTTGAATCCCGGCTTGCACGCTTGACACTTACTTCGTTCTTTTTAAGTGGACAGACCTCTAATTGTAAACAGCACCGGCCTTTGTCCAGGATAAAGCCCAGTGAAGAGCATTAAGTCAGTACCCCAATTACAGTCAAGCCTAGTTCAGCCTCAGACTCAGCCGACATAGCAAGCTCAAGACTCCCTAGCGGGAAGCCCGACTCAACCTAGGACTACGTCTACGGTCAGCGTCTGCGGCAACCCCCGCTTTACGCGGTAAGTGATCTCCCGTCCTGCCCGGCTCGCTACCCGACAGGCCGTGGATCTAGCCCTCCGAGCGTAGCACCGTGTCTATCATCTAGAAATCCCAGCCGCAGCTTAACGCGTTGCGCATCCGCGGCCAGTGTGTAGACATTGAGCTCGCCCGTAGGCGTCCGCCACTCTGTGGGGAAGAAGTCCGCCACGGACCTGAAGCAACCATCGCGTGTCCACTTAAAAGGAACGAAGTGGGTCTAAGCCTGATCAGCTTGATCCAACGAATCCTGCTAAAGGTGCATGTGCTGTGAACTTGAATTTCTTTTTGAAGACAGCGGAACTGCCTTGGACAGCTAGAAATCACTTAGCAGAGGATTCTCCATAGAACCCAAGTCAATACCTGCTTGCGCTGGGCGTGGCAACCCAGAAGCAGACGTAGCTTGAAGATCAGGCTGTGGAGTTATAAACCCAGCTGATATTGCCTGTGCACGTGGCCTGCATCCGTGGTAGAGTGCACAACCTGCGTGTTGACAGAAGTGAGCAAGGATCCGGGAGTTTAAAAGCAGGCAACCCAAGACTGTGTGCAGGAATATCCGAAGCTGCAGATTGCAGCCCGAGCGGGACCTGCAGAGATTGAGGAGGAAGCTGCGCGGCGAATCAGCGGAGGAATAGCGGACGAGACCGGCAAGATAGCTGACGAGACAGCAGCCCAGAAGGTGAAAATACCCGCCAGAACCAGTTTAAAAAAATTTACCCGTGCTTGACCTGTCTAGCACCGCCTAACCAGCCTGCAGAAGGTAGAGGAGAACGGAAGCAGGCTGTCACAGTATATTACCGTATACGTGACAGAACCGTTTGAGCCGCCGTTAGCGGCCGCGGAGCCTCCGCAGCTTCTCTGCGGAGTCTCCTGATTTGAACTGAGACCTAGAAACCCGCTTACGCAGGGTGATTTAGCATAATCTGTACTCTGAATTGGGCCTGCCGGGTCCCTGTATCCCGGCAATTGCCTAAGCTACTACTTTTGTCCCTTTTGAAGGACAGGCCTCTGGTGTAAAGAGTATAGGCCTAGCTCTCACGGATACTAGCCCTTGCTCGCCACTAAGTCAGTACCTTACACTTCAGTCAAGTCTAGCACCACGGAAAGTGGTGATAGCATAAGCAAGTGACAAGCGAGCCCCATCCAGATCACTGGTCATCCCCAGCCGACGCGATCTACGGAGCTCGCCCTGAAGAGCACGCGACCTACGGTGCCGATCCCTGACTACTCGTCCATCGGAGACGACTAATCAGGCAAGCAGTCCCAAGCAGATATTCACCTAAATAGACCAGGAGGCGCAAAGCCGACCAGGAGCTCTCGGCGTACCAGCTTCCAGCTGAGTCCGCCCGGCGACAAAACCCACGGACAAAGTCACCTCCGTCGCCGTTCCTTCGCAACCCCGAGCATCCCCGCTCTCAGTGTCCTTCAAAAGGGACAAAAGTGGTATTGCAGCCTGATCAGCTGCTTGCCAACGAGTTCCTCGCTGAGGGAAGCTAAGCTTGTCTGACCTGGAATATTTTTTTTGAATTGTTCGCCTTGGACAGCTTGAAACAGCACCTCTGTCGCTGCATTCTGCTTGGGCTTTTCGCGCCAAATTAGATCTTGCAAACTCCAGCTGTGAAGAGCCTTGGGGAGAAGCTCGAAGATCCAGTTGTGGAGTTATAAACCCAGCTTGATTCCCTGTGCATTGAGCGTGGCAGCTTAGTGTTGAGTCCAGGAGAGGCTTGAAGAACTGGCTGGGGATTTATCCTGCAGATAATTACCTGTATGACTGCAGATTGAGATCAGGTGGATCCAATCTTTCATCATTGACAGAAGTGAACTTGTGGATAGAACATCCAGGTTTGAAATTTTGTGGGTGTACCAAAGGATCCCCGCAGGACCGCACAGCTGAACGGACACTACGCAAGAGGATACCTCCGCGTAGGACGCGAGACATCCACGCGGGACGTGTGCCATCTAGAAGCAGCCCAGCCAGCAAAGGTGGGAAGTACTAAAAAGGGCGAAGGAGGATTCCGCCAGATTAAAAATCAGCAAGCAGAAAAAAGGGCGAAGGAGGATTCCGCCAGATTAAAATTAGCGAGCAGAAAAGAGGGCGAAGGAGGATTCCGCCAGATTAAAATTAGTGAGCAGAAAAGCAGAAAGGCGAGGCCTACCCTGCTTAATCCCATGAGCCAATAGAAAGGGACGCAGAGACCTAGGCAGTGGGCCAGAATACGCGACGCAGAAGAGGCTGATGAGAGTGGCAAGTGCTGCGCAGTGCGTTCAAAAGGAGAACGGGACGATGCCCCGTGGTGGAAGTCAGGTGATCAGGAAACCTGCAGATCTGCGGGCGGTGGGTGAAGCAAAAGCCGCCACTGCGGAATGGCCCCCAGTAAAAAGGAAGGAGGATCTGGCTCAGCCAATAGGGTGGAACAGGCTAGGGCAGTGGGCCACTGGAGTGTGGAAAAGTGTGTGTGACGCAGAGCAGGCGGGGTTAAGCAGTCTGGCTGTGCCCCTGCAGCGCGCACCCTTGGAGGCATTGAACAGGTGTATGGAGCAGCCAGGTAATCAGGTGTCCCCCAACGGCTGGTCCATGTTTGATATCCTCAGCAGTGACAGTGAGCCAAGTCCCAGGCACCTGATCAACTGTATTACGGCAGAGAGTGCCGGCCCACCCAGGCAGGATAGCCCGGTAGCTAGCGAGCAGCTGCACCTGATCAACTGTGTTCCGATAGGGAATGCTTTTTCACCCAAACCAGTGACCGGTGGCTGCGAGCCAAGCCAACTGCAGGTGCAGGCGTCACGGCTGGGTTTGCAGAGAGAGGCGGTTCCTGTGACACCTGCAGTGACCGGTGGCTGCGAGCCAAGCCAACTGCAGGTGCAGGCGTCACGGCTGTGTTTGCAGAGAAAGGCAGTTCCTGTGACACCTGTAGGGATCGGTGGCTGTGAGCCAGACCAACTGCAGGTGCAGGCATCACGGCTGTGTTTGCAGATGGAGGCAGTTCCTGTGACACCTGTAGGGATCGGTGGCTGTGAGCCAGTCCAACTGCAGGTGCAGGCATCACGGCTGTGTTTACAGATGGAGGCAGTTCCTGTGACACCTGTAGGGATCGGTGGCTGTGAGCCAGACCAACTGCAGGTGCAGGCATCACGGCTGGGTTTGCAGAGAGAGGCAGTTCCTGTGACACTTGTAGGGATCGGTGGCTGTGAGCCAGGTCAACTGCAGGTGCATGCGTCACGGCTGTGTTTGCCGAGGGAGGCAGCCCATGTGACACCTGTGGCGGCCGCTGGCTGTGAGCCAGGCCAACTGCAGGTGCATGCGTCACGGCTGTGTTTGCAGAGAGAGGCAGTTCCTGTGACACCTGTGGTGACCGATGGCCACGAGCCGTGCCAACTGCAGGTGCAGGCGTCACGGCTGTGTTTTCAGATGGAGGACGTTCCTGTGACACCTGGGGTGGCCGGTGGCTGTGAGCCAGGCCAACTGCAGTTGCAGGCGTCACGACGGTGCTTGCAGAGGGAGGCAATTCATGTGACACCTGTAGGGATCGGTGGCTGTGAGCCAGGCCAACTGCAGGTGCAGGCGTCACGTTTGTGTTTGTCAAGGGAGGCAGCCCATGTGACACCTGTGGTGGCCGGCGGCTGCGAGCCGGACCAACTGCATCCGTGGGAGCAGAAGCTGAACCAAAAGGTGGCTGAGGAACCAGTTGGCCCAAGTGAGGTTGAGGACCACGAGCACAGGCAGGCGCCGGTGCTGGTGCAGATGCACCAGCCAGAAGAGGATGGGCCTGTGACACCACCAGTGGCAGCAGCTCCAGGAGGGGTCCAGGTGCCAATATCAGAACCAGGGGCGGCCCAGCAGGCCAGCAAACAGCTGGAGGCGGCAGAGAATCCTGAGGGGTCAGAGGAGCAGGGAATCTCCATACCCATGCTGAGGGAAAAGGTTAATTGGTACCGGCAGAAGCTTAAAGGAATGGCCAGGCAGCTGTGGGTGGCCAAGCAGCCAATAATAGCAGTGAAGATGAGGATGACCAGACAGCTGAGGATGGTGAAGCATTGCTTGGAACATGCCAAACATAACCAACAGGCGCGGCTGCCTACAGGTGAGGAAGAGGAAGAGCAGCAGCTGCAGCAGACAGCCATGGTTACATGGCACGTGGCACTACCCGGGGGGCACGGGGCTGAGCAGGCCAGCCATGAGGCGAAAAAAGAGGCACAGCCGCCGCAGCACCAGGAGTGCATGCCCAGATTGCCCAGGCAGGAGGGCCTCCGCTCAGCAGAGCCGTGTGGGCCAGTGGGTCAAGCCAGCCCTAGCCTGAGTCTGGGCCCTGACGGCTGCAGCAAGTCCAGCCAGGCAATGGCAGGCAAGGCAGCTGACAGTAACGTGGAAGCAGCTAGGAGCAGCAGGTCTCCGGTGCCAGCACACGTGGACATCAGCAGCAGCAGGAATGTGTGCCTGGTAGCAATCCATGCTGCGGTGCCTGCAGATGTGGAGCTGGCCAGGATCTGGGAGAATCGCGCAACAGGTGCCCGTCAGCAGCCGATGGAGGTGCCGGTTAAAAGAGGGGCGGGATCCACAGTCTACGGGACGCCGCTGTCCAAGTTTACGCCCAGTGTGGGCAGACCTGTGCAGACACCCAAGGAGGGATCTAGCAGCCAGATGCGAGCAGGCGGCAGCCACAAGGAAATCCTGCGCGGATTTTATCAAGGTACAGCACAGGCGCAGGATACCAGACCTAGAGAACCAGAGCGCTCCGGGACTGGGGGAGTAGTGTGCGGCAATGAGGAGTCAGAGGGACCGATCGGTTGGGCAGGAATTTTGCAGTGGGCAACAGACCTGTGGAAGCAAGTTTGCTCCAGGACGTTCTTGCATTTCCAGGACCAGGTCACAGCCATTGAGGAGTTCAAGGCCCATCATCTGAGGGGATGGGCAACAAAGGCCATGCTGGGTATCCCCCACACAGGGCAGGACAGGGCGACGCTGTTAAGCGCCCTTGGACAGGTATCCAAGGGAAGGGCTGGACGCGAAGCAGCCCTGGCTGTTAAGGCCTTCGCAGATGAGTGGTGCAATGAGGTAACAGGAAATCAGGTGGAACCGGGATCCGAGCCAGAAGATGAGGAGGACCAGGCATGGGAAGGATTTGAAACAGCGGGGCAGCGGCCTGAGGAGCTCAGGGAAGTCCAAAGGTGGCAGCAGCAAGCAAGAACCGCGCCAACCCTCAGATCTGAGGTTTTTGAGGTCAGCAGCGAGCCAAGCCTCAGGGGGCGGCCAAGGGGCAGGGAAGAGCCCAGGGCCAGTAGCCCAGCCGCCAGCGAAAGGGCGGAGTTGACTAGCCGATCGCTGGCCAGGATGGCTGAGCAAGGCGTAGCAACGCGCAGAGCAAACAGGCAAGAGTCTTATGCACTCCTGCGCATAATCGAGGACAAAGAGAATACATGCCAGGAAACCCAGGTGGATTACATCGAGGAGTTCCTGAGGAAAAGGCAAGAGGGCGCAGCAAGAGGAACACAACAGGACGAGCCTGTAGGCAGTGTGCGCAACAGTGGACCAAGAAGGCAGGAAACCAGAGGGGAAACGCAATCTGATTCCTACGCCAGGAATTACACAGGAGGGACGCAGCCAGGAAGGCAGAACCAAGGGCAGCCCAGGGGGCAAGCAAGCGGTGAAGAACAGCAGTACCGGCAAAGCCAGGAGCCGCCCAGGGGGCAGGCAGACAGCAGGGAACAGCCAAATCGGCAAGGCCAGGAGCCGCCCAGGGGGCAGGCAGACAGCTGGGAACAGCCAAGGCAGCAAAGCCAGGAGCCACCCAGGGGAACAGATGAATGCAGCAGGGGAGCACAGCAGGATCGGCAAAGCCAGGAGCCGCCCAGAGGGCAGGCAGGACCGGGCAGAGCACATCCTTGGAGGCCCGGGTCGGGCGACAGACCAGGCAGAAGTGAGACCGGGAGGCAGCCGCGCGACGGGAGTAGAAGCTCCGCAGGAAGAGCAGGCAGACAGCTATCACGGGAAGATCGGGAGGACGATGACAACAGATTCGACAGATACTATCCAGGTCGCAGTCCATCAGGAGGCAGAGGAGGTGGATATGGATCGCGCTCAGAATCAGCGGATTCAGAGCCAAGGGGAGCGGACAGGCGCAGGCCAAGAACCAGGCAGGAGTCCAGCGACCAAGAAATGAAGAGAATCGACAGGGAGCATGCGAGAGTGACCCTGCAGCTGCAGCAACAGATGGTCCTGCAGCTGACAGGGGTGGCCAAGGTCACCAAGATCCCAGCCATCCAAGGCAACGTGCCAGTCCTGGATATGTCGCACCCAGGCGCAGTTGCAGCCAGGAAATATTGCCAGGCGTGTGGATACTGGGGATCGCACAACAGGCTGGCAATGTCAGATGACCAGCCAGCGCTGGCTGTGGTGGCCGGAGAAATAGCTGGATCGTGCCAGTCGCCGTCAGCTATGACACTGCTGATCAAGTCGTTGGTCAAGCTTTGGGACAGCAAGCCAGCTAGCGTGGGGCCGCTGATGGCAGCCATCAGGGCGGCGCCCCATGCAGGAAACAGAATTGCCAGAGAAGTGGAACGGATCAGGCAGCAGTGGATCGCCCCAGCAGAGGAGCAGTGTTGCGAGGCCTCGCTGCTCACTTTGTGGATCAAGGTGGTTCAGGCGGAAGTGGGAAAGCCGACCTCGGATGAGAGATCCGCGATCACCAACATCAAGCTGGGAGTCAAGACCGCTTTGGATCCAGAGGTCAAGCCAGAGGAGACAGTAGAGGCGTTTGCGCACAGAGTCCTGTCCACAGCAGAGTTGCTACATATCTCCAGGGATGCAGTGGACTACTTTGGCTGAAGGCACTCGGTCTCGCACATGTTCTATGAAGGGCTGCCAGTGGCCACCAGGGTCAAGCTGAGCAAGTTCGTGATCACTGTGCCAGGGTACTTGTGCATGACCGATGAGGAGCAGATCACTGTGCTGACGCAGCAGGTGGTGCTGTGGGAGAAGTTCGCCCTGGAAATGGGGGACCTGTTGGTCACAGATCACAGGCATGCGGCAGAAGAGGAGAATGAGATGGAAGAGGCAGAAGAGGAGAATGAAATGGAAGAGGAGGAAGAGGCGGATGAGGAGGAGGAGGCGCGAGAGGCTTCTTGGAGGGAGAGACTTTTTGGAGAAAGATATTCCTTGGACGAAGAGAAGCCAATGTCACCCAGCGAGCGGTCCATAGATGGGCCAAGGTGGCGCTAGGCTTCCAACAAAGAGGAGGAGTCAGCCCTTGCGGAGCTTACCGAGACCTGAGGCCGAGCCCAGAGCGTCAAGGCCGCTGAGCACGTGACGTTACCCACGCCGTAACTGGCAAGGAGCGGGCAGGCGCCTACAGAGCAGAAAATGCAGACGCAGCGCGGCTTGTCCTAGTACCCGGCAGGCAGTGGGCCGGCAGCCAGCGGACCGAAGACGGAAGATGCAGGATTGGAGTTAAAGCTATCGCAGCAACATAGTGAAAATTTGTTTCTCAAACACCGTAGCAGCAAGGCTACGGTAGTACATATGTTATAAAGATGATGAGCGAGGAGAATTAGTCAACTCGGGCGATGATAACACAGCAGGGGGCGGATCACGCTGCTACGGCGCACATTTCCTGTGGCCATTGAAGACCAGGCGGCTATGGCGCAGTGGGGCGAGAGCAGCGGTTGTTCTTAGCTTAACCTGATAACTTTGAAAATTTCTCTGTTTGCTAGCCAGTAGTGGGCTGAACAGCCTGGATTTGTAGGATTCTGCGCATTGCGCATCAGCTGAGACTCTGTGGATTTTTTCTTTTGAAGAAGGCCCGAACCAGGCAGATTTGCTGAGACGATTTGAGCTTCTACGTACATATTTTCCAGAAGTTTAAAGATTCTGATTTCTGATGGTTTCTGATGATTTCTGATGGTTTCTGATGCTTTCTGATGGTTGCTGAGGGTTTCTGATGGGTTCTGACCCTTTATTGCCTGCAACCAAGCATGACACTGGTGACGGTACCGGATTCTGTGTGCCCCGATCAGGCCGGAGAGAGATCAGGGTCCCAGAGGCCTTTGTCAAGTGTGCAGAACCGTGGGTGGACCTAGGGTCCGCCACGGGTTTCGGTGAATTTTTTCTTTGATGAATTTCCTTGTGTGGATGTCCTGCAGCACATTTCCTGCAGTGGATTTTCTTCAGGGGATTTTTTTTACCGACTGGCTGGATTGCAGTCAGATGTTTAGGAGGCTTCAGTGTTAGGGAACTGACAAGTTCTGGGCGTACAGATTTTGCTTTGAAAACAGCCTGAACCAGGCTGATGTGTGTATATAGCCTGAACCAGGCAGATGCGGGGGACGGCCTGAACCAGGCAGATTTGCTTTGATATTTTGATCTTCTGAGGTGCACATATTGCCAGAAGTTTCTTTCTTTCAGTACCGACCCCTTTTTCCGGCTCCCAGCGCATGCCCTTTAGGCTTAACGCTGAGGAGCGGGGGGCGAGTGAAGTAGTAGGGGCGGTACCCACAAGACAGGGACACCCAGACATTACCCCTAGGCAGAGAGACTTCCTGCTAGGGCCGAACCTTACAGTAGCCAGTTAACAGCTCTTGTCTGAAGTACAAGGAGTCTGTGTGTACGGTAATGTACCGTGTTTATGAGTAGAAGGACACTTCTCTAATGCGCCTTTACCGGAGATTCCGGAGTTTACCATATTGGCACGTTTACTGCTTTATGGTGCGACAGCTGTCACAGTATATTACCGTATACGTGACAGAACCGTTTGAGCCGCCGTTAGCGGCCGCGGAGCCTCCGCAGCTTCTCTGCGGAGTCTCCTGATTTGAACTGAGACCTAGAAACCCGCTTACGCAGGGTGATTTAGCATAATCTGTACTCTGAATTGGGCCTGCCGGGTCCCTGTATCCCGGCAATTGCCTAAGCTACTACTTTTGTCCCTTTTGAAGGACAGGCCTCTGGTGTAAAGAGTATAGGCCTAGCTCTCACGGATACTAGCCCTTGCTCGCCACTAAGTCAGTACCTTACACTTCAGTCAAGTCTAGCACCACGGAAAGTGGTGATAGCATAAGCAAGTGACAAGCGAGCCCCATCCAGATCACTGGTCATCCCCAGCCGACGCGATCTACGGAGCTCGCCCTGAAGAGCACGCGACCTACGGTGCCGATCCCTGACTACTCGTCCATCGGAGACGACTAATCAGGCAAGCAGTCCCAAGCAGATATTCACCTAAATAGACCAGGAGGCGCAAAGCCGACCAGGAGCTCTCGGCGTACCAGCTTCCAGCTGAGTCCGCCCGGCGACAAAACCCACGGACAAAGTCACCTCCGTCGCCGTTCCTTCGCAACCCCGAGCATCCCCGCTCTCAGTAGTGAAGTAGTAGGGGCGGTACCCACAAGACAGGGAAACCCAGACATTACCCCTAGGCAGAGAGACTTCCTGCTAGGGCCGAACCTTACAGTAGCCAGTTAACAGCTCTTGTCTGAAGTACAAGGAGTCTGTGTGTACGGTAATGTACCGTGTTTATGAGTAGAAGGACACTTCTCTAATGCGCCTTTACCGGAGATTCCGGAGTTTACCATATTGGCACGTTTACTGCTTTATGGTGCGACAAGGCTTTGAGCTAGTGACCAGTTGCTGTGAGCCCACACAGCGAACCGACACAGCTGCTCAGCACCCAGCAGTAGTACAATGCAGGACGCAGTTGTAGATCCTGATCGTCACCTGCACCCAGAAGCTGCAAGGCGCAGTGCACGAGTGAGAGGAATGGAACCAGGAAATGACCCCATGACACCCATCAATGCAGCCGTAGCAGAAGAAGCTAGGCAAATTGCCATTGGATTGTCAGAAGGTGAATATGCAGGCATAGGGGAAAATAAGGTCCAAGGGGCCGACAGCACCCTAGCCTTGGATGCGGGTATGGTGCAAGTTCAAGTGACACGCAGGGGTATCGGACGAGGCGGCATAGCGCGCATCCCCCCTGGCCCAAGCCAGGAGGAAGAGCAATGGCCGGTTCCCGACGATGAGTCCCTGGACCCGACCTCAGAGCCACCCACTGTGAGGTCTCAGACCGGTGGTGTAGGAGAGGGTGGCGGGCCAGCACGACCTCCGGATGACCTGCCTGCGGAGGCAGAAAGGGAAGGAGGCGAGGCTGAGCCCAGACCAGACCAGGAGCCCCAGCTTGAACCCGCAGTGGTCAGGGGGATGGTCCAGTCAACGATGGTCAGGATGGAGCGGACGAGATCCAGCGAACAGCAGTCCCAAGGGGAGTCAGCGGAAACAACAGGGAGGCTGCGGGAGCTGCAGAAATACAGCGACACACAAGCCACGACAACGCAGGCTACCAGAATATGGCAGCCGCAGGCTGATCCGCACGCCAAGGTAGTGCCGCCAGATCAGCACGGAAGAATGCAGGCGCCAACGGGAATCCCGCCCAGGCCAGATCTGCACAGGGTGAAACAGGCAAGGCCGCCCCGTATCCCGGCAGAGGAAGCAACAGAGGCATCGACATACGGCACACCCCAGTCCAGGTTCCCAGCCAGTGCAAACAGGCCAAGACAGGAGGCCGTGGCAGAGGGCAGCAGCAGGGAAAAGGAGGGCAGCGGCCAGGCTCACAGCCTTTACGGATATTTCAGCAATCCAGAGTGGACGCCTATCCCAGGAGAGCGGCGCCCGGCAGTGGGAGAACGCGCAGGGAGCATAAGCCAGCCGGGTGCGGCAGAACCACCAGGACTCCAGCCCATTGGATGGGCAGACATCCTGCAATGGGCAGCGCGGCTATGGCAGCAGGTGTGCTCCAAGTGTTTCGTCCACCTCAGCGATCAGACCCAGGCTATCAAGGAGTTCCAAAGCCACCACCTGGCGGAATGGGCAACAAAGGCCCTTATGGGCATCCCGCACACGGGACAGGACCGGGCAACGCTGCTGGCGGCCCTGCGCAGAGTGTCCAGAGGAGCAGCAGGGCCAGAGGCGGCCCTGGCTGTCAAGGCCTTTGCCGACGGGTGGTGCAACGGCACAGCAGGGGATCTGGAGGAGCCCGAATCAGAGCAAGAGGAGCTCGAGGAGTGGGAAGGGTTCGAGGCATCCAGGCTACAACAAGACAACCGCAGGGAGGTGCAATGGCAGCAGCAGACGGAAGGGACCATTCCTGCTGCAAGACAGGCCAGATGGGAGAGCCTGGAAGCCAACAGTGAACCCAGCCTCCGAAACCAGCGGCTGGACGTAGAGCGCAGACCCAGACCCAGCAGCCCAGCGGCCAGCGAACAGCCCAGGACAACCGGCTTCCAGCAGGACCCAGCGCCAAGGAGGGCCAGCAGGCAAGAATCTCACGACTTGTTGCGCTTCGTGGATCAGCACGGCGGCCAAGAAAGCCAGGTGGACCACATCGCTGAGTTCCTGCGAGGACAAGCAGCACAGGCACATGGCAGGCCGGAGAGGAGCCAAGGCCCCAACCAAGGAAGGCGGGTCATTCAGGAAATCAACCCGGCAGGCTCCACGGGGGGAGACTACCAGCAAAGACAGGAAAGCAGGGACGACTGCCTGTCAGCTTCCGAGGCAAGGGAGTACACAGGTGGAACGCAGCCCAGCAGGCATGGCAGCTACCAGCCCAGCAGGCAGGCGGAGTCAGAAGGGGGTAGGCGCCAGGACCCAGCAAGGCAGCCTTCGGAGGGCAGTAGGCCATCCGGCAGAGGGCAATCCCACCTGAGCGCAGACCGCAGAGACCAGCGGGATCGGCGCAGGCAGAGCCCGACCAGGAACGGCGGCGGCGGATCTGGCTCGGACCCCAGCATATCAGGCTCGGAGGATACAGAGAGGCACGGCCCAGGCTCCGGCAGGGAATCTGCGAGACATAGAAGGGAAAGGTTAGCCCAGGAGCAGGCGGAGACAAACATACGGCTGCAGCAACAGATGATCCTGCAGTTGGCTGGGGGAACGCGGTTCACCAAGATCCCCAACATTCAGGGCAATGTGCCAGTGCTGGACATGTCCCACCCGGGGGCAGTCGCAGCCAGGCAATACTGCCAGGCCTGCAGCTCTTGGGGATCGCACAACCGCCTGGCTTTATCGGACGAGCCGCCAGCCCTGGCAGTGGTGGCTGGAGAGATTGCAGGGTCTTGCCAGTCTCCCTCAGCCATGGCCCTGTTGGTCCGCTCCTTGGTGGGCATGTGGACAGCCAAGCCGGCCTGCGTGGGACCACTGGTGGTCGCCATACGATCAGCACCCCAAGGAGACAAAGCTTCCAGGGAGGTCGAGCGGATCCAGGAAGCATGGAGAGCCCCAGTGGATGAGCCGCCCTGCGAGGTATCCTTGCTAACCCTGTGGATCAGGGTGGTCCAAAGGGAGGTGGGCAAGCCAACTTCAGATGAGAGGGCCGCAATCACCGGCCTGAAGCTGGGGGTCAAGACCACCTTGGACCCAGGCGTCAAGCCAGAGGAGACAGTGGAGGCATTCGCCTTCCGAGTCATGTCTACAGCAGAGCTGTTGCAAATCTCCAGAGACGCAGTGGACCACTTCGGCAGGAGGCATTCGGTGGCCCACATGTTCTACGAAGGGCTGCCAGGGGCAGTCAGAGTGAAGCTGACAGCTTTTATCATGACCGTGCCAGGATACCTGCACATGACAGACGAGGCCCAGGTAGAGGTCCTGACGCAGCAGGTGCTGCTGTGGGAGAGGTTCGCCCTGGAATTGGGGGACCTAGCTGCCATGGACACCAGGCAAGGACCAGGAGACCATCAGCAGAGGAGCCAGGGGGAGCAACAGGCGGGACGCGGCAGACGAGATCGGCCCAGCCAGTGGGAAGCCAGGCCCAGAGGGGATGGACCAGGAGTTGCGCCATACCAGAACAGCAGCCAGCCTGCCAGGCAGGAGAGCAGAGCCAAGGGCGTCACGTGGGCCGACCAAGCCACAGCCTTGACAACCAGCACCCACAGCACTGGGGGCGCCCCCAAAGCCTGCTTCCAATGCGGCAGCCTGGACCACCTGGCAAGGGACTGCAGGACTCCCAGGGCTAGAGACGAACGCCGCCCTGCTCCCCTGGCCACTGACATCACCACGGGGCAGGCGCGGCCGCCTCAACAGCAGTACCCGCCGCCTCCAAGACCGCAGGGGCCACCCGCCAACAGGACCTACGACAGAAACCAAGGAGGCAGGCCGGCCCAGAGGCAGCCGCAGGGGCAGGCGGGGCATGGCCAGCAGTCAGCTCATCTGTCTCACCTTTCTGGCCCCTCCGAGCTCGCTGAGCCGGATGGGTGGCACCAAACGGTGGCCGAAATGCTCAGCGAGTCCGTGGCCCTACTGACGCAGGTTGGGCTGGCACCCAAGCCTAGAGAGTACAAGCAGGCAGCCCACAACGCCAGGCCACGGTCCTTTAGACCCTCCTCTAGCAGTGAGGAGGAGGAAGAGCCGTTGGTTATTGAACACCCTTCCAGGAAGGGAGAGAAAAGGCTTGCTCTTAGGCGACTAGCTGACGGCCTGTGCGATGTCCGTGCGCAGGTGGGCTACATCAACGAACGACTTACAGCGCTGGCGCACACCACCATGCTCATGGGAGTCACGTCGGTCCGTGGTGAGCCGGGCTGGATAGGTCAGGGTCGTAAGATCACCATCAGCCCGAGGCTGCAATACTTCACAAACGACAGGCGAGATTACAGCCAGTGCGTAGGCCTCATGGTGAAAGGGAAGGTGCTGGTGGCCCAGAAGGCACTAATGGACACGGCATGTTCATGCCATGTCATCACCGTCAACATAGCAGAACAGCTGGTAGCCATGGGGGCCAAGCTGGTACGGACGGATGAAAAGATCAGGACAACCGATAATGCAGGAGCAGACCTATACGGGATTCTGTTCATCTACGTCGTGTACGGGTATGGAAGCCCGAATGCGATCGTAGAGAAAGCAGCGGTCAGGGTGGTCAAGACGCCTCCTGACGCGTATGAGCACCTGGTGGGGAACCCCGAATTCCTCAAGTATGGGGGAATCCTAGAAGCAGCAGGGCGCCTAACCCTGTTCCCTCAGGGGGGGGCCAACGGGCTTACCCTGCCGCTAGAACTGATATCACCAGCAGGAGCCCACCAGGCGGCCGCGGCAACCTGGGCAGGCTTGGACGACCCCGCCTGGGTGCCGGAGGAGTGGCCGGCAGATTGGGGCGAGATGAAACCGGACTTAACCCCACAATGTGCCATGGTGACAGGTACAGGAGGCGGCCCTGCGACGCAAACCACAGTCGTCGCAAACCGCGTCGTCCGTCTGCCCGCGGCAGAGGCACCTGCGGCAGCACCAGAAGGGGCCAAGCAGGCCAGGGCCAAAGGGGCCCGTGGCGCAGGTACTGAGGCAGCACGCCAGCAAGCAGGGCAAAAGGGAACCACCCCCGCTGCAGCGCCAGAGGCAGACCCAGCAGCCTGTACCCAGGCTCACGCAGCGCCGGCGGACCCGGACGGTACCAGGGGTACCGGGAGCCGGTCCATCAGCGGAGACAAGGGCGGCAAAGCCGTGGGCCCCTCCGTAGCAGCGCGGGACAAGGACGGCAAAGCCGTGAACCCTCCCGTAGCAGCGCGGGACAAGGCGAGGCTAGCCATGGAGCAGGAGCACACCGTCCGACAGGAGGTCAGGAGTACCCTGCGCAACAGGGACGGCCCCTGCGCGTATTGCGACATGCGCAGATCGCATACGGACCAGGAATGCGAGCGGCGGCTAGGGGAGCTCCTGGAGAACGAGCCGGGCCGGGGAGTAGACACGTACAGCAGAGGCAGCTGCCAGCCAGGCTCCCCGGCTACGCACACTCGGGACACCAGCTCCAGCGATGAGGGAATCACCGAATCCGAGACTGAGCTGCAGGCGGACAGGGACGCTCCCAGGGCAGCCGTCGTCAGCAGCCTGGAGGCCCAGGTCCAGGTCCTGAACAGGGCCATCCGGACCGCAGCCAGGCAGAAAATCGCCAGCAGGGAGGCAGACATATATTCCTTCAAGACGGAACAGGCCCGGGCAATGGCGGACGGCGCTTCAGAGAGGGAGATGGCCCGGTGGAAGGGCGAGTGCGCCAAGTGGATCATAGAGGTGAATGAGCTCAAAAGGAGGTACAAGGAGGAGTACAAGGGCACAGAAGCAGCCCCTGAGCCGGCCCCCCATCGCCCCTGTGGAGCCCAGCGGGAGGCCTGCAGCGGGGCGAGGGAGGCCAGGCAGCAGCAGCATGCGGCAGAAACGACTGTCGAGCCCCCGCAGCAGGACGCGGCACCAAGCGAAGGAGCCAGGAGAGGAGGACAGGACGGCAAAGAAGGAACGCCCAGGGGTAAGCCCACTGAGGTGCAGGAGGTCCTGCGCGAGCTCGACGACCCTGACCTAGGGGACTACCCGGAGGACCTGTTGCAGTCTCTACGGGACAATAGAGCCCAGCCCAAGCAGAGCAATCACCCCAAGGCAAGGGCCAGCCGCACCCCCTCTCCACGGGCAAGGGAGTCAGGCAGCGGCCCAAGCCGCAACCCCGACAGCGGCAGGGCGCCCAGGAGCGCCAGCGCCGCAGAGCGTCAGCCAAGGGGAAGGAGCCCACGGCGCAGTAGCCACAGCAGGGAGCGGCGGGCTCCAAGCACCGAGCAGCACCAGGACGGACGCTGGCCGGAGGGGCCGACAGAGAGAAGGACCGGCGCACAACAGCCTCGGGCGGGGTCACCGGACAGAAGGCCACCTCCACCCCCGCAGGGCGCCAGCGGTGGCAACCAGCGGCCCAGGGGCAGGGAGGCCCTCAGCCCAGACGGCAAGAACCGGAACAGAAGAACCCGCAGCCGCAGTCCCGTCACCCCGGGCAACCCACCCCGCCATGGCAGCAGAGAACCCGAGAGCAGGAGCGGCGGGCACTGGGAAGGGGAGGCGGCACGTAGCCCCCGCGGCGAGCGTTGGCCGCAGGGCAGAGCCAGAAGCCCCATCAGGCAACGCCAGGCACACAGCCCCGTTAGGCGATCACCAGCCGAGGAGCCAGGGGAGAACAGGAGGATCAGATGGGCACCGCCGGAGGACTCTGCCCGGGGAAGGACTGGCAGAGCACCCCCTACACAGAAAGAAGCATGCTACAAGTGCGGAGGCAGCGGCCACTTCCCCTTCGAGTGCAACCAGACGCAGGCCCAGCCTTGGAGACCCAGCGGCGGGGGCGAGGGCCGAGCACCAGCCCAGGACAACCCGGGACACAGTCGCTTCAGGCAGGAGGAACCCCCCAGCGGCAACCAGCAGCGCGAACGCCTCCGCGACCTGTTCGAGGCAGCCAAGGACGAGCCATTCGAGGTATGGGCAGCCAGGCAGGCAGGCGCCCCGCCCGCCAACTTCCTGCCAGGACCACCGGAGGGACCCAGGTGGGCGGGCAAAGGGGCCCATGGGTGCTTCGCCACCATCCCCAGGGGGCACGACCCAGGGTTCGACGAACCAGACACCTGGTTTGAGCAGGAGTGGGATGACGCATACCTAGAAGGGCAGTAAGAGCAGGCAAGGCAACCATTGGGCCTTCATGAAGGACGTGAGCCCGAGCCAGGGTTAGACCCAGAGGGGATAGCCACGGAGGCGCGGAACGGAGAAGTGCCCCAGCAAATCCACCATTGGCGGGTGGCCGTGGAAGCAATTGCCACCAATGGCCTCTTGACCATGCCCGCAGACGCCCCTAAGAGCACAGCCCATGCCCTAGAACTCCTGGACTACATGAGACGCATGGGAGCACCAGCCCCTCAAGAGGGGTGGCTCGCCTTGCTCGCAAATTTCCTGGCCACACTCAGGGCCAGGGAAGACCAGGGCAACAGCGATTCAGAGGGCAGCTCCCACAGACAGGACCCCGAGATGTCAGGGGAGGCCTCAGGGCAGGAGGGGGAGTCAGACGACCCTTCCCAGGGCATTTACGACCCCCCCGACGTGTTGTGCCCAGGTACCCCGGAGGCAGGGGAACTCGCCGCAGGCCCAAGGCCAGCAGCTTCCGCGGAAGGAAGCGGTAGCAGCCCCATGCTGCAGGCCCAGGGGGCCACAGGGGGCGTCACCAACCGGCCCCCAGCCGCAAGCAGCGGGCACCGCAGCTGCAGGACAGAGCATGGATCAACAGAAAGGACATGGATGGAGGAGGAAGCACCCAGCGGAAGAGAGCAGTGGGGGGACCCAGAGGAGCCGCAGAACCCAGAACACTGGGGGAACAGCGGCCTCAGCGCTGTAGAAGACGCAGAGGACCTCGACGCACCAAGCCCAGGGACTGGCAGGCCCTGGCCTAGGCGATGCTTCGTGCAGTGGTACCCGGCAGGTACAGACATGCCAGAGGTTGCCACCACCGAGGCCATGATCACCCTCCCCGGCACGGGCGCGGAAGGCCTGTGCAGGTTGCAAAACCATTGGTGCATACCGCGGGGGGAAGTCATCTGTGTTGACAGACAGGCAGCGCTGCAGGCAGTAGCAAGGTTGGTCTTCCCTATGGACGCTGTCACTGCGGGGCTCCTGGCAGCGGCCATTAAAGGTTACATCAGACCTAGCACAGCCATGGAGGAGTTCATGAGCTCCACGTGGATAACCCCCCTCTACGCGAACTGCGTCAGCGAGCTCCTGGGCAGCGTCGTCAAGGAGGGGATTACCGCAGCAGAGGAGCAGATCAGGACCAGCTCGGAGATACCAGACGCGGCACGGGCATACGGCAGGTGGCAGCACGCCCACGACGGGTTCATGCGGACACCATGGGCAGAGAACTGCGTCATGACTCTCGCTCGCCACCCGTGCCTGGCCAACCAGGCCGTCTGCGTACCCACACAAGCAGCAGCCAGGCAGGCGTACGCCCTGGCGGCACTGAGGGACCACAGCGGGTACGACGGTGCCGGGGTCCTCCATCCAGGAACGCCTCGCCAATGCCCCACGATCGTCGAGAGAGGGCAGGACATCGCCAGAGAAGTCATGGGCCAGGCGGTACCCTGGGGGTACGAGCCATGTGACGCCAGGGCAGCTATCCCGGTTAGGCTGGCGGTGGCATACTACCACGAGGCCCTGGAGGGGCAGTGGCCGAACCCAGCACCGCGGGCATGGATCCACATGCATGCCACACGCGACGACCAACCCGTGTGGTTCTTCTTCAAGACGGCTACCCAGGTGCAGAGTGTCCGGTGTCCCTCCGTAGAACGGGCAGAGGAGCATGCGGTATCCACCTTCAGAGGGGCAGACCCGGCAGTGTGGACCATCATGATGATGGCCCTTAACAGGACATTGCTGCCAGGACAGATGTCAGCAGCTGTCAAAAACATCGAGATAGTGGACGAACTGTGGGCACCCCAGGAGAGAGCCGACTGCCCCACGCAAGTATCAGCGCACTGCACGCCAGAAGCGGGTGCAACCGCATGGCCAGGCGAGCAGGCCCTTGCCCTCTCAGCCTTTGCCCAGGGCAGGCTGCAGAGCTGCCTACAGCAGTGGTTGCGGGTGGAGCAGGCAGCCTACTACAACGGCGTCCCATCCATCTTGCTGCCCCACTGGTCTGCCCCGGCAGCCACCGTCCGCCTTTGGTGGCAAAGGCACCCCAGGGGAGCAGTCACGCTCCACCCCCTATTCAGCGGCAGCAATCACGATGAGGCCTTGAGGGACCTGACAGGCCTGCTGGATAGGGGCATAGCGGACCGTCAAGAGACACCGCGGGGGCGTTGGGGAGCATTCAGGGAGTCGGCCAGCCCAGGCAGCACTCATAGCCCCGACGAAACTACCCTCAACATGCAGCCCGGCAGCAGGGAGCAATCTTTCTTCACCTCCCTGAGGGGGGGCAACTACGAGGTGGATTGGCCCGAGTCAGACGAGGAGGACAGCCTGGCAGGACTGCCGCAGCTCCTGCAGGACTCGGATTCCGAGGAGGAACCGGCAGGCACAGCGGGGCACACCGAGCCACCAGAAGGGAGGGCGGCAGTGCCCAGCGAGCATACTGTACCTTCAGCAGGTCATACGCAGGGGGACAGTCAGCACAGCCGAGCCCCAGCAGAGCAGCCAGAGCCTGCAGCAACCATGGGATCCCAGGCAGATACCCCACCCAGCTGGAGCAGGGGGCTCAGCGAAACCGGCAGCGAGGCCAGCAACCCAGATCCTGAGGACCCTGGCCCGCCACTCCTGGCAGCCGAGGGGGAGCCCGATAACAGGAGTGTAGATCTCAGCAAGGAGCAGTGGGATGACGAGTTACGACAGTTTGTGGCCCGACGTGACAGGCAGCGGCTCGAGGGCGGGGCACCATGGCCAGTCCCCCAGGGAGGCCCCGAGCCCAGGGGCGGCCGCATCGAGGCCAGCCTGCGTTACAGGCTGAGCATGGTCCCAGACCCCAGCCCCGACCCCAGGCTGCAGGGGCGCAACCAGGCAGCGGAGGAGCTGCGGCAGGCATTCCGCGGCCGATTAAGGGCCCTCAGCGAGGCACAGCCGCCAGAGCTGGAGGGGGACCCAGGCACAGGCGGCGCCGTGACCTCAGGCCAATCCTCTGGCTCCGGCCAAGAGCGCACGGAGCCGTGCGCAGGGTGCGACCAGGCCCGCACAGGCGAGCGCTTGATCTGGTGCAGCGCATGCGGAACAGCATGGCATGACCTGTGCATGAGAACACCGCGGACAGGGGCAGCCAGGGTGTGCCAGTTCTGCATGACCCCCGAGGCCAGGCTGCCAAGCTGCTTGGGATGCGGAGAAAGCATTGGCCCAACAGAACAGCCCAGCAGGCGTTGCTGTCGTTGCCACGCCACGGCATGCGGCGCCTGCATGGACAAGCCGGGCGTAGGAGGTACCCGGCGAGGGGCGTGGGCCTGCTGCGGCTGCAGCGATGCAGTTCCCCCGGCGTGGGGCCACCACTCCGTCCACAGCGAGCCGTGCGAACGCTGCGGAAAAAAGGGGCACGACTACCACGCCTGCCCCGCACCACGCCTGCGAGAGGGCAGATGCGCCATCTGCTTCCACCAGGGGCACTTAGCCATGGCATGCCCCGAGAGGAACCAGTCGCTGGGTTTCATCAGGCAAAGGCAGATGGAGGAGGACTCCAGGCTCGGGGTGCGATGGTGGTGCAGCGCGCAGGAAGCCTTGCCCGGCGAAAGGGAGGTGGTGTTCAAGGCAGCGCACAGCAGGGCAACCGTCTCCGACGTACGGCAGGCCATCGAGGAGCGAAGGCAGGACGAGGCCAACCAGGCTAGAAGGGGGGAGCAGCGCCCAGTGCCATTCAGGGAATGGTACAGGGAAACAGCAGACCAGCCCCTACAACCGTCCATGCACGCAGTCCAGTACGCCCAGACCCTGTCCATCGGGGCAGAGCTCATCAAGGCCAATGACGAGGGGCGGTGGCCAGAGGCAGGCGACCCATTGGACAACTGGCCGGTGGAGTGGGGGGTTCCGGAGAGAACCAGCCTATGGAACTACCAGGCCATCCAGCGAACGATGCTCCAGCCCCACCAGCTGGGCAGACAGCCGCGCAGCGCAGCCAGGAGCAGCAGCAGCGCCAGAGCCCAGACTGTCAGCCCGGAAGGCGCTTACAGATTCGCTGCAGGCTACACAGGTCCAACAGCGGCAGAGGGACATCAGACCCCCACCAGCAGGGGCAAAACCAGACCAGCGGACTCCTCCAAGGTCAGGGCCGCAGCAGTGCGAAGGGCAAGGAACGCCAGGACCCGCGCGCGCCAACGACGCAGGAAAGCAGCGGCAAGAGACGCCAGTAACAGCACAGGGTGCCCATCGCCACCCACCAGGATCAGCCAGGTGGAGCTGGAAATCTCCTGGCGGGAGGGACCAGAGGACCGGGGCCCGCCAGCAATGCCATCACCGCCAGCTCATGCAGGACCACAGCCCAGCCCCAGACAGCAGCCGGCCTGCAGGGGTCTCCTTCCTTGCACAGCATTCAGGGGCCTTCTGGCTTGCCTATGCCACCTGGCATTGGTGTGGCTCCTGCTCTCCTGCCTCCCCGGGGCACAGGCCAGCGGAAGGGGCGTGCGAGGAGGGGGATTCACTGCCGGACAAGGAGCATTCGTCAGCAGCAGGGAGGCAGCTGCCAAGCTGGAGCCTGGTTGGCTGCGACCCCCAGTGGATATGCCCGCCCCTCGGCCCCCCCGTCAGCAAAGCACCTGGGATCAGGGCACGTCCAGCGCAGGGCCACAGGCAGTGACAGGGGAGCCGCTGGCAGGGGGAGTCATCGACATGTTCCAGCCCGGAGGGGTGGTGCATGCACCCTCAGAGTACGTCAAGACTGAGGAGGGGTGGCTGCTCGGGAAGCACCCCGACTTTACTGGGGAGCAGCAGGAGCAGCTGGAGCAGAGCCTACGGGACCGCCAAGGGGCGTTCGCCTACTCCATGCTTGAACTGCCAGGCTACTGCGGTGCACAGGGTGAGTTTACGCTGGCCCTAGAGGACGAGCACAGCTCGTGCTTTCAGAAAGCAAGGGACATGCCACCCCCTAAAGCAGCCATTTTCAAAGAGAAGTGCCAGCCCATGATAGAGGCAGGCATTATTGTCAGGGTCCCCCAGGGAGGGCCCATCAAGTTTGCGGCCAACTCAGTCGTAGCGGCCAAGAAGTGTGCCGAGACAGGCGAGTGGTCAGATCACCGCATTGCGCATGACATGAGGAGAATGAACCTCCGCACGGCCAAGCAGGAGTTTGCTATCCCCAGGATGGAAACTATCTTTCAGAACCTGGGCACAGCTTAAGTGTTTAGCAAGGTGGATCTGAGGTCAGGATTCATGCAGATCCCGATCAAGGTCGAGGACCAGCCCAAAACGGCTTTCTGGATGGGTCCAGAACTGTGGATGTACACAAAGTTGAACTTTGGGCTGCGCAACGGGCCTCCCTTCTTCCAGCGTATGATGGAGGAAGAGATCGCCAGGGCGGGCCTGAGCTCCTTCTGTGTGGCATTCATTGACGACCTGCTGGTGTATAGTGACACGCCTGCAGATCACATCAGGCATGTAGAGCTCATGCTAGACATGCTCCACGCGGTAGGACTGCGAGCGCATCCTGACAAGTCCCTGTTTGGGTGTGCCACGGTGGAGTACCTAGGCCACAACGTCTCGGCCCAAGGTCTCACACCGCACGCAGCCAAAATAGCGGCCGTCATGGCTCTGCCCGAACCCGCATCGGTCAAGAACATTCAGGAGGTCATGGGATTCCTGAACTTCTACCGGTGCTACATCCCGGATTTCTCTCGAAAAGCCGCATGCATCAACGCACTGCTTGTCAAGGGGGTCCCGTTTGTGTGGGGTCCCGAGCAGGCCCAGGCGTTTCAGCTGATCAAAACTGAGATGTGCGAAGGAGGCTGGGTGCTACGCAGACCTGACTACAGCGGAACGGGTCCAGATGGCAAGGGGCCACCAAGGCCATTCCTGTTGTACACCGACTTCTCTAAACAGGGTATAGGGGCGGTGCTAGGGCAGTGTGATGACAGCGGCAGGGAGTACATGGTAGCCTGCACTTCCCGTTCCCTGAACAAAAGCGAAAAGAACTACTCGTCATTCCAGGGGGAAATGCTCGCCGCAGTGTACGCTGCCCGCACGTACCGCCATATGCTCTTTGGGTGCAAGGTGCATTTGGTCACAGACCACGAACCCCTCACCTATCTCATGGATAACCAGGCCCTAGTGGGGCAGCACGCCCGCTGGGCACTCATGCTCCAGGAGCTTGACATTACCATTGTCCACCGGTCAGGGGCCTGCCACCAGAACGCAGATATCCCGTCTAGGTCACCCCTCCCGTCATCTGACGACCGCACAGGAGCGCGGCTCGACGATGTCGCCCCTGAGCCGCACACCCCTAGTGGGACCGCCTGCGGACCACAGGTCGCTATGCTCACAGGCCTAGGCAGGGTAAACCAGTGGCACGCAGATCAGGTGGTTCGCCTAGCACAAGAGGGCAGACGAGGCGTGCGCCGCCTGCGGGCCGCTGAGACGGCATGTACAGTGGCCCCGTGCGGCCAGGCTATCTCCAGCGCAAAGGATGAGGACGATGAGCAGGCACAGCCTGCCAGTACTGCAGAAAGAGCTTTCAATAGCAGGGCCAGGGCCAGGGACCTGATCAACAATGTGCTGACCGACCTGCCCCGCTCGACCCCGGCCCACCTCCATGCAGGGGTGGATACGGCATGCCTACCAACAGAGGCGGTGTACGCCCTGGAGCAAGAGGGAGTGGTCCTGTTCGAGCCCTTCGGAGGTATGTGCTCTGGGCTTGAGATGGTGCTTAGGGCAGGCATCCCGGTCACACAGTATCTGTACGCCGACACCAGTGCCACCATGCGGGAGATCGCGGGGGGGAGACTGGTGCAGCTGCACAAGCAATACCCGCTATTGCTCCCAGCGCCAGCTGTCGAGGGGGCGTTCAGGGCATTGCCCCAGGACGTGTACTCCATTACTGCCCAGCACTTCATAGAGGCTGGGGCACAGCAAGGTCGCCAGTGGTTTATGGTAGCAGGATGGGAGTGCCACGACTTGTCGGCTGCAGGCAAGGGCAAGGGGCTCGAGGGGGACAGGAGCAAGTCTTTCTTCCCGCTTATCAAGCTGCTCGGCTCCTTGCAGATTCTGCAGAGGGCCAAGCCGCCAGCATACCTGATTGAAAATGTCGCTATGCAGCTAAACCAGAGGAGCGAGAAGGCTAGCGTAGAGGCTTTCGGCGAGGTGTGCAGGATGCTGGGCAGGCCTTCCCTGTTTGATGCAGCGCAAGTGGGATCCTATGCCCACCGCACGCGCAACTACTGGGGCAACCTGGCACCAGCTGCAGACATTGAGTTTGTTATCCAGGCATCGCAAAGGCCGCACGACGGTATTGTGGATGACATTCTGGACGAGGGTAGTAGGGCGCAGGTCGTGGCCTGCCCCGATAACGGCGGGTACCGTATCAATGTGTCTGGGCAACCAAGGAGGGCGCTGCCCTGCCTCATGGCCACCCCCGCATCCTACGCTTTCCGGAACGGGCAGATCGGCATGGTTTTCAGGCCCATGGGGGGCCTGCAGGAACCGAATGCCAATGAAAGGGAGAGGGCCATGGGGTACGCAGTGGGGTCCACTTTGCCCCGCCCCGACTTTCCTGAAGGAGATAGGAGGGCCGCCTTGGGCAGGTGCATGGATGCTTGGGCTCTCGAGGCTTGGCTCACCATAGCCCTCGAGGTGGCCAAGATCATCCCTAGGGAGCTGGCCCGCAGGGCTGGTTTACCAGGCCCGGACCACGACCCTGCTATCGGCATGACCCTGACGTCCACACATTGCGCCCTAGCCAGTGCAGGCAAAGCATGCTCCGGCGAGGGCGAAGCGGCGGCAACGTATCGGCAATGCTTGGGGGAGTCAGCGGCAGCAGACTGGGCGGATGCCGCCCAGGAACCAGGTGGGCAGCCTGACCCAGAACCAGATCCCGTATGGGTTGCTGACGACGAGGCAGGGGAGGTCGTGGACCCGCCAGGGTGCGCAGCAGGGCCTGCAGCCCGGGTGGACGTATGGACAGACGTGCCAGTCCTGCACTACCTGCAATCAAAAATGCACCCCCCTGGAGCAGAGGCAGGGGAACAGGCCAGGGTGCAGCGTAGAGCCGCACCTTTCCAGTGGGAACCAGAGAGGGGGGGCGTGCTGATGAGGGTGATGCCAGACGGACGGCGGTGTGTAGTTCCCAGGCCCGAGGACAGACAGGCAGTAATCAGGGAAGCTCACGCTAGCACCGGTCACTTCGGCAGCCACCGCACGGCCTTCATGATCCTGCAGCAGCACTGGTGGAGAGGGCTTAGGGCAGCGGTCAGGAAGGCTGTCCAGGAGTGCGGGGTGTGCGACAGGGCAAGGGCGTCCACGTTCAATCACACGCAGCCAGACCTGCACCCACTCCCTATTGAGGGTTTATTTTTTCGCTGGGGTGTGGACATGTGCGGGCCGTTCACTACCACGCCTAGGGGCAACCGGTACGTCATGGTGTGTGTAGAGCACTACTCCAAGTGGGTGGAGCTTATCCCCATCCCCAGCAAGGCGTCTGACGTAACGGCCTTGGCATTCTTCCAAAACGTGGTCGCACGGTTTGGGGGATGCGCAGAAGTGGTCACCGATCAGGGGACAGAGTTCCAGGGAGAGTTCCAGGACATGTTACTAGATTGCTTCATTGACCATCGCACCACCTCTGCCAACCATCCCCAGGCGGATGGGCTATCCGAACGGGCTGTCCAGACCCTCAAGACGGGCCTGCGCAAGTGTTGCGGGGACGGGAGCAGCGACGACTCGTGGGACAGGATGGTCCCGTGGGTAGCGCTGGGTTTTCGGTGCTCGCCTCAGCAGGCTACGCGCATGGCTCCCTACGAGGTCCTGTACGGGCAGAAGCCAGTGTTCCCCTCCAAGGTCGGGGCAGACCTATGGAGCACAGCGCGAGTGGCAACAGTGGAGGAGGCCGCAGACCTGCTCCTCGCCAGAGTGGCCAGGATCAAGGAGGCCCTTCCGGTCGCGGGAGAGCACCTCAAGATCGCACAGCACCGGGACAAGTTGCGCTACGCCAGGATCCGCGGAGGAGGATATGTACCCCAGGTCAGGCGGTTCGCCGTTGGGGATTACGTGTACGTCCGGTACGCTTCAGAGCGGCGCAGCCTCGACCCCAAAGCCAGGCCGGAAATCCTGCGGGTGCAGAGGCTGGGGGAGACGGGGGCGTTGGTGCTGGAGGGAGCCGATGGCTTGACCGTAACAGAGAACGCAGTCAACTGCTCCCCGTGCCACCTCCCCAACCTGAAAGGCAGGGTGGATTTCGGCACCACCAGGCCCAACGTCAGCCTGTTCTGCGAAGTCTACCGCCTACCCGACCGGGGGGAAGTCATGCTCCTGTGTGACGCATGCAATACCGGCTGGCACATGGATTGCCTCACGCCAGCGCTATACGCCATACCCGAGGGCGATTGGATGTGCCCCAGGTGCAAGCCAGCATCAAGGACAAGCGAAGAGACGGGCCCGGCCGCAGCAGCGGGACCCAACTACCCATCCCATCACGAGGAGACAGCGCCATGGGCAGCCAGGGCAGCCGCCAGAGCAGCCCAGGAGACAGGAGCCATGGACAAGCCAGAGGTGGAGGTCATGGCCACCAATCCGGCCACTAAACAGATGGAGCGGGGCATCGCCAGGCCCATGCCCAACGGGCTGTATGACATTTCATACACAACGGGCAGAGGAGAAGCCAACGTCACCCCCAGGGCAGTCCAGCGCAGGGCCAAAGCGGCCACCGACGCAGCAAGAACAGAGGAGGAGACAGCTGCCAAGGGACAGACAGCCAGGGGGGACAGGGAGGGATAAGAGCCTACTAGAACCGCCACAGGGCCAGCCACCTGTAGGGGCAGGTTTGGGTGAGCACCGCTGCTACTGCACACGTCTCCTGTGGCTTAGGGCCAGGTGTCAACGGTGCAGTGGGGCGAGAGCAGCGGGTATTCCGCAGCGCCAGTGTTCCTGTGAAGCGCTGGATGTTGATTAACAGAAGGATTCTGTAGGACCGGACGAGCCCCGCTGTAGATTCGGTTCATTCTCATGCGACCCGCTGTAGACTTCTGATGGTTTCTGATGAATTCTGACTTCTGATGGTTTCTGATGGTTTCTGAGGAATTCTGACTTCTGATGGTTTCTGATGAATTCTGACTTCTGATGGTTTCTGATGGTTTCTGATGAATTCTGACTTCTGATGGTTTCTGATGGTTTCTGATGCATTCTGATTTCTGAGGGATTCTGACAATTTCTGATGGATTCTGATGGCTTCTGGCTTCTCATAGTTATGATGGTTTCTCAGGGGTTCTGACCCTTTCTTGACTTCAAACAAGCATGACAATGGTGACGGTACCGGATTCTGTATGCCCTGATCAGGCCAGAGAGAAACCGGGAACCCAGAGGCCTGAGTCGAGTTTTCGGTACCTTGGTTGGACCTATGGTTCACCACGGGTTTCAGTGAGTATTCTTCGGTGCATTTCCTTTTGTTGATTTCCGGCAGTGGATTTTCTTCAGTGGATTTTTCAGCCGACTGGCTAGATCGCAGTCAGGTGTTTAGGAGGGTTCCGCGTTGGGGAACTGACAAGTTCTACGTGTACATATTTTCCGATCTCAGTTTCAGTACCACCCCTAGTCCGGCTCCCCACGCACGCCCAGTGTGCGTTTCGTGAGGAGCGGGGGGCGAGTAAAGTAGGGGCGGTACCCACAGCTAGGGGCGCCCGGGTAGGCCAGCCTTATCTCTTATGCGGTACGCTGTACCAAGTTACCCCTTTACAGCCCTTGTACCTCAGCAGTGTAGTACAAGAGGCACGCGTGTACAGGTGTTGAACCTTAGTTGTGAGTAGTTTGAGCCTCTCTAAGGCAGTACTGACAGCTTACACCATTTTGGCACGGTTACTGCTTTATGGTGCGACAGCTGTCACGGTATAATGCAGTATACGTGCCAAAACCGTAGGGACCGCTGATGCGTCCCCGTAGACTCCGCAGCTTCCCTGCGGAGCCCCCTTTTTAGGGTTAGGAGCCCAGCTTCCCACTTTCGGGAAGGTCCGAGGCAGGATTTCCCGTACTCAGTAAATAGGGCTTGCCGGGACCTTTGAATCCCGGCTTGCACGCTTGACACTTACTTCGTTCCTTTTAAGTGGACAGACCTCTAATTGTAAACAGCACCGGCCTTTGTCCAGGATGAAGCCCAGTGAAGAGCATTAAGTCAGTACCCCAATTACAGTCAAGCCTAGTTCAGCTACTCAGCCGACATAGCAAGCTCAAGACTCCCTAGCGGGAAGCCCGACTCAACCTAGGACTACGTCTACGGTCAGCATCTGCGGCAACCCCCGCTTTACGCGGTAAGTGATCTCCCGTCCTGCCCGGCTCGCTACCCGACAGGCCGTGGATCTAGCCCTCCGAGCGTAGCACCGTGTCTATCATCTAGAAATCCCAGCCGCAGCTTAACGCGTTGCGCATCCGCGGCCAGTGTGTAGACATTGAGCTCGCCCGTAGGCGTCCGCCACTCTGTGGGGAAGAAGTCCGCCACGGACCTGAAGCAACCATCGCGAGTAAAGTAGGGGCGGTACCCACAGCTAGGGGCGCCCGGGTAGGCCAGCCTTATCTCTTATGCGGTACGCTGTACCAAGTTACCCCTTTACAGCCCTTGTACCTCAGCAGTGTAGTACAAGAGGCACGCGTGTACAGGTGTTGAACCTTAGTTGTGAGTAGTTTGAGCCTCTCTAAGGCAGTACTGACAGCTTACACCATTTTGGCACGGTTACTGCTTTATGGTGCGACATGCACCCATGTGCCGCGACACGTAAACTTGTAAACCTCCTAGACCTCCTAGACCTCTTAAACCTATATGATCTTAGACTTCATAGACCTCCTAGACCTCCTAGACAACGTCGCGACGGGCCGGCCGGCCTTGCTTTGCCGGTTTTCCCTTGGCGGTTTGAGATGCGTTTGGCCTACCGCCCCCCCTTGCCGTCTAGTCCCCCAATAGCGCTTCCCGTAAGGTTTGCGAAAGACTGTCGAAAGGCTACCGGGAAATGACTAGCGACGGCGAAAGATAAGCAGAATCTTTAATGTCGCGAAAGCTTTGCTAAAGACTGACGAAAGGCTGTCGAAAAACTTGACATCGACAACGGAAAATATGCGAAACATGTAAGCGTTGGCTACGGAATATAAGAGATACTGATAGATGAGCGACGGCGAAAGATAATCGGAACTTTTCACGCTGCGAAAGCTTTGCGAGAGACTGACGAAAGGCTGTCGAGCACATTGCTAGCGCCAGCGAAAAATATTCGAAACTTGTAAGCGTTGGCTACAAAAACAGTAGATGTTCAACATACATTCGGGTGGAAAGTCGTAATTCACACATTTTCACACTTTGGCTCGGTGAATACATCATACAGTACGTGCATGATCCATCGCACACATTTTTATTTCAATCGGAGAAGATAAGTAGGCTCCTTTGTCGCAAGTCCCGTGTGAAGGGTTTACCTGTTGGAAAGGTGCTTCCGGTCATCCCAGTGTTTGTGTGCCGAATGCCATGATTAACTGCGTGGTGTGAGACTAGGCAAGTAACACTTCATGGCACATCTCCCGGCCGTATAATGTGTTGGTGGCACACGTACCAGCCATCCCAAGGGACGTTAGGAAACGTCCAGGCCTTCCTGGGTTTCGTTTGCACACATCCCGGCCCTCCCAGGTGTCAGAAACACACGTCAAAGCCCTCCCGGGGATCAATGACACATGTCCCGGCCCTCCCAGCAGGGGTCGTTGACACACGTCCCGGCCCTCCTAGGGGTCGGTGACCTTCATCCCATCCCTCTCGGGGGTCGGTGTCACACGTCATGGCCCTCCCGGGGGTAAGGGATAAAGTTGCATGAAAGTGCGTACTTGTACGTGCGCGCCGATCGAAAGGTGCAAGTGACAAGTCCCCGACCTCCCGGGGGAGGTTTCACCCCGGGGCTTTCCACTTCCCCCCCTCGTTTCTTCTGTAGGAACCTTGACCTTGATGCCTTAACCATAAACCCGGTAATGTTATGACCATGATGACATATAGACATATAGACCTTTTAGACCTATAAGACCTATCAGACCTATATTATGACATATTAGACCTACTAGACCTTATAGACCTCCTATACCTCCTAGACCTCCTAGACCTCCTAGACCTTCTACACCGACTAGACTCTTATACCGACTAGGCCCGTAGACCTACTAGACCCGTAAACCCGTAGACATGTAGACCTCCTACACCTCCTAGACCTCTTAGACCTATATGATCTTAGACCTCATAGACCTCCTAGACCTCCTAGACAACGTCGCGACGGGCCGGCCGGCCTTTGCCAGTTTTCCCTTGGCGGTTTGAGATGCGTTTGGCCTACCGCCCCTCCTTGCCGTTTAGTCCCGCAGTAGCGCTTCCCGTGAAGTTTGCGAAAGACTATCGAAAGGCTACCGAAACAGACTAGCGATGTATAGGTGCGAGCCCCTAGGGGGGGCTGTGCTCTTTAATTAAGGACTTACTTATAGGTATTTTCGTCGAGAACTTAGGCCATGAACCCATCCATCGCCCATCGGTGGCGGTAGCCGATCCACGTGCGCTGTACGACATTTACGCACATCCATACTACTCGGCTCGAAACAAGCATGGAAATGTGTTGTCATCATGGACAGTAATGCCCGGTGGCGTAATCTGTGCTAAACATCATTTCCAAGCAAGGCATACCACCTTTCAATTCACAACTGAGACACTCTCGTCATGCTGGCCTACCTCACCCCTTTCGGCTTGAGAATGCCTCCGCCCCAGCAGTCCCTGCCGTCAAGCCGCGATGATACTGCGCCAGCATTGTCGCCAAGGCCGCTGCTGCTTAAGGTCAAGTCGGCATCGATCCACCATTGCAACAGCAGGGAAGACGAAGTGCTGCTCATCACCATCGCAGGCAAGTCATGCCAACTCCAGACACGCTAGGCACCCAGCATGCCAACGTGCACCGGCTGCCTTCCTGCCCTTGCTGCTGTCGTAGCCACCGAAGGAAAACTGGGGGCTGGACTTACGAACCGTATAGTAAGGGGCGAACCGCGAGCCATTGTCACCAGTATTTTAGAATTACCCCAGCCAGGGAGTGATGAAGTTACGCTCATGGCATTCGTCTGTGATCTCTCCGCCACGTTTCTTTGAGGAGTCCTGAGTAGAGCCATGTCCGTTTCTTTCATCCCAGCCCGTTTCATCAACGGCAGCACGAGCAGGCCGTCTTCAGCTTCATTGCCGCAATCCACTCCAGCTTCTCATCAAGCCCTGCATGGGTGCAAAACCTTAAGCATTCTATTCCTCCGCTCATCAAATCATAATTTCACGCAGGTTCCGAGGCATCCTCTGAGCAGCCTTGTTCAGCATGCGCTGGCAGCAGCATGGATGTTCCAAGATCCATCCCACAGACGCTGCAGGCTGATGGACATGATCAGCCGGAGCTACTAGACATAAGTGCTATCAAAGCGCTGACAACTGCGATGAGAACCCTTGGAGAGGGTGGCAGTGCCCTGGTGTCTCCCCCAGCTACAGCAACTCATGCTGACTCAAATGTTATGTTCAAGAAGACTGCAATGTCCTCGGTGGCATGCTCTGAATTATGCGGCGGTGAAATGGACCCATTCTCCTGCTTTGCCCACTCAGACTGTGACCTCGACCTCTCATGTGCTGAAGAAGACCCGGTGGAAGCGGGGCTGCAGAAATCCTCTCCTTTCCACAGCAGCCCAGCATACCTGTTCTCCTGCCTTGCCCACCCAGACAGTGACCTGGACATCACATGTGCTGAAAAACACCGGGCCTCGACGTTCAACACAGCTATTTCCGTTCCCTTGGACATGGGGAGGGACGCATGCTGCACACTCCTTGGCAGTTCAAGGAAACTCTTGTCATGTTTCTCTTACTCAGAGACTGACCTGGACCTCTCTGGTATCGGTGAAGACCAGGTCTTGACGCTCGCTGCCGCTGTCCCCCTCAGAATGGGGGCGATCGGGTCTGCCTCTGCAATGGAGGGCCCAAGCACCCCTAGGACTACGGAGGTGAAGGCACCACGGGCGGTGCTCAATGCATTTTAGACATGGTGTGAATGCTCATACTTGGACAGCTGCTTCATTTGATACATGGAAATAATCTGGCAGGTTGAGCACTTCTGTTTTTTTGTGAAATCTATAATTTGCAAGGAGGTGATATGGGATTGAAGGCATATTGGCTGTTGAAGTTCCATTTCACATTCCGACTGATTGTGGGTTCCTGTCTGAGATGACAACGAATGTGTGAACATCCTCCTTCCTGAAAGGCGTCCTCTACAGGCCGTCTAGTGATTGCTTCTTTTTCAAACCGAGGTTTGCTTCTGCAGCTGGATAGGATCAAGCATATTGCCAGGCCACTTGGCCTGCCACAGGTGGTGCAGTTATGCTTTCCCTGTTTTCTACCTGCAATAGAGTGCATTATTATTTTTAGTTAGTTGTCACATTGGCAATACAAATGAAGACCTTCGAGCTTGCTTGCAACTTGTAGCCCAAGGACTTCTCCAGTTTGCAATCTTAATAAGGTTTCTGTGTTGGTAGAATCTCAGGAATGCAATGAGATCCTCGTGCTCACTCTCCTTTCCTTTATAAATCATGTTGTTGGCTGTTATATTTTCTCCCCGCCGAACAAGTTCTATTGTATTGCCTTGTTACATGGGCCGTGTGAATCGGTAGAGGGCACAAGAGGATCGGGCTGTATAAATGGGTAGAGGAGGAGATTTCATTGCACAACAGTGGCTAGATGTGCTGGTTCTCAGCAAAACTTGGCATGCTTTAGCACATGCAATATAATCATAATTTTGATAAATGCACACCTGGAAAATGTTATTCATCCGTTTCGATTGAGAGAAGCTGACTCTGGTGTACCTTGTGAGTTGCTGTGGTATCTGTTATGGGTGTTTGTTAAGTATGATGCCTCTTGTTCAAAGAGGTCAATGCGTACGGACAGGAGGAGATTTGAGAGCAGTTTGCCATCATATTTCAGGCTGAGAGTCTAGGGGGGCTTTTGTTCGCGTGCTCTTAAATAATCGTGTGGAAAGGGCTATGCTGGTTTGCAGTCGTTGCATTTAGGGTGTTAATTTTAGTCGACGCTGCTGTGTGCACAAAATGCCTGTGTGTTTTCCGTAATCCTAGTCTTATATTTTGAAGCCTTGCATCGTAGGTTTTCGTATCTCACCTTTCTTCTTTGTGTATCAACCGATTTGCAGGCACTTGCTTCCTGATGCATCAATTATGATGCCCAGCTGGGCCAGACAGAAGCATCACATATGATTATATGAATATATGATGCCTAGCACCTTCAATGTCCTGCTTTGACAGGCATATGTTAAATAATAACGTTTGAAAGCTTTCATTGTAGTTTTAAGCAATGGAGACTTCGAAGAAATGATTGTCAATCGGTAGTGCTTCGTATACACCGGAAACGGTGCATGGATTTTTAGTTCCATGCTCCTTTTGGTAGCCAGGGAGTTGTAAAATAAGACACGTGATACATGCATCAGCTGATCCTTGAAAGGAATAACTCAGTGACTTCAGACAAATCCGAGAGGTTTAAATTTGCGGATACTGTGACACCGGTACTCAATTGAGCACCAGGCATCTGTTTGTCGCATTGCAATGATTATAATAATGCCTGTCAGTCTGTCACACAGCCGTACAGCGAGGGGGTATACCCTCAAATCAGTCAGAAATCACAAGCTGACGAATCATGCACAGTGCATGGGCTGCTTCCATCATACACATACTGACGGCTCCTGCTTCTACCCAATCAGGATCAGCACGTGTATTAATGACCATATAGGAGCTTGTGCGAATGCCTGCCCGGACAGGTCAGACTATACAGGGAACTATGATGCAGTCATAGTTTTCGACTGGAACAATCTTCACACAGATAAATCCCTACACAAAATACTAGAAGTGAAGGCTTGCAGAGAAAGATTTCCACCATCCGTGTCACGAGCCCTCACAAGCACAGCCAGAAAGGCCTGCTCATAAGAGGTAGTTTACAGGACGACAGGAGATTCCTGCAGCAAGGCATTTGTCGCCTCAGAAGCCTAATACAGCTGCATGGATGTGGCCCCCACGGCCAGGCTGCACTGTTCCCTGGACTCGTACGCCACGGCATGAGGCAAAGATTTTCTTCTTCTGCCTCTAATAAGACCCTGCTACGCGCCCTCATCAACCCTATTCTTCCTCCTGGTACTCCTCATGCTCCTCCACAGCCCACTCGGGCAGCAGATCCTCAAAGGCGTCTGCCCATCCCTCCGGTCCCAACGCCATCTCTGCGTCCGTCAGCAGGCACCGGTCCAGCATGGCGGTGATGGCCGGGCGGTCCATTCGGATTCCGATCCACACCAGCTGCTGGCAGCGGTCGCCCCACAGCTCATCCCACAAGACAGCAGAGGCCGTGCTCTCTGTCTCATCAGACTCTGCTGGAGGCAGTAGCGGCAGCGGGGTGTCTCCCTGCTGGGCGGCGACCCACATGCCCCTGCGACCCGCATGGAGGAGGCCTAGTCAGAGGCTGAATGAGAGGCTCCTCAACATGGAGCATGTCATGAGGCCTAGCACAATCATGCGTAATATATAGACAATTAGACGGTCATGGCACAGGCGTGGGCTCGTCCTGGTTTAAGTGTATAGTAAGTCCAGGCCTGCCCTCTTCCCTCAACCCCCGCGCCCCATGTTAGGCGCACTTTTCTTTCAATCTTTCACGCTTTGTACATACTCAACATGGTAACGCACATCCCCTGCTGCTTGCTTGGGAGCCGTGTGGCCGATTCCCTTCGCCCTGTACTGGTGAATGTTAGGAAGCTACTGATGCCCTCTAAGGATTCCTAGACTAGCGCTGCTGGACCATTCAGCCTCCTCCCTGTACACTCAACAGGCCTCCCTTCAATCACAAGCAAACCTACGGAACCAGAGGCTGCGCTGTTTCCTTAGCGCTCACGCCCCCCACATGGCGTAGCTTCCTTTCTTTCTTACTGAACCAGGGCATGACAGATTCAAACTTGACTGATCTTGCCTGATAAGGGACACACGTTGGCATTTCCTTTCCCCATTCTGCCGCTTTGCAATATTGGGTATTTTCTAGCCACAGGCTATTGGGCGGACAAGTTGACGCTGCAACAATCAGCACACGCTCACCCGGGCTCGCCCTGCCATGATCCTCCGGCTGACTGCCAGACTCCCATCACATCATGACGGGTCGCCAGCCAAAAGAAGCCCTGCATGGGCATGTACCATCCAGCAGCGTGTCAGTGCATATTAGTGAGCACCAGACCACCTTGACAGGCTGCCAGAGCTGCGGACCAAACTTGGACTGCAGCACAGCAGGTGACCCAAGCAGCAGGGCAACCTAGAATTAGCAATGCCAGCCAGACAGTCAAGGGCAGGCATGAGGGCAGACATGAGGGCAGGCATGAGGGTAGACATGAGGTTAGACATGAGGGCAGGCAAGAGGTTAGACATGAGGGCAGGCATGAGGGCAGGCATGAGGGCAGACATGAGGGCAGGCATGAGGGCTGACATGAGGGCAGGCATGAGGGCAGGCAAGAGGGTAGACATGAGGGCAGGCATGAGGGCAGGCATGAGGGTAGGCATGAGGGAAGACATGAGGGCAGGCATGAGGGCAGGCATGAGGGCAGGCATGAGGGTAGACATGAGGGCAGGCATGAGGGCAGGCATGAGGGCAGACATGAGGACAGGCATGAGGGCAGGCATGAGGGCAGGCAAGAGGGTAGACATGAGGGCAGGCAAGAGGGTAGACATGAGGGCAGGCATGAAGGCAGGCATGAGGGTAGACATGAGGGCAGGCATGAGGGCTGGCAAGAGGGTAGGCATGACAGCCATGGAGGAGTGTCAATCGTGGACCAAGCCGTACATGCACCTTTCATGCTGAGATACGATCAGCGGCTTTGATAATACCGAATGCCATAGCTGCCTCGTAAAAATGTCAAAACTCTTTGCAGACAATCCAGTAGGATAACATCCGGGCAAATCTATTCTTGGTCCTCAAAATGCGCTCCCATACGTTTTTAGGGTGAAGCATTTTTTAACCCTGACGTTAAACCATGAACCCTTACCTTGGTCCTCAACACGCCTTCCCAGGCCACCGACAAGGCAACATCCAGTAGCCTCTGGGGATGGAAAGGACGCCGCGCAAAGTATACAAAGCTCGAGATGCCAAACCTACACACAAGACAGCAGCCAAGGCTCAACAACACCTCTTAAGGATCCACAGGCCGTGCTGTTATTTTGCGTTGGGGCATCAGTGATGCCTGAAGCATGTTTTGACAGAATCAACAATTCAACATAGCCTCCCCAGGGAGCTTTACGGCCGTAGTCGGTGGTGCAGCTATACTTATACTTCCCGGTATTAGACCTATACCGGTATTTTATTTCAAGGGGTCAGGTACTAGTGCAATTGGGATGAAATTATGAACAGATGAAATTTGACAGAATAAACTAGGCATGACAACAAAGACAAGGTGAGACAGATGAGAAAGTAATGGCCCTCAGTATGTTTATTGCACTGTCAGTGCAAGCAGTCCCAGCATTACAAGCAACAAGAACACTGTTTTTGTGAAGCTGGCCTTTTTTGGCCCCCCCTAAGGACACCAGTGCAAACACCTGATGGATCGCAAGAACAATCCCCTCAGCCCAGGGGGCGCGTGGGACATTCTTTCTGAAGCATAGGACGTGGCAATTCATTATGAAGCCCTCATCTGGGCCTTCAACACCGTACGCACAGTCCTATAGCCTGAAGTCAGACTATGTTCGGACCCACCTCTCTGATTCAGTCATGCGGGGGACAGTAACACTGCTGGAGCCAATGTCTGAGATGCTCCCCACCCCGCTAATTCCGGCGGCTGCGTCGTTCTCCGAGTCACGCCCCTCTCTGGGACCGGGCTCCACAACTGTTGTGCCACCGCCTGGCTGACGCTCAAGGGCGTCCTCGCTTGCCGCCGAGCCTGTGCGGCTATGCTGAGCGCCGATTGGCTCGGCATGTTGGTGGCTGGTGTGTCTATGGTGTGCATGGGAGTCGTGTGTGTCTGCGTCTGCATGCTGGTGGTCGCTGTGCCCATGCGCATGGCTGCGATGCGCGAGCAGCTCCGCCTCAAAGCGGTTTATCTCTGCGAGCCAGCCTGGAGACTGCTGCATGACCTGGTGTGTCGGATAGAGGGATGGATGGAAATCATGTTGTGTGTGCTGGTGCAGGGACCTAACAGGGAAAGGGTAGACATTATAGGGCAAGCGTAGACCTGTTAGGGTCGAAACGCCTGGTCTCCAAACCCTGGACCCAAGCCAATAATCACTGAACTCTAGCCTAAGCTGCATTCCTAGGTCAGAACTGTTGGCCTGGTCAGAACTAGCAGCCAATTATCCTTAAACCCTTGAGCCTGAACTAGGCTCCACAACCGGAGGTCGAAACATTTGGTTTCAAACGCTTCGCTCACAGCCAAAAATTACAAAAGGAAAGCATTAAACCGACCTAGCCTTCACACCTGAAGGTCGAAACTGTTGGTTTCCAAGACGTCGCTGACGGCCACTTGGCTGTTGACAGCCCGGACCACCTGTGCCATCGGGTACAGGGTTCGCGGTTCTGAATCTCGGGTTCGAAATACTCAATTTGCTCATCTTCCGATGATCCACATCTCAGCTGCACACACATGTGGCCGCCCATTCAGCAGACACTGCCTGCTAATGGGTCATGGCCTGCTGGCAGCCCAACGCACACGAACCTTGGCTGTGGAGTTGAGTTTCCTCAGCAGCGCCTCCAGCTGGTCAGCCTGCTCAGGTGTCACAAGGTCCACCTTGTTCAGCACCAGCAGGTTGGCAAACTCCACCTGAAAAGAAAACCCAGCAGAAGCCACCGTGCCGGTAAGGTCATCAGTCGGCGAGGAATGCTTATATATTTTAAGTGGTTAAGTTGTGGACGCAGCCTCGGCCTGTGCAGCCCTGCCTTCCTGAGCCCTTGTATACCCCTGAGCCCTGAGCCCTCGTATGCCCCTGAGCCTCGTATTCCCCTCCCTTTAATTTCTCCCCTACCAACGTACACAATTATGGTATGCATAGGCAAGCAGATTGCGAGAGGAGCATCCTCCAAGCTAAGTGCATCAAGCAAGAAAGCCACGCCTTACATGTGACATGTGTGGGAGATAAAGGAACAGCCCAGCAAGGGCCACCACAACACCACCACCACCCACCTGCTCTATCAGTAGGTCTGCCACCGTCCGGTCGTCATGCTCATCCACCTCCAGGCCCCTGTCCTTAAGCGATTCCGCCTCCAACACATTGGAAACAAAGCGCTGCAGGCAGTGGCAATCAGAGGGCTCATATGACGCAGCGGCGGGTAGATCATAGGAATCATAGGCATGATGGGCATCAATGGAATCATAGCGGATGTTTTTAACTACTTTTTTTGAAGTCTTTTGCGAGGTCTTTTGTATAAAAAAGAGGACATTTAGTCTTGAGCCCCTGCACACCATCAACCCCCTCCGACCAAACCCACATACCTGTACATGTACCACAGTTTTATTTAACGAAGTCTGCCTCTACAGTGACCAACCTGTCCCGAACCAATCTGCACATCTACCAGCACACCTACCTGCACATCTACCAAGATCTGCCTCTACAGTGACCAACCTGTCCCGAACCAATCTGCACATCTACCAGCACACCTACCTGCACATCTACCAAGATCTGCCTCTACAGTGACCAACCTCTCCCGAACCAATCTGCATCTACCAGCACACCTACCTGCACATCTACCAAGATCTGCCTCTACAGTGACCAACCTCACCCCATTCGGCAGCCCCCCCCGAACCTTCCAGTGCACGCACCCTCAAGGTAAAACGTCAATCCACCCACCTGCAAATCTACCACGGCAAACAACCTCAACACATTCCACAGCCCCGACAGCCCCCCGACACAATTCCTTCTCCGGTGCACGCGCCCGCAGGGTAAGAAGTCAACTGCAACCCACCTGCGCGTCCACCACAGTCACTAGATTATCCAGCCTTGCAACATCCGAAAGCCCCTCTGATACTGCTCCTCCTGCACCCGCCGCTGCCTCCCCCTCCCCGTCATTGAGCGGAGGGGAGAGGCCAAACGTGGCCGCCACGGGCAGAGGGAGAGACACCCCGGTGCTTTCCACAATCAAGTAATCGAATCGCCCCTGCTGTGCCAGAGCACGCACCTGAGGGGAGAGAGAACACAGCGAGAGAATGAGTGGACATACATTTAGCACACCGATTTAGCACACCGACTTGACCGATAGTTTTAAGGGTGTGATGACAAAGATCGACAAGATATAAGCCTGTTCATGTTGGATTGAGGAAATCGCCCATATCCTGGTACAGGACATGGCTTACCAGAGTTAGTGTCAGGGGTTGAGAGTTCAAGGTAAGATATTCAACCAAGAAACGTAAGGGTGATGGTCATCCTCTGCTGGTAATCTTAAGGGATTGTGTCAGTGACATTCGCAATTCATTTAGGTTACCAGAAGCAGGGAGGTCTGACGGATTATTTGGTGAAGAGCAAGCCGCAGGCGCCGAATTTCCCGACCCTAATTAATTTCGGCGATAGTCGTTTCCGCTCAACTGAACCTCGGCGAATTAATTGTCTGGCTACAACTTTGGTTGCATCTCGTAACCAGTAACCACTTATAAATCCTTGGTCATCCCCTTCTGGTTATCATGCCAGGCAAATATGGGCATTAGCTCAAATTATTGAGTGGGAATAAACTAACTTGCAAGGGGCTTGCATAAAGCCCCTCATTTTATTTGGCCAAGGCCTCTCATCTGCCAAAAGGGAGTACCCGTCTTGATATTGGACGGCCTGAATACTGGTCTGGCGGAAATCTGGATTAAAAAGCACAAGGCATGCTTTCGTTGAGCTCAGAGACCTGACAAGCTCTTTCAAAAAGGGCTCTGAAGGGGATCTGGTGGCAGCGTGTCAGTTATATGTCAAACACAGCTTTCCCATGTGGCCCATGAAGCTCGTGCTAAATACCACATCTTGCAAGTGCAGTCTTATGATCTTGTCGCACCTCCCGCACAAGGTCCTCTCGAATGGAGCAGCAGATGCATCCGTTGGAGAGTGCAACCAGCTGCTCGCCTCCGCCAAAGCGGATCTTGTCCGCCACCAACGCTTCATCGATGTTGATGTCTGTGGCAGGGGGAAGTGTCAGCGCTGCCGAGCGTCCATTTGTTACTCTGTTCACACATGGCCATGCAAGCTCAATCTATGGCGGGGAAACCGTTATGGGTGCACTTTACCAAGCCCATTACCCCTAAATTTGCTGTCAATCTTGGGGTCGGTCCTGAGCCCCAGGGTTATAGGGCTCCAAAAGCCCCCCAGGTAGCGCTTCAGGGAAAGGCATGATCCCCCGTGATCAGGACAGGTATGGTGTAGGCAGCACGTTCATTCACTTAGCCAGGCACGGTAAAGACATCTCCCCAGCCCCTGAGCAGGCCCTGATTTTAATGGCACGGACATGGCCATGGCCCAGGCTGCTCAGTTCCCTGGCCTCCTATGCCCCACATGACGTGTAGATTCCCAATTACTTCATCCGTTGGCAAATGGTTTCGTGGCCGGGCCATCTTGGTGCTCCCTACGGACCTGCCATATTAAGGACACACCGTACACTGCCCCCTACATACCTGCCATATCATTAACCAGCACCGCAGCTCGCTTGCCCTCACTGTTACTCAGGATATGCTTTAGTAGCGACGTCTTGCCTGCACCGAGAAACCCTGATAGCACAGTGACAGGCAGGAGGCGCGCCGCAGGCGCAGAGCCGTTAGAACCTGACAGCATAGTGTTAGGCAGCAGGGATAGAGCCGCAGCGGCAGAGCCGCTAGAAGTCGCCTCCTCTGCTCCGACACTGCTAGCAGTCGCATGGGCATGCGGTGGCGCCGCTGCTCCCGGCCCGACATGGGCAGATGCTCCTGGGGTGCCCCTCGTCCCACTGGGCATCATGCCTGCCTGGACTGTTGCATGGCTTGCAACGATTCTGCTGCATTGTACCCGGAACCAGGTTCGGGTATTTGTGATGAGGCAGTTGCTGCGGCTGCTGGCCGGGGTCGGCGCGCTTACGGGGCCCCGATTCGCGCATCTACAGCGCAGAATGCCTCCGTGCATAGCGGTATGATTGGAAACTTTATCTTTGCGGGAGTGGGATTGGATTTAGATAAGGTCCAAGCCTGGAGACATGTCCTCCGAAACCGATAGCACATCATCCGATGTACCACCAGACTCGCCCCCCCCCTCCGGTGTACGGCATATAAAATCCCGTATTCCTCAAGCCACGCTCAGGCGTTTTCTTTCTTTCTTTCAACAGCAGGGATCCATAGAACAGGCAGGAATGGAACAGGATTTCAGCACATGATCGTGAACTATTAAGGGGATGACTGGGCCCCAATATCTGTGCGCTGAATCTAAATCGGATCCTCAACCAAACAACGACACCGTTGTATTCTCCATGACTCGATGAGCGCTCCGCAAGCTACGGCAAAGGCAGGATCCTTCAGCCGTTAGCTGCATCAGAAATATTGTAGTCAGCAGAAGCAGTAGCAGTAGCAGCAGCAGAGGGAGGGCTCAGATTGGCGATGGAGGAGCACCGCCCCCATGATGAGGTGCCGCCAGAAGTGAAGCACCCTACTGAGGCCCACGAGCCAACAGCAGGGCCTAGACAGGAACAGCAGCAGCAACCATCCGCGCAACAGCAGCAGCAGCAGGAACAGCGCCCTCACTCCTCCTCCTCCATCTTTCAAAATCACCAGGACCGCTTCCGAGACTCAGCCAGTGGTGGCGGAGGGGGCGGTGGCTACCAGGGGCGCCATCCCTACAAATTTGGTAGGGGAAGGGGAGGCCGCAGTTCGGCGGGCTTTGGTGACGCTGGATCAGGTCGGTTTGGCCCGCATGGAGGCCCTGACTCTGCACATGGACGCCCCGATTTCAAGCATGGTGGTCCAGATTTTCGTCGTGGTGGTCCGGACTTCTCGTCTGGGGGCCGGAAATTTGCGAATGGCAGCCCTGATTTTGCGCAAGGCGGCCAGAACTTCTCACAAGGGGACCAAGACTTCACATGCGGCGGCCCCAATTCTGCGCATGGAGGCCGTGACTTTGCGCATGAAGGCCGGGACTTCCCGCATGGTGGCCCGGTATATGCGGGTGGAGGCCCAGACTTCCCACTTGGAGGCCCGGGCTTCACCAAAGGCGGCCCGGACTTCACGCATGGCAGACCAGACATGGCACAAGGAGGCTGGGACTGCCGGCATGGAGACTTGAGATTCGCGCGTGGAGGCCCAGACTTGGCGCAAAGCGGACCGGAAGGTGTGCGCCGAAGCCGGGACTTGGCGCATAGCGGCCCAGACTACACGCACGGTGGCCGGAATTCCGCACATGACGCCTCAGAATTTGTGCATGGCGGCCCGGAATGTGCTCGTGGCGGGCCGGATGGCAGTGGGACTTGGCCAAGCCAAACAGCCTTCCACCCAAATGGCCTACCTCCCCCGCTTCTGCCCCACCCTGGCGGCCTGCCCCCTTCGTTCAATTCCCATGCCCCTCACCCCTGCGGCCAGCCTCCCCCTCCCCCTCGCCCGCCCCAAGACCCCTACCCCGGCGATCTGCTGTCCCCGTTCCCGCACCATGCCCCCTATCCAGGCGGCCTGCCTCCCCCGCATCTATCCCAAGCCCCCCACCCAGGCGGCATGCCTCCCCAACTCCTGCCCCACGGCCCTTACTTCGGCAGCCTGCCACACCTGCCCCCGCCCCAAGCCCCCCAACCCAGCGACATGCCTCCCCCACTCCCTCCCCATGGCCCCTACCCTGGCAGCCAGCCACACCCGGCCCCGCCCCAAGCCCCCCACCCCAGCGACCTGCCTCCCCAGCTCCCGACCCTTGCCCACCATCCCGGCAGCGTGCCTCCTCCACTCCCGCACCCGCCCGTGGATTACGCTGGGGCGCCTGCATGGGGAACAGACATGGGCACATACGGGTGAGCATCGCATAGCAGCATGGAGGACCTACAGATCAAAATATAATTGTAGAAAAGCAGCATACCAGCACATAAACAAAGAAATGCGGTATAGAGAATGAGCCCCTAATCACGACTTCAGTACACAAATGTTTATATTGATATAGTGGTATACCCCACCCATTTTGTTTCTTGCTGCTTGTTACTGTAGCGCTTCTACATCTCTATTCAAATGTGAATCCTCTTGTTGCAGGTACAGCCAACCTTCCTACTGGCCAGCTCCTGGGACCTATCCAGCCGTCCCCGACCCGTATTGCCATAACTTGGCACCTCCGCCATTCCTCAACGTCACAAGACCCGACGCTCCTGTCCTGCCTGTGGCACCTCCGCCGCTACCTCCTCCTGCCACAGATCCGGTTCGATCTGAGGCTTTCCCGACCACCTTGATCTACCGACCCGACGCTCCCGTCCCGCCTGTGGCACCGCCGCCGCTACCTCCTCCTGCCACACATCTGGTGCGATCTGAGGTTTTCCCGCCCCCCTTGATCTACCGACCCGACGCTCCTGTCCCGCCCGTGGCACCGCTGCCGCTACCTCCTCCTGCCACACATCCGGTGAGATCTGAGGCTTTCCCGCCCCCCTTGATCTACCGACCCTACAAGACAGCATCCCCCTCCGGCTCGCAACCTCCATTGCCACCATGGGATCAAGAAGCGCCTCCAGTAGTCACAGTGCCCCCAATTTGTCCTCCACTGCCCGCCTCGCCGCCGAATGTGCCTGCGTCAGCTGTCATTTCGGAAGCCGCCCTAGGCCACGCTGCATCAGCAGGTGAGCATCCACTGTTTTGGTTTTGTTGATAGGGTGTAGGGTTCTGAGTTCATAGAAAAATAGATTATAGTCATATCTTGATCTGAACAACATCAGAATCAATGGGCATGTACTGAGCAAGCATGGCCAGTATTCCCCCATGGACTTCTTCAGGATCTGAAGCAGACATTGCAACTTGTGTCAACAGATGTTAGGGCTGATAATAAGTGCACCAGCAACGGCGGGGCCTAGTTCAGGATCCTGCCGAGCACGCCACCCGCAGGGTTGGTTTGATGCACAAGTATTGTCAGTGCATGGAGGCAACCAGCCCTTCAACCAATGCCTCCACCGAATTTCTGAGACCCAGGGCGCACCCGCGCACGCCAGCAGAACTAATAATACACCCCCCTGAGACACACCAGCACAAACCTGGCCAACAGCTCTCCTTACCATGGTTGTCAAAGCCCATGCTCTAGGGCGTATATGTGAGGCGCGTGAGCCCGATTCTTTAGGGCGTATGTATGGATCGGTATTCATTTTTGCCCCCCCCCCCCTCCCCCCCAAAACCATATTTTTGTCTCCCCAAAAGATCAGATCAGCAGATGTTACATGACTTGCTTATATGGTTTAGAAACCAGAGCGACAAAGTACAAAATACATTGAAAAGCTTTGACCAGACAAGGTCCCTGCATTTTTGTATGGCCGACCCACCTCCGACTCCTGCGGAAAATCGTCGCAAGCCGATCGACATGGCCGCGAAAATGCCAATAGCCTCTCCTCGCGTTGATGGAGGCTCCAGGTGAAGAACCAAATATATTCCAACTACGTAATTTATCGATGCAGCCCGTTTTTATCTTATCTGTATACCGAAGGCTTCAGCACGAAAGGTCGTATTTTGAATTCAGGAGCTAGGGTGGGTTTTCAACTCTGGTTTTCAGGGTTTGCCCCGGCCAGATGTGAGCTGCAACTCCGCTAGTGCAGGTGATTCATGAATGGTACGTAGTTGGTGAATGGCTGCAACAAATGTTTCGTAGCAAAGGATTTCTTATCCGCCTCAAGCATGGCCTCAACCATGAACTTTGATGTAAATATAATCAATCATTTTGAATCAGTTGAATCAGCATCAAACATTCAGCCAAACCTCTTCACCAACCCTGGACCACCATTGCATTTATTTCCCTTTGATTTTCTACCCTCACCTCTAATCATCATATCAGCCATTCTTTGTGCCAGTGTGGGTATCAGGATAAGCAGTTGTAGCTCTGCTGTACTGCCCTTTTTGAACTTTTGATGAATATCCGTGCCCGTAGGGAGCGGCGGAGCGCCTCTGAGAAATACGCTTGTATGATACCCTGACATAGTGATCATATTTTTGCACTGATTTCTGCAGATCTGGAGGGTGGTATTGTCGAGCCTTCAGGGATCTCATCAGCTGCTGAGCCTCCCGTCGCCCCAAGTCTGTCACCCTTGAAAGAGCAGCAGCAGCAGCAGATCACACCTGTGAAGCTTCCAGTTTCATTTAAGCTCAAAAGCAATCCCCGATTTGGCAAGGCCTCCAATTTCCCCAAGACGCGCAAGACCCACACAGGGACCATGCCGAATGCGATCAACACATCAGGTACGTCTGCTGTTATCGTCACGGCATCCCCCCTCAAGTATTTTCCTGTAGGGCCAGGCAGTTTGAACCAGGTATCTCTGCCGCCCTCCTACTACAATCACCTGCAAGGCTCCCTGTGCACAGCATGTTGTGAGGGCTCGTAATCACCTTCAAATTTTGCTGGCTTCGTAGTAATCTAATATTGTATTTGTGGTTTTACAGCTGAAATCCTCAGCTGATTCAAATTTCCAGTGACAGCACCATACCTCAGTATCTCAGATCCAGGTCTTTGCTGCACCCCTATACCAGTATTCATCTTGCCAACACAGATTATTGATGCACCTCTCTATATATATGTTTCTCCAGATTTCAACGACTTTGACGACGATGCTGCGGCGGGCACCGTGGTGAAAGATCTTGGCCAAGCCAGAGCGCTCCCTGAGCCTGTTGTGGCTTTGGAGCACACGCCTGGTGCAGTGCAGGGGCCAACGCCTGGTGCGGCGCAAGGGCCCACGCCTGTTGCAACGCAGGGGCCCGCGCTTGTTGCGGCGCAGGGTCACATGCCTGGTGGGGCGCAGGGGCCCAAGCCTGATGGGGTGCTGGAACTCATGCCTCCAAGGGTGTCGGAGCCCATGTCTCCTGGGGGGCATGGACCCATGCCTGGCTTGTTGCAGAAGCCCATGCCTGTCGTGACGCAGAAACGGGCAAAAATTGACCTGGAATCTCTGTTGAAGGCCCCAGCACCAGCTGCCTTGGCTGTTGCGGAGGCCCCAGCTGGCGCACCTGGCACAGCCGGGACAGACGCCTATCCATCAGGTGACGTCGTTGCGTCGCAGCCGCAGCAGAGTATGATGGTCAACACCGCAATGATGGTGGCTGCTGCGGCAGCGACGGCGGCGGCCACGTCAGCGGCTGCGGCCCGGCCCCCGTTGACAAGGGTTGGTATTCCTGCCTTCACCTCCGTCGCCTCCGCTGGCAGCATCACTGATGCCTTGGAGCAAGCCAGGCTGCTGTGTGCGGTGATGCTTTTGCCAAATGCTGCGATCACAGGTGAGACTTGGCATGAACCCGGGAGGGTGGGGGAATAACCAAAAGAGTGTAGCTTAGCTGTATTTTTGCACTTGGAGTAGATTCTATCAGCACGCGATTGCCAGCAATGGTCAATGTGGTATCTATCAAGCACGTGGCCATGTTGGATGTTGAACCTAGCTGCTTTGTTTTGTTGAGCAATTCAGCTACTTTCAGCTGTAGTCAGATTTTCAGCTGTAATCCCAGTATCCCACTATCCCAGCCTGCCTATGAATTGTCCTAAAGCAGCATGACCTGGTGCTAGAGCCACTTTTCCTAGGCCAGTCAAGGTTTGGTCCCCATCAAACTAGTGATGTCTGCCCGGTAGCCCCCCAAAGGTGGTCTGATGCGCACGTAACAAAACTCTGATCCCAGCCCCGGCACCATTGTTTACAGCTTCTACTCAAGCATCCAAAAGCTTTTTCTGGAAGGGCAGGTATTCAATCCTGAGGAACAGGGGGAAATAAGCAGAACAACATAGGTCAGATATGCAGTTTCCTCTCAAATTCTGCAGCTATCTCTGTCTGGCGTTCTGTCTGACGTTCGAAAATTTGTGTTCTGGGCTAAGGGTGTGGGGGCATTTCTATTTGTCCTGCAAGGAACAGTGTGTATCAGTGTATATGCTGAATTTCCGATGCATGAAAGTGCGGTTGATCATTGTTTTGCTGTTTCTGAATGCCACAGGGCCACCAGGGGAGCCTGACGGCGTTGTCAGGTCGAGTCAGGAGTGCGGCGGCGGCCGAGGCAGGGTTGCGGCAAGCCCTGCCCCCTCCAGCTCCGGCAGCAGGAGCGGCAGGCGCCACCGCAGCAGCAGCAGTGGCCGCCATACAACGGACAGCGAAGGGAGCCCTAAAAGCAGGTATGGGAAAGACAATGTGCCGGCTTCAAACCTGGCGTCCAATGCCATGAATACCAGCCTTAGCGGGTTAGCGTTGGGCAATATGGGCAAGATGCTTCATTCCCTATAGGGTCTCAAGCAGGCAGCATCGCTTTCCCTTAAAGGCCAGCTTTTTATTCATAAAATATCAAAATATGAAGATCAATTGGCTGGATATGCAAAGTTTCCTTAAGGGGGTGTTGTAACAATGGAACAACTTAGAACCCCAAAGCAGCCCTCCAGACAGGCTCTCAGCTCCTCTCTCATGCTGTGCCTGATTGAAATTTGAGGGTAAGTACTTTGTGAAGTAGCAGCCCTACGTTCATAAAAAGAAAAAGCATTGCACCTTCAGGGTTCCAGACAAGTGCGCAGCTCTGACCAGCTCGTATTTGGTTCCCTAATCTCTCTCAAGGCCTGGGCCTAGAGCTGTTTTGGAAACCAGTCCTGCAAAGCTCCAAGTGCTTGGACATACCGCACATTATTTATTTGTCTGTCACACTGAGCTCTTGTGTCTTGGACGCTACAACCCATGACCCTCAGCCTGAAATCTTATAACATTGTGTTCTGGCCGCAGGAGGCATCAAACGCCGCCACGAAGGAATAAAAAGAGGAGGAAGTCGAGCGCACGATCAAGGTCCCGCAGTCGTTCACACTCCCGCCACCGCAGTTCAAAGTCGCACCGCAACAGACACAGGGCAGCAGACACCAGCAGAGAGGGTGGCTGGGACGGCGGGAATGGCAGCCGCAATGCAGCCACTGAACGGAGGCAGGACCACCACAGCAGGCACAGCGGTCGTCGGGCAAACGCTGCTGTGAGGGAGAATAGAAGCAGCAACAGCCAGCCGGCGGCCGACGGGAGGTATGGCAGGGTCGATTGCCAGACGGCAGAACATATTAGGCAAATGAGAGACAGGAGGGACAGCAAAGCAGCCGCAGATGGCAGGCAAGAACGAAAGAACAAAGCAGCTGATGATGTGAGGCAAGACAGAGACGGCAAGGATGCAGGCCAGTCTGCCGGCAGACGAAGGTCCTTGTTGGAGACACCTCGGCCGCGACCGTCATCTTCTGACCCCCCTCCGGCGCCATGCCCGTCAGTGACGGCTGCTCCTGCTGCAGCTCCTGCCCCTGCTGCAGCTCCTGCCTCTGCTGCAGCTCCTGCTTCTGATACAGCTCCTGCTGCTCCTGCAGCGGATGCCGGCGTTGCTGCTGCTGCTCCTCACTTCGTTGCTGCTGCTACTGTCGCTGCTCCTGCTCCTGCTGCTGCTGCTCCGGCTGCTGCTGCTGCCACTGCCACAGCTGCTGCATCTTCTCCTGCTCCCTCTGCCGTTACTGATGCATCTTCTCTCGCCTCTGCTACTTCCGCTGTTGCTGCTCCCGCCGCTACAGCCTTTGCAGCTCGTGCTGTGGCTGCTGCTGCTCCTGCATCATCTCCTGCTCCTGCCGCTGCTGCTGCTGCTGCTCCTCCCTCTCCTGCTGCCGCTGGTGCTGCTGCTTCTCCAGCCTCTGCTGCTGCTCCTGCTGCCGTTGCCGCTGCTGCTGCCGCCGTGGCTCCTGCCGCTCCTGCCCCTGCTGTTGCTGCTGCTCCTGCTCCTGCTCCTGCCCCGGCCAACGCCATAAAGCAGCAGGTGCCATCTCAGCGCCCAGCCGCACATGAGCGGGACCGCCAGCGCTTTCCCGAGGAGAGTGGACAAGACCGCTTGGGTAGAATAAAGCCGGAAGACAGAAGAGATATCAGGGACCGGTACGACCGTGAGAGGGGCCTGTGCGTGAGACAACGCAGCCCGGTGCATGAGAAGGAGAGGGAGCGGGAATGGGAGCGCGAAGGGGAGCGGGAATGGGAGCGCGGACGGGAGCGGGAATGGGAGCGCGAAGGGGAGCGGGAGCGGGAGCAGGGGCCACGCAACGTTGGCAGGTGTGTGGAGATGAAAATCATGTATGACTTCATATTTTCACATGCGGTGCAGTTCATGTGTAATGAGATGGCCATCCTGGTCTTCCAATAGATGTTGCCCATCACCCTTTTCCACTAAGCCTCCTCCCTAAAGACGGTAATGAGACCTATCGTATCTCGCTGGCTAGCATCTCATCTTGACAGGCCTGATCGTGCCAAGTCCTTAAGGACATCACTCCCCAGGATATGTTTATTCATGGACCACACTATCTATATTTCCTTACGTTTTATATTTCCTTGGTGTACCGTACGGTATGTCCCTGTTTCCCCGTAGATTTCCACCGCGTGACGACTGGCGCTGTGGAGCCTCCAGCAACCGCAGCATGGACCGCCAGCCCATCAGACATGTCACCACCACTGCCAGGCCGAGAAGCCCCCCTCGAAGGCCCATCAGGAACTCACCGGCCCGCAGCCCACCGCCTGCACACGACGGCGGTGGCGGTGGCCGCTCCCCCGGCTGCGCCCGGCGATTGAGCGGCGATGGTGACGGCAGCGGCAGCAGCCGTGCCCAGGAGGTACCTGTGGCCGGAGCGGCCGATAGGGTCTCTAGGATCTGCCGCAAAGTGACTGAACGGATCGGCCTTAGCCCGGCTTCGCCGCGGCCTCCCCTGGGGTCCCCGCCTTCCCCCCTGCCGCCCCCGCTGCCCTCCGACGCCGAAGAGCCTTGGTCCCACCAGCAGCAGCGCCACAGCCATGAGCCCCCGCCCCTGCCCCCAGGAGAGCCGTGTTCTCCACTCTCAGCGGCAGAGGAAGGTCCTCCCGCCCAGAGCTGGGATGTGTACGGGGCGCACCGCAGTGTCTATGGATCGGCCCAACACGGCGACGTCCTCGATCTTGACGATAGCAGGCGAGGGTATGCAAACGTCACTGACGCTGTCACAGCGCGTTCAGAGGCCCATGATGTCGCTATGGATGTCGATGAGCCGCCACCGCCGCCGCCGCCGCCACTGCCGCCGCCGTTGCTGTCGCGCAAAAACACCGAGAAGCAACAGGCGCTTTCGGAAGGGGTGTTGCGGAGGCTGGACAGGCTGGCTGGGCTGTATGGCGTGGGCTGTCCAGCTGCTGCTGACCCGCCGCCCGCCGCTGGCGGAGACTGGGATTCAGAGACAGCAGGTTTGTCACATCCATGTCATCATCATATGAAGATGGCTCATACCAGTAGCTGTCCTTGGCTAGATCTATGTGGATTCGTCCCTTTTTCACCCAATTTCCTTTAATTCCCCTCACAGGCCAAATCCGACACCTGTCAAATGTCTTCCAACCTTGATTGTTTAGCCGTCCTGAGGAAACCTGGTTGCTGCCCTGTATGGGACCCTCCTTACTTCCACTGCTGGCTCACAAATTATGCTCATCCTGGGAAAGCCCCCCTCTTTGCTTCCTCGACCCAACTTTCCCTTGCTTGCATCCCTCCAACCACGCTTTTGCCGAAATGTCTGGCTCGTTTCATCCACGCAATCAGTGCCCCATGATAATTTATAAACCGATGTTTATTTACCAGTCCATTACCGGTATTCTTGCTTGTTCCCCTCCCTTTTTGACCTGTCCAGGTTCCTCGCCAGCCCCGAGCCTGTTTGCACTGGCTGATAGGATGCACCGTTTCATCGCCAACGAGTTTGAAGCGGGCTTTGACTCCGATCCCGAGGATGTGGTGGCTCAGGTGAAGCGTCCTGATACCATTGAGGGGTGATGCCGAGGGAGGGGGGCAAAAATAAGCCAGGGACCCCATGCCCCCCCCCCAAAACGAGCACCCAACGAGCCTACCATCCACCCACCCACCCGCCTCCGGAACCCATTGCAATTCAAAAATCTCAGTCAAAATTCAAAATTGCAAGGCATGTAAGGGGTGTTTTTATCAGCTCATCAAGGAGCTTCTACTGGTATATTTCAATTCGTTAGGTGATGACATGCCAACAGTCAATTTTGGTACTGGGCTCAGCCAGGCTATTGAGTACCAACTAATGCTCGCTAGCGATCACAATTCATGCCAACAGTCAATTTGGGGCAGCAGCTGGGGTAGCTAGGGGTGGAACGGGAGCAAACCCGGGCCTTCTCTGCCGCTTCAAATCGCGTGGTATCGCGGAAGCTGCCATTCGTGCCATGCACTCCCTCCCATTCTGGTGGCGTCTGACGTTTGCAAGTGATCAGTTCATTCATGATCCACCAGACCAACACTACCATGTGCTGCGTATGATGCAGCTCTGTCTAAGGCTGATTCATCTGGTTTCGGGTGTGTCCAATGGAGCCAAACCCTCAGGGTGGGGGGCAAGGGGTCATGTGGTAATTCAAGCAACGTTTTAGGATGTAAATGGACTCATCTTGGTGAGAAGAACACAGAGGTGCCGCAGCCAGCCTCAACAGACCTCCAGAAGAAAAAAATACGAAGTTTGGAAAAAACAAATATTGGATTTTTGGGGAGACCACCTACCCACCCACACCCAACTTTGCCCCCCCATATCTCTCACCCCCCTGGGCCAATTTTTTTTAAACAGCTATGGAACGCTTTCGTTAAGCTCTACAAAAAAGGGGCATGGGGTCGAAATTTTTGGTTTTGCCCCCCCTCGGGTGATGCTGTAAAACCATAATCTGCAGTGGGGTGAGGGTCAGAGCAAAAGAGCAGCATGGGCTCAGGCGAGGTTCATGCCAAAAACTCTCTTCGATGTTGGAAATAATTTTGCCCAGCCCTTTCAGAATTTGATGTGGAAGGGTAGAGCAATGGCAGCAGCTCAAACGCCGGAGGATTATTCCTCATTTTCTCCCCGTCATGATTTGCTGTCTTTTCACTTTTTTCTAACCTGCCTGTGGCCCATGGGCCGTGGTCCTTTCGAATGAGATTCATGGGTGGATACACGGACTCTGTAACAAAACAACAAAAGCGCAAAAATGTGCATGCCAGCAAGATAATTTGTGTCCCGTTCACCTGTTTCTTGCTGTGTTGCACGGAAAAAACTTTTCAAAACCTGCATCTCGCTCACCTGTTTCCTGCTGTGTTTGCATACTAAAGACACACCTTTTAGTGCATTTCCAAAACCTTTTGCAGACAATTGATGCGCTGCAATGGAAGGTCCTGGAGAGGGCAGCAGGGGAGGACAGCCCTTCACACGCCCCCTACGAAGAGGCCTCACACGTAGGTGGACAGCTCAATGTTTTGTGTAAGGTGCAGGGTTTGGGACCATCACAGCTCGGTGGACTGCACAATGTTGGGTTGAGGGTAACAGGTTGGGTATAAATGTATAAGGCTTCATGGGTCAGAGGACTGGGCAGTGTTGGGTCCAGGGGTCAGGGCTCCAATACGTTGGAGGACTGCTTTAGGTTGGGTTGCGTTTTCAGGGTTCTTCACAGCTCGGTGGGCTTGGCAACGTTGCCTCTCACACGACCTGCACAGACTTCAAAGCAAGGACAACAGCTATGCCTCATGTGGGGTGTGGGAGGGAAGATAATTACGCAGCTGGGACCGATGCCACGTCCAGGCTGTTACCATTCCGAGCAGCTGCGTTGCGCGGCACGACCAGGCCAGGCCCCAATGCCCCATGCAATTCTGATTGGATGCCTTACTGCCCAGCCCTATCTTGCCTCTCCTTATTTACCGTATAATTTTACCGGGCTTTTACGTATTTTTTTAGTCTGTGCCTTACACCTGAGGCACTACCTCCTGACGTCTGAGCCCTCTCCTCCCCCATGTGGGCACCCCATGTGGGCTACACTGTGGCAGTTCAGCTTGATTGTATAATCAAGGACCCTGAAATCTGAATTCTGGTTTCTGAATCCTGAACCTTTCTCTGAATTCTCTTAATTCTGGTATCTAAATCCTGAACCTTTCCGATCCCTCAGTTCCCCTCCATGCTGTTTGACGGCTTCACAGGGCGGCATGGAATTGACGGACGAGCCCAGGGACATTGAGCTCATATCGCGCGGCGCCCGCGACCCCCGTCCCTACGCGGCCATTGCGATACAGGTGCAATGCTAAAAGGGTTGAGCCAGGGGCCCTGGTCCCGAACCATACGCCCTAACAAGGGGAAAGTTCAATCCAAACAATCAACGTCTGCTGTTTGCACCCCAATGTTCCTACGCAGCCATGGCAATACTGGTGCCAGGCTTGTGGGTTTCAGCCTGAACCAAAGACCCTGCACCCCTAACAGCTACTCTGTAGTCTGTACTTACATGACGGCCTGCAGCCGAAGAGGCAGGTACAGCAAGCCCTGCTGCTTAGGCCGTTGGTCAAGGTTCGGTGGCATTGGACCCGTGGCGACTGCCCGGCGGCCTCTTTTAGCTTGTCTGATGCACACTGCTATTATCCTGATCAGGGAGAAACGGTTTCATGTTGTATCGGGCGGTGATAAATGAAGATGGGCATGACTTGTTGGGCATCCTGCTTCATTGATGACATGTTTTCTGCGGATGCACTGCATGAGCCTATTGGCAAAGGCCCCTAAAGCTGATGACTTGATGAGGTGTGGATCCAGGTTAGATCCGGGTCCTATCTGGGATGTATCCAGGTTACAGCACGGCGGCTCTTCAAGAGATTTGCCTTACGTTTTTTCTAGACAACCTGCTGATTGAATATGCTGGTACCTTGAGATACAGGCGCACGCGGTGTCGCCACCGCCGGCAGATAACCCGATCGCACTGCCGGACTTTGTCGTCACCGAGTATGTCGGCACAAGGATACCCATCCAGGAGGCATCCAGGCATGGTAAGCTACAGTGTCTGCTACAAACAACATCGGATTAATCAACTGAATACCCCATGGCTGGTTTGCTGAAGTACCTAATTGGGCTACTCAAACTGCCTGCACGGAATTAACCAGGTTACTCAACTTTCTTGTCCACATCTAACCAGGTTACTCAACTGCCTGCGCCATAACTAATCGGGTTATCCAAGTGCCTGCACTGGAATGAGCTGCGGTTGATCCTGGCCCTCAATCATGCGATGCTCACCTTTGCTAACGATTCCTCCCAATCTCAAGCTGGCATGTCATTTAATCAGAGACACATCCTGGGCCCAGTAGAGGGTTCTTGAACCACTGAAGACAACTCAAACCCTGCTGTTTAATTCTCGACCATCACCCTTTCAATGCAGAAACCCTCCTCCAGCTGCAAATCATGTCCTTGAACCAAAGCATGTTACCCAAAGCTCTTTACCTCAACTGATTATATGCTATCATCCCACCTTCGCTTCACACATCCCCTGCCCCCTAGTTGAACCCAATCTCAATACCCTTGAGTTAGTTGGGTCACAACTGAAAAGCTATGATGAATCCTAAACTTCCACCTCGCTCTGGGATCACAGGTGCCAGCTCATCAGGGTTCAGCCCTGGGCATGCCCTGGGGCTCGATCCTGAAGTCGGGCGGTGGGCTGCGCCCGGCCGACGGCCGTCACGCCTGGTGAAGGGTCAGAGCTTGTCAGAGATGCGGGAGATGGCGGAGCGTGGGGATCTGGTGTGGGGCTGCAGCCTAGTCCGCATAGAGGATGGCTTGACGCTGCCCTTGCGAAAGGTGTGTATGCTATCCAGAGCCAGGGGCTGCTTTGTTGTTTTGGGGCTGGTTTAGTTTGTCTCTGTGGGTTTCTGGATTGGTTTGCAGGTACGAGTTCTGGCTCGACCTGAACATCATTGTTTTTATTGCATGTTTACTTTCATGTGCTGTTGCCTCCTGCAATGCACAGTAATTTGGTTGTTCCGGTCCTCATGAAAGAAGACTGGAACCCTCATTCACGCAGGATTTGAATATCTCTGCCAGACAGGCACCTTGAATCTGCCGACCTCCTTGGGATTTGCATCCTACAGCCACTTTGGGATTTGACACCCTCAACCACCTCCGGATTTGAATCACTGAAACACCGAGAGATTCGAAACCCTCAAGCACAAACGATTTTGAATCCCTCGTTAGCTTAAATATTTGAATCAACCCCAATCTCGTCATAATTCAAAACCCTCAACCACCAGGAATTTGAATTCTCAACAACCTCGGGATGTGAATCCCTGACCTCCTTCCAGGTTTTGAATTTTTAATCAATGAATCAATGAACGAGGAATTTAGTCCCACAAAGCGTCGACCACACCTAAGAACTTTATCCATACAAACCATGCCTTGACTTATGATTTTACTTTCCACAGGATCCATACCATCAGGAGGACCTTCAGTTGAGGGGAGACTTGAAAAGCCACCCTTCCCTTGAAACAGAAGAACTGGCATTGAAGCAGAAGCAAGAGCAGGAGCAGCAGGAGGATGCCAGCAGGCCAGGAGCCACAGGCGCTGCCTTGAGTAGGAGCGGCAAATTGTCGGACAGCAGTTGGATTCTGGATATGGTGCGCCCCAAGAATGTGATGGCAGCCAAGATAGCGGCCATGTCAGACGCAGGCATCATGGACGCGCTGCCCAAAGCCTGCGCAGGCCAGGAGAGGCAGAGGCTGATGGGTAGGGGCGCAAGCCCGGCACCGCAGGCAGGGCGCACTGCCACAAGTGCGGCGACAGGTGTCGCAGCAGGCGCCACCCGCCGCCCGCTGGCAGCACAGCAGCGCAGGAGGACCGCTGCAGCGGCCGCTGTGGCGGCCGCTGCAGCTTCCGAGCAGTTCCCTCAGCAGGAGCAGCTGGGCCGGTGGCAGGCATGGCAGCGGGACCTGCTGGCTGTGGCTGCGTCAGGCCGCTCACCTGACATGCGTCATCCGAAAATCTTCCAGGCCTGGAGGGAGCAACAGAAGTCGCATTATAAGCGTGTCAGGTGTGTCTGTTGCTATGGGGCAAGGCTAGGAGATACAGTGGGGGACACAGGTAATAAGAGGGCATTCGGGTGGAAAGCGTTTTTTTTAACATTTCTGTAATTTTGCCCCAGCCAAATCGTCCCGGAAGGGGCAATCGGCTTCAGCCCCCTTCCTGTGTTTTGGTGCCTGCCGATCGGCCCTTGCGTGGCTTGCTCTGATGCTTCACACCATTCTGGCCATGAACCTTTCCACAGAGGGTTATCACAGCTCCGTCCTGACGTCTGCCGTTGTAACAGCAACCTCTCTCCCTGCACAGGTCCCCCTGCTGTTGCTTTACCCTTAACCTTAAACCCTGTTGTTGGGTCAACCCTGAACCCTCAACCCTGTTGTTGATTAACCTCGAAACTTGCCATAGATATTTGTTTTTTTATTTGTCCAGTCCGCTCCTCCTGCCAAATCATTCGGGAGATAATATGGGTGGCTGCGCACACGTTGCAACGGCAACTTGCAGCTATCGACAAATTCTACAGCTGAAATGACACCTGTATTCTGCCTGTTTCTCCCCTTTTTGCAGGGCCCCCAAACCAGCTTGGGTTACACTCGCACCTCCGCAGCACCTGGCGCAGTTGCGGCTGCATGTGGTGCAGCAGCTGCTGGCTCCCGGTGCCAACACGGGCCGCCAGCTGGTGCGCTCCCTGCTGGCAGACGCGCTGGACTGGGATTGGAATGGAATCAAGGCCCGGTGCGTATGGGACTGGGAAGGGTATGGGCAGGGGACGCATGGACAGGGGGCGGTGGGGCCCATGGTCGTAAGGCGCATGGGTATCGGGTGCATGGGGAAATAGCTTTGCATGCATGTTTGACGTTGTGAGGAAGAAATAATTTGTCGGGCAAGCAGACCTTTTGGGGGGGGAGGGGGGGGGGGAGGGGGGGTTCCCCCCAGGCATGGAAGAGAAAAATTTGGCATATACCGTATAAGCAAGGGATGGGGACGCCGGGATGGGCATTTGTTCCCAATGGTGGGATAGGTGCATGATGTTATCAATTTCATGTTGAGTGTTAAGCATGTGGATCCAATAATAATCCACAACCAATTCTCCGTTCGCACACCGATACTTCACTGCGTGCATATACCCTAACTCAATCCTTAACTGGAAACCCTACACAGGCAAACCGAGAGTAGGCTAGACAGGGAGAAACAGGCCAAGCAGCTACTGGAGCAGAAGCGTCGGCAACAGGAGGAGGACGAAGCCCGGAGGTGTAAGGAGGTGGAGGAGCGGGAAAGGTTAGAGGAGGATGCCCAGAGGCTCAAGGAAGCAGAGGATCGGGGACGAGCGGAGAACCAGGCTCTGGGGCGCAAGGAGGGGAGGGAGCGGGGACAAGTGGAGGACCGAGCCCAGATGCACAAGGAGAAAGAAGAGCGGGAACGGGTGGCGACAGCAGCCCCTGAGGGTGAATGAGAGCGGTGATTGATGGTTTGGGGATTGTATACTGCACATGGCCAAGGGAAGGGTGTGCACCGGAAACCTTGTACCTGCCTGCCTTACGATAGTTAGATAGATTATATCACTTCGGTTTTGGGCTGAGCGCTAGGCTGTCTGGGTTGAATAAAATGCATGAAGGGTCACTGAGAAAAACAGCGGAGGAATGCAGAATCTTGGACCGCTGGTTCGCCCCGTGGGATTCTTTTGTATGCTGTGGAAAACGCTAAATTGACGCTGTTGTGTACCTTGCCAATTGCCTTGCCTGCTGTTGCGTCGGCCTCCATGTTCCATTCGGTCATACTCAACCTTGCATGGGCTTAGTTTTAGAGTGGGCTCCATAGAACGTGATCACCCCTGAAGGCCCTGAACCCCAAACCCTACGAAGTCTTCAGCAGTGGATGTGGCCCTCAACCAATGGGTCTGGCCGATAATCATTATTTACCCCCTTCCCCATCCCAATAGGTAACGATACCTCAAAATAATACAATAAACAGCCGTCTATCTGTGATTTGCCTCCGACTTCATCTCTGTCCTTGCATCTTGATTAGCGAGGAGGGATTCAAGGGTCGGTAGTACCAGGTAACCAGATCCCTCGATCCCCCCCAAAAAAACTGGCCCTGTGATTTGCAGTGAGCGAGCAGGTTATGAATGATGAGGGTTTGCTTTGCAGTGAGCGAGCAGGTTTGGATGATGAGGGTTTCAATCAAGACTCCTTTTAGATCCCTATTGACACTTTGGATTGCAGCAAGCTAGCGGATCACTCTTAAAGAGTTGAAAGCATAACCGCTTCAATTCCATTCGCCCCTCCCCCCACACACACTTTGATTTGCATCAAGCAAGGCAGTGGTTTCGGGTTGTCCGGACGGGGATTCGAGATCTCCACTCGTGGATTCCATATTTTTCAAATTCTAGCCTAGGGAAGCTGGCTGATGGCCATGACCCACAGTGCTCAGTGAAGATTCTGTAATGTAACCACAAGATCAGGGTTACAGGTAAAAATATACAGGCGGCTGCTGCTCTGCCTAGTACACTGCACTTCTGTAGACTTAACGCCCAAGTCCAGGAAGGCAGGAACCCTCAGATTCAGACGGTCAAATAACAGCAATCACTTGAAGCAAAAGGGGCAATGGAATGGTAGTAATGGCTATATCAATCAACACGGTGCCTTCAACAGCTGCCTCGGCGGCTCAGCCTCAGTCCGCGACTGAAGAGGTCCTAGGGGGCAGGACTCTTATATCTAGGCAAGGACTCATTGGTGAGGAAGCGGATAGGAGCGGAGAGGGAGTTCCGAGCGCGGTGCTGAGGGAAGTCGAAGGGTTGACTGAAGGGGGGGGGGGCTAGGTGCTCACGAAGGGAGACGACTGGGGACTGGAGATTTATAGTGGATGGGACAGTCAGGTATTGAGCCCGATGGATTTATCTCGTCTGAGACTTCCCGAGACCTAGCAGAGCTCGCTTATAAGGAGGTGCAGGGTTTAACCGGTGAGGGTTCTGGGCTGGGCTTGCCAGGCGGACCTGCAGCTACTGTATCGGTGCGGAAGCGTCGATAACGTAAGCTAGGTCGCGTTAGCGCTGGTATTTCTGGGGTACTGGTTAGGTGACCATTACAGCGACAGCCTGGATCCGCTCGGCGATCGCTGTCATACAGTTCGGACTCGCTGGGTGGTCATTGGGGAGTTCAAAAAAACGAGCGTGGACTGAGGGACTGCTTGACAGAATCCCCATCCAAGAGGCAGCTTCCTGCCGTTCGACGTAGCACTGAGTGAGTGGCGCTGGGATGACGGCGCGCATGTGCACGCTCGTCGTCAGTAGCGCATGCACTAGTACTGCTGACGTCACGTCAACTCGACAAGTGCTGTGGCCTGCTTACGGAAGCCCACGTGGTGTGAAATCGAAACCGAAAATACAAATGGTTTCCTTTCCACTTAGGATTTCTTGCCCTTTTGTAGGTGCTGCTGGCCCCCTGGACCAGCCTGAGCCCTGAACAGGATCCCGCCGGCGCAACCTTCGTGCGTGCGCATTACTAGCGTGCGACACCGGCGTGCGGCGTAATCACGGGCTCTGCTCGTCGACCTCGCCCGGCAGTGCGCGAACGTGCGTGCCGTGACTTACTTACGCACCAAATGTTGCGTGCGCGTCGGGGCATTCAGAAAGCATAAATGCCTGCGGTCGACACGCAGCAGTCTGTTCGGGCTTGAAACCACAGTACACTTTTTGTCTAAGCAAGCGTTGATGAGATCTTCGCGCAATCTTCACGTTGGTTGATTGGTATGTATACCGTTGTCATGGTTACCGGGGAAGTTGACAAACAAATAATCAAGTTTAAATAGCCGACTAATTTTGTTCGCTTCCTAAAAAAATATACTTCCGGTTGCACATACGGGCAGCCAGGTCGCTGCGTGGTCCCTCGAGTAACTGATCTTGCACTAACTCACTGGCACTAGTGCCAGTACTCCCAGTGAGCTGAGTCAGCTCAACTGAGCAGGCCGACCTTGACGTCAAGTTCCATCCAGTCCACCCTGATGGTCAAAACCTGCAGAATCCCGAGCCAGCTTGGCTGGCTCAGCCTGCTGCTCACCGTTTTGAACCACATCACTCAGACGTTGCTGGGTGTGGGGCTCATGCTGGTGACGGCAGCTGTGGCCTTCCCAGCAATCCCTCTCCTCATCCTGCCCGGGCTCCTATCCGGGCGTGACTGGTCAGGTTGGACGAGCACCAGGTATGGATGTCTTCAGGCAGAGTGAGCCCTACCGCGCACCCATTCCGCGTGCCCTTCAGGGTTGAGCCTATTGAACACCTGGATTACACCGTAACATGAAGGAGGTCCTGTATAATGTAATACGGTGTATAATTATAACAATGAACAGTATTACACCGCAAGATAAACCATAAGAACTGCCCCAAATCTACAATTTCTCCTGTAATTCATGCCGGGATGACGTACAGCATAACAAAACCGTAGTACAACCGCCATATTTATATGCGCAGCACTGGTAACCTAACTTGCTTGGAACATGAGAGTTCAAAGCGGTCAGGGAACAAACAGCACTGCCAGAAACGGATCCAGCTGGGCTTGCGAGTTACTTGCTGCAGTGTGACTTTTCGTCTACCTAATCAGATAACAAATACAGATTGAAGTAAGACTTTTGATGTCCTGTGGCCCATGAATCGTCTCCTGCCTGCCTAACGCACAGGGTCTACCACCGCCTCAGATCTGCAGCGCAATCTCTGTCTCACTCAATGCTGCGCGACCCCCGTGACGTGGCCTTCATGCTGGCCACCTACGGCTGCCTGATGGTAGCTCTGCTGGCAACTGCGTGTGTTGTGCTGGCGCCCCCTGAGCACACTTGGACCGCCCTTATGATCCGGAACATGCTGATGACTGGGGCGCAGCAGTGGGCTTTTACAGCAAAGGTATGGTACTGTAGACTTGTTCTGCCACTGCGAACAAAACAATAATATAGTTTTTACCTAAAGCGCGCTTCACTGGAGAACTTTTTTTGACGTCCCTAAAGTGGTGTTTTCCGCCAAAGTTGGGGTGTTCATAAGGCGGGACGGCAAAACAACATTATTGCGGAGGCAAAGGACGTCTACAGTACCCTCTTTAAGTAGTTGATTTTATGCTTCACCTGCCAATCGGCTATATCACGGGTTATGGCCTGGTGCAACAAGCCCTGCTGCTTGGGTTATGGGCCGTAGGCGGTCAAGAATTTGTTCCAATCCGCCCATGGCTGGCTGCCCAATGGGGCCTGCTCCAGGTTGTGCGGTGCGCCGTAAATAAAACTGCAGAGGTACCTAGTATAAGGGGACCCTTACTGGTAATCTACTACGGCCCCAAGCTGCGCTGTTTCCCTAACCCCACACCCTAGGAGGCGTAGCATTCTTGATTTATAACGTACATTGATTATAACGTATCCTTGAGCCTGGGGAGTATCATTGCAGTAAAGTAGAGGGGCATGATCTGGAACATTCAGGAAGGCCTGTCTGTGACCTGCCTATCAAAGACAGAATAAATTATTAATTCCCCAACCCTCACGTCCTTCCTGGGCATGGCAGCTAATACACGAAGCTCTCTTGCTGTGTGATATTGTATGCTGAATTGCTGATGCAGCACTTCCTGTTCCCTCTTCCGTTTTCTTCCTACACAGCATGTCGAGTGCCACCGGAAATACCCTCGGCCTGCGACCTATAAATGCTGGGGAGCTTCTGTGCTCGGCAGACTGAACGAGTGGTAGGTTTAAATAATTCCAATCACATGAAATCATGAATCATCATTTATTGAATGAACTGCAATTACCGTAGTATCAGTCAATTTTCGTTTTATATTGAATTCGTTTTTTGTTTGGAAACCTTCTAATTAACAAAATCACGCATTCGTTTTAGTGGTTCGTTTTTCTGATCGGAGGCTGAAAGTTTTACGATCACTGGTTCGTTTTTGCTCCAGAACCACTCAAACCGCTTGCCTTTCCGCTGAATGGTTGCTGGGCGCGCAGCTCTGAGAGCCGCGACCTCCTTGGCCCGCTGGATAACTTAAAGAAATGGGACGCCCTCATAGTATCGAGATGTACAAGCCTGCTTTCTTCGGCGACTGGCCTTCGTTTTCATCTGCTGCGGTTGGAAGACGCGGCTGGGCCGCTCGCCTTTTATCTCGACATCCGGGTCTAAATCAATAATCACTGTGGCAGGAGCTGTGGCTACTGGTGCTGCTCCGGGTAGATTCGTGTTTGCGACATGAACGGCGCTACTCTTCGTGCGGCGATTTGTTTAGGGTTTGGGGCTAAAATATTCGTTGTTATGATTCGTTTTTGTCCCACGGTACACATATTTATTGAAATCAACGGTTCGTTTTCTTGAAAAACGATCAATAAAACGAAATCGGACTGATACTACGGTACCCCTGGCTTCCATAAAAGGTTGGCAGCAGTTTTGGCCAGCGATACTGGTACCATGAACAGGTTTGACTCTACGTTTAATTAATTGTTTTTGGAGGTGCGCGTAGTGATGTGCGACAGAATAACAATTAACAACTATTTCGGGGCTGCGCGGAGTATGTATTCCGGCACCAAATATCAAAAACATCTCAAAATGTCCAGCTGCGCGTGCGCGTAGTAAGGTACTTTTTGCCTGCGCTATGAATTTGATTTACAGTATTATTTCTCAACAGGGATGCGCGGACCCTATCCCATTTTACGGTAGTTGAAATCTAGCCTCTGTGTGAGGGCCAACTTGAATGGGCATAAGACAGGTATGACAGGTCCCCTTCAGAGGGCGTGAGAAAGGTTTGAAAATTCATCTTGGTTCCTTAGGTGTACGGCGTGCGAAACGGGTGAATAAACAGTTTCTTAAAACAGCCTATCAAACCCCTGTTGGAACCCCTGTTAGGTCTAGGCAAGTAAATTCAAAATTGTCATCCAGTGGCCGCCGGCCCTACCGCGACCAAACATTTCCCCCCTGGTAGCCACGTCCCTTACTTTGGCCATCATGGGTGCGAAGCTCTTAAGAGCCTGACGCTATCCCCCTCCCCAGGAGCATTGATTTTAGGGCGAGCCAAATCCCCTTTGGGAGGCCGCCGGGCAGCCACTGGGGACAAAACCTTGACAGGCCAACCGCTGGCGGCCTGGGGTTTTATGCTCCAGACCCTCACAGCCGAACGCCAAAATGCAGCCGAATTCTGGCTGAAGCATCCTAACACAAACCCAGTGCCTGATTTCTTTCATCAGGCACAATTTCATTCATTTACCCATCTACTGCTGCACTGGCCCTGCTCCAGTGTCACGGGGATCTTGTACGGCAACGTGCCGGGCACCGACCTGGTTGGCCACGCCTTCTTGCATCACCGCAACGACGCATTGGAGGATGACTGGTCCAACGTGGATCTGGACAGAGGCAGCCTCGTGCAATTCTGCCGCTACTCGATCACTGCAGGTAGCGCGATATCTGGGATATCTAAAACAAGTACTAGCCACCAGTTTTTGTCTATGTTTTAAGCGGTTGATACAAATCAAAAAGCAGGCACACAGTGCCTCCTGCCCCTGGTGGTTGTGACAGCGTACATGCATCTTTGGGGTGAGACGGGACTCACCTTCAAAATCTGCAACAGAGATTTCGTGCTGTCAGTTTTCAAACCACGTTTTTCAGCACAATTTTGTCATGTGTTTTAGTCTGCACACAATCGCATGTCTAGCTATCCTCGCCCACCAACCTCACCTCTGCAAAGCTCTTAATTTGAAAAAAAAACAATTATCATCCCCTTCAAAAATCAAAATTACAGGCTTATGGCACAACTCGGGGGTGGGACCAGTTGAAGCCATGGCCCGCGGTGGAGCCTGGCGTCCCGCTAAGCAAATGATGATGATGGGTATGGCAGTATACTACGGGCTGGCCACCGCAACGTGGGCCACCTGCGGCACGCGGCTGTTCCTCTGCCTTGTCGTCATGCCCTTCCTGGCGAACGTCGGCATTGCCAGCATCATAAACTTCTCCTGGTGAGACCACCATCCATAGTCCAGGGTTTGATTTGACATCCATAGTCCAGGGTTTAATTTGACATTTCGATTTACTCCTATATGCCGCACACAAATTAAGCAAACAACAAAATGAGGGTGGGGCCACAGCCTCTCTACCTCATCATTTATTTGCGGTGCACAATATACCCAGCTTGCATGCAGTGGCCAGGATGCCACCACTGGGCTGGCAGCCCAAGCAGCAGGGCCTGATGTACCAGGCCCCCTCAGCCGCATGTCAAGACGTAGCTAGAATGCAGCTGAATTTCGTGAGCAGAAAACAGACGCCATACTCTCAACAAAGACTGTCTGACAAACATACCAATATACAGCATATGCTGTTGAAGCCCCAAAGCCTGTTCAGGGGAGTACCGTAGATTTGAGTTGCCTTCCTTCGGATAAGAAACAACGATTTCTTTTAAAGCTGCCCTCAAAGCAAATTTTGGACCTAAACTCGAGGGGGGGGCAAAAAAAAGGTGGGGACCCCATCCCCCCCCCCAAAATTGAGCACCCAAGCCTACCACCCACCCACCCACCCGCCTCCGGAACCCATTGAAATTCAAATATCTCAGTCGAAATTCAAAATTACAGGGCATGTAAGGGGTGTTTTTTGATCAGATCGTCAAGGTGCTTCTACTGGTATATTTCAATTTGTTAGGTGGTGACCATTCATAGCAACGGTCAATTTTGTTACTGGGCTCAGCCAGGCTACTGAGTACCGACCTATGCTCGCAAGCGATCACAATTCATACCAACAGTCAATTTGGGTACTGAGCTCAGCCAAGCTATTGACTACCGACTACTTCTAGCTAGCGATCACATGTTTCCAGAAGGCAGATGGCCTGGATGGCGGTGGCAATGCGATGGCATCAGCCTTCATCTTGGCCATGAGCTCCCTTCGAATCGCGTAATATCGCGGAAGCTACCATGCACGCCCTCCCATTCTGGTGGCGTCTGACGTTTGCAGGGTCAGCGGATTTGAGGACCTTGCCACAACGACCACAAGTGATCGGTTCATTCATGATCCACCAGACCAACACCACCATGTGCTGCGTATAATTCAGCTCTTTTTAAGGCTGACTCAGCTGGTTTCGGGGTGTGTCCAATGGGGCCAAACCCTCAGTTTGGGGGGCAGGGGTCATGTGGTATTTCAAGCAACATTTTTGGAAGGAAATGGACTCATGTTGGCAAGACGAACACAGAGGTGCCGCTGCCAGCCTCAACAGACCTCCAGAAGAAAAGATACGAAGTTGGGAAAATAAAATGAAATATTGGATTTTGGGGGAGACCACCCACCCACCCACCCCAACTTTGCCCCCCCATATCTCCCACCCCCCTGGGCCAAAACATATTTTAAAAACAGCTATGGAACGCTCTCGTTAAGCTCTACAAAAAAGGGGGATGGGGTCGATTTTTTTTTGCCCCCCCCTCGCCTAAACTCTTAATTTCTGACTGAAAACTGGCATCGGCAATCAATAATCAGCATATTCATGGATCCCTCAACCCCGAGCAACATTTATTATGAGGGAAGGCAACGCAAATCTACGGTAGAGTGAGGACTTTAAGTGTGTTTCAAGATTTCACATTCCTTGGTATTTCTCTCTTCAGCTGAAGAAACCCGCTGTATGTTGGATGGTTACGGTACAATGACATACGCCTTGCATCAGCCGACAGGAGAACCCCGTGCACCTCATTCCATGCATTGTGTGCAATAAACATGGACATGACAGTATCACACCTGCCGTCCCCCCGTCTCATCATCCGTATGGCACCCTTCAATGCTCCCTACGCATGCAGGCACCTGTTTGCCGATCCAGGGCACCCCGAGAACTTCTCTGCCGCCACCATCACCATCCTGGACTGGCCTGGCGATGTAGGTGCAACAAAAGAGAAATGGCACGCAAAGGAATAGCATGTGTAAGGGAATAATGTCATGCAATGTTGAATACGGCCGTGCGGGCTTGTGTGTATGGCAGGCCCATGCAGTCCCCATGCACGATGATCTTCCAGTGCACCTTGAACCACTGATGCAGCATGCTTTACCGCTTTCTATCCACAAACGTTTAGGTAGTAAACCCATCTAACGAGCTTCTGCCGGTTTCAAATCCCCCGTTGCTTCACCGAGACCATCTTGTGGTTTGCGGGCTCAGCACCCAAACGCTTACTGACACGCCCTTTGGACTACTTCGCAAATCTGGAAATCTGAAAGCAAAATCCCCCATCCCCCCTCAACTCCTCCCGAAATGACCAGCTTTTCGCTGAGGGTTTTCACCTGACCCATCACCTGCATCCTGCTGCCCACTTCTCGGACGTGGCTGGCATCTTTGCAAAGGTCAGTTTCATCTGCTTGCTTGGTTCTATAGCAGCTTAGGCATCCAGACATGGGCATCTGACACAATTGCACGTCAAGCACTCAGGTATATGGTGTGGCATATTCAACCCTTAGCTGCATAGTTTCCTCTCAAGCACAAAAACTTTCAGGCTCTTCTAGGGGCACGGATGAAAGAATCTTCCCATTTCGGCTGAGGCATGGGTTGTGGAATTGGTTGTGGCTACCATCCCCTATTCCCCTCTCCAAGCAATATCTCATCGATCCTTGAAGGGAAGGGGAGAATTTTGTGCAAGCCAGTCAGATAAGGCCATGACACCAGCAGGCCATGCAGTACATGCAGCCGAGGCCAACAGACCTGGCCACGTAGACGAGGGAATGATCGCTGTCTTGTGATTCCTTCATGAAAATACAAGCATGAGAAAGTAAACCAATCTACCTGTTTCATCCTTGAAGCGAAGCAACACGCAACTTATGTTTTCAGTGATGTGCAAATTCTGTCAAAAAAAAGAAAACGCAAACAAGTGCGTGGACAAAGGAAGCCGCCCATTTCGTAAATTTTGTCATACATGAATGTCCACGCCTTCCTTCAATTCAGGAATGAGTTTTGTTTTCAGCGCATAGGGCATAGGGCACCAAGATTCTTCTTCTCTGCACAAATGCAGGAAGAAGCAGATCTGCGCGCTGCCGGCGCCGTGATCCTGACCCGCGGCGACCCCATTCAAATCTGGGCGCTGGCCATGCTACACCAGTGGGGTGCGCTGGCTGACAGGCTGGCATCACACCCAGCATCCCACGAGCAGACTGCTCAGCAGGACAACCAGCGCCCCGAAACCGCACGCTTTTCGAGCGACACTCAAGAGGGTGACCAGGGCCCCAAAACCAGATCCCAGAGGCTGTGGCAAAAGAGCAGTGACAGCAGCATGGATTGGATCGCGAAGGTCGGAGTGACCGCTGGTGCAGAGCCTGGTGCAGAGCAGGGGGCAACTGATGTTCTCACGCAGGATGGAGCAGCAGCGGTAGGAGGGTTTGCTTCGTCCGGGATTCTTGGCGCAACGGACAAAGAAAGGAGGGTAGCTGCTATTGCGTTTGTACGTTCTCGCCTGCAGCCTACGCTGCATCCACCCTCGAGGACGTAGTCCTGGCGAGGTACCAGCGATGTACAGGCTAGCCGCCAGTAGCCGACGGCTACAGCTGGCTGCTGTATCAAGGACTGCAAGTTGAGCAAGTCTGAAATCCTGGGGACTTACAGGCTCTCCCTTTTTTTTATGCATCCCTTAGCACTGCCCGTAAGCCGTAAGGAATGCCTCATGAGCCACGTCTCTCTTTCTATCCCTACGGTACTGGTATTGGAGTGGAGAGTAAGGATTTTCTCTCTTTGTTTGTTGCTTTCTTATGAATCATGGTGTCCCTATTTTTTATGTCCATTCGTTGCTCCCAGTTGCTCTTTTGCGTAGGACAGCCAAGCCCACAGCCCAATAACTTAAACCTTGTACCAGTATGGCAGTATAGGGAGAGTGGCATAAGGGTCATAGCCTTGTAGGGGCTACCACCCCAAAGCTACTATCCCATATAAGGGTCGTAGGGGCTACCACCCCAAAGCTACTATCCCATGTAGGGGTATCAGGAAGCGCGTGTCCTTATTGTGTGATCCAAGTGTGGGACGGTGGTGCAGCCTGTGGGGAGGGCTCTCAATGAGCAAAGTACTACCCCGTTATACCGGTAGGGGGGGAGAAGCTAGTGGGCGACTTCCTCAATGCCACTATCCTGTTTAGGGGTACGGTATTAAGGGACTTCGTCTTACTTTGGGGGAGGATGGAGCGGCCTTTATCAGTTGTACCAGAACAGGCATGGGTGGAAGGCTCTGGCTTTTGTGGAGCACCTGGTTGACATCATTGAGCCATTGAGGGTTATTTTCTTGAGGAGCTGGGAAATTGGTTTTATTTTCTTTGGGGGGGTGGGGAGTCTTTTCCTTGTTGCTCCCCTTGTTCAGGGCTTGCCTCTACAAGCAAGGGCTAGGAACCTTCGCACTGCCTGTCCTTTCTTGGGGGGGGAGGTGAGAGAGAATTTTTTTCCCTTTCTTCCCTTTCCCCTCTTAACTTTCCTTCTCTCAATTTCACTGTTGGGCGTCCACGTGGCCAACCTTTTTCAGCAGGGACAAGAGGTGCAACGTCATCGACCTAGAGGATGATAGGCTATTAGGCTGTTGCTGCTGGCTGTGGCTACATTTGTGTGGGTTGTGGTGGATGATAGTGTGTACACATACCCGTTGTAACAAACTAAGAAATGATGGGAACTTCGATGCGGTGTGAATTTGGCCATATACTGGTAGCCGGGGGCGAGAAAGACCAGTGCGGGACTTCTCCCCCATGAGGAAGCCGTTCCTGGGCGAACTCAGCTGAAGGCATTTCCAGAAGCCTCACTAGTGGAAAAAAAGACATGCTTCTCCCCCCTGCCAGGCCTTGCCCCTTCCCTGCAGAGAAGAGGTCCTGGCACTCCCAACCCGCAATGTGTGCTACCACGAACCATTGGTGCCCTTCCTGGGCACCTGCTGCGATGATCGCAGTGCGATCACGTGCTCGCGCATGATGATCGGGTGCTGGCACGTGATGGCAAACACCGATTGATGTATTGACCCGAACGCCCCCTGAATTGCTGCCATAGGGAGCAGCTGGGGGCACCTCTCCCTGCTGCCGACCCCCTATTTCCGCATCCTTATGTTCACATCGTCATCATTGGATCTTCTGGATTTTTTTGTACACAGTCAAATAAAGACATCAGCCACCTCTTTCCTGTCCATGGTTTTCTACCTCTCCGTGTCCCTCCTCTTCTATCTGTAACAGTTTCAGTTCACACTTTTCTCTGGCTACACTCCACAAATGGCCGGCCGGCCGCCCAACCTTACATTGCTGTTCACACTGTCCAGTCTGCCTATTCCATCCTTCTTCTCCGACGACCTTTCCCTGAAAATAGTCCGTCCGACCGCCAACTTGCATGCATCCCTGCCCACGATCCTGTTCTTCCTCGCCCGTATTTGATTGCAAATTATCGGCAGTGATTCCAAGACCATCTTGGTTGCAATCCTAGGCCATCTAGGGTGCGTTCCTACAGGGGTTTCCCTGGTTTCTACGAGGGCCAATTGCGACGATTGGGAATTCGGAAGTGACAGGTCAGCAATTGGGGCGTGGCGGGCGGACAATCATGCAGCTCAATTGCAACAATCGGACTCGTTTCCCCCGTTGCAGGCCATCGCAGCTGGCCCATGTGAAATCCGTTAAAAAAATTCTCTATGAAGGTTTCCACGTCTTCTGAGGCAGCATTGGCCGCTCTGTCGTCACCCACGCATGGACAGCACACTCTCCTATTTTTCTTCTCTCGCTCATGCGAGCTGTGCAAGTCCCTCGAATCGCACATGAAAAGCGGTAACATTGGAGAGAGCGACCTCCCCTGGCTCAGTGTCGCTCCCGTAGACAGTGAGGACCAGCAGGCGACATGGGCCCCCGAGGTGCGTCTGAAGGCTTTCAAATGGGAAGGAATGAACAAATAGAACGTTGTGGCGTCCAGGCTAAAGGATAGGAAGCTGCAAATGCGACTTGCTCCATGCCTGAGCCCTTAGGGGTACCGTATATGAGGGTTTCAGGGAGCTTTGAGGCTTTGTCGAATTGTCGGGGCCCAAACCGCAACCGTGATTTCTGGATTTCTGTAGGACTGGGAGATCAGATCTAGTAGCTCCGCTTCTTGTTACATTTTCCAATATAGGCAGCATGAGGCACCTTGGTGACGTCTCGCAAAAAGGGGGGGGGGTACCAGTAGAAGTGAACGCTGGTAGGCATAATTCTCCTACTGAGTCATAATAGATGACAAGCTTCACAGAGCCATTCGGATTGGACTTGATCTGATTCAGCCAGCTTTGTGATGTAATTTCTTGTGCTAGCTAGCATAGTTTATTTTAGTGTACTCCAGAGTACCATTGAGGGGCTGCTAGGGGATAAGCCTTGCCCGGCCTGTGTCAAGTGGCCCAAGCAACAAGATTTGCAGGCTTGCAGCATTAAGCCCTGCTGGCTGTCGGCCAGGTTTGAGTTGAAATTAAGCTGAAGTGCCCTGAATGAACCGGACAAGCTGCCGAGCCTTTTTGAGCAGGGCCCAGAGGTGTCATGTCATTGACTTTAGAATTGAGATCACACGTCATGCAGCTTGAAATGGTAGATATCATGAAGGTAGACGTTTCAGAGGCCAAGACTTCCTTTGACTGACCCTCCTTCCCAGCCATAGGTGTGTCTCTTGACTCTATTTCCCTTCTTTCTTTCTTTCTGGCCAAATTCTTTTATTCTTTTTGTCTCTCCTCCCAACTAATAGTTGGGCGCCTGTGTGGCGGAGCCTTTTCAGGGCCCAGAGATGTAGCGTCATTAACATATCATGCAAACTTGAAATATGCATAGCTGCTAGGCTCAGCGATACCACGAGCACTTAAGCTTCTTAGTTAAGACAGACACTCGGGGTGTGGGGTATGTACCCCGATAGCCCCAGAGGGAATTGTTACAATTTTCAGGAAGTGTTGTATCCCCAGCCCTGGGAGCCCTGAAAGAGTCTGGCAGAGGCTAGTGTTTATGTTAAGCATGCGCCAGTTTACCTTCAATGAGAGGCAGCTGGGCCGCCACCACTGGACCGATGTGGACCAAGCTTGCACAGGTATATGGCCAGTGGCTCCAGCAGCAGAGCCGTGATATAGGTAGCTTGTGGCTTCAGCACCCCATGCCCCCTTTAGTAGTTAGGCGCCCACGCGACCGAGCCTGTTCGAGCAGGGCCCAGAGGTGTAACGTCATTGATCCCCTGCCTTTGGGGGACATGGTCCAGTGGGACAATATTGGTGGCATCCATACCCCAAGGTTGAGGGATCAAAACCACCTCACAATCTACTCTCTCCCCTTTCTAGATCGCCAGGTTCCATGTTCCTGCCCCCCTCACATAGGAGGGGGGCATGGCTGCACCATGGTCCTGGCTGTGTATGGTAGCTGGAATTGAGGCTAGTCATACCCTGCCAGCCCCACGCCGCCAAGAGTTCAAAGCATGGCTCAGCGGTATGCACCAGTCTACTCCCCCAGCCTATACTGAGCACTGGCAGAGGCCGTGATGGCTTTTGTCTCAGGGGCTCTTTTCCAATCCCACCTCATCCACCACCACACGCAGCTTCTCATACAAGTACAAATGCCGGTCAGGATCAACTTGGCTGTTGCGCGCTGTCAAGTAGTTCCCCGGCGCTCGCAGCAGCCGGCGGACGCATTCCTGGTAGTTGCGGGCGCCCAATTCACGGTCCCCTCGGCCGGAGATGGTGCGCCACTGGCTGTTGGCGGCTAGGTACAGCGGCGTCCACCCACACTCGTCCACCTGTCACGACGCATGGGTGCACCACACGTTTGTGTGGCTTGTACTGTTTTGTCGGCTTGGGAATCTACTTAGATCCTGGTACTTAGAGAACACCTGGCACACTCCAGGCATTCTTTATTTTCTTAATGGGGTGATACACCTGGTCAGAGGTTCTCATGCGGAAACATGCAGGGGGGGAAAGGCTTATGACGTTACACTTCTGGGCTCTGCTGGCCTGCTCAACAGGCTCGGCGGAACAGGCGCCTAACTGGCTGGTTGGGAGGAAAGGAAAGGTGTGATGCATGCATGCATGTGTGGGAAGGGGTCCAGGAGAACAATTAAGGATCCACCTTTTCCAACCAGATTGTCAGAATCCCGTTGCTTCAAGGCCACTTGGAGTGAGAAAGACGTGCGGGGCCATCATTTTGAGGGGCAAGATTCATTCACTGTGATGCCGTGTAATTATGCGCCATTATGAGATGTGATCATGCCACTCGGACGACAGGATCTATATATGTGTGCGAGCGCGCTACATGCAGGTTGATGTGCCATTAGGGTCTATTCAGGGGGGGTCGGGGGAGATTTAATTGCAGGCGTCGCGCATAGCTTAACCTAGTGTGGGTCATACAAAGGAACCTCACCTCGTTGATGTCTATGCCAGGAGCATCTAGCAGTGCCACGACACAGTCCAGAAGGCCATAGGTGCAGGCTGCATGGAGTGTTGTGCCCATCCTGCGAGCAGTGCAAACGAAAAGGAGCGACGTGGTCATTCTTCACATATGGCATTGATGGTTTGATACGTTGTACCCTGAAGCCCCTTATGCCCCCATTATGTAGACACCGTCCTCAGAAACCACTCTGAAATGCCTCAATGGGAGGCCTGCCTGGGCGCCCCTGACTCGTGGGTACCGCCTCTACTACCTAACTGTGGCGACTTCTCCTCTTTGACCTCTCGCCTGCCCTGGCCGCCCTGGACCGCAAAAACTCTGCGATATGGTCCGTTCGGCCCTCCTGGCCGTTGTTTTCTTTATCCTCCACGATCCGCAGCATTGCACATGACTCCTGCCTGCTTACTCTGTGCGGTTCTGAGCTTTGCTCCGCCATCCTGGCCAGAGACAGTGTGGTCAACCTTAGCTGCTCGCTGGCTGCTGGGCTTCTTGGCCTGGGCCTACTCCCCTCGGATCGTCGCTGGTCCCTGAGGCTAGGCTCACTGCCTGTCTCCTGGCGCTCATACATGGCTTGGCTTGTAGCCGGCTCCGCTCTGCTTGCCTGTTCTTGCCACCTTCTGTACTCTCTGAGGTCGTCTGGCTCTTGCCTTGCCACCTCGAATCCGTCCCAGCCATGGGGATCATCTTGCTCCTCCTCGGATTCGGGCTCCTCCTGATCACCCACCACACTGGTGCACCACTCGTCTGCGAAGGCCTTGACCGCATGCATGGGCCGCCTCTTCTCCTGTCGTACCCTTGGACACTCTTCCAAGGGCTGCCAGCAGCGTCGCTCTGTCTTGCCCCGGGTGTGGGATCCCCATCATTGCTTTTGTCGCCCACCCAGTCAGGTGGTGGTTCATGAACTCCTCAATGGCCCTTGCCTGGTCGCTGAGGTGGGCTAAATACCTGGAGCACACATGCTTCTACAGGCTTGCAGCCCAATGCATGATCCCTTTCCACCTGATCGGCTGCGGCTCTGCCTCCATCTGCTCTTCCGAATCCACCAGCCTTGTGGTCCCCGAGTATCCTGTCTCCAAGGGTCCTTCCTCCCGGTCTCTGGGCACGGGTGCCCACGCTGGGTTATTGAAGAATCCATACAGGCTGCCTCCCTGGCTGCTGCGCCTCCTGGCTCCGCCCCTGGGTCCGTCTCTGGATCCTTGCTCAGGCCCGCCTGCGCTGGGAGGGAACCTGGACATGGGTGTGCCGTACACCGTGGCTCCCACTTCCTCCTTTGCTGGGATACGGCGCGGCATTGCCTGCTTGCGCTGGTGTAACCCTGTCCTTGGCGGCTGCCCAACTGGCGCCTGCGTCTCCTCTCTGGGGTTTGTTTGCTCCTCCTCGGAGACCTGGTCGGCCCACGGCTTTCCCACTGGCACCGTCGGCCCCTTCTGAGTCCGCGATTCGCTGCACCCCTGCGCGGCCTGCTGGGTCACCTCCGGCCTGGCTACCTCTCTTTCCAGCCTGACCGCTGCGTGCTCAAGCCTGGGACCAACTGGGTCCATCTCGACGGTCAGCGTGCTGTACTTCGCCTCTCCGCATTTTGCGGCTCCCTCTGGGGCCGTGGGGTCTCCTGCCCCTAGATCTCCTCGATCAGGCTCGGTTTTAATTCGTTGCGCAGTTCCTGCCCCTCTGGGCAGGCCTTGCGTCGGTGCGCCCTCAGGACCATTGTTCCTATCTGCGCCACTTGGCTGCGACACTTCAGAGGCAGGGTCCAAGGCCAGCTCAGGGGTTCCTCCCCCGAGCACCAGCCACTGCTCCGATTCCCGGCCCTGCCGTGGAATATCGGGCACTGGGCCGCCTCGACCGATCCCTCTGCGCGTCACCTCCACTTCCACTGTGCCGTTGGCCAGCCCTATGTCCTCCTTGGACAAGGCCTGGTCGACCCTGAGCCCCTTGCGCCCCCACGCCGTCGGGTCCTCATTCCCTGACAGCCCTAGGGAGATCCGTATTGCCTCCTCGGCAATCACAGCATCACTGGGCGTGACCGGATCTCCCACTGGTTCCAAACCTCTCACCATACCATTGCGCCTGGACGCCTCTGCGTGCTGGTGGCGGTCTGGATCTAAAACTGATCCCTGCATTTTTACTGGATCTCCGATCCACCTAGCCCGTTTGCCTGTGCTGGCACACAGCAACCTTCACACAGTTACCGGCACGCTTCTGCTCCTCTACCTTTTGCAGCTGGGTGAAAGCCTGCTAGACCGGCCGGGATTACAGGTAATTACAACCGATTTGACGGGATAATCCTTCGCCCCTTCAAGATCTGGTATTACGCGGGAGGATGCGCAGGCGTAGGACGGGAACGTAGTCCTAGGTAGCTCTGTGCACCTTGGCGGAGGCTCTTCTTCTTCTTCTTGCTATGTCAGCTGCAGCTGACCTAGTCTTGACTGTTGTAGTGGTACTGACTTAGCGTTCTTCACTGGGGCTTATCTCCGATACGGCCGGTGCAGTTTACATCTAGAAGTCTGTCCACTTAAAAGGGACGAAGTGAAGTCTTTGGCAGGTGCCGGGATACAAGGTCCCGGCATGCCCTAAGTACTAAGTACGGGAAATCTGCCTCAGATCATCCCGAAAGCGGGATGCTGGGCTCTTGACCTAGAATCGGAGGATCCGCAGAGAAGCTGCGGAGTCACCGAGGACGCAAATGGCGGCCATACGGATCTGTTACTTATACTGCAATATACTGTGACAGACATCGTGGAATGTCTCCTTGTCTAGCCGGATCCACTTGTTGAACACATTTTGCCCTCATGCACACTATGCGACATTTAGGCATGAACCCCCTTGATCCCGGTAATTATAGGCCCATCGCCATCACTAGCGTGCTTTACCGGCTGTATGCCAGCATGCTCACTGCCATTACTGAAGAGTGGGCGCGATTGCACGGCCACAACCCTCGTGAGCAGTTTGGTTTTCAACAGCGCCGTAGCACGCTCCATGCTGCTTTCCTCCTCAGGCATGCAGTCCATGCTCAACGGGCAGGTGCAGGCTGTGGCAAGCTGCATGTGGCCTTTCTGGACTTGACAAAGACCTTTGACAGCGTGCCCCAGGAGCAGCTGTGGCGGCATTTATGCGAGCACCTTCACATGCATGCATGCCTGTTACGCGCGGTGCAAGCGCTTCATGCCGGTGCAGTTTACACGCTCACTGACGGCCACATCTCCACAAGCGCACTGGTCATGTGCCTTGCACCAGATGACCAGAGGCATCAAGCAGGGCTGCCCCCTGAGTCATCAGGTATCTTCAGCGCCCATGCATATCTCACAGCAGTGGCTGGCAGGTCCACAACTTCGTTCATGACAGCCCAGACAAGGGTGAGGATCAGAGTCTAGTGGTGCGTGTTGGATATGAGTAATAGAGTAAGGGGAACACTCAAGATAAGAGCATTTCGAGGCATCGTCAAATTCCTACGGCCGCAAAGTTCAGATTTTATGATATGAATTACGTGAGAATGCAGGTTGCGAAACCACTCGCGAAACTGACGAACTGAACCGAACCGTCCTCGGCGAATTGAACTAGGTGTGAATTGGCTCTTAGTTTAAAAAAAAAACAGTTGGATACCATCACGGTTGACCCTTTTTGAGCAGGGCTCAGAGGTTTTACGTCTTTTACTATTCGAGTTGAAGACCTCAACCGCAAAAATGATCTGACATGTCATTTTTACCGCCTGGTACGCATACCAGCGACTGTGACTGACATGGACAAGTTAATTGGGATCACTTCGAAGCCACTCAGCCCACTTCAAGAGTTACGGTTTGCTTTTTGGGTGGCAACAGGCCGATCTCCTCCCATACTACTGCAGCATCTCTAGACTTCGAGTGTTCAAGGCCTAGTAGGTGAGCACTAACAGGGCATAGACATGGCAAGTAGTGGCAAACAATGATACTACCGGAGTACCGGTAGGTATGGGGCAATGGTAAGGACTAAGGAGGTAGCAAGGAGCAACTGTATAATTGGTAGCACTGACTTCTTGTTTGTCAACGTGGCCGAGCTTCATTTCAGCGTGGCCCCGAGGTGCAACGTCATTAAATGGCTTCACCATCGGCTGGCTCATGCCTCCCACTCCCGGTCCCTGCATCAGTCTTTGTCCATTGAGGGTGCGAACACTCAATGACTGCGAGTCTGCGACTACGACTGCTCGTCTCTAGCCGAGGTGTGTCAATGACGTTACACCACTGGGCCGAGGTGTGTGTTGTCAGTTTGGCTTACTCGCCTGGTGCTTAGGCTAGGTGATGATGAACATGCTATCAAATTGCGAGCAAGTGAGTGGCTATATGTTGCAGCAAAGGTCAACAAGGCACTGAAGAAGAAAAGTGAGTTGGTTTTGCTATGGCTCCATGCGGCTATGCATGGAATCTTACATGAGTCCTGGCAGCAAGGCATGCCTGCTGCCCCAAGCCAAGGGCCCACGGCCATAGGCCGGGATGTATCTGAATTGGACATGTAAAATTATTCCTAGCAGCAGGGCATGCAAGCTGCACCAAGCCATAGCCAAAGGCCTTGATGGATATGTATTGGACATGTAAAATTAGTCATGGCAACATGGCATGCCTGCTGCACCAAGCCACGGCCATGGGCTGGGATGTATTTGAATTGGACATGTAAAAGTATTTCTAGCAGCAGGGCATGCATGCTGCCCCAAGCCGCCACGGCCATAGGCTGGGATGTATCTGAATTGGACCTGACACATGCTGGAGATAATCGGTCTTATACGGCATATACTGAACATATGCAGAAGGGAGGTTGGGTCCTAGAAAAGTGAAGAAGTCAGATGTCTTGTGCAAAGCCCACGCTATCCTGCCTGGCGCCTCAGAGATGTCAATCAGTTCAGTCAGGACGGCCCAAGCAATGACGGCGATCAAAGTGGTACGATGTAGACTCGCGACAACAACAAGTAGCAATGGAAGCAGGCAATCAATAGAATGTCCCATCTTGGAAGTAAGAGGGAAGACATTCGCTACTTTGGAGAATATATCTGGTGTGAATCGGTCTCCAGCGGTCGGATTGGGAACGCGAGATAGCGTGGGTTAACTTCGACTAACTGCCACATTCAGTTCGCCGGTGTGAATCGCCTCTTAGGGGGTGTTTCCACTGGTGCCTTAAACCAGCGCGGTTTGAATCCGGTTGCTCGCGACCGTGATTTTTTCACGCCTTAAACCAAAACTGTTTCCACTGAAATCCAGGAAGTTCACAGCGAACTTCCTGCTGCCAGATGTCTGATCTAGGGGCGCCGAGACGTTCTGCGACGATTCGTGACCTCGGAACCACAAGTGTCGCCGCTTATTTCTATCTGGCTATAGAAATGGCGTCTTTAATGCCGAACGATCTTTCGCGCTGAGATGGTTCCTTAAACCAAGAGGCAACCGACTCACAGAATAGCTTAAACCTGGTCATCGACGAGGTATAGGCTATACTCGAATGCGTGGTTTCAGAAAGGCCTAAACCGTGTCGGTTTGCGGCAGTTGGGTCGAAGTTGGGCCTTAAACCGCGTCGGTTGCCCGACATAATACCAGTGGAAACACGACCTTAGTCTCTTAGGGGGTGTTTCCATTGGCGCCTTATACCAGCGCGGTTTGAATCCGGTTGCTCGCGATCGTGATTTTTTCACGCCTTATTCCAAAACTGTTTCCATTGAAATCCAGGAAGTTCACAGCAAACTTCCTGCTGCCAGAGGTCTGATCTAGGGGCGCCGAGACGTTCTACGACGATTCGTGACCTCGGAACCACAAGTGTCGCCGCTTATTTCGATCTGGCTATAGAAATGGCGTCTTTAATGCCGAACGATCTTTCGCGCTGAGATGGTTCCTTAAACCAAGAGGCAACCAACTCACAGAATAGCCTATACCTGGCAAATGAGACGGTATAGGCTATTCTTTTTTGCGTGGTTTTGGCTTCGTACAGAAAGGCCTATGCTGGCCTATTCTGTGTCGGTTTGCGGCAGTTGGGTCGAAATTGGGCCTTATTCTGTGTCGGTTGCCCGACAGAATAGCAATGGAAACACGACCTTACAGTGTGTTTCCATTTCCAAACCCAAAATGGAAGGTTTGGGAACAGTCCTGTTCCTGTCAGTTTGACACATTGTTCTTCGGTTGATACGGCTGTTCCTTTGATTTGTTTTCGCGCGTTTCCATTGCATCCGAAACCATTCAGAGAACAGGGACGTGCGACATCTGGTTTTCCGGTGTACGGCATTTAAAATCCCGTATTCCTCAAGCCACGCTCAGGCGTTTTCTTTCTTTCTTTCTTCTGATCAGCCTATTGCTCAGAATATTGCATGCATTGCAGTGACCAGAGAGTCTGGCCGCGACACGGTACGCCACACAATCTGAATTCCCGGATGGATGAAACATGCAAGGCGTGGGCCCAGAGCTTTCGCGTCGATACAAATGTGCACAATCAACTGTTTCATACGATGCATTACACGCAAAGACTCACGCTATCAAGGCGCGCTTGGAAAGTAGCACGCGTCACTCGTCTGCCTCGCGAATGAAGTTCAGTTCCATGAGATCGCGCTGTTTTTTAGACCAGGACGAATCAACACAAACACAGTGAGGAATGCAAGCGTTTTTTGTGATGTTGTACGGTGCCACGCTGTCGTCTATTCTCTTGGAACAGAGCTACCCCCTGCATGTGGACGGGAGTCCAAAAGAACACGAAGAACACGTGTTGGCAGGCCTGTTCCTGCACAGTTCTTCCGCCAATGGAAACACAAATCGTTCGGTTGCCGGCAGTTGCCACGCTATTTCTCCAATAAAAACACACTGTTAGCAATGCTGGAACTGTGTTCAGTTGGTATCTTGTGATCAACCAATCCTAAAAGAAGAAAAGCGAATGCCGATGGCCGATGCGGCGTGGAGTTTGGGAAGTACCCTCCCTCCCTCCTGACAAGAAAGTCTCACGAACCGAGTCTCATGAGAGTTGCCCGTACTGCAGAATCTCGCGTAATCGCCTTAAACACGTGGCCTGCAGCGGCGCTGATAAACCTTGCAGATTTGACAGCCGACACGTTGTAGCTGAGCTTGTAGTTGAGAAGGAGAGAATGCCATGGCTAATTGGCTAAATCCTCTGGCTCGACGTATTCCCTTTCTGAGCCGATTACATTCATAATTTTTTTGATTGTTTACACACTTGCTGTTTATGATCGATTCTACTTGTAAGACAACGTGTCACCTTTGATATCGCGAAGCTGGTTTTTTTTGATAGGAGAACATTACACCCACCAGTGTTTAAACAGGCTGGATTAACAGCACGATAAAACGGGTTTTTTCTTCCAGAGGTAATTGGTGCGAGCGCGAGCGAGGCAAGTACGGCAATCGCTTCATCTGCTTTTCCCGTTCGGATATTTATGTATCTTGCTGGCCCTTGTTCGCAGATTAACATTTGCTCAAATGCAACAACCAGACTCGCCGCTTTCTGGACCGCATGTCCAGCAACAACCTGGCATGCAGGCGAGATCCACGATGATTATCGAGTGCCCTAAAGCTATGGTCGGCAGAGTCATTGGCAAGAATGGCGAAACGATCAAAGCTCTGCAGACTTACACTGGGTCGCTCATACAAGTCAATCAAATGGAGGACCCCTGCCAAATAACTATCTCCGGGGCGCCGCTCAGCCTGAATCTGGCGCTGTCCATGGTCGCCGACATTGTCAAGGGGGCATTTAAAGGATTTGCACTGCTGCGTCAACTGGCAGGGCCCACTGGCGTAGGTCAGCAAAGACAGCCCCCTCCCACTCATCAGCAGCAGCAGCAGCTGCCCTCAACAGCGCGTCCGATGTACGCTCCAGGATACGGCCTGATACCCACCTCTCAGGTAACGATTATTAGCCGCCTTGTGGTCTCTTTCAGCTCCCGCTAACAGATCTGCTTAACTGCGTAGCTGCGAACACCTTTCCTGAACCAAATGCGCATGCGTCCATCAGGTTATCAAACGGCCCCTACCTCCCTGCTCTCCTTTTTTCATTGCAGCTTTTCGGGAATGAAGAGGAGTCGATGCTACCAGCAGAGATGGGCATGTCGGGTAACCCCGCAGCGCATGGACTCATGAATGCGGGCATTCCCTCTATGTCTGTCAATATGGTGAGCGCCAGACATTGACTGATCTCCACCATTGTGTGACGGATCATCTCCACGTGCCCTACATACCCTTTAATGAATACAAAACCATGCGTGCTACATAATCTGCATGCACTGAATCCAATAACGCTCATGTTGCATGTCATGAATTGGATGATAACCATGCCCACTCCTTGTGCCTTCCTCTCGGCCAATGGCCCCATGCGCATGGCCTCGTGGGTTTAAGGGTCTTTGCTGATCCTGGATAGATTCGCCTTCAAGCATCATCCACACCATTATTTCGCCCTCACTGTGATCGCTCATTTTCAGCAGGGTTTGCAGCAGATGGGACAGCAGCAACAACAACAGCGACTCTACGGGTCCTCTGCGGCAGCTATGATGAACCAGCAACTGCCCCAGTTCCCGCAAGGTGGTTATTTTGCAAAGCTTTTACTGGCAGGAAATCTTTTTCTATACAAGAAACGTCATTGCGTTGGACACAAACACGGCATTGTGGTTATGGTTTTCAGATGCCCGTTTTTATTTTTGATGGATTCTTGTGCCTTCCGAGTACCCTGCCTGAACCAGCCAGGCTCGACCTCCCCTGGCCTATGCATGCAGGCTCAACTTACTGTAGTGTCACGCATGTTAAGCTTGGGACTGAAAAAAGAGAAGTGCACCTCCTCCTATCAAAATCTGTCACGAGCGTGAGCATGATTTATTTTGTCCGGTGCAGATATCATGAGAACAATCATGTGCCTCTCGACGATAGCTGTGCCCCATATGCATATCAACACCTCATGCCATGGCAATATGTGCTGCACTGCCACTAGGACATCTGTACAAGATGTTCTAGTGGCAGTGCAGCTCGTACCAATATTCTAACAATCATCGTGCAGGTGGCAGGGATAGAAGTGGATAACTAAAAACGGCAGGCCCTGCCTCCAGTGATCTACTGCTTGTTTTTTATTCATAATTTAAACTAAATTTCACTGGCTGCACCTAAATGCTGACCTTCTGGTGTCTGCTGTTGACAGCTTACGGAGGCACGCCAGGCGGGATGCCTTTCACCGGCATGCCCTACTACCAACCGCAAGAAGTGTCAGGTGAGCAAGTTAGCTCTGGGACTTTGCAACTCTCCAGGGAGGTATGTGTAGAGGAGGCTGATAGGGCTCCAAGGGGCTGGAGGCATGTGGTGCCAAAATATTGATTTGAGGGGAGTCTCCAGGGTCTGCTGTCACTGGCAGAGCCAGTACGGCAAGGTCCTTTCCTGACATTGTTTCCATTGCGCCATCATTATGACTTGGACTTGTGGTTTGCGCTGCCTCTGCTTTCTTGCCTTTTCTGACCACAAAGCGCCTGATCATGGCGATCGATCGTTCTGCTTTGTTGGTTTTTTGTGCCCAGACTGCCCCTGTGTTTGTTAACACAGCGTCTACAAATCCACCTTGGGCTGTGTTAGCCTGATTGACACCACGAGCTCTTTTATTTCCCACTGTCCGCATGACGTCCCCTTCCGCAGGCATGAACCAGCAGGTGCTGGACTCGCTTGTCTTCCAGGGTGGATCAAAGAAATTCTACGGCGGGTCTGACGGCGGGGCTTCGACAGGGAATGCGAATCCGCAGCAGCAATCGCAGCAACAGTGGGCCTACCTGTCTGGCCTGCCTGTAGACAGCGGGACATCTCAGCAGCAGCAGGGTACGCAGTACCTCTCTCAAATGTCCGACAACCGGGTGCCTCTGGGGCACGTCAGCGCCCCGCCGGTTGCGTACAGGTCCGAGGATCGCGGCTCGACGGTGCAGCGCCGCTTTACGGTGGGTGAGGGCGCATTTTCGGCCAGTGGCGCCGGCGCAGGCAACTGCAACGCTGCCAAGCTGATGCAGGCGGCCGCGGGGGGCGGCATGGGCGCGGGGGCCGGGGCCGGATGGCTCACGGAGAACAAGACGTCCGGGTCGAGCAACCTGATGTCGGACCTGGCCGACCCCGGAGCTTCGAATAACATGACGGCGGGCATGCCTGGCGGCGGTGGCGGGAGCCCGCTGGTGATGATGGGGCAGGATGGGAAGCTCTACTACATAAACCATGATTGAGTGGTCAGCCTGCCGCTCGGTCATTATTTCTGTGGGCATGATACTTGCGCCTGGCTGATTACTAGCGATACCTCCTTTCTGGGGGTGCTAAGATGAATTGGCTGGGAGCAATGCCTGGTTGAAGTGTCTAGTACGGTATTAGAGGATGCTAAGGTCAACAACAAATGGCATCTACTGAGCGAATCCGGATCTGGATCTGAATTGGCAAACACCATCCTTACGTCCCTCAATCTTGCTTGTGGGCCCCCACGAGAATGAAATTGATTATTACCCGAGGTGAGTATATATTCTAATATACTGGATATGTACCGGTCGGGACTCAGCATGGGCCCTAATTCAACGGAGAACCCAGAACTGTTTATGCAATAACTTCAATTCTCCTTTCTTTGGCATGGTAGTATCAAGTAGCAGCTGTTGCGCAGTGCAGATAGCCTAGGAGCGATGGTACTAGAAGATGTCGGGCCCTGGGCCCAAGGAGTGCATGTCCTACTAATCGTTGTTCCAATCCGGATAAAGTGGATGTGCCTCAACAAAGTCCCAACGTTAGTATGCATGGATCGTTTTTGCACATTTACAGAAGTTAATTTCTTGCTCGAGGGCCAGTGCTGAGTCATGCTCGCCGGCTGCAGAGAGTTTTATGGAATATGTTCTCCCTTACTATGATGTACCCCTAATTTGCACGAGCGCCCAATGGCCTTTTTTGCAAAGCAGAGGTACAGTAGTATATTTCGTATTGCCAGGTCATATTGTCAACAATCAATTTTCTTTTTGAGGAGCGCGGATGGTACTATATGTCATGGCATCATGGATTCATGGTGGATGCCCTTGACCATACCATGCCGCAGAGGCTCTAATGGGTATAATTCAACAGAGCCCACCAGGTAAAATTCAATGGAGCCATGATACAATTTTTATGGGGTCTTGAGCGAGGGTTTGTCCCCCAGCCAGGGTCGTGGTATGGCATAGGCAACATTATCGTTTTTTCCATATTTTGTTGTGGTTTGCGGGTATGCGGGCCTTGCATATTACACCTGGCAGACCGTGGAATGTAAAAAGTGGCAAATAGTTGTGGAGCTTCTCTGGCGCTCCTTGTCAGTGACATGCGTGGTACCATGCCAATAATGCACCTTGTGCAAAACACCGCCGACGCTCTTAGTACATTTTCTTCCCATGCACCGCATTTACGTATGCGGTTCCAAAACCATACGGTATGTCCACCATGTTATCTTTTCTTTGTACGTCGACCATACCACACCTCCAATCCTAGCGCACTCCTTGAGCATGTCACGCACACAAAAAATACGACAGGTTGTAGGCATCATTTGGCCATTTATTCATCCCTGTGTCATTGCACTGTCGCAGTTCGCGTCAATGCGCCTTCAACCAACCGGTATTTAGCTTAACAATGCTTACCGATAATGTACACCTTCAATCATACATCCACCGTTTCCATCTCCCCTGGACGTCTCCTGCCAGGCTCGCACCTGCTAAGCCGGCCACCACCACGATTGCTTTTTGGGCCCTTCCATCATACATACTCTTCACCTTGGACCAGCAGCTTCTTTGTTCATCCAGACATGAAAATGAAAAAATTACAAAGGCCTTCACATCAGCCCATGCCACGACACCCACATGCGATGTTACTGTTGCCCCAGATTAAAAACCTTAACATGAACTGGACATCTCATGCCAGCCAGTTGCAGGGTCATTCTCATCATACCAACCCGACCTACAGGTTTTCAGCCCAAGACAACATGGAACACATCTAAACCACACAAAAAATGCAGCCATGGCCACCGCCACCGGCCGCGGCCGTAGGTCAGTCAAGACTTGCCCCCATAGGTCCTGTGGTGGCTGCTCAGCGGCTTGTCAAAGGTGGTCCCGTGCAGACTCAAATAAACCCTCCAGTTCACCCAACTCTCGAGCAACCAAACTTCAACAGCTAAAAAGTGACAGAAAGCACGATGAAGCCTTGTTGCTACAATGTCCTCCTTCAGCCTCCCAAAGCCCTTCATTTAGCTCCCAATGCAGAAAGTGGTAGAGAATAAGGAGATCGCCATACTGGTAAGTGACCAGTCATGAGTTCATGACCCTGACGTGGGTAGTGAAAGTTGGTGAACATCATCACCCCCCACAAAATAACATGACCCCATCGGATGTGTCGAACAAGGGCGGGGACTCAGTCTTGCTTGGGTCATCCTCCCTCCTCAAAAGAACGTCCACGAGAAAATCTGTCGCTTAGGGTACTGATGTCTACCCATGACCTCCCATCGGATGTTTTCGTGCATAGGCAGTGAGGCTCGGGTCATCATGGCCCTCAAAAGAACGGCGGGAAGATGATCCATCGCCTAGGATACTTGTCTCGGCCCTCTTTGCCGTCAAAGATCTGGGGAGGTATTGCAGGAAGGACCAGCAGGCGTTCAGTTAGGCGGAAGATCCCCTTTCTGATGAGCACACAAGGTAGATTTTATATCGTTCACAAAAAATCCTCATGGTGGCATGTTAGCCAATCAGCACTGAGAATTTTGTTGAAATTAAGCGATAATCCAGCGACATCTTACAGGCCCAGGCGTCTTGGTGCAGCAAGCCCTGCTGCTTGGGCTGCTGGCCTTTGGCTGGTCAAGATTGTGTCCTCATTGACCCAGTAATGGCTGCCCATCAGCCCCAGAAAGGTGGTCTGGTGTACACAAAGAAAACAACTGCTCAGCACACCGCGTAACATCAATTTATATCCCATTTGTCATGCCTTACCCCCCACCCCACCCCACCAAATCATCATTCCTGCATCTCATGATTCCATACTTTCATCCCATTCAGCATCCCACCCTACCCTTCATTTTCATTCCTGAAGTTTCCCATTCCATTATGTCCACCCCAACCCAACCCACCCCACACACCATATGATTCCTTGAGTTCCCCATTCCATTATGTCCACCATTCCTTCCCCACCCCACCCCACTCATCCCTCCCGGGCACACGCACCTTCCTCAGCCTCTTGTGCTTCAGAAGCGCCCATAAAGCCATCTGGAAGGCGCCTGCTGCCATGAACACCGCGGCCGGGAGCGCCTGCACACCTACGGTGAACGCCAGCCAGCCCCACACCTGGGAACATCGCAAATTACGTTTAAAACCACGAACAAATTGCGAGTTGTTCCTTGTATCGTACGCTTTACACTGGCAGCATTGAGCCAGGTTGACGCAAGTGAGATTGCGGGGACCAACAGGTGTGATAATTGTGTGGCTGGTGTGACATACGTGTGACTAGTGTGATATCTTATTGGCTGGTGTGATTCCAGTTTGTCAAGATTGAAGATGGCGTAGGGAGGCCCTGTAACAGAAGCAAATCAAATACCACATTACCTAATCCTCCCCTAAGCTCAAACTGTAGTTGTTACCTGCCAAGTGACCCTAAACCCTGCCCATCCCCCCCCCTGACCTCGGTGGTGTAGTTGGCACATGTGACGTAGTCAAACAGGAAACCTTTTGGGATCTTGTAGCCCTTGTCACCGGGGGCACGCAAGTTGGCCAGGATGATATGACACCTGAGCCAGTGCCAGCATGAAAGCCAGTATAAGTTCAATATCGGGTTTGGGGTTTGGGTTCATTTTTGGGTTCAAAGATTCCATCAACAAAAAGCGATGCCACCTCTGGACTTGACATCTGATTCCTGATTCGATCTCCTTGGTGCAAAGAGGCACGCGGAGGACGCCCTCCAGCAGGCTACCGAAGTTCAGGGTTCAAAATCCAGGGTTCGGGGTGAAAGGAGAGCAGATTTGGCACCGCAACAAACAGTCGGGATGTCCAACATCTCATGAGTCACAATCGATGTTTGGCGACCGCCGAGAACTTTGTCCTGTGCCACTAATTTGGGACAGGAGGTGCAGAGGGAGAAGTCACACTAAATGCCCCTCACCAGAAGTTACTGAGTTGACAGACTGCAGCCACTCCAAACGCCACGAGCGTTTGCGTCTGGGACGGTGCGGTGTACAGCGGGTGATTGACGAAGTACGACACAAACGCGGCAAACCCCTGCCAGTGGCACAGAACAGCTAGGGTGCTTCAGCTGCAATTCAGCTACAGAATGGTGCGTAGATGTGGGGCCGCAGCTTGGGGCTCCGGCCATAGGCCGGTCCAGCCTTAGTGCCCAACGGCCCAGCAGTGGCTGCTAAAACAGACAAAGGCGGCCTAGTGCACACTAAAAACAAGTGTTGCGCAAAAGGGTGTGTATGAGCTGTCGAGGTCAGAGCAGGGGGGGCTGCATCATGCCCAACCAGCAGCAGCATCAGCCCCCCCAGCAGCCACCCAGCAGCAGCATCAGCCCCCCAGCAGCCACCAAGCAGTAGCATCAGCCCCCCCAGCAGCCACCCAGCAGCAGCAGCACCCCCCCAGCAGCCACCCAGCAGCAGCAGCAGCCCCCCCAGCAGCCACCCAGCAGCAGCAGCACCCCCCCCCCGCAGCCATCCAGCAGCAGCAGCACCCCCCCCAGCAGCCACCCAGCAGCAGCAGCACCCCCCAGCAGCCACCCAGCAGCAGCAGCACCTCCCCCATCAGCCACCCAGCAGCAGCAGCACCCCCCCCCAGCAGCCATCCAGCAGCAGCTTGCGGCTTGTAGAATGAGCTAGATGGGAGGTGGAAAAGGCAGTTCAGCAGGGCCAGTGGTGGCAAATGCTTCACACATTGGTTTCCACCACAATGTACATGCATGCACCCAACCGTTTTTTCAAATGACCAGACGGTGTGAACCGAGAGATCAGTGAAAACCCGTAGACCAGACGGTGTGAATCGAGAGATCAGTGAAAACCCGTAGTGCTTCCAGAGGGATCCAAGAAGAACACGACACACACATAAGAACACGACACACACATAGTAGTGGAATGAAGCAGACCTCCTGGTCACCAGGAATGAATATGGGTAAGAGTGCAATCTTGGGGCAACAAGCCCACTCTCTGTTAGTCTAGAGCAGGGAAAGACGGCCCAATAGGGCACCCGAGAAAACATTGGAGAGAGGGGAGGAAAGGCCCGAACGGCAGACACAACCATAAGACCATCATACCCCCCCCATTGGCCTTTTGCAGGGCATTGTTAGGTGCCGGCCCGTAGCACAGATTCGGGGTGCAGGGTTCAGGCCGGCCAGGTCAAGAATAAAGCCTGGAATACTGGATCCTGCTCAGCTGCTGGCGTTTGACTCTAACCCAGGAGCATGCGCAATTTAGGGAGAGTCCAAGGTTTAGGCCTACAAGGTTAAGTCAGCAGTCTTGAGCATGCTCTGCTTCTGGCCTGTGGCTCTCACCCTTGAGCGGGCGCAATCGTGGAAAGGTTCAGGGTTCACGCCTGCAAGGTTAAATCAACAGCCTGGAGCATGCGCTGAGACTGCTGGCCTCTGGCACTCACCCAGTAGTAGGCGCAGTTCTTGAACAGGTTGAAGATGGGCATTGTGGCGTGGCCAAACCTACGGGGTGGCGGCCAAGAGCCAGGCAGTGCATGAGTCAGCATAATGAAACAGGTCCAGTTGAGGTGAAGGATATGTTGGCAGTGAAGATCAAAACACCGCTGTACCGTAAAACCGGATAGGGTCAGCGCACCCCTATTAAGAACCAATATATCAAGTTCGTCGAGCAGGCAAAAAGTACCCTGCGCGGCTTTTCCTCAATCCAGTCTCAAGGGCACAATTCTGATTACATCCGCATGTTTAGGTCCTCCCGGCATAACCCTGTCCATGCACCCTCGACCCTGCTAACCACTCCGCTTTTAGAGGCGAGGAACACTGCAGGGAGCGGGTGCCATCCCAGAGCGCCCATACAGCACCGAGAAGAATACCTGCCCCCTCGGGAAAACGGGAAAACGAGTCTGGACTTCCTGTTTCCCCTTGAAGTACGCACTTGCAACTGGGCAACAAGGTAACAAATTACCACCCTCCCCTTTACATACTGGCACAATTCAAAACTTCAAAATATGTTGGAACATATTACCATCCCTTTCGCATAGCAAGGCAACATGTCCAAAACCCCCGTCTAATCCTACCAGTACCCACTTGCGTCTAGGGATCCAGCAGGCAACTCTAGCCTCTCCCCTTCAAGTATGAATTTATTTCTTGGAAAACGAGCCTGCAACTTCAGCCGCCCCTGGAATTACGCAATTGTTCCTGGCGAAACAAGCCTGCACCTCCAGCCCGCCCTCCAGACTCGTTCCTCGGAAAACGAGCCTCCAACTTCAGCCCACCCCTTGAAGTACACCCTTGTGTGCCAAGATGTAAAAAGCATCTGACCCCCCCGCTTCTCCTAGGAAGTACACACTCGTTCCTAAGAAAACAAGTATGACCCCCCCCTTGAAGTACTGTTTCATACTTGTGAACCAAGAAGGTCTCCAGGATGCGCTTGGTGTAGTGGAAGCTCCAGTAGCCCAGCGCCAGCTGCTGAACAAGGGCATGCTCCTTTGGAATGCTAGGAGAGAACAAATAGGGCAGAAGGGTAAGCAAGTGCCAGCTGTTGTGCATATGCAAACTCTTTGTATAGTCTGGTGGCTATACAAGGGAGTAAGAGGGGGAAGCCAGCAGCACCTGCTGTACAAAATCATACTGTGGGGGCTCATTATAATGCCGCAGCAATAGCGTAGGGGCTTGGACACAAAAATGTCAGGTTTGGTGTGAGGTTGGATGCCGCCACCCCACCTTCAAATAACCGAATGGCTTGATTGATTGAATGCTGCATGCGCAGATCAGGCTCGAGCAAAACTGAGACGCGGTTTGTAACCAAAATATGAACCATATCTAATTTGCCTTCCCCATCAACACAGTAGTCCTTTCGATGTCCCTGTCAGGACGGAATTTTGACCTAGACTCTCAAGCAATGACAAAAATGTGTGTCAAAAATCAATAACTGGCATAGAAATGTCTACCTCACCCCCAAGCACTGTTAATCACCGTATCAGGGAAGGCAAAGCACATATGCCGTGCGGTAAATAAACACAATGTGTTTCAGGCAATGGATGTCAATAACGTACTTCAGCATTTGGGGGGAAGGGCACCTGGCTTTACGCTACTTAGCACACATGGCTCAAGGTCAAGTGTTTTAACTCTAGGAATACGTGATCTTTAGAAGCAGGGAGGAACTGAGGGTCAGAATACTCACGTGTGCCCCGGGTACAGGAACTGCGGCAGGAAGAAGAAGATGGGGTACACCGCCAGAGGCCCAAAGTATTCCCAGAAGAACACCGTCGAGTAACCAATCTGTAGCATTGGGGGGCGGAGGTACATCATTAACTGGGTCCATGTCGGTTACACAGTCCAGTCAAAGTGACTAAAATTGTTCTGCCAGGAGAGCAGCATCCAGTAGAGAATCTGCTGCATCGGGGGGCAGGTGCGCAACATGGCGGTTCATACTCCCAGATTGTGTGACGGAAAAAAGAAATAAACTGGTGGGCCATGCGGGGGCCTTTTTCCGACTGTGCAGCATGATCGCCATTGTTGCTACCGGGAATACACGCCCATGCAGTGTGTCCATGCACCGCCCGCCCATGCACGCACTTGCGGGCCCAGGTCCTTGAAAAGCACAGTTGCTCCGTCCTGAAGGCCGCACTCGGCGATCCTCTTGTCGTCCTCCAGCACAAGCCCGCGCAGCTCGCCTTGTTTGGGCAGGAGCGTGATGCGCTGCCGCTCCGGGTGCAGGCGATTCTGGGCGGCATGCAGCCTCTTCTTCAGGTCCCGTACTGTGTCCTGCTAGCGGAAACGGATGTAAATCACGGAGGGAAGGAAGAAGCGTGTACTAGGAGCAGGCGTGGGGCACAATTTGAAAACATGGTGATACAGCCTGCCAGCATCAAGTATGGCCTCAGGCTGCAGTACATGGTCACAGGATGCAATACTACTCAATTCATCCCGATATTCCAGGACGGATCCTGTGGTACCAGTGGTGCCATGCAGCTGCACGTCTGCACCGGGCAATCTCTTGGGCTCTACATAACTGCTAGGGTTGGGCAGTTGGTGCAAGGGCAATCTTGTTGATCTACTGCCTTGCAGGAAACAGTTTGTCAGACTGACTGACTGTGGCCAAACAGGGAAATGTCCGATAATGAAGAGGGAGAGGAGGGGGGGGGGATCTTCTAGAGCTCCTGTTCGGCGAAGGAATCGTAAGAGTACGCATAGACCTCGTGACCCACATCTGAGTCGACTTGGATCGTGGCGATGGTGCGACCAGAGCGGGACTGTACATTGATCTTCATTTTCTCAAAGCAGCCTCCAACCAGCAAGGCTAATCTATTGACAGTATTCTTGAATTCAGGGCTCCTCTCGGAGTGTTCAAAAGCTCTCGTCCTCGAATCACCCTCCCGACCAGAGCTCCCGATCGAGACGGATCTGCAAAGCATGCAGATCTGACGTACAATTCCTGAACAGTCAGCTGCAACCAGTCTGCAACTCTCTGGTCTGCAACCAGGCTGCAACGAAATTAACGTATGCTAATGTCCCATGCGAAACTGAAACTCGAGACGAGTGTGAATGTAAGCCCAGCATACACTGGCGAGGAGGGGTCTACTTCCGAGTTTCAGCTTCTCCCGTCTCGTTTTCCACTTACCGGTATGGCATGTTCAAAGCTCTCATTCAACTACCGGTACATGTAGAGGGTATACACATGTCTAGATCTCACTTTCAAATTAATACCCCTAGAAACTCGCTTTCAAGCAACTCTAGCGCAACTCTAGCTAAACCTTTCACTTCCTACACTTGTGCACTGTGCTTTCTGGAAACCGTGATAGAGGGCATTGATCAAGGGTGTAATCGACATCAGCAGCGGGTTTTCTAATTTGCTTTGATGAGGCGACCTCATGGCCCTCCTAGCCTGGACAGGACACATGATTCTGACATCAAATTTAAGCATAATGCCCTACAAGACAGGGCATAATGCCCTACAAGACAGGGCATGCCAGGGACGAGGCTTGGCAACCATCCTTCAGCATTAGACTAAAATAGTATTTCTTCTGATGCACATGGATCACATAATGTAGACATCTGTGTTATGTGGCCTGCTTCTCTCAGCAGTAAACCCAGGCCTCGCCTTGCCCCACACTCTGACGAAATGCCGCTTTTACTCGAAAACAAACACAGGGAAATTCGGTAGGATAGAGGTGTATAGGCTTGCACAGGTCAAAGACCCGAGGAGATCCTATGGATCTGAGGGAAATTCCCATGACACCCCTGCCAAATCATTTCGGCCTGTCCTGCACAATGGACACTTGTACAAGGCTCGAGGTGTGAAGAAGATAATGTGGGCAAGCCAGGAGACAATACTGTATGGAGAGGGTGGGGAATAGCCAATACTGTATGGGGAGGGTTGGTCATGTATGCATGACAGGAATTATGTTGGTCTGTGGTATGGTGGGGGGCATGCACATGTATGCAGGGTGGGGACAGTGGCCCAAGTCATACTAAGGTGCATGCATCCAAACATGGCAGTTTGGACTGGGCTGGGGTCCTAGGATCCAGCCTGGGAGAGGCATGGGTTCCCAAGAGCCTGCTTCAGTCCAAGCTTAATTTCGAACCTAAGACAGGCGTTTTGAGGCTGCTGGGAAGGTGCCATCTGGGGCAAAGGAGTTACAACACACAATTTAAGGAGTCACAAACGCAATTTATTCTGTGGTAATGGATTACCAGTGTCAAAGAAAACAAACAGGTCACTACCGGTTGTAACATGTATTTTTGCTTGCATTGTCAACTTTGGTTCCATAGCTTTCTGCACAGTTCTACTACCGGTACCAATACCTAAAACCCTGCAGGACAGCTGCACTGCGGTCCGCTTACGGCAAATTTAAAAACTATACCCCTCAGAAAAACAAACATTCTCTCCATACCACAGCTCACACCCTCACCTACCCTCACCAGAAACCTGAGCCCTTTTTACTGCCAACCTTGCCCCCTCCCATGAATCGGTGCTGAGACAGCTCCAGCGCAGAGCTGTTGCCCCGCAGCAGCTGAGCCAGCAACTCCCACCCTGCACCCTCATCTTCATCCAGAAAGTTGACAAGCAGCGCGTACCGGGGCAGGTCCTGCGCGCAGGCAGCAGAGTCTATTTGGTATCAAGAACATTACACCTCTGAGCCTTGCTGAAAAAGGCTCGGCCGCATGGGCGCACAACAGTGAAGTTGATTTTGTGTGGCTCAGCTATGTTTCAGCTGCATCCTAGCCTGTGGCCAGAGTACCCACTCGAGCGCACCTGGGCAGGTCCTTCACATGGACAGGGTAATCCGTTATAAATAAACAATGCACACTGGTCAGTAGATTGAGGAAGCCACTTGTTTGGCTGTAGCAATTGGCAGGCCCTGCACACAGGCAGCCAGGCAGGGCAAGATACTATTATCAACCTCAAATAAAGCATTTGTGACCAGCATCTACCTCCGTACCAGCACCAGAACACCTTCAGGGGGCCACTGGGTGGTCACCATTCGGCTGATTGGGATCAAAGTATCAAAGTATCAAAGCATGACGGCTTACGCCTAGTGGTTCAAAGCAGCGCGGCTTGCTGCACCAGGCGTCCCTGGCCACAGGCCGGGATGTGCCTGAAGCTGTAGCTCAACTCTGCTACAAAATGACATTCCAGATGACATCACGATGCCTCTGAAAGCCTTTATATCTGCAATGTCTACGCAAACCACCATGAGCCGCAATAGGCCACATACACCATAACACCTGTGTGACCTAGTGCAGCATTCCCTAAACTACTAGATGTCATCCCGGTACCAAAAGAGGCCACCTGCGATTCACCCGCACCTGCTCGCAGTATTCCCTGAACTGCTGGACATCCTCGTGGAACACCTCGAACAGCAGGCGCTGCAAGCTCAGGCGGTCGAGGCCGGCCCCAGCGCCCGGCACATCCTGCTGTGGTTGCGCATTCATCTGCTGCCGGGCCGGCCCGGGCTCCACCAGGCCCCTGGGTGTCCCTGGCGCCATGCCGCAGATGAATGCCTCAGCCAGCAGCAGGGCCACCGACTGGAGGTCCTGGCGCTTCCCGGCCTCTAGGGTGGAGTCGTCTTGCTGGTGGCCAAACAAAGAGGAGGTGCTGCCCTTAGCTCCCGCAGTTCCGGAGGCCCCTGAAGCAGGGCAACAAGCGTGGGGTGCCGGTTGCAGTTAACAATGAATTGTCCTTGTTCCATGACATGAAACGACTCCAGCACTGTTTGTTTTACTTAAGGGTGCTTTGAGTCCAGCCAGAATTCAGCTATGTCACGTCCAGGTTTGGTCCCCATCAGCACAAAGGCGGCACCCTGGCAGCCCCCTGAAGTCTGGTGTAAATTACAAAATTAAAAGAAAACAAACCTTCAACCTGATCCATTCTCAGAAGCTCATGCAGCCAGATAAGTGCCTCACCGAGCCAGTAGTTGAAGAGAGCAGTCACAAATGCACGCTTCAGCCATACTTAAGCTACCTGACGGCCTACGCCGGAGGGAGCCTGGTGCAGCCAGCCACATTGCTTGGGCCTCCAGCCCCTAGGCCTCCAGCGCATAGGCCCAGTGGCTACCCGAGGCCCCTAATCAAGGTGGTCGGATGCGCACTGAAATAAACACCAAGGGGGACTCACACCTGCCCCCACTTTGCAACCTGCACCCTACCTAGTCAGTAGCCTGACCTTGGGAGAAGAGGCTACCTCTCTATTTTGTTCTCATCCCCCCCCCATGTTTATTTTCTCCCCTTTTACAGTCCCACCCAAGCAGTTGTCTCATCACCTTGGGAGTAGCTGTACCACTTCCCGAATCCAAACCCGTCCAGCTTCACGATCAAGGGCTCCCGGCCTTTGAGCGTGATGCTCTCCCAGGGCCCCAGCAGCACCGACCCGCTGCTCAGGGAGCCATGCACCACATCAGCACTGTGCATACAGGGAAAGCAAAGCGGGATGAGTGATCCAGGAGGGATCTGTTATCAAGCAAGCACTTCGCGGACATGGATATAGCAAGGCGGGATTATAATGGTGTAAGAGGCATCTGTTTTCAAGTAAGATGCCCAAAGCCACCGAAACATGGGCATGCCTGCGCGGTGATTTCCGCGCAAAACGCCGCCCCTGTTGAGCCTCAATGTTGAAGGTGTAAGAGAAGATGATGTCAAAGTTGGAGTTGTACGGTATCAAGCATAGCCAACCATGAATGACGAGGATCCTGCTTGTAATCTACCTGTGGCAAAAGTCCACCGCGGCGAGGAGGCCTGAGGCTGCAGCCCGCAGTATTGCCCGCCGCAAAGCCCAGGCCTCCTCCTCAGCCCGATCCCTGCGTCAGGCAATGGCAGCAGCTACTGGTTCGTTGAAGTGGTGAGGAGGGAAACAGCAAAAAACAAGATATTTGAGGCGATCTGTGCAAAGGAGTACCGGTATGGCACTTGTTGCCACTGTATTGCAAAAGAAGGGCAAAGTGGAGTTAAGCAGATGGGGAAGCCCTCACGGCTCATGTACTGGGCTACCAGTACCGTAGATTTGAATTGCCTTCCCTAGGGTAAGAACTGAGTATTCAATGTAGTGCTGCCTGGGGGCTAAACAACGACACAAAGTATTGATTTCCGAGTGTTCACTGGCACTAACGATCGATAATTCGATACAATGTATCCCTCACCCCCTTTCAACATCATTTAGATAGGGGAAGGCAAAGCAAATCTGCAGTACAGAAGACACAAGTCCAAGGCTATATCGGTTAGCAGGCCGATGCAACAATGGAATTCCCCATCCGACAGGTGCACCTGTAATTGCTACAGTTTATTGGCAGCTTCTTGGCAGATCCTTGGTACACCAGCAATCAACACACTCAGTCCCACACTCTCAGTCCGCTCACCCCACCTGCTTTTGAGCAGGCCATAAGCTGGCTGCGGCGGCCCCTCCTGCATCAGTAAGCTCAGCGGCCGCAGCCCCTCCCACTTGTACACAAGCCAGATGCTGTCCACACTGTCGTCTGTGGACACGTCCGCCGCAATGTCAGAGGGGCAGCTGAGGAAGTAGCCCAGCAGGGGGACCACGGGAGTGGTGCCGAAGCGCCTGGGTGCCGATGCCTGCGAAGGGGTGCCCGAGTGTTCAGGGGGTGGGGAGATGGGAACAAAAAATACGCGCCAAGTCTGGCCCCATTTGAGACCAGTACTACATTTAGTACGCATCAGTACGCATCAGTACGCATCAGTACGCAGCAAGCTAGAGTTTTAGTAGGTGCCTCGCTAGGTGCCTCACTATGCGCTGATGATCTTCAGGCATCTATTATTTTCATTTGCCGTCTGTGCACTTCCCCGTAACACACCGCTACATATTCCTTACTTGGCAGCAGAAGCAGGTACAACGCGGCCTCTGGCTGGCGGGGCTTGGGGCAGCATTCCCTGTTGCTTGGTCTACCCGCCCTTGGCCAGTCAAACAATGGTCCCAGTCAGCCCATTAATGGGTGGCCACACCCTACCCGTGGTCTGTTGCACTCGGAAGTAAACACCGAAAACCTCAAACTCACCGCTGCATATTTATTATCTGGCAGCCCGCATAGATGTTTCAGCAGCAGTAGTTCGTTGTTTGCCACCGGACGTGAGATGGGCAGGTACTCCTTGAGCAAAGTGATCACAGGCTGTGAGTACGACAGCCGTGGATGGAAGCGGGCGATAAATGCGATGACGGCAGTGCGTGGGTAGCTGGGTCGCCCGCCTGAGAGGGTCTGTGGGCCCGTCTGATAGGGCCACGCAACACACACAAACGGGAGTCTCAGGCCAAGGCCTTATTGATGGTCATGAAAGTGTGACCATGCAGCAATATTGAGGCATGTCCGGACGTGGTTACTCTTCGGACTCATGATGCTTGTGCATGGTTCCGTGGCTTGCCTGTTGCATGCATGCCTGTTGCTTGCCTGTTGCATGCTGCATGCTGTTGCCTATTGCTTGCCTGTTGCATGCTTATGGATCCCAGCTGCTGCACGATTTCAAACTCCACCGACTGGAAGCCGCCTTCTCCCACTTGCTCGAAGAGCTTGCGCTCTATGTCACCATCCTGAGGGACAAGCACGTCAGTGTTCATTTCAGCCTGCTTCAGCTACAATTCAGCTATATCATACTGTAGCCTAAGGCCAGGGGACCTGGTGCTGCAAGCCATGTTGTTTGGGCCACTGGCCGAAGGCCTTTCAAGGCCCTATCACAATTGGCCAGGAGGTGCCCTCCCGGTGGACCGCCAAAGGTGGTCTGATGTGTAATTAAATAAGCACAGATCCATGTCCACTGGAAATAGGGCTGAAGCAGCTCGCAGTCCGCTCACACACTTCCTCCATGGGCAGGGTGAGTGCAATTCCTTCCACAGACATCGACGCATCATGAGCACACCTCTGGCATAAGCATTCTTGATGCGGAGGCATCATTGGCGGGGTCGTCTCTGGATCCAGCATTGATGTTGTCCCTCAAACGGGCTGCCTCCTTGCTCAAGTACCGGGCGAGGGCATCAATGTCCAGTTTATCTCCTCGGTCCCCAGCGCCACCACTATTGGATGGCAAATCTGCTCTACATGCTTGTGATGTTCTGGGGCTGGGGCTGCTGCTCCAGCCTGGATGCTGCTGACACAAGGAAGGAGGACCACAAGCAGGGAGATTCCTTGTCAGGGCCGTGGGTCGGACATGTAATTGCGTGTGGTGCATGTTGGATTTTATTGAGACGTCTATTACTGGCCTATGCCTATGCCTCATCAACGCTGACATGGCATGCCATGGCGAACGATGACCAAAAGTAAGAATCTTCTACTCCACACTGGCTCCGAAAGTTTCGAAGCGGGGCGAGTGATTTGGCCAGCGTTCTCTCACTGTGCTGCAGCTCCTGACGATTATAATTAACATTATCATACGTAGTATTCTTAATTCTGTCCCGTCTAGATCTAGAACGCGCCCCCATGAAAACCGTTCAATAGATCCATTTGAGAACTAGAAATGAGGCTGAATGTAAAGACCTCCACTAACTCTGTACATACGGAGCTTGTTGGAGCGGTTGGTGAGCGAATTCTAAGTTTTGCGCTGACTAACGAACTTTCGAAGAGGCGGAAGACACCTGTCTCCCGCTTTCGCATATGCTAATTATCTTGAATGGGAATTAATTATAGGGTGGAATGTTTGGGGCGAATGCTTCAGCAGTTCGGATGACCAGACGATTCACAAATGGAACACCATGGGAGAGCCTGAAGGAAAGGTAACAGGAGGCTCAGTAAGCGCGACGGCTATTCCCTTTTGATGCTAATTACACTTATCGTTCCAGGTCTGCGGCCTCGACGCCTACTACACCGACCTCATGTGGTACCCTGTCTCCTCTAAAAAGAATCAAGCTGGGGGAACAGACGTGTTTGCTGTGGCCTGCACAGACGGTAAGACTTACCTACAGCGCTGGATACGTGTCCATGCCTCCATGCATGCATGCTGACTGGGGCTCCATCTCCAGGTTCCTTCAAAATCATCAGCAGGAGCGGCAGGCTGGAAAAGAGCGTTGATGCCCACCGTGGTGCATGCATCTCCTTGAAATGGAGCTACGACGGTAAATGTCAGGCAAGGGTGCATACAATTGCGCATCTCTTAGATACGTAGCTTTGATGTTGGATGCGCATGCCTACTGATCACATCATGCTGCCTCAAATATATGCCATCTGTTCTCCCGGTTGGCACTGCTCGAACCTTATAAAAGAGGCCTCTACGTGAACCCTGGTGGATGCTGCTACAGCAGCACATGTCGGTGCCATGAACGGGAGCAACAGGCATGCATGTAGGGGGCAAACACAGTCTCTCCGCCAGCCCATGCAATAGCCCCACATGCCAACAAGCTTGCCCTCGCACGCAACCCTGCAGGCACGGCTCTAGCCACGGGTGGGGAGGACGGGCAGGTCAAGATCTGGTCGCGCAACGGCATGCTTCGGTCTTCCCTTACCCAGTGTGACAGCCCGGTGTACTGCGTGGTGTGGGGTTGGGACAGCGACCAGCTGTGCTACTGCTCCGGATCCAATGTCACGATCCGCTCCTGCCAGTCCAGCCAGCGGCAGGTCACTTGGAAGGCTCACGAGGGCGTGGTGCTCAAAGTGGACTGGAGCCCTATCAACCATATGGTGGTGACCGGAGGGGAGGACTGCAAGTACAAGGTGGGAGGGGGGGAGGACTGCTAGCAGGTGAGGGGGCAGGGAGAGCTGCAAGTCGAAGGTAATTGGGGACAGAGAGACTGCAAGTCTAAGGTGGGAGGGGGGAGGACTGCCAGCAGGTGAGGGGGCGGGGAGAGCTGCAAGTCGAAGGTAATTGGGGACAGAGAGGCAGCAATTGTAAGGTGGGAGGGGGGAGGACTGCCAGCATGTGAGGGGGCGGGGAGAACTGCAAGTCGAAGGTAATCTGGGGCGGAGAGGCTGCAAGTGTAAGGTGGGAGGGGGAAGAGGGCGGGGAGAACTGCAAGTTGAAGGTAGTTGGGGGCAGAGAGACTGCAAGTCTATAGTACGCAGGGGCGGGGAGGACAGCCTGTACATGGAGCACAGGTATTGCATTCACAGGAGAGCTTGGAAACTACAGGGGGCATTCTCAGCCTCTCAGGAGTCAATCATTCGCATGGCCAGGGCTGATCTTCCTTGCATATCCTTTGGATGCTGGGAGGGCTCAGGGATGTGTCTGTGCATGGACACTTCCAACATCCAGTCCCTGCACCTTGATGCCGGGATTGCTTTCACAACGTGCTTTTATGTCTCTATCGGCTATCGTCCGCAGGTGTGGGACTGCTACGGTCGGCTGCTGTTCCAGAGCTCCCCCCTCGATTACGCGGTGACCTCCGTTGCGTGGTGTCCAAGTGGGGAGATGTTTGCGGCCGGGTCCTTTGATAGCCTGCAGCTCTGTGACCGCATGGGGTGGGCTTACTCCAAGGTGAGGCGATGGTGGCCTGCCTCGGGCTACCGCCAAACGGGTGGATTCTTTAATCCATTCCTCGGGTTTTGTACTATCTATTTATTTATTCAAAGGTGAGGCGTTGGGCGGGCTGTTGAGGAGCTCATGTTGACAGCTTGCAGGGTGTTGGTTTGGTGGGATGTGCTGCGTGCTGCTTAGGGCAGAGTGGATGTGCTGCCTAGGGCAGAGTGGATAAGCGAAGGAGGGGCAATATGTGCATGCTGCTCTTGTGTGTTTGCCCAGGCGGTCCTCCGAGCTGGGTTCTGACGACATGGTATTCACACAATATTCTTTTGCTCACTTTAAAACAAGTGTAATTTAAACAAACAATCGTTTTGTGCGGATGCTTGTGTTGGTTTCAGAGCCACATGAAGACCGGATCCGTTATGAACATCTGCTGGACGGCCGATGGCACGCAGCTGGCTGGAGCAGGGGGCAACGGGACGATCTGCTTCGGACAGGTACGGGCTGGAGAGGCTGGAAGAGGCCCAAACAAACAGCAGGCTTTTTCAAACTAGCTTGTGCTAACCTCCTTCACTTATCGCTCGCTAGCATGCTGCACCTTGCATACCATCAGCCCAGGGCAGTGTCTGGACAGCTGACACCGTTCCTGGAGCTGAGGAAGGGCGTGCATGGCTGTGTCCTGCATGGCTTCATGGGGCTGAAGCTCATGTCGTTTGCTGCCCATTGTGAGGAGTGTAGGCATTGGACATCAGGCTTTGGGATAGACATGTGTGTGCATGGCCGTGTCATGCCCGGATTGGAGCTCAGGCACTTCGCTGCGATGCAACCCGATGCTATGCATAGGTGGTTGATGTCAGCCTAGAGGATGGACAAGTGCTCGCAACCATGGAGGACTTAGCTAAAAATCCTAAAACGTAAACCCTAAACCCTAAACTAGGTGATTGATGTCAGCCTGGAGGATGGACGTGTGCGGGCGACCATGGAGGATGACCACAAGATCGTAGTGCAGGACATTGTCTCCGAGACCACCGACGAGCTTGACTTCCGGGACAAGGTCATCAAGACCTCATTGGGTGCGCAAAGAAAAAGATTTCTTAATACGTTTTGTGTGGAATTTATCAAATAAATTAGGAGTTTTTGAGCCGTATGCATTCAAAAATGCATGCCAGGAGTCCGGAAGCTGTGAGCTCCCTGTGCCTGAAGAGATGCTGGCAGGCGCGCCCGTATGTTCCATGCACTCATGAAGGCATTATCAGCTATGGAAGGGTTTTATTATTTATTTCTTATGGAAGGGTTTTATTATTTATTTATTATACAAGGGTTTTATTATTTATATATTTTGACAGGTTTTTATTATTTATTTATTGTGGAAGGGTTTTGTTATTTCATTTATTACCGAAGGGTTTTTCATTAGCTATGGAAGGGTTTACTCTGGCCTGAGTAGCTTGAAGCCCGTGCTGTAATTTGTGGAGAAGAAGGCGCAATGCTGACCCTCACCATGACCGGTGTGTTTGCCGGTTTGTGTTCACACCCTTCACAACCTGAATCCAGGTCATTGCTGTGTGCAGGTTTTGACCACCTCATCGTGGCAACGTCAACGCAGTGCCACATCTACAGCACAGGCAACTGGAACACGCCGCACATCTTTGACCTCAAGGACACAGTGACCCTCATCCTGCAGGTGAAAAAACCCTAATCCTTAAATTGTTCTGGTGCGGGGCGCATGTCTTTGAACTCAAGGACACGCCGCACATCTTTGACCTCAAGGACACGGTGACCCTCATCCCACAGATAAGAAAAAAACGGAACTCTCAGCCCTAAAGCCATATGGTGCACGCTGCATGTCTTTGATCTCTATGACGCTCATGACCCTCATCCTGAACCCCAATCAATTCACCCTGAGCCCTAAACACACTCGGAGTACACCACACACGTTATTACCCCAAGGACACCATGTCCCACTGGGCTGTTAACACTGCCTCCCCATCCTGCAGGTGCGTAGCACAGCAGGTCGTTTATGTAGGCTGTTTTAGCAGGTTGTGTATGTGACCTGTTTTAGTGGGCTGTTTATACTGTCCCCCGTCCTGCAGGTGAATAGCACATCGGGTTCCTTAAATGTCACAAGCACGGGGATGGTATCGAAGTCTGGTCCTGCAGATCAGATTTGTTGCAGCCAGCTTCCTTTTGCAGCATGGGCCACCAAGGGTGTCTTACAGGCTGAGTGGCTGCACCTGCTCCTCCCTGGTCCTCCCTCATATGCCTGCCTGTACCCTGCCCCACCCGCCCAGTGTGCGCGCCACTTCCTGATCCTGGACAACTCAACCGGCATTCAGCTGTACACCTACGAGGGGCGCCAGCTGTGCAACCCCAAGTTCCAAGGTGCGTTGATAAGGCCTCGATCGTGGACATGGGTGTCGGGAGTCGCAGCGGCATGTAATGTGAAGCCTGGGGGGCTGTAAATTTGAAATAAGCTGTGGTGAGCTTGGAATTATAGCCTCTATGATGTGTTGAAAAATATTGCACCCGCGAGCTGTCAACCATCCAGTGATGAATCCATGAGACAATCACTGGCATGGTGCGCCAATGTGCCCAAACACACACAACAGGTTTCACAGTGTTGTGGACACGCCGTTCAATCTGTGAACCTTGCTGACCACATGTAGCACCGCCTGTGGGCACTCAGGGCTGCACACCAAGCTGCTCAGCAAGAGCTTCTTGTGCGATCTGTCAGAACCCATTTTGTACCACCTATAGCATCTCTCAAAGCCTTCAAAATTTCTCAAACTGTTTTTGTATGTCCTGCTCAGGGCTGCGCACTGAGCTGCTGAACAAGAGCATGGTGAGCGTGTCCAACGACACCGTGGCCGTGCTGGACCAGCAGGTGACGGGCAGTGCCGTGCGTTTCTTCGACACTGCACAAGGCAAGCCCATCGGGGAGCCCTTCACGCACAACCTGGAGATCAGCGAGGTGGCGCTGAGTCAGGTAAGCGGAGGCGGCGGATTACTGGACATCTTCAGGAACACGGGTCAAGCATTCGTTGAAATACACCGCTGTGATTCATGCTACTCGGAGACAGAGCAGCGCGTATGCGTGTCGCTGGCTGTTTGGAGCTTCACCCCCTCCCAGATAAGAGCCTAAGATCAGAGCCCCTCCCAGGCTCCTCATGTCCAACCATCATGTGTTCATGTGTCTGCGAGTGTGGTCAGAGCCCTCTGTCGGCCTGTGATCAGAGCCCTCCTCGTCCACACTTAAGTGCTTGTCTTGTCCACACCCTGCTTGCAGACCGGCACCAATTCAGACCGCCAGCTGGTGTTCGTCGATCGCAATCGGGACATGTACATGATGCCTGTCATGAAGCGCACGGCGACCAAGCTGGCAGCCATGGTGGATAGCGTGTACTGGCACGACACCACCGGCATGGTGTCCGCCATCATTGACCAGAAGCTGGTGAGAAGCCACCATCCTTGACCAGAAGTTGGCGTGCAAATTATGTACCGAGGGAGAAGGGAGGTGCCTGATCCTGCGGCGTCCACATCGTTTGATCCTCCACTTTAACCCGCTTGGCCTGAAGCATGCAGCAATTGTGAGGCCTGTTTCGCCAATACGTCCTCCTGCAGATCTCTCACCCCGACCGCCCCTTCAATTTCCTTTTAGACAAGAGAGAAGGGAGAAAGAACGAAAGCTACGCCCAATATGGGCGTAGAGGTTAAGGAAACAGCGCAGCTTGTGGCCGTAGCCACATCGCGCCGTTACCATTGTGTTTACCATTGTGTTGTTCAGACGGTTTGGTACTACCCCAATGAGGCGTACGGCGACAAGGAGCTCCTTGCCAAGACCAAGTACGTCAAGTCGGACTCGGACTTTGGCAAGGCTGCCAACATTGTGCTGTTCACGGGCTCAAAATGCCTCATCCGTCGGTGTGACGGCGCGCTGGTCACCGTGGCCACCTCCCCGTACCCACTCATGCTGTATGACCTGATCTCGTCGGGTCAGTGGGACAAGGCAACGAGGCTCTGTCGCTTCATCAAGGTGGGGGGGCATGCAGTCTGAGGGGGATGCCAGGGGGGGCATCCGCATTTCTCAGTTCAGGATTGTTAAAATAAACTAGGGCATGGGACAGGTTATTGAGGGTTCACAGGGGGGGGGGGAAACGAAGGTCAACATGACAGGTTGTGCAATATTTGTTAATTGTGTTTGTGTGCTTGATTTGTTGATGTTTTGAATGTTGTGTGTTTCTGCTCGCAGGACCCTACTATCTGGGCTGCCCTCGCTGCTATGTCCATGGGGGCCAAAGAGCTCAACACGGCAGAGGTAGCCTTCGCAGCCATCGATGAGGTGGACAAGCTGCACTTTGTGCTCAAGGTGGGCTCAGGAACAGGCAGCAGCAGGGGTGCAGCAGGGCCACAGCTCCTGGCCTGACTGCTATGCATATCTTTGTGTGTGCCACAGAAGGGAGCAAAGTCAACAAAACAGCCAGCCAGCAACACTCAGCTGCAGCTATTGCCGCAGCCCCAGATTTTGTGATGCCCGTAATTTCTGGATGATTTCTTGGGGGGGATTTCAATCTGTGCTGCGCTTGGCAATTCGTGAAGACCACAACTTTCACGATTTTCCCGTTGACCTGCTTGCATGCTTGCCTTCAGGTTAAAATGATCCCGACAGAGGAGGGTCGCAATGCTGAGCTGGCGCTGTACAGGAGGAGACCGGACGAGGCAGAAGCTATCCTGATCCAGGTGGGCCCAAGGCGGACGATGCCATGAGCTACCGGTAGAAGACATAGACATATTTGAATGTTGTGCACAATCTTGAATTGAGGAAGCATAGTTAAGCGTGCCCGACACCAACCCAGTCAATGCATTTTTGTTGGAGGGTCCTTGGGGTTACCTGCCCATACAGATTGGTTTTAATTCACTGTAAACTGCTCTCCTGGTGCTCTTGGTGTTGAATTACTCAGGCCGGGCTTCTGTACCGCGCAATCAAGATGAACATCAAGCTTTTCCGATGGGAGCGTGCCCTGGATCTGGCACAACAGTACAAGCAGCACATCGACACCGTGTTGTGGTACCGCAAGCGATACCTGGTGGATGCCACAGGAGAGGAGTCCATCGTACGCTTCAAGGAATTGGAGGTAGGCTGGGACTGTTATGGACTACCTGTAATGGGTCTCATTTGATTTGGGCTGGATGGATTTAAGCCTTGCTTGTGAAATTTATGACGGGTCTGAAACTCTGACGGACTGCTGGCAGGGATCTTTTGTTTATATTTGTGTCTCCAATCCCAAAACCTGTCCTGAGTCAATAAACAAATTGTTGCAGATGCCATTGGACGAGGCTTCTATTAAGCAGAACATCAAGAACGAGAAGGTGCAAGAGGCACAGAGACCTGGTGCCAAGCGATATATTTGAAGGCTTCAAATGACATAAAAGGGATGACAGACTCTATCAATGACTAGGGTGCGTTGAGAGCCGTCACTGTTTTTTGTATCGTCCAAAACATCTGCATATGTAATAACCAGGGTAATAAGTTACCGCAGGCTAATATATTGACACCGGTTCACCTGTTACTATTTCTGATGGAAGCTTCCTAGGTCGCTTCTAAATTCCAAGTAGGCTGTACAGCCGATGTTGGTTAGCCCCGATATACCGACGAGCACAAACAAGGAGTAAACGCTTTAACCCCCTGCCATCATGCTCAGTATTTTCGTCTCACTCAGCCTACATATGCAATATTTCCTGACGCAGAGGGCCTCCAACCAGAGAGCCTCCAACATCTCATTATCATTAAAGCAGAGGACGGATTTAAGCCGCAAATCCAAACTCAGATCTGACCAGGGGATCTGACGCATTCATGCCCAGAAAGTCCGACTTTCTGGGCATGCAAATATGACTTTCAAAGTCATAGAGTCAGGCTCACACATTTTTGAATTTAAGTATTACACCCCGTTTCTGATTGATGGAGAAACTCGTTATCTCGTGGAACAGATATGGAGGAACTATTGAAAACTTGCGTGTTCTTCCTCCACTCTTGTTTCCTTCATCAACCAGAAACGGGGTGTAATGAGATCACTTCCGCGGCAATTCAGTCGAAGTGACGAGACGAGCGTCTCGTCGGGCCTGCCATTTCTTCAAACAAGGGCAACAATCTAGGCTCATCACTGGAACCGGTCGAGCATAGATAGCGCAATGCACGCCTCTATGGTCGGGTGAATCTGGGGACCATGTTGTCTTTGACACTACTGGTAAGATCTCGCCCCCTTGATCACGATACACCGACGGCAGCGTTTAATCTTGTGCGATTGGCTGTTGCTGCAGCTACAGCTTCTAGGTGCAGCCTCGGTTCTATCACAGGCTACACCAGGACAAACCAAGAGGCACCCTTTCATACTAACCGAGGAGTCTCCCGCCAACCAGCGCTGCGTATCGACGCAGGGGTCATGGTGCATGGACTTTCATGAGCAGAAGGTCCGAGCCAATGCTGTTCGTCAGGCTAACGCGTTCATGCAACACCTGCCACGCTGCTCCAACCAGCCTCTGAGCATGAACCTCAATTTACCAGGCATGCGCTGTAGTTCGTATAACATACATGCACTAGGCTCACCATGATTTATCCCCATCTTGCATATGCAGGAGGTTGCATGGAAGGCTGCTCCGCGCGGCAGCAAACAATGCGTTGATAACTGCAATGGTGTTGGGAACTGCAACTATGACTCTGGGCGGTGTGAATGCACTGCTGGCTGGAAAGGGGATGACTGCAAGACAGTGAGTGAGGTCATATCTTTACACACGTGGGTCACGCAGCATGTCGACATTTACAGATTGGACAACCTGTTTCAAGAGGATGTTTAGATGAGCTTTTGCAGATCATACATCCCTGCATGCAATGTATGATTACAGTGTTCAGTTGTTCACCACTGGTTCTGATGCCTTCTGATGCCTTCTGATGCCTGTGGTGCGGATCTAGGTTCAGAAGCGGCCTTGTACCAATAGAATACGAATGCCTTATTCCACGGAGGACACACCTTACGGGCACATTGATGAGGACGGGAGGGACCTCAACTGGTCAGCCTTGGAGACCACAAACTCCCGCTGTGCAGGTGAGATATGTTTTTGATGGTGGGTCATGCGCGGTCGCTTACACAGGGGGAGGGAACCAGGCAGAGGTATGAGGCTAATCATGGCGGTAGGAAGGTGCATAAAATCCTCATCAATCACCTTCAACCATCTATGAAGGTCCCTGATTATCCAACCAATGTTCCGGCAGATCCAAAAGGACTAGTAACCCAGCAGCAGCAGCAGGAGTCTGTCTCCCATTGTGCTCCCTCTTTTGACCAATGCCAGCTGTTTTGTCCAGATTCAAGGCCACCATTGGCAGGCCAAATCTGGACCGGCCTACGGTCTGTGCCCTAAGCAGCAGGGCCGTTCACATCTGGGGCCTTCATCCGAAGGCCGGAGAAAATGGAGCCGAGTCATGGAAATTGGAACACTGACCAGTGTTCGACCTGCAGGCATCTGCGATGACACCATTGGCATGTGCTGGTGCGACGGCCCACATGGCCGCATCAACGCTCCAAAGGGCTCTCCACCCGGGACGCCCCCGATCAGGAAGGGACGGCCGATGACGACCACTGAACAGCAGCCTCGTGAAGTGGGTGACGAGCACCTTCAGGGGGAGGGTAGATTTGATGACTTGGCTTTCAAGCTTGTGGTCTGGTGGTTTGTTTAGGACTGCCACCAGACCTAAACAAATCATCAGCTTTTCGATGAAGCTGCTGATTTGCTTAGGACTGTGGTGGCAGACCAGTTTGAATGTTATGATAATTCTGAGGGGAGCAACGAAATCAATTGTACACTAGTTTTCCAACGTGGAATTTGTCCACAAGGGGCAATTTGAATCGTTCAGATAGATGAACTACGATTGTTGAAGCAAACACGAACTCTGATACCATACAAATTGGTGAGTGACTACCCGACTACCGGTACAGAATTTTATGGCGGCTGCCCCCTGCAGAGACTTAGAGCTAGGATTGCAAGTGCAGGCCAATATTCATTTCAGTGCGCAGCATTCCATCTGAAGGGATCCGCTGGACGGTCACCACTGGGCCGATTGGTACCCAAGCTTGACCAGCATAAAGCTGGTGGCCCGAGCAGCAGGGCTTGCTGCACCAACCCACTATGGCCATAGGCCCTGATGTAGCCGACTTGTAGCTTGAGTGTGTTGAAACAAATATTGGTGCAAGCTGCTGCTGCTGCTGCTTCTGTTTTACCCCACCCTTCTCAGACACGTATGAGTCACACGTGTATGCTTACTGTATTGTCGCGTAAAATCTGCCCCTGGCTTTGCTGCTTGTTTTCGCGCCCTCTGCAGGATAAGGATGGGAAGCCGGTCCCCTGGGGCAACAGGCCATACGAGGGCCTGTTTGGAGCCACGGGTTGGTGCGTGGTATCTTTGAGGCTGGGTCATGCAAGGGCATTGGTTACCAGCTGGGTTTATTTGAGCATCCCTCAGCTACACTCCAACTGCATCATAGTCCCGGCCGGAGGTGGCCTGGTGTAGCATGCCCTGTTGCTTGGTCCACCAGCCCTGGCCCGGTCAAGTTTTGGTCCCCATCGGCCCCGTAGTGTCTGCACGAGTGGCGGTCCCCTGCTGGTGGTCTAGTGCGCGCTAAAACACACACCCTGCTGGACTCCTGGAATATGTGATAGGGTCCATGTCTCTGATCTGACCTGGGTAAACACGCCATCAAATAGGATGTCATACACATTGACGATTGGTCTCTGGCCGCTGTCCTCTCCTCAGGTGCATGGCTGACGAACCAAGCGAGCGATACCCCTGCATCATTGACGGGTTGACGGGCCAGTACTGCGACGAGCCTGTGGAGGAGTTCTGCATCAACCAGTGCGGTGGACACGGGAGCTGCAATCTAGGCTTCTGCAAATGTGACCCAGGTTAGAAGACCGGCCTGGAAACATATTGGGAGGAGGAGCTGCTGTGTTGGTGCCACGTGGTTAGATTTCAAGTGCTCCCGCGCCTCCCTACCCTGCTTCGGGGTGCATAGCTACTTGATTCAGCAAGTATCAGCTACAATTCAGCTACATCACGGCTGATGGGGCCTGGTGCAGCAAGCCCCGCTGATTGAGCCGCCGATGGTAGGCTGGTCAAAGCTCGGTCCCAATCGGCCCAGGTGCCGCCGCCCGGCCAACCCTCATAAAGGTGTTTTCGCGAGCAGTTAAATAAACATTGTTGTGTGTATGATTGCATGCCCATCACCTTGCCTCTAGGCTGGTACGGTCACGACTGCTCACGCAAGGCAGCCGGCCTGCCCATGGAGCCCAGCCGCATCAACGATGTGCCCTGGCTGAAGAGAGACGTCAAAGAGGCGGTGGCCGCACTGGATCCGCCTCCCAAGGCCACTCGCAAGCACCCCCTCATCTTTGTCTATGACCTGGAACCACTCTTCAGCCAGAGGATGCTGCAGTACAGGTAGGAAGAGGAAAAGAGGAGCATGCAGTACAGGTAGGAACAGGAGGATGCAGTACACGTAGGAAGAGGAGGATTATGTACGGGTAGGAGGAGGATAATGTAGTATGGGTAGGAAGAGGATGATGAAGGCCGGTAGGCAGAGGATGATGCAGCACGGGTAGGAATAAGAAGCTGTAGTACAGGTAGGAAGAGGAGGATGAAGTAAGGGTGGGAAAAGGAAGATGTAGCTCGGGCAGGATGATGAGGATGGAAGAGGACATTGCATTGTGGGTAGGCAGAGGATAACTGGGTACAGGAAGGTAGAGGATATAATACGGGTAGGAAAAGGAAGATGCAGCAGTTCGAGTAATTTGAGGTACCTTCAAAGTCTTATTTTTGTTGCTTCTTATCCTGCCCCTGCAGGCTCCTCCTTACTTAATCTTTTGGGGCCCCTGCAATATTTTCTATTTTAGGCCCTGCTTGGGGGGGGGGGCATAGGATTAAGCAAGGAGGGGTAGGAAAAAAAATCAAGCAGAAGATTGCCCCGATAAGATTCCCAAGATTTTGCTTGGTCTGCTTGTTTTTTTCCAAAAAGACCATGAGCAGCAGAAGATTTCCCCAGTACAGGTAGGGAGGAGGAACCGGTTAGTGAGGAACGCTGCAGTGCTGTGCAAAATAGCCCATCTCACCCCTGCTCTCCGCCCTAACATCAAGGTCTCAGATTTTGCTCTCCATCTGCCCTCTTCCCCCTCCCTTGCCTCCTCCCACATTGCCTCCTCATTTGCCCCCTCCCTTGCCTCCTCCTCCCACCTTGCCTCTTCCCCTTGTAATGCAGGATCCCGAGCTCTTGGTGCACTCATCGTCGGTATGTAGATGGGAACGCGACTTTGTTCACCGATCTTTGGGTGTATGCGGTGGACACTCTCCTGCACGAGCTGCTGCTGCAAAGCGAGCACAGGTGCGTACATGCAGGCGGCAGGGAGGCAGCTGATGGGAGCTGCAAACTGTGGGGTAGTGAAAGGGATCTATGGACTGTGGAGGTCCGCTTTTGGATCGCGTGCCATTCTTCATGTCACGCTTCTGCAACTGCTCTCTCAAAGTATCGCATGTATGGGCATCTTTATGGGTCCCTCGTTGGTCAGACTAGCTGAAACTTTTTATTTTCTCCGTCCCCGCCCCCTACCTGCTTAGGACCTTTGACCCCGAGGAGGCCGACTTCTTCTACGTGCCCCAGTACAGCACTTGCTTCATCTACCCCGTTCACGGCTGGGCGGACTACCCCTGGTTCCCTGTCCCAGGCCTAGGTGAGAAAAGCTATATGTCCTGTGCCTCTCTCTTTGGATGGGACTCCTCCCATATGGGATTTGCAAAATCCATTTCAAGCCAAGGGAAATTGCGCCATTTATTTAAAGAGCGTCGGTTCAAGCGGAGATGGTTTATCTTGAAATGGCACCGAAGCGCTCTGAAGCTCCCCTTGAAGAGTGGCATGATGTTGATCCTCGTGGAGCATCCCTCTGCCAGGCCTGCGCGTGCCTCAAGCCTCACACACGCCATATAATTAAACCCTAAACCCTGAACCCTTGACCCTGAACCCTGAACCCTATAGAAGACTTCCTGATGCCTGTTTCCTCCAGGCCTGCGCGTGCCTCACGCCTCGCACATGATCCTGGAGACCAAGCGGTGGATCCAGAAGAACTACCCGTATTGGGACAAACGCGGAGGCAGCGACCACATCTGGCTGTTCACGCACGACGAGGGTGCATGCTGGGTGCCCAACGAGGTCACGCCCTCCATCTGGCTCACGCACTGGGGCAGGTACGGGGTTTATGGCCCTTGTTGGCACAGGGTTTGGAGACGGGGGATGATCGGAGCAGGTGTGGGGTTTCAAACAATGGGAAGAGGTTATAGGTTTCAGGGCTAGTTTGCGGAGGAATGGGGTTCAGGGCTCAGGTGTGGTCACTCTGCCCGTCTGGGTCACGCAGGCACGCATTACTGCAGGAATCTCAGCTCAATATCCAAGCTGGGGAGGCTGCTTGCTTCTTGCTGATGAATATTTTGGATGTGCCTATGGCTCTCCTGACATCTTTATTCATTTTAGGATGCATTCATTCATGACCGCTGACATTCCTTTTCGGCTCCTCCATCGGGCCTGTGGGATCAGCAGCCTGGCCTAAGGCTGGTGGCCCAATTAGCAGGGCTTGAAGCACCCGGCCCCTCCAGCCGGTAGCCAAAATGTAGCTGAAGCGTAGCCGGAGTGAAGCTGAAGTGTAGCTGGAGTGTAGCTGAAGTGGTCGTAAGTTAACAGTCGCCGTGCCCACTTTCAGGATGGGCGTAGATCACACTAGCAATACAGCCTTCGCTGGTGATGACTACAAGGAGGAGCACACGAGTCACCGCATGCCGGATGGGTGGCACAAATACTTCAAGGGCCATGCCTGCTACGACCCCGTCAAGGTGGGCTGGGTGTGCGCAGGGGTGGACTGGGTGTGCGCAGGGGTGGGCTGGGTGTGCGCAGGGGTGGGCTGGGTGTGCGCAAGGGTGGGCTGGGTGTGGGCAGGGGTGGGCTGGGTGTGGGCAGGGGTGGGCAGGGGGTGGACTGGGTCCGGTCCTGACTTCCATTGAGGACGTCTCTGGTCCGCATTGCTGAGCAGCATGGACGCTGGCAGTGCCATGACTGACATCCGTGCTGTCATGGCAGTGGAGCCCGTGGAGTGCCCACACTAATTCCCACACCACCTGTTGGCTTTTTGTCACTGTCACGCTTTCGCTACTTATCTTCAAAACCATAGAGGGGGGAGACACCCTAACCCCTAAACCTTGTCCCAAACGAGTGTTCCTGATGGCTGGATACACAGGACCTTGTAGTCCCCTCGTTCAAGTCCCCCCTGCACTATCATCAGTCACCCCTCATGGGGGTCATGCCCAAGGAGCGGAACATCCTCTTATTCTTCAAGGTGGGTGGACCCAGTGAGAGGAGGGAGGGAAGGGGAGGGAGGGGGGAACATCCCTTTGTTCTTCACTGTGGGTTCATTCCAGTGAGAGGAGGGAGGGACGGAAGGGTTGAGAAGGGGGGTGGAGGGGAGCGGAAGATCCTCTTATTCTTGAAGGTGGGTTCATCTCAGTGAAAGAAGGGAGGGAGGGAAGGGGAGGGAGGAGGGAGGGGATCTGAACATCTCTCTGTTTTTCGAGGTGGCTGCACCCCAGTGAGCGGAGGGAGGGTAGGGAAAGGGAGGGAGGGGAAAGGGTGGGAGCGGAACCTCCTCTTATTATGAAGGTGGGTGCACCCCAGGAACAGGAGTGTGGGGACAAGGGGGAGGGAAATTCTTCTGTTCTGGAAAGTGGGTTCAACCAAGACGCACATAAGCCATCGCTCTGGAATGCTACGGCCAGGACATAAGACACGCTACAGCCAAGGAGGGTTTTGGCCTGAATCTATATGTGCGGCAGCCGAAGAGAGCGACATCCTATGTCGTTAAAGACCTTTATTGCGTGTCTGCAATTCGCGTGTCGTGCTGTCGGGAGATGCTGAGGAGCATTGTCTGCCCAGTAACAGCCAGGAGGTCTCTGTGGCAGGGGCTGCACAAGCTGTCCTTTGTTGTTGGACGCCTCCATCGTGGTGTTGCAGGGTAGGCAGGACATGTGTGCGTGTTGTACATCACGCAAAGAGTGTTTGCATGCTTCTTCCTCTGGGGCATGAAGTACCGGTACTAGCGGCACCTGACATTCTCTGATGGTACTTGCAGGGGGATGCCGGGAGATGCTGAGGAGCATTGTCTACCCAGTAACAGCCAGGGGGTCTCTGTGGCAGGGGCTACACAAGCTGTCCTTTGTTGTTTAACGCCTCCATTGTGGTGTCGCAGGGGGATGCCGGGGAGCACCGCCTGCCCAATTACAGCCGGGGCGTGCGGCAGCGGCTGCACAAGCTGTCCAAGGAGCAGGACTGGAAGGGCAAGCACAACGTGCTGATCGGCTCCAGGGACATCGTGGGAGACTACTCGGAGCTGCTGTCTCGCTCAAAGTTCTGCCTCGTGGCCCCAGGTGAAGACAGTGGAGGACTGGTGGCGGCAGCTTAGGAAAGCTCGCTTCAGCTACAGCTACAGCTATGTGGTAGCCGCAGGCTGGGAGGGCCTGGCGCAGGAAGCCCTGCTACATGGGGACAACCTGCCGCAGGCCGGTCGTGACTTGATCTCAGTTGTGGCTGCCGGGTGGACTCCCGAGGGTGGCTGGGTGCACGCTCCCCAGTTCTGCCTGGTGGCTCCTGATGACAGCGGTGGAGGACAGTGCTTCTTGGTATCAACTGGGAAGGTAGTGGCCACCGGGCGGCCTCCCAACGGTGGTCTAGTGCAAGCACCAAGTTCTGCCTGGTGGCACCTGATGACTGCGGTGAGGGACAGTGCTTATTGTTATCCAACTATCAACGGGGTAGGGAGTGGCCACCGGCGGCCTCCCAACGGTGGTCTAGTGCAAGCACCAAGTTCTGCCTGGTGGCACCTGGTGACTTCAGTGAGGGACCCTGCTTATTGGTGTCAACTGGGAAGGTAGTGGCCACTGGGCGGCCCCCTTATGGTGGTCTGGTGTGCCCTCCAAGGTCTGCCTGGTGGCACTTCGTGACTGCATTGGGGGAGGTTGGACAGGACTGGGGCTAGATCAGTTGCTGATCTGAATATTAGTGTTTCTCAAGATTGTTAGTAGTTTATGCAGAAACAGTCAGGGAACCTCGTCCCCTTTGCCGATTCCATCATCTGTTCGTTCGTCCGGCTAACCGTCGTGACCCTTTGACTCAAGGTGTGAAGGGGTTGGGGTGTAATGCGGCCTGAGCCCTTTGCCCCTTTTTACTCCAGGTGACGGCTGGTCTGCGCGAGCCGAGGACGCCATGCTGCATGGCTGCGTGCCCGTTGTGATCATGGACGGCGTGCACGTCGTGTTTGAGACCATCTTGGACTGGAGCAGTTTCAGCATCCGCATCGCAGAGGCTGACGTTGACCGCACGTTGGAGATCCTGCTGGCGATTCCGGAGCGCAAAGTCAGGTCGCTGCAGGCGCACCTGTCGCGGGTGTGGCACAGGTGAGTCCACCCACCGGCTGGGCAGACAGAAACCCATGGAAGTGCAGCGTTGCTTGTATTGCCAGTGAAGGCAGGCAGCACCACTATTGCTCAAAATTTCAAAGCGGTACTTTGCTTTTGTCTCCTTGGATTCCTTGTTAGGTTGTTCTGCACGCGCCAGCGGGGATCTCGCTCGCAATGCAGCAGTGGCGCACGCTGCCCCTCGTTGCCTTAGACGTGTAGTTGAGGTTCTACTTTGGTCCCACCAGCCCCTGCAAAAGGGGACCTCCCGCGCGTTTCAAAATCTGTACTGCCCCTCTCCTCCTTAAATGTTTTGCTGCGGAGCTTCCCCCAGTACCACTGTCGCCCCCTCTTAGGTTCCGCTTCCTGAATGGCCCTGCCCTGACGCTGGACGCCACCGGGAAGCTGGCTGACAACCTTATGGAAACTAATCGGACCATGAGGATGGAGAGGGAGCGGCTGGCTGAGGAGTCGACGAGGAATGGCGGTGCGGTTCAGAGCACGGAGGCCAGCTTGGCAGCAGAGGCTGGCGATCAGCCCATGGACCGAATCATAAACAGTGCAAGGGCCAAGCTGCCTCGACCCTTCAGGTGAGGGCACGTCCACAGCACACGTCCGCCCTCGTCTTTTTCTTTTGCTGTGCCTTAACAAGGTGTGAGGCTGGCCGCCCAACCCTACAAACCTGAGACCTTGTCCGAATAGGTGTGTATTTGTCCATCCTCGTCCATCCTCTTCCACACTTAAACTGGACACATCCGCTGTCACCATGAACCTGCTGAGAAGGTGACGGATTTGAACAAAAAGGATTTGAACAGATAGATTTGAACACAAAGTGCAAATCCTTCACCTTCACTGCTATGGTTGGCACTCACTGGCGGAGGCAACTGAGCTGCACACACAGCTCACCACCCGAATTACACATGCCCCCCCCAACCCTTGTGTAGGGGCGATCCTGTCGTAGACGATGCCTTCGGCACCATTATGCAATGGCTGCACTCACGGATCCCGCTCACCAGGTGAGGAACTGAATGATTGCAGTGGCGGGGGGAGGACAGCAGGTGGGGGCGGGCGCCAGCATGCATAGGGGGGGTCACTTTTCGAGCAGTCTCTCAGAAGCTCTTGTTGTTTGATGTCGTGATTTGTGGTTCTGATTCACTTCATCACTTGACTGCGTGCCCTCTCTTTCCTTTTCTGAAAAATCAGGGACCGGCCCAAGATCACCGTGCCGTACATTAACGTCACTTACAGCGATCCAACATTGGGCTTACCGCAATTCTTCACAGTTTAGAGCGGTGCCCCTTGCCCACGTGGCGATTCAATTGTTCTTTGAGACAAAACGTGATGCTTCAATTCGGTGTGCGTTCTGGCTGCAGAAGCAAAAACCTGCACAAGAAGACCCAGCATGCATCGGCATGGAAGATTTGTTGCAGTTTAATTGTTCATGGCTGCCCATGCGATATAATCCCACTCGGTTTGTTAGTCACATGTCAATGACGTTACACCTCTGGAATGTCACATGCATCCAAGGCATTCGTGTGGTAGCTGCCCCTTGTCAATTAGTTATGACTTGTTGTCAATTAGCGGCGGTTATTCTGCGGAGGTGCTTCAGAATGTCCTCAATCATTAGCATTTGTTAACACAGTCAGATCTTTTGGACTTGGATTATGCGTTGCGACAAGGCGAGTGCGTTGGTGGGAGGTGCATGGAGCAAATGCTGAATCTTCAGCGTAGCTGTCAAGCTGTCCCAACGCCTCCTGGCACACTTGCAACATGTATACAGTGCCTTTCAAGGCCTTATCCTTACGCTTGTTATTCACGGCCAACTGATCAGCCTTATCCTTACGCTTGTTATTCACGGCCAACTGATCAGCCTTATCCTTACGCCTGTTATTCACGGCCAACTGATCAGGCCAGCACCCTGGACACAGTCTTACCAGGTCTTACATATGGCATAAGCTGCGCTCAATATGGCCCCGCCTTCCCCCACAGCAGGAAGAGTGCACTTCTCATCCTAGCCCTTTGGCATCACATTCGTCAAAGCGATATGTATCATGGTGCCTCTGTCCAGCACGTCGGCCTGCAGGTTTTTATCATGCATCAATTGCAACAGCCCATTCGACCCAAAAGCATGAACCAGTTAGGGCACTGGCCGTGTCAAGCCAGGTTGCACCATCAGCATAAGTGGCAGAAGACTTGTCATACCCTGTGCTTGGCTTCGTGATGCATTGGCGCCACAAATTCCGAAGGAGAGGGGACTATTTTTGACATGCGCCGATGTGGCTGCATCAGACAGTCTCTAATACCTAGGAGCCCGTCCCACCTCCACAGCGGACTATGGATAATGAGTGTCACAGTATATTACCGTATACGTGACAGAACCGTTTAGACCGCAGTTAGCGGCCGCGGAGCCTCCGCAGCTTATCTGCGGAGTCTCCGGATTTGAACTGAGACCCAGAATCCCGCTTAAGTGTGAAGTGTAGCAGATTTCCCGTACTCAGTAAATAGGGCTTGCCGGGACCTTTGAATCCCGGCTTGCACGCTTGACACTTACTTCTTTCCTTTTAAGTGGACAGGCCTCTAATTGTAATCAGCAACGGCTATCATCCCAAGATATACCCTGTGAATACCAATAACGCCAGTACCACGAAGGCACGAAGACGATCAAGCCTGGTTCAGCCTCAGAGCCGACATAGCAACCTAGTTATCCTCAGCTAGATGCCCAGCCCGACCTGGGACACCGCCCGCAGTCTACGGCTACGACATCCCCCGCTTCACGCGGTGAGTGACTCAGCGACCCAACAGATCAGCTGTCTGAAGGGCAGCTCCGTGTCTGTCATCTAGAAGTTCCAGCCACAGCTTAACGCGCTGCGCATCCGCGGCCAGTGTGTAGTCACTGAGTCCGCCCGTAGGCGTCCGCCACTAAGTGGGGAAGAAGTCCGCCACGGACCTGAAGCAAACCTCTCGTGTCCACTTAAAAGGAACGAAGTAGTGGATCTTGCCTTATCAGCCTGACCCAACGAATCCTGCTAAAGGTGTATGTGCTGTGGAGCTTGGAATTTCTTTTTGAGACAGCGGATCTGCCTTGGACAGCTAGAAATCACTGAGCAGAGGATTTCTCATAGATATTCCAAGCCAATCCCTGCTTGCGCTGGGCATGGCAACCCAGAAGCAGACGTAGCTTGAAGATCAGGCTGTGGAGTTATAAACCCAGCTGATAGTGCCTGTGCACCTGGACTTGGACTTGGACTTGGCTGGCAGTCGGCTGACACGGACACGCGATGTCGAAAGTACAGTAGTAGGGGCGGTACCCAAGAGACGGAGACTCCCAGGCAGAGATATCCAGTTAGGGACTTCCAGTTACAGTTATCTTGTTAACAAGCTCTTGTCTGAAGTACAAGGAGCATGAGTGTACGGTGATGCACCGTATTTGTGAGTAGAGGACACCTCTCTAAGGTGCCCTGACCGGAGTTTGCGGTATTTACCATAGTATTGCAGTTACTGCTTTATGGTGCGACAGCTGTCACAGTATATTACAGTATACGTGACAGAACCGTTTAGACCGCAGTTAGCGGCCTCGGGGACTCCGCAGCTTCTCTGCGGAGTCTACGGATTTGAACTGAGACCTAGAAACCCGCTTACGCCGGTTGATTTGACAGATTGTACCGTATTCTGAATTGGGCCTGCCGGGTCCCTGTATCCCGGCAATTGCCTTGGCTAGTTACTTCGTCCCTTTCTAAAGGACAGACCTCTATCTGTAACAAGCACCGGCAGTCATCTGTGTATGAAGCCTCCTACGTTCACATAAGTCAGTACCTTTACTCAAGTCAAGACTAGCTCAGCTCCCGCTGAGATAGCTGGAGACAAGTACCTAGCAAGAGGCCCGAGACCCTGCCGAACAAGAAGTACGCAGTCCACGTCACGTCACCCTCACCGCGAGTCGCGCGGTAAGTGCCCTTAACATAGCCCAGCTGGATCGCGCCCAGACGGCCAGAAGGCCTGTGCTCCCTTAGTCAATTGCCATACAACCAAATAGCCGGCTACGCTGCTTAACTCGCTGAGCACTCGCAGCCAGTGTGTAGTCACTGAGCCTGCCCGTAGGCGTCCGTCACTGCCGTGAGGAAAGAAGTCCGCCACGGACATGAAGCGCACATCGCGTGTCCTTTAGAAAGGGACGAAGTGTCCTTTAGACATCGCGTGTCCTTTAGAAAGGGACGAAGCTAGTTACTTCGTCCCTTTCTAAAGGACACGCGATGTGCGCTTCAGGTCCGTGGCGGACTTCTTTCCTCACGGCAGTGACGGACGCCTACGGGCAGGCTCAGTGACTACACACTGGCTGCGAGTGCTCAGCGAGTTAAGCAGCGTAGCCGGCTATTTGGTTGTATGGCAATTGACTAAGGGAGCACAGGCCTTCTGGCCGTCTGGGCGCGATCCAGCTGGGCTATGTTAAGGGCACTTACCGCGCGACTCGCGGTGAGGGTGACGTGACGTGGACTGCGTACTTCTTGTTCGGCAGGGTCTCGGGCCTCTTGCTAGGTACTTGTCTCCAGCTATCTCAGCGGGAGCTGAGCTAGTCTTGACTTGAGTAAAGGTACTGACTTATGTGAACGTAGGAGGCTTCATACACAGATGACTGCCGGTGCTTGTTACAGATAGAGGTCTGTCCACTTAAAAGGAACGAAGTAAGTGTCAAGCGTGCAAGCCGGGATTCAAAGGTCCCGGCAAGCCCTATTTACTGAGTACGGGAAATCTGCTACACTTCACACTTAAGCGGGATTCTGGGTCTCAGTTCAAATCCGGAGACTCCGCAGATAAGCTGCGGAGGCTCCGCGGCCGCTAACTGCGGTCTAAACGGTTCTGTCACGTATACGGTAATATACTGTGACAGCTGTCGCACCATAAAGCAGTAAACGTGCCAATATGGTAAACTCCGGAATCTCCGGTAAAGGCGCCTTAGAGAAGTGTCCTTCTACTCATAAACACGGTACATTACCGTACACACAGACTCCTTGTACTTCAGACAAGAGCTGTTAACTGGCTACTGTAAGGTTCGGCCCTAGCAGGAAGTCTCTCTGCCTAGGGGTAATGTCTGGGTGTCCCTGTCTTGTGGGTACCGCCCCTACTACTTCACTCGCCCCCCGCTCCTCAGCGTTAAGCCTAAAGGGCATGCGCTGGGAGCCGGAAAAAGGGGTCGGTACTGAAAGAAAGAAACTTCTGGCAATATGTACACCTCAGAAGATCAAAATATCAAAGCAAATCTGCCTGGTTCAGGCCGTCCCCCGCATCTGCCTGGTTCAGGCTATTTTCAAAGCAAAATCTGTACGCCCAGAACTTGTCAGTTCCCTAACACTGAAGCCTCCTAAACATCTGACTGCAATCCAGCCAGTCGGTAAAAAATTCCCTGAAGAAAATCCACTGCAGGAAATGTGCTGCAGGACATCCACAAAAGGAAATTCACCAAAGAAAAAATTCACTGAAACCCGTGGCGGACCCTAGGTCCACCCACGGTTCTGCACACTTGACAAAGGCCTCTGGGACCCTGATCTCTCTCCTCTTCTGCCGCAGGCCTGTGATCTGTGACCAACAGGTCCCCCATTTCCAGGGCGAACTTCTCCCACAGCACCACCTGCTGCGTCAGCACAGTGATCTGCTCCTCATCGGTCATGCACAAGTACCCTGGCACAGTGATCACGAACTTGCTCAGCTTGACCCTGGTGGTCACTGGCAGCCCCTCATAGAACATGTGCGAGACCGAGTGCCTTCTGCCAAAGTAGTCCACTGCATCCCTCGAGATCTGCAGCAGCTCTGCTGTGGACAGTACTCTGTGCGCAAACGCCTCCACTGTCTCCTCTGGCTTGACCTCTGGATCCAATGTTGTTTTGACTCCCAGCTTGAGGTTGGTGATCGCGGATCTCTCATCCGAGGTCGGCTTCCCCACCTCCTCCTTTACCACCCTGATCCACAGGGTAAGCAGGGAAACCGCACAGCACTGCTCCTCTGCTGGAGCGGCCCACTGCCCCCTGATCCTTTCCACCTCCTTGGTGGCCCTGTCCCCTGCATGGGGCGCTGCCCTGATGGCCACCATCAACGGCCCCACACTGGCAGGCTTGTTGTTCCACAATCTGGCCAGGGATCGCACGAGCATGGCCATGGCCGAGGGTGACTGGCAGGATCCAACAATTTCCCCTGCCACCACGGCCAGCGCCGGTGGTTCATCCGACAGCGCCAGTCTGTTGTGTGATCCCCAATAGCCACACGCTTGGCAATATTTCTTGGCTGCAACCGCGCCCGGGTGTGACATATCCAACACCGGCACGTTGCCTTGGATAGCTGGGATTTTGGTATATTTGGCCACCCCTGCCAGCTGCAGGACCATCTGCTGCAGCAGCTGCATGTTCATCCTTGCCTGCTCCCTATCGAGCCTCTTCATTTCCTGGTCGCTGGGCTCCCGCCTGGCCCTTGGCCCGCGCCTGTCCGCTCCACCTGACCCCGAATTGTCTAAACTGGAGTCTGATCCAGATCCGCTACTGTCGCCCCCTGATGGGCTGCGACTGCGCTGGTACTTGCTGTTTCTGCGGCCAGCCCCATCCTGGGCTTGTCCGCCCCCGGACGACTGTCTGCCGGCCCCGCTCGCGGAGCCTCTGCTCCTCTCGGGTGGCGGCTGATCAGCCTCATCTCTGCTTTTTCTCTCCTCTGGGCCAGACTCCCGAGGCTGTGATCCTCTGCCGGATTCTGCCTGCCCCCTGGGCGGCTTCTGGCTTGGCTCGCCTGGCTGTGTCCTCCTGCCGTATTCTGCCGGCCCCCTGGGTGGCTCCTGGCTCTGCCAGTTTGGCTGTTCCCTGCCGTCTGCCTGCCCCCTGGGCGGCTCCTGGCTCTGCCAGCTTGGCTGTTTCCCTCCTGTGTAATTCCTGACGCAGGAATCAGATTGCGTTTCCCCTCTGGTTTCCTGCCTTCTTGGTCCACTGCTGCGCACACTGCCTGCAGGCTCGTCCTGTTGTGTTCCTCTTGCTGCGCCCTCTTGCCTTTTCCTCAGGGACTCCTCGATGTAATCCACCTGGGTTTCCTGGCATGTGTTCTCTTTGTCCTCGATTATGCGCAGGAGTGCAGAAGACTCTTGCCTGTTTGCTCTGCGCGTTGCTACGCCTTGCTCAGCCATCCTGGCCAGCGATCGGCTAGTCAACTCCGCCCTTTCGCTGGCGGCTGGGCTACTGGCCCTGGGCTCTTCCCTGCCCCTTGGCCGCCCCCTGAGGCTTGGCTCGCTGCTGACCTCAAAAACCTCAGATCTGAGTGTTGGGGTTGGCGCGGTTCTTGCTTGCTGCTGCCACCTTTGGACTTCCCTGAGCTCCTCAGGCCGCTGCCCCGCTGTTTCAAATCCTTCCCATACCTGGTCCTCCTCATCTTCTGGCTCAGATGCAGGTTCCACCTGATGTCCTGTTACCCCGTCGCACCATTCATTTGCGAAGGCCTTAACAGCAAGGGCTGCTTCGCGTCCTGCCCCTCCCTTGGACATCTGTCCAAGGGCGGCCAACAGCATTGCCCTGTCCTGCCCGGTGTGGGAAATACCCATCATGGCTTTTGTTGCCCATCCTCGCAGATGATGGGCCCTGAACTCCTCGATGGCTGTGACTTGGTCCTGGAAATGCAAGAACGTCCTGGAGCAAACTTGCTTCCACAGGTCTGTTGCCCACTGCAAAATTCCTGCCCAACCGATCGGTCCTTCTGACTCCTCATTGCCGCACACTACTCCCCCAGTCCCGGAGCGCTCTGGCTCTCTAGGTCTGGTATCCTGCGCCTGTGCTGTACCTTGATAAAATCCGCGCAGGATTTCCTTGTGGCTGCCGCCTGCTCGCATCTGGCTGCTAGATCCCTCCTTGGGTGTCTGCACAGGTCTGCCCACACTGGGCGTAAACTTGGACAGCGGCGTCCCGTAAACTGTGGATCCCGCCCCTCTTTGAACCGGCACCCTGCGTGGTCGCATTGGCTGCCTTGGGCGCAGCCCTGTCACTGGCTGCCGCCCCTTCTCTTCTTGTATCGGATCAGGCAGCTCTTCCTCAGATATTAGGTCAGCCCACGGCTTTCCCACCGGTACAGCTGACTTTTCCTGTGGTTCTTTGCTGCTCTGCGGGGCCTGCCTGGTCACAGCAGGCTTGATCTCAGCTCCCTCGCGCTTGATCTCTGCATCACTGGCCTCAGCCGGGTCCTCACCTGGCTCCAGCCCCCTCTGGATGTTGGCATCCATGAGGTGCTCACATGCACTGTCGCTGTGCTCGCACTCGAACCCGCAGAACATGCATACTCTTCCGGGGTAATACCTCATGGCCTGACGCATGGCATTGCGGGTGTCCATCTGCTGCTGACGGTCACCTGTTGCGCAATCCTCCCAGAGCCTGGCCAGCTCCACATCTGCAGGCACCGCAGCAGGGAATGCTACCAGGCACACATTCCTGCTGCTGCTGTTGTTTACGGGTGCTGGCACCGGAGACCTGCTGCTCCTAGCTTCATCCACGTCACTGTCAGCTGCCCTGTCTTGTGGCAACAGCGTCTGCAGTTTCTTTGTCAAGCGACGCTTCATCATCCTCAGCTGCCTGGTCATTCTCAGCTGCCAGGCAATCCCTGGCTGCCTGGCCATCCACAGCTTCCTGGCCATTCCTTTGAGCTTCTGCTGGTACCAGTTCACCTTTTCCCTCAGCATGGGTATGGAGATTCCCTGCTCCTCTGACCCCTCAGGATTCTCTGCCGCCTCCAGCTGTTTGCTGGCCTGCTGGGCCGCCCCTGGTTCTGATATTGGCACATGGACCCCTCCTGGAGCTGCTGCCACTGGTGGTGTGACAGGCCCATCCTCTTCTGGCTGGTGCATCTGCACCAGCACCGGCGCCTGCCTGTGCTCGTGGTCCTCAACCTCACTTGGTCCAACTGGTCCCTCAGCCACCTGTTGGTTCAGCTTCTGCTCCCACGGATGCAGTTGGTCCGGCTCGCAGCCGCCGGCCACCACAGGTGTCACATGGGCTGCCTCCCTCGACAAACACAAACGTGACGCCTGCACCTGCAGTTGGCCTGGCTCACAGCCAGCGGCCGCCACAGGTTTCACATGGGCTGCCTCCCTCGGCAAACACAGCCGTGACGCATGCACCTGCAGTTGATCTGGCTCACAGCCACCGATCCCTACAGGTGTCACAGGAACTGCCTCTCTCTGCAAACCCAGCCGTGACGCCTGCACCTGTAGTTGGCATGGCTCGCAGCCACCGATCCCTACAGGTGTCACAGGAACTGCCTCTCTCTGCAAACCCAGCCGTGACGCCTGCACCTGCAGTTGGTCTGGCTCACAGCCAGCGATCCCTACAGGTGTCACAGGAACTGCCTCCATCTGCAAACACAGCCGTGACGTCTGCACCTGCAGTTGGCCTGGCTCACAGCCACCGGCCACCACAGTTTTCACAGGAACTGCCTCCTTCTGCAAACACAGCCGTGATGCCTGCACCTGCAGTTGGTCTGGCTCACAGCCACCGATCCCTACAGGTGTCACAGGAACTGCCTTTCTCTGCAAACACAGCCGTGACGCCTGCACCTGCAGTTGGCTTGGCTCGGAGCCACCGATCCCTACAGGTGTCACAGGAACCGCCTCTCTCTGCAAACCCAGCCGTGACGCCTGCACCTGCAGTTGGTTTGGCTCGCAGCCACCGGTCACTGGTTTGGGTGAAAAAGCATTCCCTATCGGAACACAGTTGATCAGGTGCAGCTGCTCGCTAGCTACCGGGCTATCCTGCCTGGGTGAGCCGGCACTCTCTGCCGTAATACAGTTGATCAGGTGCTCAGTGTCCAAGTCCAGGTGCAAGTCCAAGTCCAAGTCCAAGTCCAAGTCCAAGTCTGTGTCCGTGTCCGTGTCCGTGTCCGGCACGGACACGGCCCTGGCTGCCCCGAGTTGTACTTACAGTTGATCAGGTGCTCAGTGTCCTTCAAAAGGGACAAAAGTGGTATTGCAGCCTGATCAGCTGCTTGCCAACGAGTTCCTCGCTGAGGGAAGCTAAGCTTGTCTGACCTGGAATATTTTTTTGAATTGTTCGCCTTGGACAGCTTGAAAAAGCACCTCTATCTGTCGCTGCATTCTGCTTGGGCTTTTCGCGCCAAATTAGATCTTGCAAACTCCAGCTGTGAAGAGCCTTGGGGAGAAGCTCGAAGATCCAGTTGTGGAGTTATAAACCCAGCTTGATTCCCTGTGCATTGAGCGTGGCAGCTTAGTGTTGAGTCCAGGAGAGGCTTGAAGAACTGGCTGGGGATTTATCCTGCAGATAATTACCTGTATGACTGCAGATTGAGATCAGGTGGATCCAATCTTTCATCATTGACAGAAGTGAACTTGTGGATAGAACATCCAGGTTTGAAATTTTGTGGGTGTACCAAAGGATCCCCGCAGGACCGCAGAGCTGAACGGACACTACGCAAGAGGATACCTCCGCGTAGGACGCGAGACATCCACGCGGGACGTGTGCCATCTAGAAGCAGCCCAGCCAGCAAAGGTGGGAAGTACTAAAAAGGGCGAAGGAGGATTCCGCCAGATTAGAAATTAGCAAGCAGAAAAAAGGGCGAAGGAGGATTCCGCCAGATTAAAATTAGCGAGCAGAAAAGAGGGCGAAGGAGGATTCCGCCAGATTAAAATTAGTGAGCAGAAAAGCAGAAAGGCGAGGCCTACCCAGCTTAATCCCATGAGCCAATAGAAAGGGACGCAGAGACCTAGGCAGTGGGCCAGAATACGCGACGCAGAAGAGGCTGATGAGAGTGGCAAGTGCTGCGCAGTGCGTTCAAAAGGAGAACGGGACGATGCCCCGTGGTGGAAGTCAGGTGATCAGGAAACCTGCAGATCTGCGGGCGGTGGGTGAAGCAAAAGCCGCCACTGCGGAATGGCCCCCAGTAAAAAGGAAGGAGGATCTGGCTCAGCCAATAGGGTGGAACAGGCTAGGGCAGTGGGCCACTGGAGTGTGGAAAAGTGTGTGTGACGCAGAGCAGGCGGGGTTAAGCAGTCTGGCTGTGCCCCTGCAGCGCGCACCCTTGGAGGCATTGACCAGGTGTATGGAGCAGCCAGGTAATCAGGTGTCCCCCAACGGCTGGTCCATGTTTGATATCCTCAGCAGTGACAGTGAGCCAAGTCCCAGGCACCTGATCAACTGTATTACGGCAGAGAGTGCCGGCCCACCCAGGCAGGATAGCCTGGTAGCTAGCGAGCAGCTGCACCTGATCAACTGTATTACGGCAGAGAGTGCCGGCCCACCCAGGCAGGATAGCCCGGTAGCTAGCGAGCAGCTGCACCTGATCAACTGTGTTCCGATAGGGAATGCTTTTTCACCCAAACCAGTGACCGGTGGCTGCGAGCCAAGCCAACTGCAGGTGCAGGCGTCACGGCTGGGTTTGCAGAGAGAGGCGGTTCCTGTGACACCTGCAGTGACCGGTGGCTGCGAGCCGGGCCAATTGCAGGTGCATGCGTCACGAGCTGGGTTTGCAGAAGGAGGCAGTTCCTGTGAAAACTGTGGTGGCCGGTGGCTGCGAGCCAAGCCAACTGCAGGTGCAGGCGTCACGGCTGTGTTTGCAGAGAGAGGCAGTTCCTGCGACACCTGTAGGGATCGGTGGCTCCGAGCCAGGCCAACTGCAGGTGCAGGCGTCACGGCTGGGTTTGCAGATGGAGGCAGTTCCTGTGACACCTGTAGAGATCGGTGGCTCCGAGCCAGGCCAACTGCAGGTGCAGGCGTCACGGCTGGGTTTGCAGAAGGAGGCAGTTCCTGTGAAAACTGTGGTGGCCGGTGGCTGCGAGCCAGGCCAACTGCAGGTGCAGGCGTCACGGCTGTGTTTGCAGATGGAGGCAGTTCCTGTGACACCTGTAGAGATCGGTGGCTCCGAGCCAGGCCAACTGCAGGTGCAGGCGTCACGGCTGGGTTTGCAGAGAGAGGCAGTTCCTGTGACACCTGTAGGGATCGCTGGCTGTGAGCCAGGCCAACTGCAGGTGCAGGCGTCACGGCTGGGTTTGCAGAGAGAGGCAGTTCCTGTGACACCTGTGGTGACCGATGGCCACGAGCCGTGCCAACTGCAGGTGCAGGCGTCACGGCTGTGTTTTCAGATGGAGGACGTTCCTGTGACACCTGGGGTGGCCGGTGGCTGTGAGCCAGGCCAACTGCAGTTGCAGGCGTCACGACGGTGCTTGCAGAGGGAGGCAATTCATGTGACACCTGTAGGGATCGGTGGCTGTGAGCCAGGCCAACTGCAGGTGCAGGCGTCACGTTTGTGTTTGTCAAGGGAGGCAGCCCATGTGACACCTGTGGTGGCCGGCGGCTGCGAGCCGGACCAACTGCATCCGTGGGAGCAGAAGCTAACCAACAGGTGGCTGAGGAACCAGTTGGCCCAAGTGAGGTTGAGGACCACGAGCACAGGCATGCGCCGGTGCTGGTGCAGATGCATCAGCCAGAAGAGGATGGGCCTGTGACACCACCAGTGGCAGCAGCTCCAGGAGGGGTCCAGGTGCCAATATCAGAACCAGGGGCGGCCCAGCAGGCCAGCAAACAGCTGGAGGCGGCAGAGAATCCTGAGGGGTCAGAGGAGCAGGGAATCTCCATACCCATGCTGAGGGAAAAGGTTAATTTGTACCGGCAGAAGCTCAAAGGAATGGCCAGGCAGCTGTGGGTGGCCAGGCAGCCAATAATAGCAGTGAAGATGAGGATGACCAGACAGCTGAGGATAGTGAAGCATCGCTTGGAACATGCCAAACAGAACCTACAGGCGCGGCTGCCTACAGGTGAGGAAGAGGAAGAGCAGCAGCTGCAGCAGACAGCCATGGTTACATGGCACGTGGCACTACCCGGGGGGCACGGGGCTGAGCAGGCCAGCCATGAGGCGAAAAAAGAGGCACAGCCGCCGCAGCACCAGGAGTGCATGCCCAGATTGCCCAGGCAGGAGGGCTTCCGCTCAGCAGAGCCGTGCAGGCCGGTGGGTCAAGCCAGCCCTAGCCTGAGTCTGGGCCCTGACGGCTGCAGCAAGTCCAGCCAGGCAATGGCAGGCAAGGCAGCTGACAGTGACGTGGAAGCAGCTAGGAGCAGCAGATCTCCGGTGCCAGCACACGTGGACGACAGCAGCAGCAGGAATGTGTGCCTGGTAGCAATCCATGCTGCGGTGCCTGCAGATGTGGAGCTGGCCAGGATCTGGGAGAATTGCGCAACAGGTGCCCGTCAGCAGCCGATGGACATCCGCAATGCCATGCGTCAGAAGAGGCAGAAGAGGCAGAAGAGGAGAATGAGATGGAAGAGGAGGAAGAGGCGGATGAGGAGGAGGAGGCGCGAGAGGCTTCTTGGAGGAAGAGACTTTTTGGAGAAAGATATTCCTTGGATGAAGAGAAGCCAATGTCACCCAGCGAGCGGTCCATAAATGGGCCAAGGTGGCGCTAGGCTTCCAACAAAGAGGAGGAGTCAGCCCTTGCGGGGTTTATCGACACCTGATACTCAGGGAAGGCCGAGCCCAGAGCGGCAAGGCCGCTGAGCACGTGACGCTACCCGCGCCGTAACTGGCTAGGAGCGGGCAGGCGCCTACAGAGCAGAAAATGCAGACGCAGCGCGGCTTGTCCTAGTACCCGGCAGGCAGTGGGCCGGCAGCCAGCGGACCGAAGACGGAAGATGCAGGATTGGAGTTAAAGCTATCGCAGCAACATAGTGAAAATTTGTTTCTCAAACACCGTAGCAGCAAGGCTACGGTAGTACATATGTTATGAAGATGATGAGCGAGGAGAATTAGTCAACTCGGGCGATGATAACACAGCAGGGGGCGGATCACGCTGCTACGGCACACATTTCCTGTGGCCATTGAAGACCAGGCGGCTATGGCGCAGTGGGGCGAGAGCAGCGGTTGTTCTTAGCTTAACCTGATAACTTTGAAAATTTCTCTGTTTGCTAGCCAGTAGTGGGCTGAACAGCCTGGATTTGGAGGATTCTGCGCATTGCGCTTCAGCTGAGACTCGGTGGATTTTTTTAATTCTGATTGAAGAAGGCCTGAACCAGGCAGATTTGCTAAGACGATTTGAGCTTCTACGTACATATTTTCCAAAAGTTTAAAGATTCTGATTTCTGATGGTTTCTGATGACTTCTGATGGTTTCTGATGATTTTTGATGGTTTCTGATGGTTGCTGAGGGTTTCTGATGGGTTCTGACCCTTTATTGCCTGCAACCAAGCATGACACTGGTGACGGTACCGGATTCTGTGTGCCCCGATCAGGCCGGAGAGAGGTCAGGGTCCCAGAACCGTGGGTGGACCTAGGGTCCGCCACGGGTTTCAGTGAATTTTTTCTTTGGTGAATTTCCTTGTGTGGATGTCCTGCAGCACATTTCCTGCAGTGGATTTTCTTCAGGGGATTTTTTTTTTTACCGACTGGCTGGATTGCAGTCAGATGTTTAGGAGGCTTCAGTGTTAGGGAACTAACAAGTTCTGGGCGTACAGATTTTGCTTTGAAAACAGCCTGAACCAGGCTGATGTGTGTATATAGCCTGAACCAGGCAGATGCGGGGGACGGCCTGAACCAGGCAGATTTGCTTTGATATTTTGATCTTCTGAGGTGTACATATTGCCAGAAGTTTCTTTCTTACAGTACCGGCCCCTTTTTCCGGCTCCCAGCGCATGCCCGATAGGCTTAACGCTGAGGAGCGGGGGGGCGAGTGAAGTAGTAGGGGCGGTACCCACGAGACAGGGACACCCAGACTTACCCCTAGGCAGAGAGACTTCCTGCTAGGGCCGAACCTTACAGTAGCCAGTTAACAGCTCTTGTCTGAAGTACAAGGAGTCTGTGTGTACGGTAATGTACCGTGTTTATAAGTAGAAGGACACTTCTCTAAGGCACCTTTACCGGAGATTCCGGAGTTTACCATATTGGCACGTTTACTGCTTTATGGTGCGACAGCTGTCACAGTATATTACCGTATACGTGACAGAACCGTTTAGACCGCAGTTAGCGGCCGCGGAGCCTCCGCAGCTTATCTGCGGAGTCTCCGGATTTGAACTGAGACCCAGAATCCCGCTTAAGTGTGAAGTGTAGCAGATTTCCCGTACTCAGTAAATAGGGCTTGCCGGGACCTTTGAATCCCGGCTTGCACGCTTGACACTTACTTCGTTCCTTTTAAGTGGACAGGCCTCTAATTGTAATCAGCAACGGCTATCATCCCAAGATATACCCTGTGAATACCAATAACGCCAGTACCACGAAGGCACGAAGACGATCAAGCCTGGTTCAGCCTCAGAGCCGACATAGCAACCTAGTTATCCTCAGCTAGATGCCCAGCCCGACCTGGGACACCGCCCGCAGTCTACGGCTACGACATCCCCCGCTTCACGCGGTGAGTGACTCAGCGACCCAACAGATCAGCTGTCTGAAGGGCAGCTCCGTGTCTGTCATCTAGAAGTTCCAGCCACAGCTCAACGCGCTGCGCATCCGCGGCCAGTGTGTAGTCACTGAGTCCGCCCGTAGGCGTCCGCCACTAAGTGGGGAAGAAGTCCGCCACGGACCTGAAGCAAACCTCTCGAGTGAAGTAGTAGGGGCGGTACCCACGAGACAGGGACACCCAGACTTACCCCTAGGCAGAGAGACTTCCTGCTAGGGCCGAACCTTACAGTAGCCAGTTAACAGCTCTTGTCTGAAGTACAAGGAGTCTGTGTGTACGGTAATGTACCGTGTTTATGAGTAGAAGGACACTTCTCTAAGGCACCTTTACCGGAGATTCCGGAGTTTACCATATTGGCACGTTTACTGCTTTATGGTGCGACATGAGGGACATCACCTTGGCCAGGGCTACTGGGGCTGCGTACGTGGACTGCAGATCCGAGGATGTCTACGAAATTTAAAACAATACGATGGCTAGTGGCCACATGGTACAAATGGTACAACGTAAGGTAGTCTCATTGTTCGGCCCTGGCTCGCAGCAACACAACATAAAAGGATCCCATCCCACTCAAAAAGACAGATCAGACAGGTAGACGCCCCACATGAAAACTACTGCCTTTGTGCAGCCTGAAGAGGCTTGGCAGCTAGCTCTGATTCTAACATGTTGGACTGTACGAGTCCCCTGGGGCAGAGTGGACATACGCTCTAGATCTGGCAGAGCAGATCCGGAACTCACAAACCTCGCACTAGCTAAGTCGACTGCAAAATTATAAAATCGCAAAAAAATTATAGAATCGCTATAAGAGGCAATTGTTAGTTTCCGCCAAACCGATCCGCCGGCATCGTGCTTTCAAGCTGTTCTCACCCCTCATCATCTGTAGCAAATAAACAACCGGGAAGGGGGGGGGGTCCTGCTTTTTCGCTCACTGCCTTTCCTAGTTTATTTGTGCTCGCAGCAGTTTGCGGGCACCTATCCCATGCATAAAATATGATGCTCTGCTCGACTGTACACTCTCCAACCCTGACTAGCCTTCCCAAACCAGGTCAACGCACTACGAGTCAACAACGGTTCTTGCACACAACCCCTATGTGCCTATAGGCCTAGTGCAAGGCTGCAAGCCTCAGGAAATGTTAGCATATCCCATTCCTAAAAACGTCAACTCCTATTCACCGGAACCATTATCTCACCTCAATGCGCTGACTCAGCCTGTTCCATGAAGGTAGTTACGATTATCTCATTGCAAACCTGACTAAACCCAGTGGCAGGTGACTAAACGGCCTCCTCCTCCTCAGTCCGCCTGAAAACCGGTCTGTACGCCAGCACCAGATCCCTCCGCAGCACCCGCGGCAGCTGATCGCTCCTCGCTGTCCTCATCGCCTTCATATAGCACAGCACATCTCCCGCCACCTGCCACGCCATGGCCAGGGATGGAGCGCGGGACGAGCCAGGTCGGCTTTGATGGCTGCGTGCCTTGGAGTACACAGCCCTGTGGCAGGAGGAAGAGCAAATATAAGAATTCCTGAATGAAGCGCACTGTCTGGGAGGATGAGCAGCGAAACGGTGTGGGTGCTGCTGCGGTGGCCGCTTCTTAAAACAGGCACGCCTGCGACCTTGGAGATTCGTAAGGGGGGCGTCAGTGCATCAGAATCCACCCACATGCTCATCCGACAATACTCACATTCTAAGGGTATGGATGCCAGTGTATCTAATAAAAAAAATGGTATGATGTACCTTACAACCCCATCCGAGATGATCCATCTTGCCTGTACGCTTATTTAAAACGAGTCCTCTCACTTTTGTGTGCATCACGATTAGCTTAAGCTTGTCTAAGATGAGTCCTCCAACCCGTTCGAGCATCATAATAAGCTTTTGCTCATCCATAATAATAAGCTTTTGCACATCCAAGATGGGTCCTCCCACCCGTTCGAGCACCACAAGGAGCTTTTGCACATCCAAGATGGGTCCTCCCACCCGTTCCAGCACCACAAGGAGCATTTGCTCATCCAAGATGAGTCCTCCCACCCGTTTGAGCACCACAAGGAGCTTTTGCTCATCCAAGATGGGTCCTCCCACCTGTTTGAGCACCACAAGGAGCTTTTGCTCATCCAAGATGGGTCCTCCCACCCGTTTGAGCACCACAAGGAGCTTTTGCTCATCCAAGACGGGTCCTCCCACCCGTTTGAGCACCACAAGGAGCTGTTGCTCATCCAAGATGAGTACTCCCACCCGTTCGAGCAACACAACGAGCTGTTGCTCATCCAAGATGAGTCCTCCCACCCGTTCGAGCACCACAACGAGCTGTTGCTCATCCAAGATGAGTCCTCCCACCCGTTCGAGCACCACAACGAGCTGTTGCTCATCCAAGATAAGTACTCCCACCCGTTCAAGCAACACAACGAGCTGTTGCTCATCCAAAATGAGTCCTCCCACCCGTTCGAGCACCACGACGAGCTGTTGCTCATCCAAGATGGGTCCTCCCAACCGTTTGAGCAACACAACGAGCTGTTGCTCATCCAAGATGGGTCCTCCCAACCGTTCGAGCATGACAACCAGCTTTTGCTCATCCAAGATGAAATCCTCCTACCCGCTGCAAATCCAAAATTAGTCCTCCTACCCGTCCGAGCATCATAACGAGCTGATGCACATCCAAGATGAGGTCTCCTACCTGTACAGCGCCATGGCCTTGAACAACAGCGTCTTGGGGTCAAAGCCCATCATGCCGAGATCCGTGCCTGCCATGAGGTAGTTGCGGGCCCGCGCCAGGATAGCCTGGCTGACTTGGTCCTTGACCTCTTTCTGGCGGCGGCGTGCGGAGCGTGAGGCCGAACCAGACACCTTAATCTGAGTTCAGAGAAACATTAGGGGGTGCATGATTCAGGTTCCCACCATCATGCATCTGTGTCTCTTGGGAGCGAAGCCACGCGTTTGTCACCAGGGGCTGGATCCTGTTTTTGCCATAGTAGGCCCTTGTCTGCTGTTCATAGAATCTAGGACTTCAGGCGAGAGCATGCATGCTGCAGCCCTGCAGCTCCTAGGACATCCCAGGGACATTTAGGGATCCTTGGCTTGGATCCACATGTTAGGGGCCCTTGGCTTGGACACATAGGCTAAGGGCTCTTGTGTTGGACTCATGAGCTAAGATCTCTTCGACCCACATGTTAGGGGCCCTTGGCTTGGACACATAGGCTAAGGGCTCTTGTGTTGGACTCATGAGCTAAGATCTCTTGGACCCACATGTTAGGGGCCCTTGGCTTGGACACATTACTAAGGGCTCTTGTGTTGGACTCATGAGCTGAGATCTCTTGGACCCACATGTTAGGGGCCCTTGGCTTGGACACATAAGCTAAGGGCCCTTGGCTTGGACCCACATGCGAAAGGCTCTTGGCTTGGTCATACAAGCTAAGGACTGTTGGTTTAGGCACACAAGCTGCAGCTGTGCTTGCACCCTTCTAGCTGTGCACCCAGTAGCTGTGCACCCCTCCACATCTCCAAGACACAGACCTGAGCCAATATCAGCGACCAGGCATTTGCCCATTCCTTCATCAGTCCCTCCTCCCACTCCCTCAAGTACTGGCAGAGCAGCCTCTCAGACTCTGCCCGGAGGCTGGGGCTGGAGGGAAGCCTGCCGTCAGCCGAGGGGGGGAGCTCGCAGAGGTGTGGATCCATCTGCAGGAGGCCTGCCTTGCTCCTGCAGCATTTGAATCGGGCAATGCGATTATTGCACAGCACCTTGATCTCGCACCCACCTGCTCACAATGACAGAACAACAATCCCGGGGCAGAGAGGTCCCAAGAGTTTTAGGGTTGAGGGTTTTAAGGTGAGGAGTTCAGGGTTTACGCCACACTTTGATTGAGGTTCTCATGTCAACATACTTCAATTCACCATGCGTTTTACGCATGAGTCATCGTAATCGTGTGAGTGCTTGTTAATCGTATGCTCTTCCTGATATTGCTCGCCTCACGTCAGCTGAAGACGAGGGCTGCAAGCGCACCCGGGCTGTTTCATTGCGTCTCAGGTTTTGAAGGGTTGGGCGGCTGACCGCACACTTTGCAATGTCCAAGCAAAAGATGTTAGACAGGTATGCAAGCAAGTGCACTAAACATGACTCCAAAGACTAGAAGTTTCGAGACCATTGCTCAGCTCACCAGTCTGGCTCCTCCATAGCGGACACAAGCCAAAACATGCGCTCCACCAGGGAAGTGGGTTCGCCCTGCTTGACGCGGCAGCTGCGGCGGCTCAGCATGTCCTTGTCCTCCAAGGTCCAGACCGGAACGTGGACCTCGTTCCGCAGGTAGTTGTATGCTGAGGAGAGATCCTCGGGTATCTTTGGGGCCTCACCTGTCAAACAAGATTCCGGACATGGGTTTTAGTCAGGAAGGGAGTGCAGGCCTAGGGTAGGCCTCGCACTCGAGTCAGGAAGTGAGTGCGTGGCCTAGGGGAGGCCTAGGGCAGACTGCTACATGGACTCGTTCTCTGGGACAGCAATGGTCAGGCAGAGACCATAGGATATCTTCAGGCTGTCAAAAACATTATAAGTAAGTGATGAAGGCCCGTGGCAAATTCTTTGGCACTGTCCTGAAGTGAAAGGCAGAGTGGCACCTGTCGGAATGTCAATATTGACATGCCAAGGCAAGCCCCAGGGTTCCTGGTTCTTCAACTTTTAAACTGCACCAGCAAGAGAGGGAAACAAGCAAGGGCTGACCGTACACATGGGAGGGAGGTGCATGTCTAAACATGACAGGAATAGGGGGAAGGAACTGGGCGGATGACCACAGCTTGTTATTTTTTAGCATTACACCACACACCCTTTGACATGCTGCTGGGCAGCCGCCAAAGGACCATTTGGGACCCAACATTGACCAGCCTATACCCGGTGGCCCAAGTCAATGCTTGCTGCACTAAGCCCCATGATGTAATTTTTTTATAGCTAAAGCAACCTGCAGTGACCAGTATCGATGACCCGTATTGTGTGTGCATCACCTGACTTGGAAGCATCGAGAGCTTCGCCATACACCTTGGCCAGCTCTCTCGTCCGCGGGTCGGAGACACCATGCAGATCCGCGAAAGCCTAATGAGACAAAGAGAGAGGAATATAGATTGAGCAGGACGGCACTTCATGATACTAGCAGCGATGATGACTGGGCCTGATGATACTAGCAGCCTTATGAGGCAAAGAGAGGGATGTGGATTGAGCACGTGTGGACGGCACAAGATGAAACTAGCAGCGATGTTGACAGGGCTTGTAAGCTGCACCTCCGCCGCACTTCAGCAACGGATGTAGATTGAGCACGATGGCACAATGATACTGGCTGCGAAAATAACAGGCAGCGTCAGCTGCACTTCAGCTGCATTTCAGCAACGTCACGGCCTGCGGGCGCGGGGTTATAATGCAGCATGTCCTGCTCCTTTGGCCAATGTTCGGTCCCAATTGGCCCAGTAATGGTTGACGGGCGGCGCCCCAGAGGCGCCCTAATGCGCACAAAAATGACAGACACAAAGCAACGTGGGACACCAGTTAGCAGGCTCCTGCAGCAAAAGGTTGCTCACCTGCCACAGCTTTGCTGCTGTCTTCATCACCATCGAGTTCCCCCTTTGTTTGAGGAAGCTGCTGAGGACAAGCTGCGTGACGGCACTACCGGTGTGCCGCCGCGGCTCTGTTTCCGCTGCCGCCACACGGGGCACAGAGGCCTTTGGGAGGAGCAGCCCCGCTCCATCCGCGCACAACCGCATGTGCCCGATGACATGTCCCTCGTCCGGCAGCGGGACCCAAGCTGCCGCTGCAGTCTGCATGGAGGATGGACGCATCCCGCCACTCTGCCCCCAAGCCCATGGGTAGTGACCAGGAGGTGGACTGACAGGAGCGACGGGGTACGCGCGGGCCGCAGCTGTGAAATCCAGGGGGGCATCCCTGGTAAAATCCGACTTGGGACAGGGCCGGAAGCGGTCAAGCAGCGGTTCGTTGGCCAGCAGTGTGTACTCGTCACCGTCGAAGTCGCCCGTTGCCATGCGAGTTGCAATGCTGGAGGCGCCGAGAGTCGAAAAATAGAGTCCGGGCGCAGTGTGCATGGTTGTCAGGCCGGTGGCGCCATCCATTTGCGAGTAAAATTGGGTGAAGGCGACCGGCGGCCGCACCGCTCTGACGCGAGTCACGTCTTCGGGCTCCAGCCCTGATTGTTCCCAGGGCAGGAGCGGACACGATTAGCTATGTCTTGGTGAAATTCAGAGAAGCAGCGCGTGGAGATAGAGCTCAGCGATGCAGCTGGCCACATGCACGCGTTGGGAGTGCACGCCTTTTGCGTGATCCCGCCCAGCAGCGCCCATCTAACGAATCTCCTCATTTTTGTGAATCCGTCACAGCTTCTTATTCCCGTCAATATCACGCAGCTCCCCCAACTTTTTAAATTTCTGCGCTGCTTTGATTCTAGATCCGCATCGTCTCTCACCTGGAGCTCTGTACAACAGCACTTGCATGGACTCAACCTCAGTACGGCCTCCCTTTCCCATGGCCACCACACAACCTGCCGGTATCGCCCCGGAGGCATCAGGCACACCGACCATCATGAAGCTGTCAGGCAGCTCCATGCGCATCTCCCTCAGGCTGCGCACACGGGTCTGTTGGATGCTGCAGGCAGGAGGGGGTACAGGGGGCAGCGGGGCACAACGTCCAGGTCAGGCAGGTTCGGGTAAGGTTCGGATCAGGTACTGGTCGGACATCCAGCTGACACCCAAACCTACCTTCGCAGCAGCAGCAGACAGAAGCAGGTCATCTGGGTCAGTGTATTCTTCATCACGCAACAGACCAATAATGTACCTTGGACAGGCTAGCTGCTGGGCAGCTACCACTGATCTGATGGGGAGCAAACGTGGACCAACCAACGGCCGGGGTCCCAGCATCTGGGCCTGCAATATAACTAATACTCCGAAGAGTGCTTCCTTTAGTGACCTTCAACTACATTTCAGCTACGCTCCGGCCTCCGGCCGGAGGCCCCAGGTGTGGTCAGGCAGGCTAATTGGGTGTTCAGCAGGAGGTAGGTCAAGGTTTGAGGCCGATTGGGCCTTAGGCAGCCGCGGAACGGCTGGCCAAAGGTGGTCAGATGGTACCCGGTACCCACTAAAAGAATCACATACTACATCATGTAACAGGACTGTACCGACGGGGTACATATGTCGGGAGATGGACTCTCTTGACATCATGATCCGCACTTTCCTTAGTTATTAGGGATCCTCTTTTGACAAGTCCACCCTGTCATGTGCAGGAACAGGCTTCCCCGGCAACAGCAGGCCATGATGTAGCTGATTGACAGCTGAGGCAACCTTCACCTTCACCTTTCAAACAAGCAGCGGCCAGGTCCACTCGGACATCGGGCTGCCACTGACTTACTTTGTGTAGCAATGCAAGGCGTTTCGCGTGGGTCTCATGAATGGAATCTGGAATGGTAGCTATCCTCTCGTTGCGTCCCGCTGTTAATATGTAACGCTATCCACCTGCTGGGTTATGGCTCTACTTAACCCTAAACCCTTGAGGCCTTAACCCTGCTTAAGTCCTAAACCCTTAACCCTTAAGGCCTAAACACTGAATCCGTGAGGCCTAAACCCTGAACCCTTGAGGCCTAAACCCAGAACCCTTACAGCTTAACCCCGGACTTTGAAGAACCCAGCCGGTAACCTTGCGGGCTCCAAACTAAACCCTTCAAGGCCTACACCCTAAATGAGGCCCATGCCTACCTGTAGAGTTGCTGAGTCAGGTAGGCGCAGGGTCGGAACTGTCCAGGCAGCTCCGTCTCATGAACGCCCGCAGCCAGCATGTCTACCACATCCTGCCATCCAGCAGCACAGGCAGCCTTGCAGGCAGACGGATAGCAGGAGATGACCTGACGCATCTCCAGATCTGCGGCTCGCATCCACCTGAGGGGGTACAGCACCAAAGCTCAAGCTGCGGGCACTAGCAACATGGGGGATGTCATGGCTTGTGTGGCCACCACAGGTAGTGATGACCTGGCACACCTCTAGATCGGCAGATCACATCCGTTTGAGATTCTGAGGGCATAGCGGCTATGCTCGTGCAGAGGGGAAGAACAAAATTGGGTGTCATGGCTTCTGGGTACCCCATGTCTATGGGCAATTGGGCATCGGCAATATACCTGACACGCTTTGCCCATGTTTTGTGAACAAAGTATATATCAATGACATTAAGTACATCTTGGTGCAACAAAGTAGCTAAATAATCAATTTATGAATTTACTGTACAGAGACATCACAAAAAACATGTACAAAGTACCGGGATACCGGGATATTATTTATGTATGAATACATCAATGAAACAAAGGACATATCAATAATTCAGCCCCGGAGTAAGACACATCTGAATGTTTGAAGCATTATAATCTGATTGTTTGCAACATGAGACCGGTACTCAAAGGCTTTCCAGACATGGCGGTGCGGAACACGGCCAAACACTTTTCTCCCACCTGGCCTACACAAAATATTTGAACTCAAGTAGCTTGCCCCATAGATGCCCCACCCCACCCACCCCACACCCCCTCTCACCCCATCAGCAGCTCCCGCAGCCTGGGGTTGCCTTCCCGCTCCCGGTCCAGCAGCAGGAGTAGGTTGATGCTTCCGCGAGCCGCCCGCCAAGAGAAGCAACTGTTCACCACCGCCAGCTCTACACAGGGCGCCGGACCCGACCCCGGCCCACCCCCTTCACTGCCCGCCCCTGCAGCAGGCTGCGGCAAGCCCGGCAGGCAGTACAAATCCAGCGGTATACCAGGCAGGGTCGTCTTCTGCAGCCACGTGGATAGTACTGCCTTGGATGGTGCCTTCATCATCGAGAAGGGGACGACGATGGTCGCGGGGGGTAGGCGGGAGCAGGGTGTCAGCGTTCCCTTGATGATGACAGGGTGGGCACCACGGGAGTCGGCGATGCGGACCTGGGGGCAGCCGGGGGGAGGAGATAAGGGGTGCAGGAGGAAAGGGAGGGAGAACGGGGGGAAGGAAGGGGGGGTAGGAGGTAATGAAACGGAGTGGAAGAGGAGGGCATGTGGGTAAGGGGAGGGATGGGAATTAAGAGGAGGGGGAGAGAAGAGGATGGGGAGGAGGGGGAGAGACAGGAAGGGGCAGGAGGGGGAGAGAAGCGAAGGGGGGGGAGGGGTAGCGTACACAATTGCGGGAAGATGGCATAGCTACAATCGGCCCTTCGGCCACCAAGTCATGACACCATTGTTACGAGATGCCATTACGCGCGGTAATTGAGCCACTCTGTTTAAATTATATAGATGTGTGAGAGAAATACGTGCGGGTACTTCAAAAGTGTGAGTACTGCTCAGCGGTCGGCCTCCTGCGTAATCCCTTGAAAAGGGAAATCCCGTGTGTAAAGCAAAATATGAATGTGTGCAAGTGAGTTGTGTGTGCACATGCAAGCAGCGATCACAGCCAATAGAAACATAATGGGATTTCACATCTCTTGGCAGTCAGCCACAACTGCGCCTAGGCAGTAAAACAGGACATCTGCTGCAATCTTCAAGCTATGGCCGCAGACCATGAACCGATCAACTAACCACGGCAGCCTGCAGGGCATGAGACCACAGCAGCCCGCAGGGCACGTTCCTCGCACCTGCAAGATGGCAGCTTTTGCCGACTCCCCAGTGGCCAGCATGGCTGCACCGCCACACACTGCCGGGATGAGCTCGACCAGGTCCATTGAAATGAGGCCGGCACCGTCTGCAACAAAGGTGGAGGCAGCGCAAGCTCAGCGAAACTGTTGGTAAATAAAATAAATTTACAAATAACCGGTACCGGTTATAAATATATTCGCAATTTCTGGAGCCGGTGAATATATCGAATTTGAAAATTGCCGGTAGATAAATTGATAAGCCAACAGGGGCGTGGATTAAGTAAGCCTCCCGTTCAGGCCGAGTTGAGCAATTTAAAATCCAAGGAGGAGATGGCAGCTCTAGCCTACCCTAATTTATGGTTAAGGGTTTGGCAGGTTTGGGGTTGAGGGCTAAATTGCCAAAGAGGAGGAAACAGCTCTAGGCTAGCAGGATAATGAGCAGGGGGTGGGGGGTGGGGGGGGCACCTCTTGGGATCTGTTTCAACCCGCCCAGGAGCCTGTCCGGCACAGCCTCAACTCTACTCCTCCAATCGTTATTCGGTGTATGCAACCTGGATTTTGTGCCCTGATGGTGTGCCCTGATGGTGACCCTCCACCGCATGATGCATGATGGAAGGAAGTACTTCGCTACTTGCGCATTCCAGCGGACGTGAAGCTTTCATTCTGGGACGTGAGTTTGTTTCATTCAGAGATGTGAGTTTCTTTCATTCAGGGACGTGAGTCTCTCTCATAAATTAGTTGACAGTGTTGTGCTCCACCTGTCATGACCACGGGCTGGGTTGGGGGTTCAGGGTTTAAACCCTGCTGTGCCACACCATTCATGACTTAAGACCACAGGCTGTGTTTAGGGTTCACGACTTAAGCCTATTGTGCCACACCTGTCATGACTCAAGACCACAGGCTGTGTTTAGGGTTCACGACTTAAGCCTATTGTGCCACACCTGTCATGACTCAAGACCACAGGCTGTGTTTAGGGTTCACGACTTAAGCCTATTGTGCCACACCTGTCATGACTCAAGACCACAGGCTGTGTTTAGGGTTCACGACTTAAGCCTATTGTGCCACACCTGTCATGACTCAAGACCACAGGCTGTGTTTAGGGTTCACGACTTAAGCCTATTGTGCCACACCTGTCATGACTCAAGACCACAGGCTGTGTTTAGGGTTCACGACTTAAGCCTATTGTGCCACACCTGTCATGACTCAAGACCACAGGCTGTGTTTAGGGTTCACGACTTAAGCCTATTGTGCCACACCTGTCATGACTCAAGACCACAGGCTGTGTTTAGGGTTCACGACTTAAGCCTATTGTGCCACACCTGTCATGACTCAAGACCACAGGCTGTGTTTAGGGTTCACGACTTAAGCCTATTGTGCCACACCTGTCATGACTCAAGACCACAGGCTGTGTTTAGGGTTCGCGACTTAAGCCTATTGTGCCACACCTGTCATGACCACAAGCTTGCCTTGCTCATCAAACACCAGCTGGCCAGCGTCGTCCCTGCAGGAGGTCCAGCAATAGGAGGTTGTGAGCCGACAGCACACATTAGGGTACAGGGTTGAGGTTATGTCAACCCTGACTCCCTGACCACCCTAGCTGATAGACATTCCAGAGGAAGGCCGAGTAGCCTGCTGATCACAGGCTCCACTGCCCTGACCTGGAGGCGCAGCCCCGCGGCCCCCACCTGGCCTGGATGTCATCCGAGTATATGACCGTCGCCCCGGGCAGGCGCACGTTGACAGTCTTGGACGCTATCAGCTCCAACCTCGCCGAGATCTTGTGCTTGTCGTCCAGCAGCCGCACGCTGCCGCCCAGCACGTCCCGCGCATCCTCTGCGGACCGCGCGGGGAACTCCGCCGGGCGCGGCAGCGACCTCGCCGCGTACATGAAGAAGGTCGCGGAATGTTCCGAAGGCTTGCACAGCATGGGCCGGTACCAGCGGGCGCCGACGACGAGACCCTGGTTGAAGAGGGTCTGTGCGGGGATAGAGAGAAGGAGAGGCGGGGGGGAAGAGGGGGAGGGTTTATAGAGAGAGACAGCGTGGCAGCTCTGGACACGACTTGGTCGTATCCTAGACTTATTCAAGGCTGCTGGCTGTTGTATTCCTCTCAGTCCTGCCAGCTTGCACCATGCAGCCCTTTTGTAAAGGCCACGAGTGAGTGACATAAAGCTATAACCACAAAAGTCATGGAATTTAAAGGCAGACTATGATCAGCCAAAGTAGCCACTGTCTTCTTGCCACCCAGCCCATTGTGCACCTGTCATTGAACGATGCTCTGCCCCTTCTTTACATCCATCCTCAGTTGAACGATTCAGGATCCCAAACTTGCCTTTATGGGCTGAACACGCTGCTCTTCCTTCAGGCAGTAAGGCCCATCCATCAGAGGCTCCTTGTAACAGACCTCTAGGAGGCGGTCATCGCTGCTGATCTAAATAGGCAGTTCCAGGCAGTATTCACACTTGTTAGAACGGGTGGCTTCCTTGATCCATGGTTCAGGGCGTACCTGCATCTTTATTAGCCATTTAGCTGTAAGGCCGACCGAGTTTACCGACATAAGACCGACCAAGTTTGCCGACTTGTGGCGTGCTATAGTATGCTCCTCCGAGTGAGATCGTGTACGGGTGTACGAGTGATGCACATTTCATGGACTGCTGAATGGTATGATGATACAAAGCACTCTTCGGAGGCACACAGGCAGTATGGAGTGAGGCAGCTCTTTCGCCATTCACAAAGCGTCAGTGCGTCTGCGCTAGGGTGCGCAAGTTGCTACATATGCCCCCTGCTGGCCTGGGTGGCCGGGAGTCGCAATGTTGCGGTGAATGTTAAAGCCTGCAGGTTAGCAGTCCAAAATGCAGAGGTCCAGGTCTTCGGCAATGTATGATGCAGAGAGGATAGAGAAGACGTGCAGCCAAGGGCGCAGGACTAATCGCCTCTAAGGACCCTACAGGAGGTCCTGTATGCGTGTGGGAGGGGTGGGGCCGTGGGGGGGGGGGGGGGCTTGCAGGCAACAGCCGCATGTTCTCACCTCGGAGTTGCGGTGCAGCGCCGTGGTCTCGTCGGTCCTGACCAGCGCTGACAGCTCATAAGTCTGGCACATGTGCATGTTGCTCCTGCCTGGTCCGCCAGGCAGGTGGGCCTGGCTTGGTGTTTTCTCCATCCCCTCTGCCCAGCTCATGACAATCTTCAAGCATCTGAAGCCGGGCTGCCCGCTCCCGGGCATATCGAACTGCGTGTTGCGCTGACATTCCCACCTGCGTTTGTCGCGACCGGCAGGGTCCACAGCTTTTGTGTACGGTACTTGAGCTACAATTCAGCTACAACCCAGCCGAAAGGGTGATGGGCTGCAAGCCCTGCTGTTGTTTCGGCCACAGGCCGGGCATGGCCGGCCTCCTGCGACCGTATCAGCGCCTCAACCCCACCCTCGACCCTGACCCCGACCCCGGACCTCACCCCACCTGCTGCCGCTCCTGAACCAGCGCCTCGCCCCCGCCGCCGCCCCCGTCCCCACCCCACCTGCTTCCGGTCCACTGAAGCGCCTGGGCCTCTATCATGGCCTTCATGGCCTGCGACAGCTTCTTTGGCGCCTCATTCAGGCTGGCGGTGCTGTAGGCCGCCCTGGCCGCAGTCACGTCCTCTTGCAGCAGCACGTCCAGCTCCTCCAGCATCTCTCGGGGCGTGCAGTGGAGCTTGTTGAGAGTTTTCATCGAAACGACGTCCATGACGTCCAGAGCCTCCAGGAGGTATCTGAGAAGCCGGGAGGGGCGGTAAGTAAGGGTGATGGGAGGCGCCGGGGCGACGAAAGGAGGAGGGCAGGCTCACTGGAAAAGTGGGAAGCAGTGCCTCTATTACTAGTACGGTACGGTATGCTATGATGAAATTATGTCCTGGTTTGGTGCTGGTCGGCAGGGCCTTGAGCAGAGTGAGGCAGGACGGGGGGGGGTGAGGTCAAGAGGTGTGCATGCCTAGCCTGTTTGCGATTCTGATCGGCATAGTATGAGCCAACATGTTTAATGTTGGTGCGCTTTTCATTATCACACTGCATGGTACATTACCGCATTTTTCTGCATTGACGCACAGCGGAAGAAGCGTCCCTACCTGAACGGGAAGGTGAGGCCCAGAAACCTTCCCCACTTGTACTTCAGGGACAAAAGGCAGTCTGATTCGGCCACTGAGTTGTCAGAGAACACCGCACGAAGGGCTGCTGCAAACGGCACGTCACCCTGACCTGGGGACAGACCTTGTGTCTCAGCAGTTTGCTCCTGCGCTGCCAGCTCCCTAGCAAGAGCCTGCATCAGCTTTTGCCACGAGCCAGCAGGCAGCACCCAGTTTATAGGACGCGAAGCCTGCTGCTGATGCTGTTGTTGTTGTTGCTGTTGCTGTGTCTGCCTTTGCTGCTGTTGTTGTTGCTGCTGCTGTTGTTGTTGCTGTTGCTGTGTCTGCTGTTGCTGCTGTTGTTGTTGCTTCTGTTGATGTTGCTGTTCTTGTTGCTGCTGTGGTTGTTGTTGCTGCTGCTGCTGCTTTTGCTGTTTTTGATGCTGCTGTTGCTGCTGCTGCTGTTGTTGTTGCTGCTGTTGTTGTTGCTGCTGTTGTTGTTGCTGCTGTTGCTGCTGCTTTTGTTGCTGCTGCTGCTGTTGCTGCTGCTTTTGCTGTGACTGCTGCTGTTGTTGCTTCTGCTGCTGCTTCTGCTGCTGAGCATACCCTTGGCAGTCCTGTGTTCGGACCTGCAGCCGATGTCCCGCTGATTCATGAATCAGGCCAAGTTCAACGTGTGCATTATCAACAGCACCCAAACCAGGGTCCAGTCTCCGGGGCACCAGGTCATGCAAAGATGGGGCCGCAGATCCCTGATGTCGCTCCGCGCTGCCTCTCCAGCTGATGCCAGGCGGGCAGGTCGCGGCAGCAGCAGGAGAAGTCTGCTTCCCATCTGCACATTGCTCATGAACCCATGAATGGCCAGGACCCCGGGTGATGGTGTCAAGGCCTTTAATGCAGCCCAGGCCGCAGGCGCTGCACCTGCTGTTGAACTGCGCGATCATGCTGCCGCTGCGCAGGACTTTCGTTGGAGAGCCCCATTTGGACTGCTCGGCTTCCGCCGACCGCTTGGGACTGCTCATCGGGTTGATCCAAGCCGGCCTCATCTGGCTAGGATCAACCCAGGGGGACACAGGGGACAAGCTGATGGGACAGGACCACAGGGGCATGCCTCGGACAGGAGTCCACAGGACCCAGAATGATTGATCACTGATTCACTGTACCGTAGCTGAAATCAAGCGGCATGAGCAAGCGAAACATGGATTTCCGTCATCTGAGGTTAAGACATCTCCGATGCAGATCTACCATGCACGGTACCCATACTGCAAGATGGGGAGCTCATGTTACGGACCGGTATGGCATGTGGATTTTACGTGCATACCAGTAGTCACCCGAACAATTCGTTCATTGGATTCCTGCAAGGCTGCGCGTTGATCCTTTACCGGATTGCTGAAAAGCTGGGCGTTGATCTTCCTCAACGTCAGAGCTCGACGCAATGTCGATGTTCAATTATTCGTCAGGTGGCTGGCTCTGACCCGGCGAAGTCAGCAAGTTATTCCTGAATATGGCACAGGCAATCCATTTTCTAGCATAGTATGCTACAGCAGCAAGATTTGAAGTAACTCGGAAGAAAGAAAGAAAACGCCTGAGCGTGGCTTGAGGAATACGGGGTTTTAAATGCCGTACACCGGTGCCGTGCTGAGTCTGCTGTGCCTGACCGGGAAGGATCCCGCTCCGGAACTCAGTAGGATCCTCACGCGTGACTAGCGTTAGCCGTGTCGCGTGTCACATCCCTTGCAGGTGTGTTTTCTGCCACCATCTGATTAAGCATACGGTAGTATCGTATAGTATATTTAAACTTCCGGAAGATTAAAGGGAAAGAATAGCTTACCTAACGAGAAAGATGGTCATTGCTGCACGGCCGCTCCTTGCCGTGGTTATCCTGCTTGCGGTTCTTCTAAGCACGATATACAGCATGCCTTTGCGTTCTAAAACAGAAGTGGTTTTCAGTCATAACAGTGAATGGAGAGTCCCCCTGGAGCTGTTTGTGTGAGTTCGTGGGCAATCATGGGCTACGTCTCCTGGGCCATGCAAGTACGTATCCTTGCCTTATCTCAATCATGTCATCTTGGTCCGCACACACGCTGCCATGCCACACGGCTGCACACCCGGTTGCTATTATAGTGTCTACTTAAGGGTGCTTCAGCCGCAAATCAGCTACCGTATACCGGTATCAGGCCAACGAATAAGGGGGCCTGGTACCGTAGATGAAGCCTTGCTGCCTGGGCCAACGGCTGGAGGCAGGTTCAGGTTTGGTATCTATGGGCCCAGTGGTGGCCGCCTAGTATTCTGCCTAAGATGGTCTGGTGCACACTGAAATTTGTTCTGTTACCTTGCCCAGGATGAGCAAGTGTCCCGATGCTGTGCGGTGTGAGGCGAGAATGAACGAAGTATTGAAAAAGGTTTCCAACATAACCAAAGTAGGTGCTTTGATTGATTTTCGGATTTACCATTTGTCAATTGAATGCATGCGAGCCATTCCGTTCGTGGGGGGCATCCCTAGCAGTGTTCCATCAGTGCGCACCAGACCACCCTTGGCAGGCCGCTGGGTAGCCACGACTGCAGTCAATGCTGGCACAGATATCCCTGGGGAAAACCAGGGTTCTACCTAGGTTCTCCGATTAGGGCTACCCTGTTTGTGTTGGCCCTATTTTTTCGTAGGTTGTCCCCCTTATGGTAGGGCCTTGGTGTGGGAAATCTCCACCCTCCCATTTGACCAGCTGGTCAAATGGGGACCAAACCTAGATCGGCTTACGGTCAGAGGCCCAAGCTACAGGCAACTTGCTGCACCAGGCCCCCCTGGCCATGGGCCGAGTGGTAGCTTCAGAGCCCCCCAACATTAACATTGATACCTTGCCCACCATGAAGGTACCTGTGTGGCCATGATCTCCTCACTCTCAGGTGATACCGCATTACATCGCCAGCATCAAGGACAATCAGGTGACGTGCAAGCATGGAGGCTCGGAGTGTACTGGCAATGAGCAACAGCTCTGCATGTACGCGCACACGCCGTCAGAGGCATCTTGGAACTTCGTCCAGTGTCAGAATCAAGACCTTTCGACCATAGGCGAGTTATATGGAAGGCAAGCTAGAGCACCGTTTCCACACTATGGGACAGGGCAGCTGCACGAGCCATTTGCATGCCATGCCATGCCATGCAATTTGTCGTCATTTTGAGGCCTGTCGGATCGTTTTTCATGACATATTGCCCTCATTTGATATGAACGGTTTTGCAATACACTGAAAAATAAATACTTGATCCTGATGGATCAGATGGATTTGTGAACGGACATCACAATGCTTATAAAACTGCTATCTTGTTGTTTCTAGAAACACTGCTTCTCAACCGACATCTTCATGTGTTAATGCATCTGCAGGTCAAATACCAGCTGCTGAGAAATGTATTGAGCAGCAGACGCTCTCGGCTGCCACTGTTGCCAATGTGAAGTCTTGCTACGGCGGCAAGGAGGGCGAAAGGCTGCTGCAAGGCAGTGCTCGTTACGCACTGGCCAAAGGAGTTTCAAAGAGCTGGTGAGTGCCTATGAGAGGGGCGGAGCGGCGGAAATTATGGTGCTCAAACACCTATGTCTCCAAAGTTTGAATCGAACGCCGGAAAATGTCATCATGAAATACCGGCAGTATCGATTCTGTAATTGTTGTACTTTCCACGATGCTATTCTTTCACGTTCCACCCCAAAGACGTGCTTATCCGACACTGCTGACCCCTCAATCTTGGTATGGCGTGCTGCTGGTGGCGGCAGCCGCATTATATAAGCTTACCCGTTGAGTGCTGACGCACTTTTTGCTCTCATGACGCAGCACGATGTGGATCAACGGCAAACCTCGGTGCGTCCACGATGGAGGAGTCTGGTGGGTTAAGCATTCCACCTGAACCCTGAACTTTTAAGAACGGCTTTAATGCACAGTTTAAAACAGAAGAGAACAACTGCACATGATCATTATCCTAGTTCTGGGCTACGGCTGGCCCTCACTATCTTCCTGTCATTCAAATGTGTATTATACAGCGAGGAACCCATACTGTCAAGCTGCGTGCCCAGTTTGTTTTATCATGCTGGAAGTTTACAGTATCTCACTATGACCTGGCTATGCGACGCTGAATCTGAGATGCCTGCCGCAGGTATGATTGTCCAGGTGGACCTGAGGTTGCTGATTTTGTGGCAACCATATGCTCCTCATACTGGGCAACAACCGGCATCTGGCCAGATGACTGTGAAGGCTCTAAGCCATGATACAGCGGTACAGCTGGAAAGCCTCCATTCTCGAGTTGTGATTGGACTCCAAAGTCTGGCTTGCCTCTTCCTGTCAGGCTGTTCCGTGCATGTGGGCAACGATCTCGTCAACTTATTCGGGACTGCCACCAGTATTCAAAGCACTGATTACCCTGCCTGTGTTGGTATGGATTGTACTTAAAAGTTTTGTGAAGTTTTCAGTCCAACAGAGCATCACATTTGATGCATGGGACATGTGCCCGTAAAGCGGTACAGGCACTAAATACGCTAGGACGGTGAGCGATAACCAATGACCCCCTGGGCTAGTAACTAACTCACAACCACTGGGCAGTAGTGTGGGAATGAACCCCATAGTGCAGAAGATAAGCTCCAGCCATAAAACATGACGTGGGTACTGAACTCCCAGCCTTTGGGGTGGGAATCAGGGTTTCCATCTGTCCAGAAGGTAGGTCCACCCAAACCCTGTGAAAACATATACGCTCTAGAGGAAGGAAAGAGTTCGGAAGGAAACAGAGCCCCTCAAACTCTCGGTCTGACCCCAAGCCGAACGAGCAGGCAGGGATGCTCCAGCTGTTGGGGGGACATGGGGGGGAGGCAATACTCAGAGGGCCCCGCAGCCCTGAAAGAGAAAACTGGCAGATCAGTTACCTGTACCGGTCTACAGGCACATATCCCATGCATCAAATCATCAAGTGTGATGCTCTGTTGGACTGAAAATCTTCACAAAATACTGGCACATCAGGGAGATAGGAAGGAGGTCAGGAAGAGACTGAGCCCCCTCAAGCCAACCATTAGCCCCATGCGACTGTACCAGGTGGGGTTACCGAACATGACTGCTGGACCTTCAGGGTTTCCACCTCCTGGGCAAATACAAAGCCTGAATCAATACAAACAAAGACTCAGCCCAAGAAATGGGACGCAAGTTGTTCACCGCAGGCGCAGCATGCACAGCCGCTAGCCGGATGCATGTCGGCAGATGGTGCCGCAGACGCACCCTGACGGCCAAGCGACATACACGCTGCAGTGTTGCAGCCAAAGGCGCCTCTCTAGCCTGCATGCCCTCCTCATGCTGCCGCTTTCCTGCTGAATGATGCCTTGAATTCTTGGGCTTCAGCACTGTCCTGTCTGGGCCGCACACACAGACCAGGGTTGGCTGTCGGCGCTGCGCTGCTCAGCAGCTGGCAAACTCCAAGATCTCTGTCTTCCTGACAATGACCTGTAGCTGTTTATCCGCTGCGTACTCAGGAAGGGCAGCTAGCATGCGCTGCAGCTCTGCCGGGCTGCGGGCTAGCAGGGGGAGGTCATCTGCATGTAGCAGGCACCTTAGGCATCACCCTGCCTGCAGCATAACGCCCTCTGCCGGGCATTTTGCTGCGATAATGCTCGTCAGGTCGCTGAGATAAAGGCTGCAAGGCATAGGGCTCAGTGGGCAGCCCTGCTTGATGCCCCATGTTCAAGGTACAGGGCCGGTGTTTTTGTGGCCGTCTGTGAGCGTGTAGACTGCACCTTGATAGAGCGCGTTCACAGCGCGTAACAGGCCTGATGGTATTTAAAAGTGCTCTGACAGATGCCGCCATAGCTGCCCCTGTGGCACATATTTTAATGACGTTACACCTCTGGGTAATGCTGGAATGAAGCTCGGCCACATCGGCAAAAAAAAAGTCTGATAGGAAAGTCAAGGTAGAAAGCACAAGAGGAAAGAAAGGATAGCAAGTTCGGCCACCAAATAACAAGAACACAGTGGCACACTGTCATGGGCCTTGGTGAAGTCCATGAAGGCAACATGCAGCTTGCCACAGCCTCCAGCTGCCCGATGCGCATGCATTGCACGCCTCAAGAGGAAAGAAGCCTGGAGCGTGCCAGGGCGCCACTGAATCCAAACTGCTCAGGAGAGATGACACCGTACGAGCGTGCCCAATCATCAGTGATGGGTGTGAGCCCCCTGGCATCAAGGCGGTAAAGCACGCTAGTGATCGCGATGGGCCGTTGCTCCCCCTTGGAGTCGTCCTCTACCACGGCCAGCTTAATGAATGGTGCTGCCATACCGTCTAGGCCCGCCGCAGTGTGCACAATCGTTGTGACGCTACGGCAGATGGGGACGTGATGGCGGTAAACTGCTGCCGCAAGTGCGCCTCTCACCTCTGGGAGGGTACAGCCGTGGTGGGGCAGGCCTGCCGCCTCTCTCGCTGCTGCTCTCGATAGACGCTATAGCCATGACGCTGTAGCCGGTCCGCTATAGCCGCTGCCATATGGCGCGTTTAATGCCGGCGGTGGCGGCGTGCTGTGGACTTGTACCGCTGTCTGGCTGTTATGCGCTCCGGCCCCGAGGCACCGTTCAGCAACATGAAGCGCAGCTCAGCATACGCTTTCTGAACCTCCTCATCCCACCATGGGGGGCGCTGCTGCTATCGCGCTGGGCATGTGACATGTTTACGCGCGTCATGCCAGCAGCCTCGGCCGCAGTCCAAGCTGCGGCTTTGAGCGCCGCTGTAGATTCCTCATTCTCACCCGCTGCGACAGCCGCTCTGAAGCGCTGTAGGCCCTACTCATCGCCGACCAGTGCGCCGCAGTAAATATATGCTTTATCCGCTTTCCAGGTCAGGGTGGTCCTGCTGCTGCTCGCTGGCTGACTAGCTGTAGGCTGACGTCCCCCCACCTCAATTCCGCTGTCTCCCGGTGGCCTGAGGGTGACTGCGACCGCTGGATGATCCGAGAGATCCGATCCGGTGGGCAGCACTGCGCTGGCCTCCACCTGCCCCCACAGGCTGTGATGCACGGCGACGTGGTCTGCGCGGGACCGGCCAATAGCTGCTAGGAGGGTCTCGTCCCCTTGGCCTCCCTTGCAGCCCGTGAGAGGCAACATGCCGGTGGCCGCCGCAACGTCCAGCATCATGGGGCCTGCGGCTTAAACATTCTGGACGGCTCACCACGGAGCGCCCAGGGTTCGTGCATCTCAGGTGCATGCTGGATTTCACAAGTGTGGTCGGCACCGCCATCCGGGAGCTCGCTACCATGCCAGACGTCTGCAATAAAGTCTGCCGCCCACATGCAAGTGTTGCGTCTGCTAGGCTGCTCCGACTCTTGCTGCAACTCCTCCAGGCGCTGCTCACACTCCCCAGCGTCATGCCCACAAGTGTGACATTCTCATCCCCCAGTCATGCCACTGAAGGTTGCACCCTACAGGGCTGAAGAAAAAGGCTTTGAAACCGCAGGACTGCAGAAAGACATGTTGCGAGACATCTGGGAATGTGACCCCACTATTGGTTGACATAAGTCAACTTTCGCCAAGAGAGTATTTTGAAGTACTTCACCACCATTTCTGGAGTGCTCAGTGATATACTGATATCCAGCTGCATCTGTGCTGCCACCTAACTAAAAGGTACAGCAACAATTCCAGAGACAGTTCCAGCATCCATGAAAAACATATCAAGATCACGATCAAGTACCGATACCGCGTACCGGTACCCATCCGGGGAACCTGTACCTCCATGTGGTCACACATGAACATACGTCACACATGCAAAGTGTCTGGGACGAATGCGGTCGATAGAACCTTGCACCACGGGAATTGTCACCACATTTTTATTTGGGCCTTCACATTTGTAAAATATTGCTGTGCTACGTCCTGAGACTGGCAGAAGCTAACCCTAGGCTCAAATATACCAAACTCTGTGTCTCCTTTGCCTGAATGGCTACCAAGTTCAATGTTAGAAACCCAGCCGTTAAACGCATTCTTCAGGTATAGCAGTGACGACGATGATACTCGTGCCTGCGGACCACTCAAGCCCTCCGTGCTCTTGTTGTAGGAGATGAAGGAAATGCAAGCGGATACTTCCTCTGATTTTATAGCAGAAGCGCTTGAGGTGAGACCTCTCGTTTCAAGTTTGTTCCCGAAAATAGTTGGTGAATTGTTATATCCCCCGCAGTCGGACATTTTCGAATGGCATTTCGTGATAAGGGGACCTCCAGATACTGAGTTTGAGGTAAGCGCGGCTCCTGGGACTTCCACAAGGACATGACGGTAGGCCTTCGCCTTGGACGCCCGGGTGCCACAAACCTTCACAATTGTTCTTCTCCGCAGGGCGGAGTGTACCATGGCCGAGTCCTGCTGCCTCCTGAATACCCATTCAAGCCACCTGCATTTATGATGCTGACACCCAGTGGCAGGTTTGAGGTAAAGCTGTTGCTCATGGGCTGGACCACCCCATGTGACATGACTGGCGTTCATGTGAATGTGCGCCCGACAGTAATCCGCTGATTTTAGTTTGATACATGTACCCAGCCTCATCCTCCTCATACATTTACAGCATGCACCTGGCAGTCCTCCAGCTGGAGTTTCCATTTATTGCTGCTGCAGACCAACATGAAGGTCTGCTTGTCTATCTCTTCGCACCACCCGGAGCACTGGCAGCCCTCCTGGAGCATCCGGACGGCCCTCATGGCGCTGATAGGCTTCCTGCCTAGTCCTGGGCAGGGGGCCCTCGGTTCACTGGTCAGTGTTACCCGGGTTTCATATAGGCAACAAGTCCACCTTGAGGGGGCCGTCCCGCGGCCACCTAGGCCCAATTTGGGCGACATCTTGACTGACCTACAGCCTCTGGAGCATGGCTGGAAACGCCAGGGGCCTTCAGCCTAAGTCCTGGAGATATCTGGACTGTAGCTAAGATATAGACAAGCCACGCAAAAATAAAACACTTGTAAGTGGTAACCTCTGAAACATGTTCAGGGCGGGGGATTATTACGAATCTCTCCTGTCCTTCTCATGCCAATCTCCTCGATTACCGCAGCATGCAATGCCACTTGAATCATTTAGGCTTGCGAGATGCAAGTGACCATATGCTTGTCACTGTAACCTCTGAAAAGTGTAAAGAGGGGGGGGGGAACTATTTTGTTAGATCCAGAAATCGTTTCCCCAGCTACGTTGAGGCTGGGGATCCGCTGATTGCTGATACTGCTGGCTATTCTGAGGCAGTGTCTCGCACATTTGCGTGCAGGATTTCACCAAGGATGAGCGCAAGATTCTTGCGGCTAGGGCACATCGCGAGCCCCCCGTTTTTGGCTCCGAGGAGAGGCAGCGAGTCATTGAGGACATGCACATGCGCATGGTCAGCCGGATGTCTGCTGCGGATCCGGTAAGCAGCACACGGAGCAGTTTCTTCCCTTGTCCTTTGTGCTCCTTGCTGTCTTTCCTCTTGCCTTTGGTTCCTTTCCTTCTTCCTTCCAAAGAGACAGTTGGGCGCCCACGAGGCCGATCCTTTTTGAGCAGGCCTTAAGGTGTAACATCATTGGCACATAGCTCAAACTGCTATGTGAGTACAGAAGTCGGCATTGCAGACTGGGAGAGAGCTCCATTACTGATGTCTGTGTTATCTCGACGTCCCCGAATGCCGTGTGTAGGCAATGAAAGAGAGTGAGGAGCAGCACCCGGCAGCAGAAATCAGGGGAGAGTCGGCAGGCTCAGACGCCAGGGTTGAGAGCCCTGCCGTCATGCCTCCTGTGGCAGCAGCCAGCAGCCCTGAAGATATACGACCGACTGAGCAAGCGCAGCCTGTGTCTAGTCCTCAAGCGCGTGGCCTAGAGCCTGCTGTCGCTGCTCCCTTGGAGAGGGAGGAGGGGAGCAGCGCTGGTGCTGTCCTGCAACCGCAGGACCAGGCCAGGGAGGTTCCCGCTGCAGCCACCGCTGGGGCCGCGTCCAGCGCAGACCAAGGGCTGACGCTGCTGGCGATTGCTTTGGCGATGGGGATTTTCGCGATCCTCGTGCGCAAGTTCATGGGCGCTCTTGGAGACAGCGACCTAGGGATGTACGACGTTTCACAGGGGCTGGATTAGGCTGGCTGATCTCCCGCGGAGCGCGCAGTTGCCATGCACGGCATTTGACGGACTGGATTAGGCTGGCTGATTTTCCAGTCTGCGTGCAGCAGCCACGAGTCTCATTCGTCATCAAACTAAGCCAAGGCTTTGGGAATCGTTTAGATCGGGGAGACGGAATACCGGCACACTAATTGTGCACCATGCAGACTTATCATGCTGCATTCAGCGAGATTGACAGACTTTCCTAGTCAATGGGACGCTGCTAATAATTTCATTCATTAGGTATAATGAATGAAATTATCTACCGTATGCTACATGTCTTGACTATGGATCAAGGTGCTGGCAGTAGATTGCCTGCCTCAACTCCAACCTGCCATCATTACTTATGCATGACGATGATTACCGGTATTCTATGACGACTTTTGTAATGCTGAAGACGCATGTGGCTTTACCGCCTTGTACACGCTCAGGCGCAATCGGTTGCACCCGTGGGTGCGCCTAGGCAAGAAATGATGCTGGTGTTGTGATACCGCCGGCCAACCGATAGTTGGTTGCAGGTGAGATTCACTCGTGAAGGGTCCCGCGTTCCGGGCGGTGGGTCCGAGGACACTGCCGAACCTGACTATCTACCTCCCATGATAACTCCTACACATTTATTTCTCCTATACCGTTAGAAGTGCTGTGCACAGCTTCTTGCACGCAGAGTCGCTACACCCGTGAAATCTTCGACATAACAGCGACATGACCTTCACCAGCACATCCAAGGCTGGATTAGTGGCCTCAGATGTGATGCATTACGAATCTCGAGCCATTCGCGAGGGGCTGAAGGCCTCCATAGCTCGACTGTCCGCTGCCAAGGCGTACATCCCATCGTCATTACCGTCGTCCGCTGCTCAGCAGGATTGGGCAGCCCCTTCTATCAGCGTTAATTTAGACCGGGTGAGTATATCTATCCAGTTGCCTGTGCTTCAGATCACCTGCTCCATCGTCTGGCATGGATGCACTCCTGGGTCAGTTGAACACTATACCCCATGCCCACCACCCAACATGCACGGCAGTACAGGAACACAAAAGTGCATGACCACACTCATGTGACTGATACCTGAGTTCGTAAACTGGCTGCTGTCGGTGCTGCCATGAATGTACAGCTCTGTGGATGAAGAATGCAATAGTATTTCCCCCCACTCAAATCTTGGACCATGCAGCCATGCTCATGGACAAGTGCCCTGGGGCTGATATGCTCTTCAGGGTTTATTTGGGTGCCACCAATGGGCTTATGGTGACCATGCCTTGACTGGCCTACATCCGGTGGCCCATGCAGCCGGGCTTGATGCACTAGGCCCCCTCAGCCATAGGCCGTGAAGTACCTGGCTGGCAGCTGAAGCACACTTAAGTGAACGACTGTGTTACCCTTCCTTCAGGCTGATTCCGGCATGGGCCCAGGCACCTCAGGGAGGCACCTGCTGTACTCTGAGATGAATAAGGCTTTGTCCGCCTTTGAGCGCGGGCCCGGGTTCCAGAACGCCCCATCCAAGGAGAAGGCCTTTTTCAGCGCGCTGCGGACGCTGCTGGGAGACATCAGCTTTGTGGCAGACGAGAATGTGCGAGGCATGCAGCTGACAGCGGCCTTCAAGTGGTTTACCAGGAACAGGTGCGCTCATTGCTTCTGGCAGCCCCACGTGGCCGAGCATTCAGCAGGGCCCAGCGGGTATGCAGCCATCCTAAAGCCCTCCTGGCAGAGTGGCAGGACTGTTCGTTGTCACAGAGGACCTTTCTGTTACAGGCCTATGGGCTTGACTGACGATCCGCCTTTCTTTAGGCCATGGCCTCATCGCTGTTTCTGGAGGGTTCAGGGTTTTGTTGTGACACCAGCTAACAGCCTTTTTCGTTCATGTCTCTGCTGTTACAGGCCCAGGGGCTTGACCGAAGACCCGGCAATTTTTGCGGCCATGGCATCGTCACTGTCTCTCCAGGGTGCGAACCAAGCTGCGTCTCCATCGATTTTCACTGCATCAGGCAACGTTGTGGCTGGCAGACCTTTCGTGGCTCAGGTAAGAGAGCCGTTAGCCCATTGGCCCAGAGAGGCAGCTTCCGTATCTGAAGTAATGCCACGAGGAGTTTTGTGTATCATGTCATGGATGTATCATTTATACTTAGGGGAACCGATGCGAGCCCCCGTGACCAACCCTGAGTTTGCACGTCTGCCAGCGCCCCCTTAGTGCCACGCTGAGGTCCCTTATGCCTCTGTTAAACAAAAGGACAAAACTCTCAAGCCCAGCCTCCAAACAAACCCTCCTCCTCCTCGACAGGGCACCAAGCACGAGTTTTTCTCGATCTACAGCAAGGACGTCGACGCCAGGGTTGCTGCGCAAAGCCCTCAAGGCGTCCCAAAGTCTCAAGCCTCAGCGCAGGGCTCCGCCTTCTCGAACCTGTCCCGTCCGCCTCCATCCGCAGCCTCCCATGCATCCACCATGCCCGTCGTGATGCAGCCAGGTGTGGTCCGCAGCGGCCTGGCCCCAACCCGGAGCCAGCACGCGACCGCCTTTGTCGCAAACAAGCAGCTGCCTAGCAGCTGCCTGTCTGCTGAAGCGAGGGACTTCGGAGCTCTGCAGCCCACGGTGCCCGTGCCCCGATCCAAGTTGCGTGTCGAGTTTGATCCAGATAATAAGGGACCCACTGGGAGCGGCGGTGCTGCCAGGACGCCGGCGGCGCCGGGCTGGTTCTCGGGGCCTGTCAGGGATGGCGGGACAAGGATGTCAAACACGATGCAGTCGGCAGATCGGATGGCCCTAAGGTGGGCCCCGGACCTAGGGTGCAGGGTTGAGGGTTGAGGGTTTTAACCCCCAAGCATGGTCCTGAGCTGGGCAGGGGGCATATGCTTGGGTGGTGGGCACAGGCAGGTGCCGCAGTGTATTGCAGCATGCTCTGTTGCTCTCATGCCTTGCCCGTCCTGTCGTGGAACTAGCTGCTGACAGCCATGCGGATCAGGTGCTGGCCCAGGTCAAGACCTGGCTGGCAAAAGCTCCTCCTCAAGATGAGCCTGTTGGTGCATGCTATTGGTGCATGCTGAGGATATGGGTCTCCGGGTAAACTTCTCCTTTTAATATCAGTATTTGTCATGATCAGTATGCTACATGTTCATGACGAGGTAATGATACCCTTAACTCTAAACTCATAAACACTGGCGAAAAGTCAAAGATTGCTCTAAATTGCGCCTTATGTTTGAAAGTGGTCCTCCTCCTTCCCTCCGTAAGGCACGACCGGGAGCTGTCGCCTGAGCAAGCTGAGCTGGAGGAGCTTCGGGAAAAGTGGAGTGAACTGGACACGCACAGCCTTAAAACTTCCGCCAATATCGACCATCATGTGAGATTGGTGGCAAGGAAGCTTCGATAGGTGATGGGGGCCGAGATAGGGAGCTTTGAAACGTCTCCTGATATTGACCACTCTTTATGATGAGTGGAAATGAAGCTTTTATAGGTGGTGGAGGTTGAGATAGGGAGCTTTGAAACGTCGGCCAAAATTTATCACCCTGTGAGAAGGGGGGGGGGGTGATGCCTGAAGTAGGGGTCGTGGATATGGGATGCTTCAAGAGGTTGTGATGTCAAAGAAGCTTTAAAGGGTTCCAGACCTGGGCGAGCCAACATTGACCATCATGTATTCATGTCAGATGCGGGGGGCAAAAAAGCTTCTAATGGTTGCACCGCTTTTGAACTCTTTTTGGGGCACCTGTTCCATGCATCAGATGTGATGTTGAATCGATCTGATGTCGAACAATGGGCGATATTGGCCATCATGTGGGCAGGGGTGGGGGGAAAGCTTCTTTATATGATGTTGGTTAAGGGGGATTCTCAAATAATCCACCAATATCCTGGAAAAGTGGAAGTGGGTGTTCAATTGTAATAGAAGTGTAATAGAAGTGTAATAGAAGCTAGTCTAACAGTCGACATGGCAGTAATGAGGGGTATCACTTGCATCATCATGACCAGTCATAAATGAGACAAGTCGTGAACGAAACCAGTGATTCATGAACTCCATAATGAATGAAGGACATGACTTGCATCTTTATGACGTGAGTGATACCCCGCGCTCCCAGCCGTCCTGACCCCGAGGTCCTTGTCCCCACCTGTATCTCACAGGTCCGGAAGTGGTCCATGCAAAGGGCCCGGCTGGAGGAGGAGATTGTGCGGCGGCAGGAAGCCAGCAGATTTGCATCGCCCTCCATGCACGCTGCAGCAGGCGCGACGGGCGCTGGGTCGGCCTCCATGCAGGTCGACCGGGGCTACTTGTCACCGTATGCGGCCCTGGCCTCTGACCAGGTGCGCTGTCATTTTCGTAATCCTTAATACACTGTGAAGGATGGTTGCTGCTCATGCACTGTAGATCCCTTTGTTGTAATCGGAAAGAAAGGTGCGTTGGTTTCAGAGCTTGCCCTACACCCAGGGCGGTTCCAGGGCCTGCCCTGCACAAGGTGTGGGGGCGATTAGGTCTATAGGTCGTATGCTGTTTTATGTTGCAGAAGCCGCACGCCATTTGGCACCCAAGGACTGCAATGGTGTTGATCTGACTCGTTGGAAGTGGGGTCGACCCTGACAACTTACAGCTCACAAATGTTGCCTCTGCTTGGACGGTAGGGGGGAGAAGAATTAACCCGCACAGGTGCAAAAGTAATTAACACTTCCTTCATGGCTGGCAAGCAGTCTTAAGACCTGATGGGCCTACACCCCTGGTGCCCAGCTTCATGCTAGAGACATATCATGTTATAGGTATGGACTACTGAGCAGCCACGTGCCAATGGGGCTATAGTATGGATGAGGGTGGCTGGTGATGCTGGGTGTCGCCTTTTTTTGTACACTGTCTTCTGAGTTATTGGTTTTATTCATGCTAACCTAGCATCTTAGCTACATGTCATTGGCCAGAACATGGCTTTGGGGTGGGGTTATTCTTGGCTTAGGTTTGCTGTATGTGGCCGGGCTTTTCAAATCTGGCCCTCGCAAGCTCATGCAAGAAAGATGAAAGGGCGAGTTGGATCAATATCCCAAAGCTGCTTGGCCACTTGTCCATACTTCCTGAGAGGGGCTGTAATGGGCACCAAACACACAAAACCATAGCTTCATGACCCCCCACCCCCTCAGTGTGTGTTTGTCCAGTATCGAGCTTGGGAAGATTTGTCATCGACGAACTACTGCACATGGGCTGCATGGGCGCATGGCCATAAGAAAAGGGCTCAGTACTTTTGTAAACCCCCTGAGGAGACCAAACCTTGTGTCTGCAGATGTAGCATGCTTGCAATACCGCATTTAAGGGATGTCTAAGTAGTAAGATCTAGAGATCTGAGGTGCTGGAAGTTTCTGCTCGTCCCTAAAGGGCACTCTGGCCCAAGGATAAGGTAACGTGCATGGGCTCAAAATCAGGCAATTGGCAACATCTGCTGCATGGTTCATGCTTTAAGTGTGCATCTCTTTTAAACCCCTCTGCTCCCCTCTGCTCTTATGCTGCTGCAGTTAGGGCTCGACCCTGAGGCCGGGGCAACTAAGATGCCAGGCTTGATGGTGCCTCCCAGCATGACTGGCACGGCCAGAGACGTTCGCACACAGGCTGCTGAGGTGCATCAGCGCGACATGGCGCGCATCGCGCAGCATTTTTCTCTGTTGGGGCTTCAGGGCGTGCTTAATTCCGGGATCATCGAGCGTGCGCTGGCACCAGTTCCGGACAAGGCTTTCCTCGAGTGCCTGTCCAAGCTGCCACGCCCGGGTGACCGCCTACCTGAGCGGCCAGGCACAGGGCCCTCGGGTAAGAGGAAAGCATCTAGCAGCAAGAGGAAGAATTCGGCCAAGAAGTGACGTGCAGTCAGAAGAGGTGTCTGGGATGGGAGACCCCTTGATTGTACGTGACAGTGACATTCAGAAGCTGGGTTATAGTAGCCACTAGTTATGTAGCTATTAAGTGTTCTTTCCATTGACATCTTCCAGTAAGACTCTGGAGCTTTTTTGTAATTGGTGTACATATTTTATGCTATCTTCTGGCGCTGGAGAAACATTGTAACACAAGGTGGTGAGCGTCCTTGCCTGCATTACGTGCTCAAATTGGACCTTGAGTCAATTGAGTTAAGTTGACAATGAATTGTGGTGAATGTTTTTAGTCCAGCGGGGCATACCACATTTAATGCATGGAACAGTTGCTTGCAAACAGACGAGTCCTTAATTGCCTAGCCTGTCAGATGAGCCCTAAATGAACTACCAGTAGACTGCCTGCGAAAAAGCAGTGACCCCCGTGGGGAAGCAACATGCACGCAAACACACATATCAGGGGCGAAGGAATGAACCCCTTACCAGTAGAGCAGAAGAAACACCGATACAGCAGAAGCCCCAATCGCAAAACCTGGCGTGGGTGCACTTGATTGAAGTTGAGCTATGTCTACCAACTCAGCAAAGAGACCGAGCGTTTGAAACACCTTTGCTCTCACTGAGCCTATACATGGGTATTTTCAGAATTTTGAACTCCATCCAGTGCCAGCAAACGCATGGGACTCTTGCTCACTAACGAATTCGAGCACTAAAAAAACAGGGAGCAACATCAGGCAGTTTTGTTCTTCTCTTGGGCTGTCAATCAACTTCATATCTGCCAAACGAGTTATATGGGGTCCTGGGGTGAGGCCTCGGTGAAGGAAGAGAAAATCCCCAACATGCAAAACGGCATGGTCTGGTCAAACAACGCATGGTGGTGGCACCCATTGATACTATACACATTTAGATAATTCATTTGGGAAACTTTTCAAAAACCTTTCCACACTTAATCTTGCAACTAAAAATGATATCTTCCTGATAAGGATGCCAAGCTCCATCAGAAACTGGCAGCGGCTATCCGCGCCCCATTATTTCCTGATATCTACTACCTATGCATCAACAGCTTTTCATTTAAGTAAGGACAAGTCACGTCATGGAGTGTAACGTCGACGTAATATCCAGACCTCCCGTCGGAATAAAAAGAACCGAAAGCATGTGCACCAAAGAAAAGTTTGTCCTTCTTAGCATTCAGATTGCAGCATTTCCAAAAAGCAACCTACGGCAAGGCACCATCAACACCTGCTTTCAACCACCATCAAACTTCTGTGTTCATCCAGAGCCACCCCTCATCCGATGTAGAGCAACTGAAAAAATAAGGGCTTGTCTACTTGAAAAATACCTGCTGCTCGTGCTCCGCAACGAAAACTCTGCAGCGTGTGGCGTTCCATTCACAGCAAGCTTGCTGGATACTTTATGCGGGCCATGCCTACACAAAAAACCAGTGCCATGCATCAACTATGTATCTTTTATGAGGCCGCAACGCAGCCCCCAGTGAAAACAGGGGTGACATGTAAAAGATGCTCGGGCAACCCCTGGCCATCCGAAATGTAAAAAATAAAAATGTCAACCTGTTCAACAGTTCACAAGACAAACTGGATGCAAGACCTTTGCCAATGGCTCCGCACCTGGGTGAGCACGCACCACTAAGTACCACGAGCCTGGTAAAGGTTGATTACAATAAAACCGCTTGTGAGGTCGCCTGATTTCAGCTTGGGTGAAGCAGAGAGATGGCGGTTGCAGCGTGTGGTGGCAACGGGTTGAGAGAACAGGGAAAGAATAATACAACCATTAACCTCAATTACAGTAATATGCAGCAGCCTACGGTATGTGAGCTCAGAAATGCCGTCCAAAAGCCGGACTGTCGAGCACCTCTCCGTCCAGCAGCTGGTCCAGCCACTGGATGCCGTTTCCGCTAAACAGCTGGGACATAGGGCTGTGGGCGGCCACTGTTGGAGACTGGCCCTGCTGCAGCAGTGGCCACTGCGGTGGCTCCTTCGGCCTTTGGGCAGGAGGCGCACTACTAATGGCATCGGTCATGGCCGGAGTTTGCTGCACCTGCGGGCCTGCGCCCAGGTCGAAACAGCTGGCCAGTGCCGCAGTCCCCGGGGGCCAGGGCAGCGGTCCAAAGTCTGGCTGCGCCCCCGACAATAATAACGAGGCCGGGAGATGCTGCTGCGCGTTCGGCGCGAACGGGCGAGAGTTTGTATATAAGGCTCCTGCCTGCTGGGAGGCAGCCGCTGGCAGGGGCCGCTGCATGCCCGAAGTGACACAGGACAGGTTCTGGCGCGAAGGCAGCAGGCCCGGGTAGCGAGCATCCCCGCCCCCCCTGCCCTGGTTCAGAAGCCCTGCGATCAAGTCCCTCCTGTAGTCGTGCGTGTGCTGCTCAGGACTGAACGAGAAGGGGTTCAGGTCGCCGGGCTGGGTACCAGAGCCCCCACTGACGGCGCTGCTGCCGAGGGTGTCCAGCCCTGGCGGGACCGGCCAGGAGCAGCCAGGTGTCCGGTTGAGATGTGGGGGATTGATCCATGCCAGCTTGCCTTGGTCAGTCTGGTGAAGGGCAGTCAGCGGGGAACGGGAAGAACTGGCCGGCTCATGAGGGGCCGACCACATGACCGGAGACGCCACGAAGACACGGTTGGCCCTCGTCCGGCAGCTCAGGGGTGCATTGGCTGTAGGCAGGCCGCCGGAGGGCACAGTGGGGGTAGGCATGCTAGCACACGGTGGGCGGATGAAGGTTAAGGCTGCTGCATTGATGTTGGCAGCGGCAGGTGTCTGGCCGAGAGCATGAGCGCTGAGGCGCGACTTCAGGCTGTTTGCAGCTGACAGTGGAGGCCTCTGGACACTGATTTCGCGGTAGTACCCAGCAGGCTGTTGTTGCTGCTGCTGCTGCTGCTGCGGGGCCCAGGCAGGCTCTTGCTGGTGCCACCTCGCCTCAGGCATTGCAATGTACTGTTGCAGAGGCGTTTCTGACACCTGAAGCCTGAGTGCCCACTCAGGGTTCAGCTCACGTAGAGGGAACTGCAAGCTGCCGAAGGATGGCAACGAGGGGGGCGATGCAAAGGCACTCGCTCGGGCGTGTGCAGGAGGAGGCACTGGGCATGGGACTACTCTGAATGTCTCCTTTGGAGGCTCATCCCCTATACAGCCCTTTTTTGGTCTCTTTGATGGCTGCTGCTGCTGATTTCTGACCGTGGGGTGAAGTTCTGGAGCAGTGTGTCTACCTGCTGCCTTTGGGAACCCGTGGTCAGCTTCAGGCGCGTGATCTTCGTCGTCTGTGTCATCTTGGCTGCCACCCTGAAAGGTAGCAGATGGGGGGTTCATTTGAGTGCCTGTCATTGACATCCCCCCCTGCTTTATTAACCCATCTCCCAAAAGATGGGTTGCTAAAGCAGGGGGGGAAGTCAATGACAAGCCTTTTCTTTTGCTTGGACTTCGTAAGTTGCGAGGCTGGCCGCCCAGTCCATAGAAACTGAGGCACTAAACTGAAGCCCAAAACAGCTCGGATGCCCTTCTGCCTACCTGGCTGTTTCTCTTGGCACGGTACCTTCGGAAGTATGTCCGGACATCATCCACACTCCTCAGGCACTTAGCGTGCACCTGCGAGGCGTCGAAGGCGAGTGATGAACGCAGGACCAATTGGTCTATTCCTGTGAAGCTTGCACCATTGCTCCTACCCTTGTTTCTTTCAGAGAGGGAGGGTCTGATTCCCACACTGTGGCGGCATTGTCATTATACCACCTGCATGCCAGTAAGGGGTCAGGGACTGATCATGGACGTATGGATGCCAGCATTATTAAGGTACAAAGCCTGCCGCACCGATTGATGTCCTCTGCTACTGGACGCTTTCCTCCAGCTTCAAGTTCTCGCCTCCACCTAAATCCATTGGAATATACGGTGTGTGAGGAAGGGTTCTCCTGAATTTCGAATGGACGGACGTTGAAACATTCTACAGCTGGCCTACTCATCAGTCATCAGAGAGGCAGGGGCCAACCGCAAATGGCAAACTGAGCGGGAGCTCATGAGATAGGCTTTTTGCTGACCACCGGTCATGAACGACGAATTAACAGGATCAGATGCGGACAACAGTTATTGCAACTGGCAGCGACTGTTTCAACAGCGCATTGTCTGTTTGAACGCACCATAGGTTGAAAGGCTTCCAGAAATGTGTTCGCCGACGACTTGGCTGGCCTTCATCTCCGGATCCCATATTTATGGCTAGACACAGCTACGAGGAGAAGAAACCCATGATCGGGAGCTCGTGCCGCACCTTGCGGAACTAGAGGTGTGTGCGAGACAGCTGGCTTGTAATCTGATTTGACAGGATCAGCCTGAGGCCCCTCTTTCTTGTCGATATCTCGTCACCCAACTACAAATGCACTGCGACCCTACAGCAGCACTGCAGCGGCATTATAGAAGTCATCCTGAAGTCAGGGTTACAAAACCCCACTTTTGAATCTGCATGACCCAGCATGGCTTGAATTCATGATCAGTGTTGTGACCACTTACTCTTACACCGGAAGTACTGTAATTACTGTTCCACGTACTTACGGTGTAACTTACGACACGGCAAGAATCGCGGTGTAATTTGGGCCGAAAACTTACACTTAGGGCCCAATTCCACTTGGGCCGAAAACTTACACTTACCCTTATAAGTTATAACGGGTTCGGCTTGCTTTGACACTTTTGAATCATGAGTATGAAATATCGTTCGAACAAAACGCTTTCTTTGGGTGCCTCCGTTAGCCTAGGGCGTTGGCAAGCATTCATATATACGTCATGTTATGCCTTATAATTGGCCATGCACTGCAATGGCTGGTCGACGAGGCGCGAATCTCCTCGTCGCCAAACCTAGATGGCCGCTTTGCGTCACGTCGACCAGCCATTGCAGTGCTAGGCCAATTATAAGGCATTATAATTCTTATATATTAATGCTTGCCAACGCCCTAGGCCAACGCAGGCACCCTGAGAAAGCGTGTTTTCGAAGGATACTTTTCATGTTTTCAGGGTTCAAAAGTGTCAAAGTAAGCCGAACCCGTTATACATTCGGCCTCCTCCCACACTGTAAGATTTTTTTTCATACCGTAAAGTTACACCCTCAGAAACGCTTGATTCTGCGGCAAAAGAGACGTAAGCGCAGCAATTACGGGATAAAAATACACAGAAGTCATGAATCATGATTGATGAAGTACGTGCGGTACAATATTGGTACCAGACAACTGCCAGATGTGCGGCTATTCTTCGAGTACACTTTTCACTTCTTACTCCACGCATACCACTGTTGGGATAAACGCAGAGAAAACGTGCCTTCTTTCCTCCGCAATTAATATGTGACTGCATTCTCTCATGTACACACGTCTGCAGCGTGCTTGCTGCGATTCGTTTTTTCATGTCGGTGCTGAATTCGGGAAAGCCTGGCCCCGAGTGGAGAATGGAACGGTGCATATCTGCTGCTGCTGAACGCTCAGCTGCGTGGGGCTTCTGGTAGGGGATGAGCAGCCTCAATTCCAGCTACCTTGCACAGCGAGGACCATGCCGCAGCCATGCCACCCTCCTGCATGAGGGGGGCAGGAACATGGAACCCGGTGATCTACATAGAGAGTGGATCATGTGCAGTGGACAGTGGTGATGTGAAATGCGACCATGCATGAGTTTTGCACCCCGAGAAAATTCCCGATGCGCTCAGCCGCTCATCCTTGTACGGTGGCCCTGTCTGATTCAAGCTCTTGGGTTACCCACGCATGTTTGGCCTGTGTACCGGTAACAATGCAGCATCTCTGAATGACTAAGGCAGACCTGATACACCTTGCTACGGTTAGGGAGAGACAGGAAGTAGTGTGAAACCGCCTCAGGGAAAGTGTCAGAATATGAAAGGGTCACCTGTTCACATGCCCTGTTGGCGGGACTTTCCGAGAGCAATTTGGGGGGAAGGTGTGCATGAGGTGTTTGGTGCACTTAGGAAGAGTTGAAATTGGTCAATGATGTCACAGTGTTTCACCTGTGGGATCTGAGGTGTTAAGTAATTGACCTATGGGCCATGAGGACGGCGCAGCGGTCAGCAGCGTGACAAACGCTGCTGTTAGTTAGCGCTGCTTGGCTAAGGGAGACAGCGAGTATGTGGAGGACGCACTACATGCTTATTTATAATGCCGCAATGTGTAGATCAGGTTAGGGAGCAGGGATGGTCAGGCCCCCCAGACGGTGCTAAAGACTTCCACACTTGTACGAGGGCAGGCTAGGGTGGTATGTCCTGGCTTTTGTGGAAGATGTGGTAGATACCGTTGCGGCGTAGACGTTTCAGAGGCCGGAGATTCCTTTCATACCAATTCTCCCAGTGAGTGAGTGGTCCCGGTAACCCTTGGGACAGCCCCTTGAGGACAGCGTCCTCATCGTGCTCTCATCTTATGTTTCCACACCTGAGCGCCATTACGGTAGTTTCATTTCCTCCCGACCAGACGGCTGGGTGCCCACACGGCCGAGCCTTTTGAGCAGGGCCCAGGGATGTAACGTCATTGACACCTGAGCGCTAAGGCGCCCCCTCTCTGCCTCCCAGGTACAGCGCCCCGAGCATGCTTGTGTAGCCGAGGAAGTAGACGGCATCCATCACGAACGCCCTGGCCAGCGTCGGCTTGATGCCACGAAACAGAGCCGCCACCCCGCCCTCACGGTAGATCGCCCTGCCGCTCAGCCTCCAGCTCTAATGGCCCTCGGTTTTGTGGCCTGCCTGGATGCGACTCTTGATTGTATCCAGAGGCTACACTGGGATCCATGATAGGCAACATGGCAGGTATCAGGTATCAGGGGGTAAGGGTTCAGGGTTTAGGGCTGAAACCCTGATACACGACAGGCAGCCTGGGTAGCGATCTGGGGTATATATATATATACCCCTAAGAGTCGCCCAAGTACATCTAGATCCTTTTACATCATGATCATTGCCCCTCGTAGCGGCATATCGTTACATTTTTATATATACCCCAGATTGCTACAGCCTGGCAGTTATATGAGGGATTTAGTATACCGTATTGATTTATTGACTGCTGCAGCCAATATCTCTTTGGATGTTGAGGTCATTCTGAGTTCAGCTAGGGATCAGTGGCTTTCCAAAATTCCCAGGGATATGCCACGTACGGCCCTGACAGTACGTATTACTCCTGACTCCAAACGGGGTTCAAGCTGTTTAAGTTCTCTAAGTGGTTCCAAATTAAGCGTGATGTGAAGGAGACTTTCTGGTATCATTTGAGCAAGCCTTCTATTATTTTCGCTGTAGCCCGGTATTGGATGGGGTCGCATTGGCTGAATGTTGAGATGAGGCGCTTTGAGAAACCTTGTGTGCCTCATAGCGAGAGAATTTGTAGATGTTGCAATCTTAAATGTCGGGAGGATGAGCTTTACATGATTTACTGCCCGTTCTACTCAGACCTTCGTTTTCAAATTAACCTTACTTTCCATAATTTCCCAGAGGATGAGGATGAGGCCATGAAACGGTACGCAAATGGAATGTGGGGCAAACTAAATGTTGAGGTTTCTGCATCTGTGCTCTGGAAGAAGTTTGGTTATTTTATCATTCAGTGTATGATGAAAAGAGAGAATCATCTCTAAACTTTGCCAAATCTCCCGTCTCCCCCCTAATTCTCCAGGCGGTGCTCAATCGAACTATTTTGCACCCACGTCATGATTTATGAGTTATGACTGGGGCTTATCTTTTGCACTATGGGGTTACATTCCCACGCCACTGTCGTGGTTGTATGCTAGTTGCTTGCCCAGAGGGGTCACTGGTTTTCGCTTTCTGTCTTAGTGTATCAAGTGCCTGTACCGGTTTACGGGCGCATGTCCCATGCATAAAATGTGATGCTCCGATGGACTGTAAAATCTTCACAAAAAACTGTACCGTAGATTTGATTTGCCTTCCCTCGGACAACAAAAATAATTCTTTTAATGCTGCCCTTAGGGCAAACTGTCGACAAAACTCTTAAATTTCGATTGAAAACTGGCGTCGACAATCGACAATTAGTCAATTAATGGTACCTCAACCTTATAAAACGTTAATTATGAGGGAAGGCAAAGCAAATATGCGGTAAGGGGGTTCATGGTTCAGGGTTCATTGTCAAGGCTTTGGGGCTTAGGGCCTACATTTCAGAAGCCACCTGGTTAGGTTTCAGAAGCCGTTGTCCAGGGACAGGTCCAACCTCATGATTTCACCAGCATCATGCCACTTGCAGAGCCCTCAGCCAAGAACCGGGTGGGGAGGAGGCATCTTCAGGCCTCTTCCGGCTTATAATCTACCTCCTAAACCTGACATCCTAAACCAACTGTACATCCCGAGGCCGGTATCCTGAACCTTACATCATAAGCCCCGTATTTCAAATCCTACATCCTAAAACCTATAGCGAGAATGCGTTATCTTCAACCCTCCATCCTAAACCCTATATCCTGTCCTCCCCAGCCCCACATTACCTGCAGAGCCACCAGTCAGGACCTGGGTGAGGGCCGAGGCGTCCTCTTGCCGAACTGATGGCTCCAGCAGCCCAGCCAGGCCATAGTAGGCAACAAAGTAGACGGCGTAGCTGGGCACGTCCCTCAGGGCCGTCATAACACACCTCCATATAACCTGCGGGGGGGGGGGCGAGCACGCCAACTTGAACCAAAACCCTACACCCAGAATCATACACAGGCAGCCGGCGACATGGTGCATCATTTGTGTCTGAAGGTGTTGCCCTCAGGGCCGTCATGTACACGCCTGGTATGACCTGCGGGCGGGAAACTAGCACGCCGACTTGAGCGTCGAATCCATCAATGGAAAAGCATTTCCTATCCCCTACCGGTACTTATAAATGTATAAGTTAGCGTGTTAAACCCAAAACCCCTTACACCCTGAAGAACACATTGGCAGCCGGCAGCGTTGTGCATCCTCAGTGCCTGAAGGGGGGTCCCTCCAGCTACACGTCTCAGACCTCCTCCCTGTGCGAATTATTCCCACCATATACCCTGGATGAGGTGAGGGTTCGGAGATTCTTCCCACCCTAAACATGTATGAGGTGGGGTTCCAGAGATAACCCCCCCTCTAACCCTGAATGAGGCGAGGTTTCAAGAACCCCCCCTAAACCCTGCATGAGGTGAGGGTTCAGGGAGTATCCCCACACTAAACCCTGGATGAAGTGAGGTTTTAGAGATAATTTCCACCCTAAACCTTGGATGAGGTGAGGCTTCAGCCCCCCTCCTAAACCCTGCTTGATGTGAGGGTTCGGGGATTATTCTCACCCTAAATCCTGGATGAGGTGAGCGTTTAGAGATTATTCCCACCCTAAACCCAAGATGAGGTGAAGGTTTAGGAACACCCCCCTGAACCCTTGATAAGATGAGGGTTCAGGGGTAAACCCACCATATCGGCATAGCCCCTGCGTGGCATGAGGATTCAGATGTTGTTCCCACCCTAAACCCTGTATGAGGTGAGGGTTCAGGGATTACCCCCCCCCTAAACTCTGGATGAGTTGAGGGTTCATGGGTGATTCCCACCCTTAATCCTGGATGAGGAGTACAATACCTAGTGGAGTGCAACATCTAGTGGAATGCAATCTCTACTGGATTGCAAGATCTAGTGGGATGCAATATCTAGTAGAGTGCAAGATCTAGCGGTGTGCGAGATCCAGTGGGCATCTGGTGGAGTATTAAAATCCGGTATGGAAAGAGGAGAAAACAATTCAAAATCCCCCCCGGGCCCTTCTAGGTCCACTCTAGGACCTAGCCCTCAACGACCGCATCCTCCATATAGCATGTCGTTGCATACACATCATCGTACGCAGACAAGCTGCAGCGGCTAACGTGATGTGTTCAATTTATTTAGTGGGCGCCACGACTGGGCAGCTGAGGAAATAAACCTTGACAAGCTCACAGCTTGTGGCCAAGGTTACATGGCTTGCAGAACCACGTCCACAGGCCGTGATGAAAGTGAATTGCTGTTGAACGATTATGAAGTGAGTATCAGTAGCGGCAAAATTGAAAGGATTATGAGTGAGCCCATGCATTGAAAGCTTCCAAGTTGGGCAGACATTCATAAATGAATGTGTATGTATCTACCGTGTGCAACACCCACTGGTGTTTCCCATATTTTAGGGGCTCAAATGCTGGTCAACGTCAAAGCAAAAGAAGTTAGCGGTGTCGCTAGCAAAAAATAACAGGAAAATGCTGTTTCTCTTATTTGCCTCCGCAGCAGAACCAGCGCCACATCGTACACAGTGAAAGCGTTTTTTCATGTATGAGCAAGGCCATTGGAATAAAGGCTGGACACAAATCTGCTTATGTAGGCAAGATGTATGGCTGCATGGGTATGCCGGCCTGCTGACCCGCTTCTGCTTAAATATATCCACCAAGAAAAGGGTGGGCAACTGAGCATGCTAGAGGTCCAGCGTCTGTTAAGTCCATTGTCGAAGTTAATGGTCACTATGCATGTGGCTGTACGGTTTGGGAGATACCGTACTGTTGGCATCATCAAAAAATTGCTTGGGCAGACACGAATAAAATCTGAAGCATGTGTCGGTATCAGCAACATGGGCCTGCCGCTGAACATTTGGAATCTCAGACTGATTTGCCCGCATCTGCCCATGCTTTCTTTCGACTTGAAAAAAGGAACTGAACTGCCAATGCATGGATTAATGGATCCGATCGATGCCGAAACAGTAGTCATTGTCGTGAGCACTAACGCACCAGACCACCTTAGACTGGCCGCTGGGCAGCCCCCACAGGGCCGATTGGGACCTGACCTTGATAGGCCTGCTGCCAGTGGACAACATGTGCGGCACCAGGACCCCCTGGCCCTAGGCCATAATGTAGCTGATCTACACTGTAAGAACACAGTACCGAAATCATGACTATTAGAAACCTTTAAGAACCAAAGCACATGAACATGATGTACTAATATGACAAAAATTCAATGCGGCACCTTGCGGCACTTTCCAGGCCGGGCCCGGCAACTTAGGATACATTTTTCTTGAGGCCCCTGCCTGCCCGGAATTCATATAGGGCTCACTGCTCAGAGGCGCCAGCCTGCGCAGTTATGTAAGATCTTGTCTGAGGGCGCCTGCCCCCTGCCTTTGCGGCAAGCAGTCCTGATGAGGCGTCAAGGGGCACATGAGACCTACACCTGGCGGCCCGCGAACCTAGTCAAGCAATACAACTACAGTTATGAGATGATCCTGTCGAACTAAAAAGGTTACTACCGGTATGCCGCTGAACTCTATGAAACATTGAGACTGCACTGCTGCTGCTTCCCTTCCGTCTGCAGCTGCTTCAGCACCTGTTCCCGCTTCCTCCGCTCCACGCTGAACACCTGGATCTACCAAACACCATGCACCTGCTTCCTCCTCCGTTCCCGTGGTTGCTTCAGGGGTGGGCGCTCCCCGCTCCTCCCGCTCCACAACATTATACAGCCCTAAACTGCGGCTGCTCGCCCTGCTGCTGCAACAGCCTCAGCGGCCGTCTCCCGCTTCTTCTTTTCCACATTGTACAGCTCGATGTACATGACATCCATGGGATGCTCGAACGTGCTCACATCGGTGAGCGTGTTGTGGAAGAACTCAAGGCCATCCACATCCAAATGCACCGACCAGCCGTTCGGGACCGGAGCCTCCAGCGCCCACTTGGCAATGTACAGCAGATCCTTGTCGGCCACCGGGTCCATCCCCAGGTACCTGCAGTACAGACGGGTGGCAATCAAGGCACACAACTAGTTTCAGAATCGAAAGAAAGGCTGACAATTGGCAATCAAGGCACACAATAAGCTTCAGAAGAAAGAAAGGCCGACTTGACAATGTATGCAACAAGGCCTTGCCTGCCATCCACTGGGTCCACGCCCGTGCAATGAGACGGTAGCAAGAACGGAGGACACCCTGGTCCATGCACGCACACACTCACTCAGCATAAGCCCGGACGGCTTTCCTCGAGGGAGGGTCGTGTGCAGCGGCGGGCATGCTGATGGCGGGGGGCTCAGGCATGAGCATTTCTCCCTCATGCGTGCCAAGCATGGCAGCCTGGGCCTGCAAGCAAAAACACGTGTTTCATCCAGCGCGCTTCAGCTCTAATTCAGCGTGCTTCAGCTACAATCCATATACATCACTGCTACTACAGCCAGTCAAGGTTTGGTCCCCATTGGCCCTGTGGTGGCCGCACGGTATGCTCTCGAAACTGGTCTGACGCGCACACACACCAGGCAAGGCTGTTAGCCGCACAGCCATGAGGGGGGACCCCTTGCGCCCGCTCATACCCTCAGGATGTCCACACCTATGTTCATACCTGGTCCATAGCTTGGTTGACCATGGTCGCGACCTCCGACTGGTACTTCCCAAATGCAACATACGCGTTGGGGTCCTCTTCACACACAAACTCATCATCATCGCCCTCCAGAACGGTGCCTGGCAGCACCGAGTCCGAAGGCGCTGACTTCTCAGGAGAAAACTTCACCACGGTGGCGGCGGCTGAGGCTTGCCTAGAGCGAACCCTTGCAGTTGAGGGCCGGCTGCGGCCAGACAGCAAAGGTAATGGAGTGGGTACTGATGGCATAGGTGCCTGAGCAGGTCCTGCAACCTCCGGTTGTAACAACGGGGCTGCCACTACTGCTGGCTCAGGATCCAAGGCGGCTACGTCTGGCTCCGGTACTAGGACTGCCACTTCCGGTTCAGAGGCAGGTACCGAGACAAGAGGCTCAGGTACCACAGCTGACACTTCAGGCTCGGGTACGGGTGCTGGAATATCCGGATCTGATTCTGGTGCTGCCGCCTTTGCATCCGGTGCTGCTACTTCCTGCTCAGGTTCTTTGGCTGCCTCCTCCGGCTCTGCTTGCGGTGCTGCCACCTCCGGCTGTGATGCTGGGACTGCAGCTTCTGGCTCTGGCGCTGGAGCTGCCACCTCCGGCTGTGGTGCTGGGACTGCAGCTTCCGGCACTTGTGCTGGCGCTTCCACTTCCGGCTCCAATGTTGAGGCTGCCAACTCCGGCTCAGATGCTTGGGCTACCACTACCAGCTCGAGTGCTAGGGCTGCTACCTCCAGCACTGGCATCGGGGCGGCTACTTCCCGTTGTGGTGTTGGGACTGCCACTTCCGGCTCCGGTACAAGGGCTGCCTCTTCCGGCTCTGATTCTGGACCTGCCACTACTGGCATTCGTAATGGGACTGCCACTTTTGGGCCAGGAACAGGGACTGCCACTTCCTGCTCCGGTACAAGGGCTGCCACCTCATGCTCTGGTTCCGAAACTGCAGCTTCCAGCATTTGCATTGGGTCAGCGATATCCGGCTCTGGTGCTGCAGCTGTTACTTCCAGATCCAGAACTGGCTCTGGTGCTGCAGCTGTTACTTCCAGATCCAATACCGGCTCTGGTGCTGCAGCTGTTACTTCCAGATCCAATACCGGCTCTGGCACTGGAGGTCCCGCTCCCAGCATTATTACAGGGGCAGGCATGTCCGGCTCCGTTGCTGCGGCTGCTACTTCCGGCTCTGTTATCGGCTCTGGCATTGGAGGTCCCGCTCCCAGCCTTTGTACCGGGGCAGGCACGTCCGTCTCCGATGCTGCGGCTGCTGCTTCTGGCTCTGGTACCGGCCCTGGCAGTCGGGCTGCTGTTTCCTGCAACAGGCTTGGACTTGCCACTCCACGTTCTGAAACAGGGGCTGCCACTTCCTGCACCGGTACCAAAGGCAATGACACCCCCCTCTCCGGTGCTGGGAATGCCATCTCCAGAACCGGCGTCAGGGCTGCAACTTCCGGTTCTGGCGTTGGGATTGGCAATTTCGGTTCCTGTGAGGCCACATCCGGCTCCAATACAAAAGCTGCCACTCCTGGCTCTGATTCCGGAATTGCCACTTCCGGCATAGGTGCTGGGGCTGATACTTCCGGCACCAGTGCTGGGACTGCCACCTCCGGATCTGATGTTGAGGCTGCTACTTCATGCTCCGGTACCGGATCTGCAACTTCCGGACCTGAGGCCATGGCTACTTCCTCAAGCTCCGGTACTGGAGCTGCTGCTTCTCGTCTCCTCACCGAAGCTGCCACTTCAGGCTCTGATACCGGATCTGCAACTTCCGGATCTGGGGCCGGGGCTACTGCTTCTACCTCCAGTGATTGAGCTGCTGCTTCTCGTCTCCTCACCAAAGCTGCCACTTCAGGCTCTGTTACTGGATCTGAAACTTCTGGATCTGGGGCTGGGGCTCCTGCTTCTAGCTTCGGCACCAGAGATTCTTCCTCTCGTTTCCGCACTGAAGCTGCCACTCCAGGTTGTGATACCGGAGCTGCTACTGCTGGCACAGGTGTTAGAGCTGCCACCTCCAGCTCCGCCACCGGGGCTGCTGTTTCCAGTCCCATTACTGGAGCTGCAACTTCAGGCTTCGGAACCGGAGCGGCTATATTTAGCTCGGGTACCGGGTCTGCCACCTCCGGCTCCATTGCAACGGCTGCCACTTCTGGAAACGATATCGGGGCTGCGACTCCCCGCCCCGGTAATGAGGCTCCCACTTCCGGCTGTGGTGCTGGTGCTGCCACTCCAGGCTCAGTTACCAAGACTGCCACCTCCTGCTGTGGTGCTGGCGCTGCCACTTCCGGCTGTGGTACCAGAGCTGCGAACACAGGCTCTGAGGCTGAGCCTGCCACTTCAGGCACCAGTACTGGGACTGCCTCTTCTGGCCCGGTCACCGGAGACGCGACCTTCACCTCTGATACTGGGGCTATCCCCTCAGGACCTGGAGCCGGGACGAATCCATCCGAGGCAGACGCGAGCGGAGAGGCCGTACGCTCCGGAGTCTTCGGACTTGCTGTCCTCCTCTTGCCGCCAACGCTGCTCTGCCGGCTCCCCATGCCGTCGGTGATCATGATGTCTGGGAGGGACGCGGCAGACACTGCAGCGGAGGGGGACCCCGGTGCCTGCCTTGAAAGGACGGAGCTGGATGCCTGCTTGAGCAGGGCGCTGCTGGATCTGGGCAGGGCAGGCCCAGGCGGGCGGGAGGCAGTGTCGGCAGCTGCAAGCAGCGAGTCTCTCGGCTGTCCAGCTCGGGGCGACGTCGCCGTCCTGGACGAGGGGAGCAGGGGCAGCGTTGGAGTTGTCGAGCTGCTGGCGGTCTCCGGAGGTTGATCCCCTGTCTCGTGTGAGCGGGTGGGGCGGGGTGACTTGGACGAGGGGCTGCCGTTCGAGGTCCCTGACGCTCCGCTGCCTCTCGCGCCCGGCGCCGGCGCGTGCAGCAACCGCTGTGCCTGCGCGAGGAGGTCTTGCGTCAGCTGCTCCGCCTTGACGTTCGCCTGGTGCAGTCCCAGCATCGCCTTGGCTTCCTCGCTCACCGATGCACTGCGGAGGAGGTTGATGGCGTTACCCGACGACGGGGGTCGCTGAGACAAAGGCACGCCGGGGTCTTGGGGGCTCCTCGGAGAGCCCCACGCGGGCTGGCTGGCATGCGCTCGTGGGCTGCTTACGGGCGCAGCCGGACGCAGCGCTGCTGGCAGCGTCTGAGGCGAGGCGTCGCGCTGCGCTGTTGGCGGCAGCGCCGGAGGCGAGGCGTCGCGCTGCCCTAGTGGAGGCAGCGTCCAGCCTTTGCCGAGGACATGCTGCCACCCAAGGGGAGAGTTGGGTGCGAAGCTGCCGTGGCTGGTCTGGTCGAGGCTGTTGCTGCTCGGGCGGGCGACAACGCGGTGCTTCCGAGGCGGAGACTGGCGCTTGTTCTGCGGGAATGCACGTGGGAGGGATTTAAGAGCCAGTTATAGAGCATGTCAGGGTGCATGAGGATGCTCTCGCCTTTTGATAATATGTGTGGCGGAAACTGTAATCCAAGCAATATGGGACGGAATTTGAGAGCCAGTTATAGAGCATGTCAGGGTGCATGAGGATGCTCTCGCCTTTTGATAATATGTTTGGCGGAAACTGTAATCCAAGCAATATGGGACGGAATTTGAGAGCCAGTTATAGAGCATGTCATGGTGCATGAGGATGCTCTCGCCTTTTGATAATATGTGTGGCGGAAACTGTAATCCAAGCAATATGGGACGGAATTTGAGAGCCAGTTATAGAGCATGTCAGGGTGCATGAGGATGCTCTCTCCTTTTGATAATATGTGTGGCGGAAACTGTAATCCAAGCAATATGGGACGGAATTTGAGAGCCAGTTATAGAGCATGTCAGGGTGCATGAGGATGCTCTCGCCTTTTGATAATATGTGTGGCGGAAACTGTAATCCAAGCAATATGGGACGGAATTTGAGAGCCAGTTATAGAGCATGTCAGGGTGCATGAGGATGCTCTCGCCTTTTGATAATATGTGTGGCGGAAACTGTAATCCAAGCAATATGGGACGGAATTTGAGAGCCAGTTATAGAGCATGTCAGGGTGCATGAGGATGCTCTCGCCTTTTGATAATATGTGTGGCGGAAACTGTAATCCAAGCAATATGGGACAAGTCACGTCGTTACATTTACTGCCATGCAGTCAAAGAACAGGTGCCTTTACGATACATGTACATGCACTGATTTGTTGAGGTTTTCAGGGTTCCTTACCGTCACTCATGATGTAGGGCATATGATTCCCGAGTCTACCCTGCAATGCTCAACATGTTAAACCTCAACCCTTGGGGTATGTTATCCACTACCCTTGAGCAACAGGATAATCCACGATCCTCGAGGTACATGAACCCTATGACCCTCAACACAATAAAACACGACCCTCGAGATGCATGGGCCCTTCACAACTCAACATGTTAAACCTTAACCCTATAATCCTCAACAGGTAAAACCACAGCCCTCGAGGTACATGAACCCTATGATCCTGAACAGGTCAAAACAGGGCACACCGGTGCAAGCGCCATGGGGCCAGCGTGGCTTACTTTGGGCAGCAGGGCGGTCGGCAGCCTCAGCCTGCCGCTCAATGAGAAGTCAGGCTCCCATGCAGCCGCGGTGAGGTGACGATCCCCTTCCTGCTGCGGCTGCTGCGTCTGCTCCAGCTCCCAGGCCTCCTGCATGGGGTCAGCCCGCCTCTTGGGGCTCCTCTTGGGACCGCCGGCCCCCCCGGGCTGTCGGTGCTGCAGCGCCAGCACAGCGCGGGAGCTCCTCCTAGGCGCCGTTGAGGCGAAGGTGCCATCGCTGGAATGCATCCGATCATTGAAGCCTTCAGTCAATTGGGAGGGGAAGCGGGTATAGGGTAAAGGTTTTTAGGGTTTAGGGTTCAGGTTGGGCTTTGGCAACGAAAGCCTCAGGGCTGGCTGTTGCCCAGCTGGTTGGCCAGCACAGCGCTGCCATGATGTCCATGATAAAGCAGTTCTAGAATAAGAGCCCCACAGCTGTGAAGCCATCCTCTGCCATGGTTTCCATGGTTTAAAATAGAAATGGGGACACCGTGACAGCAAGATGCAAAATAGCGTAGGCCTGAAGCTGCACTGTTCCTTCAACCCTGGACCTAAGCAAAACATGGGAGGCCTTAAGCTGCACTTAACCCTGAACCTTAAACCCTACACAAAACAGTGTAGGATTTAAGCTGTGCGGTAAAACTGAAACCCTAAACCCTGTGCAAAATAGTGTAGGCCTGAAGCTGCCCATCAGAGATTCGTATTTTTCAGACATTTTCCACTCACACCCATAGGTCCATGTGTTAGGTCTGACAGAGCGGACTGGGTCAGACCACAAGCCATTGCTTCCTAAGCCCTTAACCCTCAAACTTAACGCTACACCCCCTGACACCTCAGCACCCTTGCTCCATTTGCCTCCCTCCCTCAGGGAAAATCTCATCCACCCACCCATGGACTGCGCCAGGTCGGAGAGAGCTGACTGGCTGAGCTCTTGGGCAGCGTCCGGGCAGACAAGCGCAACATTCAGGAGGAACAACGGCTGTGGGGTAGCAGGGAAGGCAAAGAGAGAGAAACGAATTAGGTTGGTGGTGGTTGAATTGGTGCCTTGTGGTGAGTGGGTAAGGGGTAAGGAATGTCCGGGAGGTACAAAGTGTCGTTTTTATTTATTTATTTATTTATAGAGTGCACGATTATCTCTAAGGGCTGGTAGGCTTCAGGGCTCGAGAGCCAGGAACTGGTGCTTCAAGGCTCCAGAGACAATTCTGCCAAACAGGCTCTGCAACAAGGACATCAACCAGCAGCGGTTGCAATCGAAACAACACAGCGGTTGCAACAACCCTGGCAACAGTTGCAATCAAACCACACAGCAGTTGCTGCACACCATGCAGTGGTTGCAACAACCGGGCAGCAGTTACATCAAACCACACAGCGGTTGCAACAGACCATGCAGCGGTTGCATCAAACCACGCAGGGGTTGCATCAAACCACGCAGCGGTTGCATGAAACCACGCAGCGGTTGCAAAAACAAAACAGCAGTTGCAACAAACCTGGCAGTTGTTGCACAACCCTGGCAGCAGTTGCCACTTGCAACAAACCGCGCAGCAGTTGCAACAAACCTGGCAGCGGTTGAACAGGTAGAAGTCGCGCGTCATGTTCGAGTCAGCCCGGCGGATGGCGGGCGGGATGGAGTCAATCGCGTGCAGCCGGTCGTTCTCCTCTGCTAACTTTGAGCTCTTGGCCATCCAATGCTGAATGAGCAGCTTGTACGTCACCTGAGAGTTGGCCGGACAGGATGAAGGGTTATAGGTTGAGGGTTTAGGGTTACAGGTTGAGGATTTAGGGCCAAAGGTTGAGGATTTAAGGTCGCAACTTGAGGGTTTAGGGTTATAGATTGAGGGTTATAGGTCGAGGATTTAGGGTTACAGGTTGAGGGTTTAGGGTTACCAGCAAAGAGTTTAGGGTTACAGGTTGAGGATGTAGGGTCGCAAGTTGAGGGTTTAGGGTTATAGGTCGAGGGTTTAGGGTTATATGTTGAGGGTTATAGGTTGAGGATTTAGGGTTACAGGTTGAGGATTTAGGGCCATAGGTTGAGGATTTAAGGTCGCAAGTTGAGGGTTTAATGTTATAGGTTGAGGGTTTAGGGTTATAGGTTGAGGGTTTAGGGTTACCAGCAAATGGTTTAGGTTTACAGGTTGAGGATTTAGGGTCGCAAGTTGAGGGTTAAGGGTTATATGTTGAGGGTTTATGGTTACAGGTGGAGGGTTGATGATTATAGGTTGAGGGTTTAGGGTTACAGGTCGAGGGTTGATGGTTATAGGTTGAGGGTTTAGGGTTACCAGTAAAGAGTTTAGGGTTACAGCCTTACAGGTTGAGGATTTAGGGTTATAGGTTGAGGATTTAGGGTCACAAGTTGAGGGTTTGGGGTTAAAGGTTGAGGATTTAGGGTCGCAAGTTGAGGGTTTAGGGTTAAAGGTTGAGGGTTTAGGGTTACAGGTGAAGGGTTGAGGGTCATAGGTTGAGGGTTTAGGGTTACAGGTCGAGGGTTGAGGGTTATAGGTTTTGAGGGTTAGAATAAAAGGTCGAGGGACGAGGCCCCCACGGTCATGGGTCAGGACGTAGCAGGAGTTTGGCTCAAGAACGCTTAATACATATAAATGGCAGAAGATGAAATAGCCTAGTTTAGGGTTTAAGGTTTGGGGTTTCAAGGGCACGCAAAGCCTGCAGGGGGGAGCCGGGGAGAGGATGCTAAACAGCTCACTAAATGGGCAACTGCCTTACACATGCTCCCCCAGTGCTGCATTGCTCCCTGAGGAGCAAGCATACTTTATGGTAATACGGTGTGCTGCTACAGCGTTGCATGTGCACACCTGCAGCCTGCGTGACGACCAGGGATCAGCGACATTTTCTTTGGAGAAAAAACTTTGTATACCGTACCCTTATTTGAGGCTTACACTAGTCATACAGATTTCTACGCTTCCTTTTGTAAGCTTGCGGAAGGTCACGGTATGTCTCAAGTGTCTCAAAGGTCGTGCGTTTAGCTTTTTCTCCTGTTCTTTCTTCTTTTGTTTGCAAGCAAAGGCCGATGCACAAACATGCCGACGATCGAAGGCTCCAGATTTACTGACGACTGGTAAACTTATACCCCCCCCCCCCCATCCCCCCTCCTATCATCGGGTCATGGATTTATTCTCAGGCATGGGTCCATTCAACTGTCATCATGCCAGCTTGCCAGTCAGGCCATGACCATCATTGGGTCCTTGAAAGCCCGCACCTCGACGCGCTGAGTGCTAGGACACAGGTTACCGGTTGAAGCACACAGGAACTCCGTCCCAGAGCCGACCGGGTCGGTTACGTACACCATCTCCGACCTGGTGGGATCCTGGGGGGGAGGGGAGAGGAGGGAGGAGGGGGATCCTGGATCCTGGGCATGATTGCATCCTGGGAGGAGGAGGGGGATCCTGGGCATGATCACGGGGGGAGGGGGAGCCGGGTCATGTGGGGTGAGCTGGGATGCAGGCTGTGTGCTGTTTCGCGAAGGTGCTCCATCCCATCATGATCCTCCAGCCTGGTTGTATCCTGGGCATGATCGCGGGGGGAGGAGGGAGGAGGGGGACCTGGTCATGTGGGGAGAGCTGGCACACAGGCTGCGTGTTGCTTCGCAAAGGTGCTCCATCCCATCATGATCCTCCGGCCTGGGCATGGGCATGAGGGCGGGGTAGGGGAGTGGGGTGCAAGGGTGTAGGGGTAGGGGGTAGGGGGTAGGGAGTAGGGGGCTAGGAGGTTACGGGATTAAGAATATTTATTTTTGACGTGACAGGGCTGTAGGGGTAGGGGGTAGGGGGTAGGGGGTAGGGAGTACAGGGCTAGGAGGTTACGGGATTAAATATATTTATTTTTGACGTGACAAGAAAATTAGAAAGAAAATTAAAACTGTACGAGACAAGAAGCAAGGTGATGTCTCATCCAACCAGAGGTTGCCAAACTGATGACCGCACTGCCAGCACCAGACAGCCTATCCCGAATCTATCCCTACCAGTAGCCTATCGGCCTATCCCTAGCCTGGGTGCAGTAGCTTCTGGGTGTAAAGCTCCCACGCCTATACTCTCCCCAGCCTACACCCACCCACCCATGTCCCCCAGCCCAGTACCTTCTGTGTGTAGAGACCTCCGATGGCAACACTCTCCCCAAACATTGACATAATCGGCGGCACCCGCTCCAGCTTCAGTGAGTCACAGTATAGCAGCCAGATCCTACGAGCAGTACAACAGCAATAAGGGAGTCACAGTACAGCAGCCACATCCTGACATTGTGCAGCTGGAATACGGGAGTTGCAGTACAGCAGCCAGATTTTGATTGCGAGCACTTGGGCAGTACGGCTGGAATTATGGAGTTGCTGTACAGCAGCCAGGTCCTACGGGCAGTTTAGCAGCTATGAGGAATTTGAAGTATAGCAGCCAGATCCTGACAACAAGCAGTACAGCATGAATTAGAGAGTGGCCGTTCAGCAGCCAGATCCTACGGGCAGTACAGCAGCTATTAGGGAGTTGCATCACAGCAGCCAGATCCTGGTGGTAGGCCGTACTGCAGGAATCAGTGTGTTAGAGTGCAGAAGCCAGGTCCTGACAGCGAGCAACACAGGAGGAATTCGGGAGTGGCAGTTCAGCAGCCAGATCCTGACAGCAGGCAGTACAGCGGGAATTAGAGAGATCAAGTACAGCAGCCAGACCCTGACATTGGGCAGTACAGCGTGAGTAGGAACTTCAAGTACAGCAGCCAGATCCTGACATTGGGCAGTGCAGCGTCATTAGAAAGTTCAAGTACAGCAGCCAGATCCTGACATTGGGCAGTACAGCGTGAGTTAGGAAGTTCAAGTACAGCAGCCAGATCCTGACAGTGTGCAGTACAGCTGGAAAAAGGGAGTTGCAGTACAGCAGCCAGACTTTGATAGCGGGCACTCGGGCAGAACGGCTGGAATTATAGAGTTGCAGTACAGCAGCCAGATCCTATGAGCAGTTTAGCAGCTATAAGGGAGTTGCAGTGGAGCAGCCAGATCCTGACAGCAGGCAGCACAGCATGAATTAGAGAGTGGCAGTTCAGCAGCCAGATCCTACGGGCAGTACCGCAGCTATTAACGAGTAGCAGCACAGCAGCCAGATCCTGACAGACGGCAGTACAGCAAAAATTAGGGTTTAAAGGACAAAAGCCAGGTCCTGACAGCGAGCAGCACAGGAGGAATTGGGGTGTTAAAGTACAGCAGCCAGATCCTGACAGTGGGTAGTTCAGCAGGAAGTAAATAATTGAAGTGCAGCTTCCAGATCCTGACAGTGGGCAGTTCAGCAGGAACTAAGGAATGGAACTGCAGCGTCCAGATCCTGACAGTGGGCAGTACAGCAGAAAGTAAGGGATGTAAGTGCAGCTTCCAGATCCTGACAGTGGGCAGCTCAGCAGGAACTAAGGAATTGAAGTGCAGCTTCCAGATCCTGACAGTGGGCATTTCAGCAGGAAGTAAGGAATTCAAGCGCAGCTTCCAGATCCTGACAGTGGGCAGTTCAGCAGGAACTAACGAATTCAAGTGCAGCTTCCAGATCCTGACAGTGGGCAGTTCAGCAGGAACTAAGGAATTTAAATGCAGCTTCCAGATCCTGACAGTGGGCATTTCAGCAGGAACTAAGGAATGGAACTGCAGCTTCCAGATCCTGACAGTGGGCAGTTCAGCAAGAACTAAGGAATTTAAGTGCAGCTTCCAGATCCTGACAGTGGGCAGTTCAGCAGGAACTAAGGAATTTAAGTGCAGCTTCCAGATCCTGACAGTGGGCATTTCAGCAGGAACTAAGGAATTCAAGTGCAGCTTTCAGATCCTGACAGTGGGCAGTACAGCAGAAAGTAAGGATTGTAAGTGCAGCTTCAAGATCCTGACAGTGGGCAGCTCAGCAGGAACTTAGGAATTTAAGTGCAGCTTCCAGATCCTGACAGTGGGCAGTTCAGCAGGAACTAAGGAATTTGAGTGCAGCTTCCAGATCCTGACAGTGGGCAGTACAGCAGAAAGTAAGGAATGGAACTGCAGCTTCCAGATCCTGGCAGTGGGCAGTTCAGCAGGAACTAAGGTATTTAAGTGCAGCTTCCAGATCCTGACAGTGGGCAGTACAGCAGGAACTAAGGAATTCAAGTGCGGCTTCCAGAACCTTACGGTGGGCATTACAGCAGGAATCAGAGAGTTGTAGGGCAGCAACCAGATGTTGAGAGGGGACAGCAGGACCATGCATTGCTGAGATCTGCATGCATGACCTGGCAGGGAGACCGCCAAGTTTCAGTTCGAAGGCTCTCATTTCAAATGCTCTCCTTGCAAATCAGAGAGAGGGAGGACACGGCACACAACTGCTGGTACGGCACAGGGTTTATGGGATAGTGTGACAGTTGGGCCCTGTGCTAGTAAAGATTTATTAGCACTTTTATTTTTATTAGTGTTTGCTATTTTAGTCTTTTTCTATCCTGAATATTTAGCTCATCCCGATAATTTAATACCAGCTAATCCTTATTCTACACCTCAACACATTGTACCCGAATGGTATTTCTTGTGGGTTTATGCTATATTACGTAGTATTCCTAATAAAGCTGTAGGGGTTATTGCGATTGGTTTAGTATTTGCCAGTTTTATACCCTTTTTTTGCTTGCCGGTAGTTAAGTTTTTTTCCTGGGACCCTTTTTAAACTACAAGAATTTTTCCAGACGCGCACCCCGCGCGTCTGGGAAGTGTCTTCCCTCCCTCTGTTGCAAATGCTGTCATTTCAATTTCGACCTCAAAATGCTCATCGACCCACATGTGCCACAGGACACCATATATAATACCTCCATGACCCAGACATGGAGTGCACTAAAAGTGACAGTGACACCAGGCACAAACCCTAAACCCTAAAACCTAAACACACACCTGTTGTGTACATCAATCTTGAAGAACAGGCATGTGCAACATCTTGCACCTGTCGTGTGCATCGGTCTTGAAAGACAAGGTCCATGCATCTATTTGTACCTGTTGTTCACATCAATCTTGAAATACAGGTTCATGCGGGCGATCACCGTAGCCCCGCGAGAGACCTCCCGCAAATGCAACACGATCTCGGCGCACTGCTGATCCAGCCGGGTTTTCAGCGCGCCGCCGGCGATGGCCGTGTGTTCGTGCGGGCCCATGCTGCCGCCAAAGGTCGCAACTCGCTCCAGCATGGTCGCCGTCACCGGCTGGTGGTCCATGCAGACCAGACGGTGCCTGATATAGGGTTTATAAGGTTAAGGGTCAAAGGCTAAGGGTTGAGGGTTGGGCTGAGGGTTTAAGGTTGTCCGGCATGGTCGCCTGTCATAGCAGGCAGAGGCCGGTGACCAGAGGGCCCGGATCAACAAGTAAAAGAAAATGCTTTTTTTAGGATCTGCAGGGGCTCCCACTTGTTTGTCCGCTTCTCATAGTAGGCCGAGGCCGGCGTCCACAGGGCCCGGATCACGAAGTCCCGCTCCTCCCTTGGGTCCACAAACTGCTGAAGGATGCCGTCATGAATCTGCTCTTTCGCCTTGCAGTAGGGACCTGGATCCAGCAGCATCTGCACCAGGAATCAGGCAATATGATAACAAAAGAGCAAACTGCTGTTGTAGACAAGCAGTGAATTGTTTACCTTAGGACCTTAAACCCTTAAACCTAAACCCAACCTAAGGCGGCCACATCAGTCACATTCCCAGGGGAGGGAGCAGGCACCAGGCTTCCCGGCAAGCAGACATAATATGCAGCCCAGATGCCAAATAGATGGCTGGGGTACCGTGCAGGGCAAGTGCCTTCCCTTGTATGGCTCGAGTGCCGAGCAGGGGCACAGCCTGCCCTCGCACCAGCTGACGGCAACATTGGCCGGCGGGGTCCTTCTGTAAGTGCGAACAAGCGTGAGGTACTCCACACCTTAACCCTCAGCCCTCCAACTTACATAGTTGCATGTGAATATGATGCTTAACAACCCTCAACCCTCACCCCTCGGTCCTCAACCCTCATTCCTGAATCCTGAATTCTCAACCTTAAAACCTCAACCTTCAGTGGGAGCTTGCAAACATGAGGTGCTCCATGTCTTACCCCTCAACTCTCAACCTTCCATGAGAGCATGAATATGTGATATACTGATATGAGGGTTACCCCATATCTAAGCCCTCAATCCTCAACCCTCAATCCTCAACCCTCAATCCTCAACCCTCAATCCTCAACCCTCAATCCTCAACCCTCAACCCTCAACCCTCAATCCTCAACCCTCAATCCTCAACCCATAACCCTCATTCCTCAACCCTCAATCTTACGTGGGTGCGAGCAAACGTGAGGTGCTCCATGAGGATCTCCTCCACCTCCACCACCTCAGCTTCAGCACGCAGGATCCCCTTGAGGAGGGACCTCTTTCGAGCCATTGTCTCCAGCTGAGTCATAATCCCGGAGAACCATGCGCACACCTCGGGCTGGGTGCCCTGGGAAGCATGTCAGAAGGTGCTTCTTAAGGAATGCAGCAGATGCTGAAGAAAGCAATGCCCTAGTGCCATGACCCCAGAGCACCATGCGCAGTTGCGCACACCTCGGGCTGGGTGCCCTGGGAAGCATGTCAGAAGGTGCTTCTTAAGGAATGCAGCAGATGCTGAAGAAAGCAATGCCCAAGTGCCATGACCCCAGAGCACCATGCGCAGTTTTGCACACCTCGGGCTGGGTGCCCTGGGAAGCATGTCAGGAGGTGCTTCTTAAGGAATGCAGCAGATGCTGAAGAAAGCAATTCCCTAGTGCCATGACCCCAGAGCACCATGCACAGTTTTGCACACCTCGGGCTGGGTGCCCTGGGAAGCATGTCAGAAGGTGCTTCTTAAGGAATGCAGCAGATGCTGAAGAAAGCAATGCCCTAGTGCCATGACCCCAGAGCACCATGCGCAGTTGCGCACACTTTGGGCTCGGTGCCCTCGGAAGCATGTCAGAAGGTGCTTCTTAAGGAATGCAGCAGATGCTGAAGAAAGCAATGCCCTAGTGCCATGACCCCAGAGCACCATGCGCAGTTGCGCACACCTTGGGGATGGGTGCCCTGGGAAGCATGTCAGAAGGTGCTTCTTAAGGAATGCATCAGATGCTGAAGAAAAGAATTCCTTAGTGCCATGACCCCAGAGCACCATACGCAGTTGCGCACACCTCGGGCTGGGTGCCCTGGGAAGCATGTCAGAAGGTGTTTCTTAAAAAATGCAGCAGATGCTGAAGAAAGCAATGCCCTAGTGCCATGACCCCAGAGAACCATACGCAGTTGCGCACACTTTGGGCTGGGTGCCCTGGGAAGCATGTCAGAAGGTGCTTCTTAAGGAATGCAGCAGATGCTGAAGAAAGCAATTCCCTAGTGCCATGACCCCAGAGCACCATACGCAGTTGCGCACACCTTGGGGATGGGTGCCCTGGGAAGCATGTCAGAAGGTGCTTCTTAAGGAATGCATCAGATGCTGAAGAAAAGAATTCCTTAGTGCCATGACCCCAGAGCACCATGCGCAGTTGCGCACACCTTGGGGATGGGTGCCCTGGGAAGCATGTCAGAAGGTGTTTCTTAAGGAATGCAGCAGATGCTGAAGAAAGCAATTCCCTAGTGCCATGACCCCAGAGCACCATGCGCAGTTGTGCACACCTCGGGCTGGGTGCCCTGGGAAGCATGTCAGAAGGTGTTCCTTAAGGAATGCAGCAGATGCTGAAAAAAGCAATTCCCTAGTGCCATGACCCCAAAGCACCATGCGCAGTTGTGCACACCTCGGGCTGGGTGCCCTAGGAAGCATGTCAGAAGGTGTTCCTTAAGGAATGCAGCAGATGCTGAAGGATGCAGCTCACAAGCAGTATGAGTCCACGAACCCAGAGCACCATGCGCATGCCTGGGGCTGAGTGTCCTGGCATTCGGCTGGCAAGCATGCCCGGGCGTTTCTTGAGGCATGCAACAGATGATGACAATGGCAGTCTATGGTTACCATACCTATACAGTGTAACTCAGGTGCAGGAGCCAATTTCAATGTCATCAAAGTTTGTTTTGATTGATAATCACAGTTCATCGAGTGAATGATTCCTTGCCCCATTTGGACAAGTCTCCTAATGAAAACTATTAAAATCTTGCTTCTGTGGCTCCCTTCAGAGTCCTCATAACATTGAAACTGGTCTGCGACATTAGTGACGGTACATGATCCCTTGGACAAGTTGACACCCTCACGAAAAGCTGATAACCAGTGTGAGGTCGGTGCATGGTCGTGCGAGGTTGTACCATGCACTCATGGCTTGAAAACTCTCACCTGCCCGGACATGAAGCCCTCGAGTAGCAAGGCCCCCTGCAGTTTTCCACTCCTCTTGCGCATCAGCTACAGCGGAGCCGTGCAGTGGCAGATTAAAAATGAGGGTGCATGAGTGCTCGGCAAATGGCTGGTGCTAGGTCCAGGAAGCCAATTACGTCCACAGAGCTGCCATCACCCGCTTGACCGCGTGCCATGTATGCTTCCCTTCATGGCATGGTAGCACGATACAGCATGATACGGCGCAATACGGCAAGTTCAGCCGGATTGTGCTACCAAAGTGCCACGATACGGCACAGGTTTAGCCGGATTGTGTTACCATGCTTCACGGTGCATACCCATGCTAGGTCCAGCAGGTCAAGTAGATAAGCAGAGCTGCCCTCACCTGTTTAGTTGCGTGCCATGCATGCTAGCCCATTTCGTCGTTTGCCATGCATGCTTACCCGCTTAATTGTTTGCCATGCATGCTTACCCGCTTAATTGTGTGCCATGCATGCTTACCCGTTTGACAGTGTGCCATGCATGCTTACTTGTTTAATTGCATACCATGCATGCTTACTTGTTAGATTGTTGCCATACTTTCACACCCATTTGATCATCTGTCATACTTACCCCCATGCATGCTCACCTTCCTTTCTTTCACTGAGGTGAAGAACCATTCCGTCGGTTTGCTGTCCTTGTACACGACCTGTGTGGCAATTTTTCAGCAACACGAAATGCTTCATATGCATGCCATGCTGCTGATGGAAGATGATCCTCCTTCCCTGTCACCCCCAGTATTGCTGTCCCCTCATTGCCTCCCTTCCCATGGCTCCACGTGGAAGTACACACAATGAAGACTTGCCGTGTTCGGAATGTTCACGTCGCAGCTTTCCCCGTTGTAGTTCTTCCTCCACAGGTATCGGTAGAGGCCGATAATAGCGCCCTCCGAATCAATGAGAGGCTCGGCCTACGCTCAGGAATGGTCTTAGTGGCCAGCATCGCGGCCACACATTGAAATTATGTGTAATTACCTCCCACGCATCTGGAACCATTGTTTTGGCTGGAATGCTGTGTCAAGCTCGCTCGCCAAAAGCAAGGGCGGTAGTCTTATAACCTTGAGAACGGCATTGTTGATTCATTCATGATTTAGTGTAAGAGGTGTGTCGCCATGCATTCTGTAAGCATCTATCATTCAGCAGCTCCTGGAGATAGACATCGATCGGCCCACCGGTACTGTACTGTCCTGCCCCCCCCATGTGACCGGTGCGTGACCGTCGAATGACCGACGGGAACGGGTCCTTTGAAAAACGGGCCCCATTACGTTTAATATAATCTTGTAGGGCTTAATACCTGTTTAATAATGTAAGATGTACTGACAGGTATGTTCATCATGCTATTCTTGTGGCGCTGATGGCCGCCACCCAGCAGACCGAATGAACTTGGTGGTTACTGGTGAGCTCTGCTGAGTGGAGAGTGATCGAGCTCAAAGGTTGGTTCTGTCTGTGAGCCTGTCGAGGGGTCTGTACCTGTTTGTGCAAACCCCTGCATGCATGGCCGCCCTAGCCCCCGCCCTCGAACTTGTGCATCGTCATTCGTCAGCTTTGCCCGTGCATGCATGCATGCCAGTACTATCCGTGGATCCAGTGCTCAATCAAGTGAAGTGGAGAAGTGCAGTATACAGTGCATTCAACACCACCATGCACCACTGCTACTATCCACGGCATGACAGCACTCTGCAGCAGGCATGATATCCTATAAAAGAGGTCTTCAGCACGTCGCTGGTGCAGTGATACCTACTCCGCAGTGCATCCCCCCAGTGGTGGGATGTAGCACATAATTCATTCAATACCACCATGCATCACTGCTACTATCCTCGGCATGACGGCACTCAGCGGCAGGCATGGTATCCTATAAAAGGAGTCTTCAGCACGCCGCTGGTGCGGTTGTACTCTGCTGTGCGTTCTAAACATCCCAAAAGTCCATGTGCAGTCCACACCAGCATGAGCATTGAGCACTGGAGCCAAACCCGTACATAGCCCCAGTCCTGAACTCTGCCCCTAACCAGCCTCAATTCCCTCAAAGAAACCTGAAGGTCACATGTCGGAGGAAGTCAGGGGGTCGTCGCATGAGGCTGTCACATGTCGCATGTATGAAGACGCGAGTTTTGTGAAAATGTGAGATCTGACAGTTCCGTCAGCAGGCCATCACATTTGGTGCATGGGACTGGTTGAGAACGAGTGGTAGAACAATTCCATTTCCTGTATTAGTAAATGTATTCTATACCAGTCAAGCTTGTACTATCCTACTGCCGTGGTTTTATAATATCTACCGCCAGCGGAAATTGGACCCGCCTTGCCTTCTGGCAGTTCTCACAAGGAATCAAACAGAGCCTCAGACAGAAGCTCGGCCTCAGCATCAGTGAGTTTCGCGTCCTTTGCAGTTGCGTCTGACAGAGTCAACGCTCGACCTTCCACGGGGCCTCCATTACCGCTCGCCCTGGCGGGAACGCTCCCGCTCCTGCTCAACACGGGGTCAGCTATCCTGGCCGGGATGCGCCCGCTGCCGGGCCTGCTGCCTGGACCTACCTCTGCCGCGACAATGGCCGGGAGCACAAAGGATCCCGAAGAGGCAGACGGCGGCGCTGCGGCGGCCGCGGGCGCTGCGGGATGACTCGTCTTGGCAGCAGCAGGTACGGCCTGCGCCCCACCGCCGCCGCCGCCGCCACCCCCCTCTGGCGAGGGTGGCTGCAGCAGCTGGTGTGCCTGGGCCATGAGCTCCTGCGTGAGCTGCTCTGCCTGCCGGTATGCCATGGAGAGCTCCCTCAGAGTCTTGCTCTCGTCGCTGCTGACCGAGGACCCACGAGGGGGGGACAACATATTCAAACCGCTGCTCAAGGCCCTCTGCTGATCCACTGGGGCCGCCTCGGCGCCCTGCAGCTGGGGGCCTGCCCCGCTGGCCCTCTTGGACGCCCATGAGGTGGGGCCAGAGGCATCTGCAGCAGAACCGGGGGAGCCCCGCGTTTGATTATTCCGGGAATCTGAGCTGCAGATGACCGGCCCTTGCGGTTGCAACGGCGAAGGCAGCGACCAGGCTGAGCTGCTGCCCTGCCACCGCGGGGGCAGGCCCTTGACCGGAATTGGAGCCGTGCTGGTTCTCAGGGGACGGATTTGGGGGGGCCGCGTGGTGCTCAAGTAAGGACTGGGGTGGCCTGTCCACGAGAAGGCTTCGGCTGGCTCGCTGTGCCGGGGCAGGAGTGTGTGCAGGTTGGGGGGGACGACGATGCTTTGGCTCTTCGAGGACGGCGGTAGGCTGCTGCTGGTCTGCCTACGAGGCGCTGCTAATCGGATGCTGATGCCGTGCGTCCTGGGCGGCAATCGGCGATGGCTCTGCACAGGCACGAAACGAAATATCGTTGGTGAGGTAAGAGAGTCGTGCCACTAAGAGCATCCCGTCACTATGTATTTAGGGTTTAGGGTTAAGGGTGTTTGGACTAAATTGAAGCTATAACCTCACATACACCGGCTGGTCTTGTTGCAGCAAGCCCTGTTGCAGCAAGCCCTGTTGCAACAAGTCCTGTTGCAGCAAGCCCTGTTGCAGCAAGCCCTGTTGCTTGGACCACCGGCCTCCAGATGGTTCAAGGTTGGGTCCCAAGCAGCCCAGTTAAGACTCCTTGGCAGCCCCATGGTCAGGGCGCGGATGAGGCATCGGCCCACGACGCGTTGTTTACTTAACCCTGACGTCCCTGTGGGGCGCAGTTTTCTTTCTTTCTTTCTTTCTGGCAGCCCCCCCAAGGTGGCGTAGTGTGCACATACAACTGTTAAGTTAACGTAATGTACCTTAACGTAACTTAACTTTCAACTGCTTTGCATGCAATATAATCATCCACGTGTACGAAGCCATGCAACGCTGCCCCCTCCACATCCCTATCATCGGCAATGAGACCTTCCATTGGAGCGTGGACCAACCGTCGAAAATAATCGGGGCGCCTTACGTTTGTGTTTGGCGTAAAAAGGGCTGGCATGGTGGGCCTGGACGTCTGCGCCTCGGCACCCCATGCCCGGGCCAGGTAGTCCGGTGATGTCGTCGCGGGGCGGTCCTGATCCCAGTCCTTCTCCTGCAGGTTGAGCCGGGGCGCCGTGGGTCGCATCCGCCTGGGGCTGAGCGGCGCAGGCTGCCGGTGATGCATGGTCAGCACGGCTCCGCAGGTAGCGGGACGGGACATGGACATGGACATCCCATCGGGGGAGGTCTGGCGCTGTTGGGAGCCTGCAGGGGGGGGCAGTGGTTCTTCTTTCCGGCTACGAATGTACCTTTGGCAGGTGGCGGGACGGGACATGGACATGGACATCCCATCGGGGGAGGTCTGGCGCTGTTGGGAGCCTATAGGGGGGGGCAGTGGTTCTTCTTTCCGGCTACGAATGTACATTTGGCAGGTGGCGGGACAGGACATGGACATGGACATCCCATGGGGGGAGGTCTGGCGCTGTTGGGAGCCTGCAGGGGGGGGGCAGTGGCTCTTCTTTCCGGCTACGAATGTACATTTGGCAGGTGGCGGGACGGGACATGGACATGGACATCCCATCGGGGGAGGTCTGGCGCTGTTGGGAGCCTACAGGAGGGGGGCAGTGGTTCTTCTTTCTGGCTATGAATGTACATTTGGCAGGTGGCGGGACGGGACATGGACATGGACATCCCATCGGGGGAGGTCTGGCGCTGGTGGGAGCATGCAGGAGGGGGGCAGTGGTTCTTCTTTCCGGCTACGAATGTACCTTTGGCAGGTGGCGGGACAGGACATGGACATGGACATGGACATCCCATCGGGGGAGGTCTGGCGCTGTTAGGAGCCTACAGGGGGGGGGCAGTGGTTCTTCTTTCCGGCTATGAATGTATCTTTGGCAGGTGGCGGGACGGGACATGGACATGGACATCCCATGGGGGGAGGTCTGGCGCTGGTGGGAGCCTGCAGGGGGGGGGCAGTGGTTCTTCCTTCCGGCTACGAATGTACATTTGGCAGGTAGCTTTGCATCTACCAAGGGCCCGATGGGGACCAAACCAGGACCGGCCTACGGCTGGCGGCCAAAGCAGAGCAGGGGGTGGGCAGTGCTTATTTTTTCTGGCTATGAGAAAAATAGAAAGCTATGCCCCTTGGGAGGCGTGAGAGTTAAGGAAACAGCATAGCCTGTGCTGAAGCCACATCCGCGCCGTTAGTACTTGCCGCTACGATTATACACTTGGCAGGCAGCTCTGCAGCTGCCAAAGGCCCGATGGTGACCAAACAAGGACCGGTCTACTGCTGGCGGCCAAAGTGGCAGGGCTCGCCACAAATGGGGTCTCCAGCCAAAGGCCGGAGTGAAGCTGACATGTAGCTGAGTTGCGAAAAAACAAACACAGAAGGGGGGGCGGGGCCGATGGTTGCAAGGTCTAAACTTCAGTTACCCCTCTCGCCGCAAGCTGATGAAGCCTGATGGGTGGCAATCCTTGACAACTCGGGTTCAGAGATGACTTGGTCAAGCCCCCTATAGACCTGCTGTCCAAAGATGACTTGGTCAAGCCCCCTACAAACCTCCCTCACCCTCCGACCATGTTTTGTCAAGCTGTTTTAGTATCATGGGCAGCAAGCCTTGAAAACTCAAGTTCAGAGATGATTCGGCTTGGTTAAGCCGAGTGAAGCCATGGACATCATTGGTTCCAAGCAAGCAAGAAGGACATGTTGCAAGAAAAGGATAGCTTCATATAGTCTGGCATGCATGACCTTCCCCCCCGCCCCCGTGACCCGCTGTCCCCCAAGGCCCCCAATGACCCTCTGCCCCCTCTGTGACATGCTGCACCCCCCATTGACCTGCTGCCCCCAGCCCCCACCCTCCCACCAACGACTCACCCATGGACTGCGCTAGCTCTGAGAGAGCCGTCTGGCTGAGTTCGCGAGCAGCTTCTGGGCAGACCAGCGCGACGTTGAGGAGGAAAAAGGGCTGAGAGGTGCAGCAAAGGGCGCAAAATATCAGGGTTGAGAAAAATGTACTGCACATACTGCTGCTGATCGTCGCACATAAGTGATAGAGTGGTACTGGTGATAAAGTGATAGAGGGATACTGGTTTCTGATTATGCAGCCCTCCCCCCTGAGGGCTGCTCGGAAGGAGTGGTGGATATGATCTTTGCCGCATGTTAGGGTTGCTGCGGCCTTCATGATGGGTGTGTTCAGGGATTCAAACGAGGGCCTGACAGTGCTGCCTCTGCTTGCTGACGTGAAGCGGACGCGCTGACGGCCTCGGCATTTAAATAACCCCCACCCTGCAGTGCTGGCGTCACGTGGTCATGAAACAGGGACCAACTCTGAGGCATTGGCTTTCGGGCATAGGGTTGTGGGTTAAGGGTTCATTGACTAACCTGGGAGCGGTGGCGGAGGTAGAACTCCCGCGTCATGTTCGGGTTGGCCCGTCGGATGGCGGGGGGGACCGAGTCGATGGCGTGCAGGCGGTCGTTCTCCTCAATAAGCTGTGAGCTCTTGACAAACCAGTGCTGGATAAGGAGCTTGTACGTCACCTGTGGGGTGGTGTGATGATGGAGCATTGCATGAGTCTTTCTGCCCCATGCGTGGCTCCATGCGTCGCAGGCCATGCTGCTTGGACCAGCGGCCGTGGGCCCATCAGTGCATGGCCCCAATCAGATATTCGGTGGCCATCGTGTGGCCTGCTGAAGGTGGCCTTGAAGCCGAAAATATAATCACTGACAGCGAGTGCGGTGATGGGGTGAGGAACAAGGCCGGCAGGGAAAATGCCACGGAGGAGGTTGAAGCAAGCGCCATTTGCAACCCATCAAGGAGCTCCTTTCATGCCACTGCCTGTGCCGGTGCACGGGCACATGTCCCATGTATTGAATGTGATGCTCTGCTGGACTGTTCCTTTCGTGCCAGCATGCATGATCTAAGTGCATGAGGCATGCAGCAACCTCAATTGCCGCATGCCTGAATTCAACCCTCCGTTATTGGGGGCCCTGGAGCACCAGGGGTAAAGTGTCTTTATCGCTCCAAAAAGTGTAAAAGTGTCAATATAAATAAAAGTGGCCACATGAAATCTTGCTTCTCCCTTTCGACTCCTCACTCCCAATGACGACTTTTCACCATAGAGTTTTCCATGTGTCGCTTCCCACCCACTTCCCATCTCACAATTTTATTTTTCTTAAACCTTATATGAACCCTTAACCAGCTAGACATCTAACGTTGTGGTATTTTGTGCCTCACCATTCTCTTGGCCTATTCAAAACTAACTTTCGACGCTTTGCATGCCAAATATCTTGCTTTCAATTTCCACTTGTTGAAACTCACTCATCACTTTCAGGTTTCAAGCAGCTCAGTTCCCACATCCCACTCAAAAGCTTCTGCTTTGTACAATGCATCAAGATTTCTGGGAACTGTGATAACCGTGACAACCCTGATAACCCTTGTTGGGGCCACTGGAACACCCGGAGAGACAGCTACCTTGATCTTGGTGGACCGCTGACACATGTTGCCCGTCATCACGCACAGGAACTCCGCCGCCTCGTCGTCGCTGGATCTATGGTCCTGCACCTCCTTGGATTTGGTGGGGTCCTGCGCACAAGCAAGTGGGGGAGTGCATGGGGCAGACGTCCTCACACGCTGTCATGCTATCCTTCAGTTTATTTTCCCAGCTTTAGAGTTTTCGGTGGGGACCTGTGCACAAGCAAGGGGCAGAAGCAAGGGGGATGCAAGTGGGGGAAAGTTGTCACACATGTGCGTCCAGTGTTTATATATGGCCATGAGTTGAGTTCACCAAGCCTTGGCCCTAACCGGGCCTTTGGCTGCCACGGGGTACTGACACAGGCCTGAGAAGCCTGGCCGGCAAGAGGCCTCCGGTCGAAGGCCAGGGGTAGCGTAGCTGCACGATATTTGCACAGTAGCGGAGACCCCAAAAAGCGAACCCAGCCGTGCTGAAACGGAGATATGGAATACATGATTGTTAGGCTTAGGATAGGAGCTGGGAGGTTGCTGCGACTTGCGTGTGGCATTATGTTTGCTTCATGCTTTTCGGAGCTTAAGATGATGTGGCCCGAGGAGGAACACCACCCTCTGGCGTCCATCGTCACGAACCTAGAGGGCAGCACGAGCGATTTTTCGCTTGCGTACTTCCCTACAAAAACGCGGATAACGGTCTGTAAGCCCCAAAACGAGAACCGCCACTGAGCCCTCTCTGCTGGATGGGATATGATTTAATTGACAATATTCATTCTGTCCTCAACAACAATAGTAGACATGAAAAAGGAATTGAAATCGAGATTCAGCCCCGCACCTTCAAGGTGCTTCTTATAAGTGAATGGCTTTGGGGCAGGCCCATCCCCTTCCGCGTCCGTGGCAACACAACCTTCTCCAGCTTCATGGAGTTGCAGTACAAAAGCCAGATCCTAAAGGCAGTACAACAACCAGATCCTCAGGGGCTATCGCGCCAGGCAGGCAATTCCAGAGGAGATGGGGCGAGAGTGGAGCACAATAAAAGGGTAGAGTGAGGACATGTTGACAACTTACATCATGTCATGAGCATGCAAGCAGCAAGCATGCAACACCTCGAACATGTCATGTGCATCGATACAGAAGGAAAGGTCCATTTCAGGTCTCAAACATGTTGTGCATTTTAATGATTAAATACAGGTTCATGGAACCCCTGACACCTGTTGCGTACATCAATATTGAAGTACAAAAGTCCATGCATCACCTCACATCTGTTGTTTACATGGATATTGAAGTACAAGTCCATGAGAGAACTCCTATCCGTTGTGTACATCAATATTGAAGTACAGACATATGCAACATCTTGCACCTGTCGTGTGCATCGATATTGAAATACAAGGTCCATACAACCATTCGTACCTGTTGTGTACATCGATCTTGAAGTACAGGTCCATGCTTGCTACAACGGTTGCTCCACTCGTGACTTCCCTGAGGTGGTTGACGATGGTCTCACATTGCTGAGCGAGCCGTGTCTTGAGGGCGCCCCCGGTGATGGGGATGTGGTCATGCACCTTCATGCTGCCCACAAACGTTGCGACGCGATCCAGGATCGGAGCTGTTGCTGGCAGGTGGTCCAGGCTGAGGAGACGGTGGCTGAGAAGGCACACCAGGGGAGGGAGGGGGGGCAATCAGAATGGGATTGCAGGGGTTTCAGCCTGTGTTCGATTCCCAGCTATCATGCATGCCGCCCCTCGGGTTGAGGTAAGGGGCGTAAGCCACTAGGACATCTTGCGCAAGATATCCTGGAGGCGCAAGCCACTAGAGAAAGGCCGGATTGAGACCTAACCTGGACCGGCTTACAGCCGGGGGCCCAAGCAGCAGAAGGCCATGCATGCGGCCTCCGGCCGAAGGCCGGTAGGTAGCTGAGATATTGCTGAAATGTTTAGCCGAGCCGTATAAAAAAGTGGTTCCAGCTGGCACTCAGATCGTGGCAAAATCAATGAGGCCTTACTTGTTGTTGCGCCTCTCGTAGATCGCCGATGTCGGCGACCAGATGGCTCGGATCACAAAGTCACGCACTTCCCGGGGCTCCACAAACTTCTGCAGGATGCCCTCGTGCACCTGCTCCTTGGCAAGACGATAAGGTCCAGGATCCAGAATCATCTGCAGAGGCCAAGAATGGATCAGGGTGGACAAAGGTGAACAAGGGTGGGCAAGGATGAAGAAGGGTGGACAAGGGTACACAAGAATGAAGAAGGGTGGACAAGAGTGGACAAGGGCGGACAAGGATGAACAAGGGTGGACAAGGGTGAACAAGGGTGCACAAGGATGGATCAGGGTGGACAAGAGTGGATAAGGGCGGACAATGATGAACAAGGGTGGAAAAGGATGAACAAGGGTGGGCAAGGGTGGACAAAGATGCGTTCAGGGTCCTTACAAACGGCAGCCCAATATGTGCGAGCTGCCTAAAGGAAATATCAGCTGATGGCCTAGTGCACACGTTGCTAGTCCCCGGTCAACGGGGTGGAAACAAATGGTTAAGGGATGATCTAACATGGAGTCACTAGTCTCGTCTCCACAGAGGGGGGGAGCTGGCCAAGTGTGCTGGTTCAACCTCCCCTGTTTAATTTTAAATAGCAGGTTGCTCTGAGTGACACGATTTGCAGTAAATAGTTTCTTGTGACTCAGCTACATGTCAGCTCCGGCCTCCGGCCGGAGACCCCATTTGTGGCCATCCCTGCTGCTTTGGCCACCAGCCTTAGCCCCTTAGGCCGGTCCTGGTTTGGTCCCGATTGGGCCTTTGGCGGCTGCGGGGGCTTCCTGCGAAAGGTAGATTCGTAGCCGAAAAAAGAAACACTGATGATTTGATGATGATGTGAGACATCATTACTTGTATCATGCAACGCTGTTTCGTGACGCTGTTTGCCCCCAGGGCACATAAGCAGTCCAGCAGGAAATCCCTCTTACTACAAGTGATGTCAATAACAAAAAGCTTCACAGAGGCCTGGTGTCTCTGATATCAGAGCAGGCCCCTCAGATCACCCCGGCGGCCAGTATCACGGCCAGGAGTCCACCTTCGGCAGGCGCAGGGGTCCGTTAGGGGCCCAAACTTGACCGGCAAATGGCCGGTGGCCTATACAACATGGCTGGCTCCGCACGGGGTCTCCAGATGTAGGCCAGAATGCAAATAAAACGTGCCTTGCAGGTGCATTACGAAAAAAAATGACAGGGAAACTCACATGTGCACGTGCGTGGGGCAGATGCTCCAGGGCCATCTCTTCCACGTCCTCTTCCTCCTCGTCTTCTGCGATGAGCGGCCCCTCGGAATGGAGGATTTTTTTCCGCGCCATGCTCTCCAGATTGGTCATGACACCAGAGAACCAAGCCGCCACCTCCGACTCCTGGAGGCAGCAAACAATGCCCTTCAGCAGTGTTTCCTTTTGTTTTATTTAATATACTGGTAATCGTACCGGTAAACCCTGTTTATTTTAATATATTGGTACCGGTTAACCCTGTTTATTTTATTTCATCAATCCCGTTGAAACAGTTCGTTTAACAAACACCGGTCCTGGTTAACCCTGTTTATTTTACTGTGCGCAATACCACCACTAACTGGGGGCCGTCGGGCGGTCACCACTAAACCCATTGGGACTAAGCCATGATCAGTTTCTGACCGGTGCCCCCAGTAGCAGGGCTTGCTATTCAAAGCCACCTCGGAGCCTGTGAGCTGTAATGTAGCTGAAGCTGATGTTGCTGAAGCACGCTAACAAAAGAAGTAAGAAACGCTGGTGTTCAGAGCGCTATTCATGATGCTGACAAAGAGGCAGCCTGGTTTTTGCCCCGTCACCCAGCAGTACTAGAGGCAATGCCCGGCTAGCATTCAGCGTCCAGCACACCATGACACCACTGCCACATGCTTAGAAACCAGTCCTCGTTTTAGTGCACACAAAAAAACTTGGGCAGGCTGCTGGGTGGCCCCACGGGGCTGATGGTTTCCAAAGCTGGACAGGCCAATGGCCAGAGGCCCAAGCAGCATTTTTTAATGCACCATGCCTTCCTGGCTGCAGGAATGCTGCAGGCTGTGATGAAGCTAAATTGTAGCTGAAGCACCCTAAGACAAACAGTGCCAGGGACGCCCGCCACCCTTACTTGTCTGCCAGGAGCACGTCTGGCGCCTCCTTCCAACATGCTAGCCTGACCCTTCCTACCAATGATTCTCACCTGTCCCATCACAAAGGCCTCCACCATCTTCGGCCCTTGAATGTTCGATCTATTCTTGCGCATGAGCTGCATGGCGACGTCGCGTTGAGGTTTTGTCAGCCGAGGAAGACACAATGCAGGCACGCTAGTGAGATAATTCATTCCGCAGCACACCCACCTGGTTTTCCTTCAGTGACGTAAAGAACCATGCCACAGCCTTGCTGTCCTGGTATACGACCTGCTTGCACACATGAACCAAACCATGACATGGGAACGCATGTCCTGGTTACTGCAGCACAGGCCCAGTTTGCAGCTGGGTATGGTTGCAGCCTATCAGTTTACATTTTCTGCATTAGCCAAGCCGGGGTGCACTCGAGCTGGTAGCAGGGGCATCTACGAAGGCGCCGGGACTGACACACAGAACTAGCGCGGAGCTCATGCAAAACTTGCCGTGTGCGGTATGTTGACGTCACAGCTCTTTCCGTCCTGGTTTTTCAACCATAGGTAGTGATACAAGCTGTATACCGTGCTCTCGCTGTCCACCAGACGCCCAGCCTGTATGAGCATCGAAGTTGCAACGGAGCTTCCAGGTAACTAGTATCGATACCTTAAAATCACCTGATAATCTAGTCCCATTTTTGTTTCAATGGCAGCTTAACATTGCCGGCAGGCGGGCTTATATAAGGACGTCGCTTGTCATGTTGGCACTATCAATATTTAAATGACGTTTCAGTCTTTAATTCAGACCGGTGAATGTAGAGGAGGGCCGATTAAGACGAATTGTAACGAGCTTGCGGTGTAAGTTAGGAGCACGTTTCGCTCAGGCCAGTCACACATTGACATATTACGGCTTCAGCCCGGGACTTTAGCCCCAACCGAACCGACACCTAACTTCCCATTCACAGGCCTGCTTGAATGGTCTATATGGCGGTCTCCCTCATCCCTCGTGATAGATACATACTATAAACTGCAGTAATTGAACATTTGCAATGAGTTAGTCTGCATGCCTCGACGAAAAGTAGCCAGTCTTGTTTCTGTCGCTTCGCGACTCCGCCATGTCAGCCTCCCCTCTCCCATTAGCATTGAAGCCGGATATAAAGTGCATGTCTTCCTACCCGGTGACGCTATGCTTCTACAGAGCTCCGTGAGTTTTTATCCGGCCCAGTCACTTGTGCACGTCAACAAACGGACATGCTGAGACACTCCTCAATCCTCAGGTTGTGAGGAGAACTATTCGTCCGGCTCTGTACTCCACATGGCTGCCCTTCCTGGTCGGCTCTGGTGCTGGGGCTGTGGCAGGCCTGGGCTTGGCTGCATACGAGTAAGACCATGCACTCAACAGAGTTGCAGCCCCATGTCCCTCCTAGGGTTTCTTTTGCAAGTCAGCCCGATTTTTCATCACTTCAGGGTAGTCCGCATCTTAAACTACCTCGGCCAATGAGCCAAGCCATTGCATCTGTTGTATGGAACACCAGTTCAGGCACTTAGTATATATCCGTTCGACCCGGTCCTTGCAGGCGTAGCTGGTGCGCCGATGCGAGGGGGCCGCCAACCATGCAAAACATGAGCATGTCTCGCTCATTCTTTCAGTGGCCTTGGAGGTCAGCATCTGCGTCAGGTAACCTTGGTCACCTGCGTTGCACCCCATGTGACCACCCCACCCTCGGGGAGTTCTCCTGGGATATAGAGTGTACAGCAACTGACCAGGCACCCTTTTGTGCAGGGCCATCCAGCATCGTCCTCCCCCAGGGCCACATGCCTCAATCACGCCTGCCGGGGTTCTCCCGGCCGCCCCTCCTGCCACCCCCATCTCGAATTTCAGACGCAGCTGAGAGAAGCAGCCAGGCACCGCCGCCGCCGCCGCAGCAGCAGCCTGCAGTGGTCAACAACGGGGCCAGCAAAGATAGTGGGAGTTTCCCCTTGACGCGTCAGTCCATCAGCGATGCAGCATCTAAAGCGTCCCCCTCGGTGGTTCACTTGGTGGTTACGGAGGATGCGGGTGTCGCACCCTCAAGCTTCATGGGCCCTGCTAGGTGAGGCCGACAGGCGGTGACTTAAGCATTAAAATTCCCAGCTGGGGATTTGAATTCGAATTCCCAGTTGGGGATTTGAAGTCTGTGAGTAGATCGTGGTTCTGTCCCCATCAAGTCCATGTATCGTCCACTTTCTTGCCGTGAGCGATTCCAACCCCAGGCCTGCAACTGTTTTTGAGCTGCCGGATCCAATCAGCGCTCCTTGCCCCTCCCCTGGCTGCCAGGTCCACCGGATCGGGGATCCTGTACCACAGCGATGGCTTTGTCCTCACCAATGCTCACGTGGTCGCAGCAGCCTGTGGTGACGGCCCTGGTCTGCCACCACTGCTTGTGACCACGCACGACGGGTGTGTGTTCCGCGGCCGTGTTATCAGCATGGACAGGTGAGGATGCCGCACAAGGGATGTCCAGGGGAGCCTAAGCGGCTCTTTGTAAATTGTTGACAAGGTACTGGTACTGGGAGAGAGGTCTCCGGTACTGGTACTGGGAGAGGGGTCTTGGCCCCATATTGAACCTTAGAGCCTTTGTGCAGCTGGCAAGATTCCCACTTTGATTATCTGACACTTAAGGTGCGAGGGAGTATGCCATGTGACGTCTCCATATCGCAAAACATTGCGCATGATGTTGGATCTGGCAGTCAACAAAGGTTTTTTAGTTCTTAAAACCTACGGTAAACCCTTTTGCAGTGCAGGATGTCAGATCTGGCAGTCATCAAAGGGTTTGCGGTCTTACACCTTTCACCCTGAACCCTGAACCACAATCTTACACAGGATGTCAGATCTGGCAGGCATCAAAAAGTGTACGGTCTTGCACCTCAAACCATGAACCCTGAACATTAATCTTGCGCAGGATGTCAGATCTGGCAGTCGTCAAGGTGGACAGCCCAGACCCGCTGCCAGCCGCCCAGTTTGGCAGCTCATCGGATTTGCGGCTGGGTGCATGGGTGGTGGCGCTGGGGAGCCCGCTCATGCTCAAACACAGCGTCACTGCCGGCATCGTCAGCTGCGTCGAGCGGCGGGGGGCGGAGCTGGGGCTCACTAGCTCCCGGACGGGCTACATTCAGACCGATGCAGCGATCAACCAGGTAAGCAGTGACCGAGACGGATGTAAACCCTAAACCCGACGGGCGACATTGAGATCAATGGAGCCTTAAACCAGGTAAGCAATCACCTAGACGGAAGTGGTGACGGCACGCGGCGGCCGTTGCAAGTGGATTTATATTGCTTTGATGGAGGAAGGTCCGATGTGGCTAGTGCGCGACAGTGAAGTCTCTACATTAAGGGTATGAGTAACGGAATTCAAAGGAACAGACCAGCCATCCTTGCCTGTTGTCACTAGTAAACTCACTCCCCATGGAAAGACAACACAATAATTGGCGGCAGCCTGGTGTTTGTCCCAGAAACCCTCCGACCCGGTGAGTGACTCTGCATCCCTCGGGGACTTCCGTTGCCGGTGTTGTGGGTGCCCCATAAGTCATCACTCTGTCCTGCTTGTGTGCATGCAGGGGAGCTCAGGCGGTCCTTTATGCAACCTTGACGGCGAGGTGGTGGGGATCAACAACATGAAGGTTTGTGGGGAAGGGTAAATTGAGACAAAAACCAGGTCAGCGGGGCTGGGACTTTTGAAGCATCTTTAGTCCTGGGTCATTCGGGTGGGTCAGGGTGAGTAAGGGGAACGTTCAAATGTTCAAATCCGATTACGGTAGTGGCAATTAAGCAACTGCAGCGTGCATGGTCTACTGTTGTCAAAGCTGTTGGGAGCATATTCAGCTACCCATGGGGAGATGGAGCGCGTCAGCTGGCCTGAGCTGCATAAGTTGTTCCCTGAAGAAGTCCTGCATGTTTTATCGAAGACTAGACGTTTCCATTGCCCCGATCATGCGGTATTGGCCATGTTCATTTCTGTGTGCGCGACCGATATGTGCAATGCATGGGCGCATGCCCAGCCGTCACAAAAAAGTACTAAGGCACTTGGGAGGTCCTGCCAGGTGACCCTTACATATTCTATTGCCCCGATCAGGCTGTCGCTGCTGACGGCGTTTCTTTCGCCATCCCTGCGGATGCTGTGCGGGAGATTGTGCGCCAGTTCCACCTTAATGGGCGCGTCATTCGGCCCTACATTGGCATCACCATGCTGGAGGTCGCAAACGGTGGGTGCAGGTTCCGAGGAGGTGGCAGCTCATTGCTTGGCCGTGCGCTTCCCCAAGGTGCATGGGGTCTTGTCTTCTGCACTGTTGGGTTCATTCCCACGAGACTGGTCTTGAGTTACGTGTCCGTTGCTTGCCCGGGGGGTCACTGTTTTTTTGCTCGCTTAGTTTAGTAAGTGCTCTAAGATGTTGATATGTATAGATAGATATATACGGTACGGTAGATAGATAGATAGATATGCGAGCACGGGTCCCCTGATTCAAACCTGATGCTCTGCTGAACCAAAACAAAACGAAAAATCCACAAACATTCTACATTATGATATTAAGCCCCGATCACGCTCTCATCTTTTGTGTGACAACGGTGTAAGGCATGTGACACCTGTGCCCCAGGCAGGTCGAGTTCACCTGGTCATTGATGTGGTCTGGCACTGGTGCAGCCAGGAATGTTTCCATCCTGGTTCTTACCCTCCCCCCCTCTCCTCTGCTGCTGTTTGCCCTCCTAGGTGGCCTGAAGCAGCTCAGGGAGCAGGTGCCAGCGATCCCTGCCCTGTCGCAGTCGGCGGTGGTGATACAGAGAGTGGTCGATGGCTCCCCAGCCATGGAGGCTGGGTTGAGGGCAGACGACCTGCTCATCTCGGTGGAAGGTGAGGTGGGGAAGCCTGGGAACTATTGAAGGTTAGATTGGCAGTAGGAACACCATGTTTACCTGTCTGATGAGCTTCATACGCGGCTGGACATTGTTTTTTGGAATGCCCATACTTAATACATACGAGTACATCGCCCTTGTATGTTCCAAGTGATGTCATGGAATGCAGCACCTATTTGTGGCTTGTATAAGCGGATGATTGAGGTTTCGGACTTTTTGACCTACTCGAGGTTCACCTAACTCTCATTTGTTGATGTGTGATGCCAGGGAAGCAGCACCTCTGCATGTCCCGTATGATTGAAGAGTTTGCAAGCAGCATCGGGAAGCGCATCCAAGTTCAGGTGCTGCGGAGAGGAGAGGATGGGGAGTACCATTTGGTGACGCGGCACTTGGTGCCTGTGGAGGCGCCCCCGTGAGATGCCATGAAACCATCCCTGTCCAGATAACGTTTAGCTGGCTGCTGCCTGGTGCACGCGGCATGAGATGTCTGGTGCTTCCAGCTGTGGATTTTACCTCATGAGTCTGCCGTAATGCTTTCTCAGTTGGAAGGATCATGTCCCTAATGGAATCATGAACTTCGATCCGGGACGAAGCATTATGAAAGCATCGTTAATGGATACCTTCCTCCTCCAATTGTGAATAACCACATTTGAGAAAAAATATTAATAACCTTCGACAAAGCTCTTGCAATGTTTCGAAACTGATCAAGTTCAGGATCCTGGCTGATGACCAGAGATGACTGATGCGCTCTGTAGTGAGTTGTTTGTCATGGACATGCTTACGATATCTAGCGCGCACTCCTGTCATCCACTAGGAACACACTCCTGGGCAATCAAGGTTCCTCGCCAAAAGTCGGCTGCCGCAATGGAAGAAGCCGGTTCGATGACTTGCAGCAGAGCGCATGAGGGACATGGCTTCTCAAGCTAATGCCAAGGCCATAGAAACAAAACAGCAAGCCTGTCATAGGTATTCACAAAACCTAGATTGGAGAGCACTTCACTAGACCATTCAGAACAGCCGTCGCTACAAGAAGTAATCCGGCGTCTGTCTGCTAACCTGCAGGGCGAAGTGGGGCAAAATTTGAACACATCCCGCATGTTCTGAAAGACTCAACCTGTGTCATGAGGTCACTGCTGTGCTGATTTGTTATGCATCACATTTCGAAGTGGCATATCTATCCATACGTATAATTCAAGGCAACAACCCACTTTCATCCCATTGAAGCTTACCTCGGGCTCCCCACGTCGCGGCGCTGGCTCAAACTTCTGGAATGCACGTGTCATGTTATCAGCAACCTCCATGATGGCTGCCATGTTGCCTGAACCGGTTGGGAGAAAAATGACAGAGCATTTTCAAACTGGTCACAGTCAATGCTGTGATTTAAATACCATTAGCGCCTCACTCACCACATCGGTAGCAGTAGTTGGGTGCGCTAAAGATGGTCACAGCATTCTCGTCGTGCGACCAGTTGTACCCCTCCATGACCAGTTGGTGTGCCCTGGAGATGAGGTCCAGCCCGTTGGTGTGATTGTACTGCTCAGAAATGTCCTGGCCAAAGGTGTAGCCCGCTCCTCGAGGGGAAATGCCCCAGCCCATGCGGTCATCTGGGTCAGACCATAGCAAGTCACACATGGGGCCCTCATGCGGCACCTGTGCATGAATGCATGGAAGTCAATGCACACTCTAGGCACATGATGGCACGCTATCATGTTTTTGGAGGGATCGTAATGGACACGGCGAGCCCAGTGGCTACAGGGAAAGGGCTTGCATGGCTGCTTGTCACCTCTTGCACGCGGTCCAGAGCTCGAATGTGGTCTAGCGTGTCCAATGTGGGAGAGAGCCCACCGTGCAAGCAGAAAATCTGCAGGGACATGGTGCCAATATTAGTGGGTACTATCATGGAGAGGGCCGAGGAAGCTGCCAGCGGATGTCCTTGTCGTTTCTCTGATGCCTGCCTACCTTGTTCTCCACTAGACCTGTCAATGGTAGGTAGTCGAAGAGGTCCGTGAAGGCCTTCCAGACGTCAGAGCTCCCATACTTTCGGAGGCACTCATCATAGAACCCGTAGCTACGCGGGACAAGATCTGAGTGTCAGGATGAGAGGCGAGATCACAGCTTAGAGGCCCCGGACTCACACTTGGGTAATCTGTCTGCTCTCGTGATTGCCTCGCAGGATTGTGATACGGTCCCTGAAACGAACTTTCAGTGCCACCAGCAGCGACACCTGGGGACGTAGATGGAGGAGGGAGGTGGAGGAGGGAGGTGCAGGCGAGGTGGAGGAGATGGAGGGGGAGGAGGTGGCGACAGTGACGGAAGTGCAGGTGCTGGATGATGCCACGTGGTGGAGTTGGTGTCATACAGCGGCTCAGAAATGAATTGCTTAACGGCAGTGTTTAGTTCAGAGGCCCAGATTCCTGTCACAAGCTGCGATATGATATATATTATAACTTGAAGCTAGTTTAAACCATTAGAACATTCTTCTTCATGTCTACTGGTATACCCGGTAATCCCATTCACCGTTTCTACGCTGTGATAACCACGGTCCACGTAGTCTCCCATGAAAAGGTAATTCGTGTCCGGGGGACTACCACCTAGTAAAGAGACAGTAGTGGGAAGTGATAAATAAAATTCAGAAATTACGATCGACGCTTTGAAAAGGCATCGCGTAGCGATGGATCCCGACCCCGGGCAGAATGCTCACCTATTCTGAATAGCTCCAGCAGGTCTTGGAACTGGCCATGGATATCCCCTGAGGAGAAGGCAACACATTCGCATCACCAATGACGTCGAGAACACCCATGCAAAAGCCCGACTACCAGCAACGTACCACAGACGGTGACAGGGCAGCGCACAGGCTGCACATTGGATTCTTCCGCTAATATTTCCTTGGCTTTCTCACAAAGAGCCTTTACTTCATCCTCCCCCAAGTGCTTGCAATCCATCAGCCGAGCGATCTGGTCATCTAAGTCTTTGTGCTGACCTACGTTAGCAGAGCTCATGCTGCCTTCGAAATAATTGCAATGCACTTGCGCATGTGCTAGGGCGCAAAAGCGGGACAAGAAGTGTGGAGCTGATGGTGGCTGAGAACATGAAAGCATGTCAGTAGACAAGCATACTGTTCGACATAACAGTTTGCCATGAGGCTTCAACGGCTGCCCATCAAATCTGCAGACGCCGTCCAACGTGTTTCAGCCCCCCATGTCCTGCCGAAGGGGGTGCAAGGGCGATTAGAGCGACACGCTGCGCGAAGCGATGGCTCAGCTGCCTCCAACCCTCGTGGCTGGGATGCCTTTGACGATTACGATGAAAGCAACGACCTGACCTCCTTCATGGAGTCCTTAGGTCACAGCCCACCAGCTGCCATGGACAGCCATGCAGAACCTAAAGCTGCCGTAGTGACACAGCAGGACAGTAAGGCAGCGGAGAAGCAGCTGAACAGGCCGCAGCAGGGGCCGGCTTCGCTAGGTCGGCCGAGTGAGGTCAAAAATCAACTACCGCTGCCGCTTAACATTTTCACTGACCACGACCCACTCATTCAGGTAGGCGCCATTTGTGCATGCAATATTGGCTGTGGGATGGTACCGTTGCGCATGTGGCTTTGGCTTGAGCTGCGCGTTCCCTCAACCCGCAGGTCCCTAGGAAGGCGTTAGGTCTCTTTCGTTCTTTCTGGCTGTGTGTGTGTGGGTACAAGCATATCGTTTAAGTAACCGCTGCCCTCCTCCTAAAAAGTCAGAGAGACCTGCCCTTTCTTTCTGAAATTTAAAGAATAGTGGATCTCCCATCACCCCATGCAGGCGGCAGCAGTCCTGTCCACTAATGCGCACCGTACGGTCCCGCTCCACCCAACACAGATCCTGATCGGACACCTGCCTCCCCTGCTCACCCCGCTTAGGCCTACTCAGACGTGACAGGAACGGTTGTTGATACCTCCCCGCCAGTCATCGTCTCCACTGCCCCCAGAGGAGCGGTTGTTAATTCCTCCGCCCCAGTCATCGAATCCACTGCCCCCAGAGGAGCGGTTGTTAATTCCTCCGCCCCAGTCATCGAATCCACTGCCCCCCTAAAGAGCAAAAAAATCAAGTCAGGATCTGGGCAAGGCACATCAACGCCACTTGCTGCTGGCCTGCCCAGTGATCCGCTTCCATCCACTGCCCCCCAAAAGAACTCAAAATCCAAGTCAGGATCTGGGCAAGGCACGTCAACGCCACTTGCTGCTGGCCCGCCCAGCGATCCGCTTCAATCCACTGCCCCTCAAAAGAGCAAAAAATCCAAGTCAGGGTCTGGGCAAGGCATGTCAACGCCACTTGCTGCTGGCCTGCCCAGCGATCCGCTTCAATCCACTGCCCCTCAAAAGAGCACAAAATCCAAGTCAGGGTCTGGGCAAGGCATGTCAACGCCACTTGCTGCTGGCCTGCCCAGCGATCCGCTTCAATCCACTGCCCCTCAGAAGAGCACAGAATCCAAGTCAGGGTCTGGGCAAGGAACGTCAACACCACTTGCTGCTGGCCCGCCCATTGATCCGCTTCAGCGCCAGTTGACCTCGTTCAACGCCCTGGCCAAGAAGCCCTACGGCTACTCATTGAGGCTGCGCTCCAATATGGCTGCCTCGGGCCTCAACCTGCCCACCCCCATACAGAGATATGCCATCCCGGTAATGAACGCAGGTGAGTCACTGATGCACTGCGGCAGACACATTCCCGCTCTCGCTTTTTCGCGAGAGCTGCACGGTAGTGTGAATACAAACGTGCCTCCGCTTCACTTGAGCTTCAATCCCGCCTGCAGCTGGCAGGGTCTGGTGCAGCATGCCCAGCAGCTATGACCACTGGCCGCAGGCCGGTCAAATTAGCAGGGTCTGGTGCAGCATGCCCAGCAGCTATGACCACCGCCGCAGGCCGGTCAAATTAGCAGGGTCTGGTGCAGCATGCCCAGCAGCTATGACCACCGGCCGCAGGCCGGTCAAATTAGCAGGGTCTGGTGCAGCATGCCCAGCAGCTATGACCACCGCCGCAGGCCGGTCAAATTAGCAGGGTCTGGTGCAGCATGCCCAGCAGCTATGACCACCGCCGCAGGCCGGTCAAATTAGCAGGGTCTGGTGCAGCAAGCCCAGCAGCCATGACCACCGCCGCAGGCCGGTCAAATTAGCAGGGTCTGGTGCAGCATGCCCAGCAGCTATGACCACCGCCGCAGGCCGGTCAAATTAGCAGGGTCTGGTGCAGCATCCCCAGCAGCTATGACCACCGCCGCAGGCCGGTCAAATTAGCAGGGTCTGGTGCAGCATGCCCAGCAGCTATGACCACCGCCGCAGGCCGGTCAAATTAGCAGGGTCTGGTGCAGCAAGCCCAGCAGCCATGACCACCGCCGCAGGCCGGTCAAATTAGCAGGGTCTGGTGCAGCATTCCCAGCCGCTATGACCACCGCCGCAGGCCGGTCAAAACATGCTTTCTATTGACCCAGGGTGGCCGCCCTGTGGATCCTAGAAGGTGGTCTGATGAACACTGCAATCAATACAGCTGCCTACCTCTCCGCAGCTGCTCCTACCGGGAATGGAAGGAGATAGGGTATGCAAGCGTCTTGCCTGGCCTGACCCTTCCCGGATCCGATCCGCCGAAGAGAGCCTCTGCCGCCTGTTTCTCCGTGCACGTGTGCAGGGCGTGACATGCTCGCTACCGCTGCGACTGGTACTGGAAAGACGGCGGCATACCTGATCCCGCTGATGGGCATGCAATGGAAGACGATTCCGAGAGATAACCTGCCCCGCAACCGCATCTACCCCAGCGTGCTGGTGCTTCAGCCGACGCGCGAGCTGGTGCAGCAGGTGTTTGAGGAGGCGAGGAGGCTCATACGTGGTGGGCACCTGAAGGTGGTCATGCTGGCCGGGGGAGACACAGCAGTGACGCAGGTGAGGGGGCGCGTGGGGGAGGAGAGAGGGAGCTGTGCTGAACAAGGATCCTGCATACCGGTATGTGTGCGCCACTTTGCTTGTGTGTTTGTGTGTGTGTGTTACGGTCAATGTGTCTGTGTGTGTGTGTCACTGCCAGTGTGTTTGTGTGTGTGTGTCACTGTCAGTGCGTTTGTGCTTCACTCTGTGAGTGTGCGTGCGTGTGTGTGTGCGTCTTTGTGCTGGAGGGGAGGCGCCCACCACTGCAACCTCCGCATGCGTCTTGCTCTCACAGCCCCTCTTGCTCCCCCGTATGGGCGCCGCCAAAGGAATGTGTGCATGATGTTTGATGCCCAGGTGTTTGCCATGCGCGACGGTGTGGACATCATCATCGCGACGCCGGGCCGCCTGATGGAGCATATCGACAATGGCATTGTCAAGCTGGATCGCGTGAGGCTGCTGGTGGTGGACGAGGCGGATAGAATGCTCGACCTGGGCTGGGAGCCTGTGCTGCGCAGGTGCAGGCCAAGCGCGGGCAGGGGGCATGCCTTTAAAAATCTTAACCCTAAACCCAGCAGAAAACAGTTCGCGATGACCTGTGCAGCTTAGATAGAATGCTCGACCTGGGCTGGGAGCCGGTGCTGTGCAGGTGCAGGTCATGGTAACGGCGCGGATGTGGCTACGGCCCCAAGCTGCGTTGTTTCCTTAACTTTCACGCCCCCAATAGGGCGTAGCTTTCTTTCTTTCTTTGTGCAGGTGCAGGCCAAGTGCTGGCAGGGGGACATGCGAAGTGCGGGCAGGGGAAGTGCGGGCTAGGGGACATGCCTTAAAAACCCTAGCGGGCAGGGGAAGTGCAGGCCAAGCGCGGGCAGGCAGGGGGACATGCCTTAAAAATCCTCAACCCTAAACCTCATGTGCCAGCAGAAAGCAGTTCGCAACGACCTGTGCAGCTTGGACAGAAAGGTGTTCCGCTGAAGTTGTTTGGGTTGCGATGTCTTAGCTGGGCTTCAAGATGTCCGACTGTCAGGCGCCAGGCGAGGTTTTGCTTGTGCCGGTGTTGCAGGCGGCCTGGGGTGTTGTGGCTCATCACTTTGAGCCCTGCCCCACCCCACCCCACCTGCCCAGGCTCGTGACTCTGCCTCGCATGCCAGGGCCCCCAGATCGTCAGACAGTCATGTTCAGCGCGACGATGCCCGATGATATGCAGCGGCTGGCGGCGGACTTCCTGCACCGCCAAGTCAACGTGCAGGTCGGCGTCCGTGGTGGAACTGTGAGCCTGATCGATCAGGTAGGGGTGGGGGTGGGGTAGGGGTGAGGGTGGGGGTGGGGTGAGGGTAGGGGTGGGGTGAGGGTGGGGGTGAGGGTGCAGGGGGTATCAGGCTGCGCTGGGTGTGGCTGCGATTTGTAAGAAACCAGCCGTATGTCAGGAGTAGATGCAGAGTTGCATGTGCAACATCTATTTCTTGTCAGTTTTGTGTCAGCTTGTTCAAAATTGTGGCCAGGACAATTGAGGCCAGGACTGGCCCGACCCCCCAGGTGACAGGCCCCTAGCCAGTGTTTATTTTTTCGGTTACGAGTCCTCCTTTGGCATGCCCAGGGGCCGCCACAGGCTCGATCGGACCCAAACCTGGACCGGCCTACGGCTGGTAGCCAAAGCACCCTGGCTGGCCACAAATGGGGCCTTCAGCCAGAGGCGGGGCATGTACCTGACACGTAGCTGAGTTGCATAAATATGGACACTACCCCGTACCCCTTGCCAGGACCTAAGAGGCTGGATGGCAGAAGAGACATTTCCCGGCGCCCCTGATCTTCTGTAGAAGCTTTGCTCTGGGCATCAATCAGCGTCTCCCTGACGAGTTGCTTCTCCTCCTTCGCTAGGAGGATAAGCACTATGTCTGTCTTTTGCACGCGTCGCCAACCCTCATGCCGTTTGCACATTTTCTCTCTCCTGGCTGCAGAGGTTAGAGCTGCTGCAGCCAGCGCAGAAAGTGGAGCGCCTGGCGAATCTCGTGGGTGACAGCAGCGAGGGTGGACGCGCGCTGACCCTCGTCTTCACAAACAACATCCTCATGGCGAAGAAGGTGGGCGCGGGCGGACACCCTTTGCCAGCACAGACACTGCCTAATGGGGCTTGTGCCCTTAGCACTGCATTCACGTTTGCCTGGGAGCTGTATAGGGTTCCCTAAGGTATCAAGCGCTGCCAAGTCCATCCCTGCCACCCCGCCTGCTGCCTGGGCTGCACGGGAACTGAGGCACCCGCCCTGCTGGCTGCACGGGAACTGTCGGTCAGGCTGCTGCACGGTATAAAGCGCTGCCTTGTCCCGCTGCTGCCACTCAGGTGCATGCCTTGCTGGCGGCGAGGGGCGTGTCGGTCAGCCTGCTGCATGGGGACATGCCGCAGATGCTACGAGATGAAGCAATGACATGCTTCAAGTTCGGAGTCACGTCGGTGATGGTGAGCGGTGCTTGTCCCAGTGCGCCCCACCAGACATCTTTCAGCAGGCCGCTGCCAGCGGCCCGCTGGGCGGCCATCGCTATGCCGATGGGGACCAGACCTTGACCGGCCTACTGCCGGTGGTTCAAGCCACAGGCACCTAGCTGCAAAAATCCACGCGGGCGTGGCCTGTGGTGAAGCTGGATTTTTGCTGACGGCCGGAGAACCGAGGCAAACATAGTAATATGAGGACGCATGGCAAGACTCCATTCATTGCGCTTATCATGTGCGCGTGTCAAGGGCTCTTTTGTTCGCCTGCCCTCCCAATGTGAATGCCCTCTTTGCTACAGGTGTGCACGGACCTGGCCGCTCGAGGGGTGGATATCCCTGACGTCTCCCACGTCGTTAACTTCGAAGCACCGGTGGATCCCGACATTTACATCCACAGGTATGGGAGCGGTAGTACAAACCTGTGTGAAGGATGTAACACCGAAAGATGTAAGGCGCTGGGACTGGTCCGGGGGTGGGAAGCGCCGGGATGTGTGGGGGGCTGTTGCAATTCTGATACCCTAAATTTGCTTTGCCTACCCTCATACTTAACGCCGTTTGGGGTTGAGGGATCCATGAATATACCACTTATCGATCGTCGATGCCAGTTTTTTAGTCAGAAATTCAGAGTTTTTTTTGGTAATCTGCCTCAAAAGATATCGTTGTTTCATACTCGAGGGAAGGCAAATCAAATCTACGGGAAATCAGTGTGTAGTACTAGTGTGGTACTAGTGTAGTACTAGTACTAGTGTGCAGGATGCCCGGAGAACCGCAGGAGAAGGGGTTGGTATTGGCGATGTGATGGGCCTCGAAGGAGCTGAGGGCCCGCTCAGGGCTTGTTGCTGGCATTAGGCTCTGTCCATGCTGCTTGCACTGCTGTTTTCAGTTTCACAAGGAGTATGGACTAGGTATGATTCAAATATTCAGCATACCGCAGACTTGAATCGTCTTCCCTTGGGGTGGGATGGATTATTTATTTTCATGCTGCCCTCAGGGCGAACAAGAGATAAGAGCTCTTCGTTCCCTACTGAAACCGGGCACCGACAATCGATGCGCAGGATTTAATGTATCCTTCACCATTCCCTCACCCCTAAACAACGTTCATTACAAGGTTTTAAAGCAAAGCACGCATCATCTACAGTACTTCCAGTCAGGACACTGCGAGCTTCTGCTTCGCCATTGTTGTGTACTAGTGTCCCCGCCACCCTGTGTGATCTCCCCCCTCAAGGAGTGCGAGCTTCTGCTTCGCCATTGTTGTGTACTAGTGTCCCCGCCACCCTGTGTGATCTCCCCCCTCAAGGAGTGCGAGCTTCTGCTTCGCCATTGTTCTGTACTAGTGTCCCTGCCTGCCTGTGTGACCTCCCCCCTCAAGGAGTGCGAGCTTCTGCTTTGCCATTGTTGTGTACTAGTGTCCCCGCCACCCTGTGTGATCTCCCCCCTCAAGGAGTGCGAGCTTCTGCTTTGCCATTGTTCTGTACTAGTGTCCCCGCCACCCTGTGTGATCTCCCCCCTCAAGGAGTGCGAGCTTCTGCTTCGCCATTGTTGTGTACTAGTGTCCCCGCCACCCTGTGTGATCTCCCCCCTCAAGGAGTGCGAGCTTCTGCTTCGCCATTGTTCTGTACTAGTGTCCCTGCCTGCCTGTGTGATCTCCCCCCTCAAGGAGTGCGAGCTTCTGCTTTGCCATTGTTGTGTACTAGTGTCCCCGCCACCCTGTGTGACCTCCCCCCTCAAGGAGTGCGAGCTTCTGCTTCGCCATTGTTCTGTACTAGTGTCCCCGCCACCCTGTGTGATCTCCCCCCTCAAGGAGTGCGAGCTTCTGCTTCGCCATTGTTCTGTACTAGTGTCCCTGCCTGCCTGTGTGATCTCCCCCCTCAAGGAGTGCGAGCTTCTGCTTCGCCATTGTTGTGTACTAGTGTCCCTGCCTGCCTGTGTGATCTTTCCCCTCAAGGAGTGCGAGCTTCTGCTTCGCCATTGTTGTGTACTAGTGTCCCCGCCACCCTGTGTGATCTCCCCCCTCAAGGAGTGCGAGCTTCTGCTTTGCCATTGTTCTGTACTAGTGTCCCTGCCTGCCTGTGTGACCTCCCCCCTCAAGGAGTGCGAGCTTCTGCTTCGCCATTGTTGTGTACTAGTGTCCCCGCCACCCTGTGTGATCTCCCCCCTCAAGGAGTGCGAGCTTCTGCTTCGCCATTGTTGTGTACTAGTGTCCCCGCCACCCTGTGTGATCTCCCCCCTCAAGGAGTGTGAGCTTCTGCTTCGCCATTGTTGTGTACTAGTGTCCCTTCCTGCCTGTGTGATCTTTCCCCTCAAGGAGTGCGAGCTTCTGCTTTGCCATTGTTCTGTACTAGTGTCCCTGCCTGCCTGTGTGATCTCCCCCCTCAAGGAGTGCGAGCTTCTGCTTCGCCATTGTTGTGTACTAGTGTCCCTGCCTGCCTGTGTGATCTCCCCCCTCAAGGAGTGCGAGCTTCTGCTTCGCCATTGTTGTGTACTAGTGTCCCCGCCACCCTGTGTGATCTCCCCCCTCAAGGAGTGCGAGCTTCTGCTTCGCCATTGTTGTGTACTAGTGTCCCTTCCTGCCTGTGTGATCTTTCCCCTCAAGGAGTGCGAGCTTCTGCTTTGCCATTGTTCTGTACTAGTGTCCCTGCCTGCCTGTGTGATCTCCCCCCTCAAGGAGTGCGAGCTTCTGCTTCGCCATTGTTGTGTACTAGTGTCCCTGCCTGCCTGTGTGATCTCCCCCCTCAAGGAGTGCGAGCTTCTGCTTCGCCATTGTTCTGTACTAGTGTCCCTGCCTGCCTGTGTGACCTCCCCCCTCAAGGAGTGCGAGCTTCTGCTTCGCCATTGTTGTGTACTAGTGTCCCCGCCACCCTGTGTGATCTCCCCCCTCAAGGAGTGCGAGCTTCTGCTTCGCCATTGTTGTGTACTAGTGTCCCTGCCTGCCTGTGTGACCTCCCCCCTCAAGGAGTGCGAGCTTCTGCTTCGCCATTGTTGTGTACTAGTGTCCCCGCCACCCTGTGTGATCTCCCCCCTCAAGGAGTGCGAGCTTCTGCTTCGCCATTGTTGTGTACTAGTGTCCCTGCCTGCCTGTGTGATCTTTCCCCTCAAGGAGTGCGAGCTTCTGCTTCGCCATTGTTGTGTACTAGTGTCCCTTCCTGCCTGTGTGATCTTTCCCCTCAAGGAGTGCGAGCTTCTGCTTCGCCATTGTTCTGTACTAGTGTCCCTGCCTGCCTGTGTGACCTCCCCCCTCAAGGAGTGCGAGCTTCTGCTTCGCCATTGTTGTGTACTAGTGTCCCCGCCACCCTGTGTGATCTCCCCCCTCAAGGAGTGCGAGCTTCTGCTTCGCCATTGTTGTGTACTAGTGTCCCTTCCTGCCTGTGTGATCTTTCCCCTCAAGGAGTGCGAGCTTCTGCTTTGCCATTGTTCTGTACTAGTGTCCCTTCCTGCCTGTGTGATCTTTCCCCTCAAGGAGTGCGAGCTTCTGCTTCGCCATTGTTGTGTACTAGTGTCCCTTCCTGCCTGTGTGATCTTTCCCCTCAAGGAGTGAAGCTTCTGCTTCGCCATTGTTGTGTACTAGTGTCCCTGCCTGCCTGTGTGACCTCCCCCCTCAAGGAGTGCGAGCTTCTGCTTTGCCATTGTTGTGTACTAGTGTCCCTGCCTGCCTGTGTGATCTCCCCCCTCAAGGAGTGCGAGCTTCTGCTTCGCCATTGTTGTGTACTAGTGTCCCCGCCACCCTGTGTGATCTCCCCCCTCAAGGAGTGCGAGCTTCTGCTTTGCCATTGTTGTGTACTAGTGTCCCTGCCTGCCTGTGTGACCTCCCCCCTCAAGGAGTGCGAGCTTCTGCTTCGCCATTGTTGTGTACTAGTGTCCCCGCCACCCTGTGTGATCTCCCCCCTCAAGGAGTGCGAGCTTCTGCTTCGCCATTGTTGTGTACTAGTGTCCCTGCCTGCCTGTGTGACCTCCCCCCTCAAGGAGTGCGAGCTTCTGCTTTGCCATTGTTGTGTACTAGTGTCCCCGCCACCCTGTGTGATCTCCCCCCTCAAGGAGTGCGAGCTTCTGCTTCGCCATTGTTCTGTACTAGTGTCCCTTCCTGCCTGTGTGATCTCCCCCCTCAAGGAGTGCGAGCTTCTGCTTCGCCATTGTTGTGTACTAGTGTCCCTGCCTGCCTGTGTGATCTCCCCCCTCAAGGAGTGCGAGCTTCTGCTTTGCCATTGTTCTGTACTAGTGTCCCTGCCTGCCTGTGTGACCTCCCCCCTCAAGGAGTGCGAGCTTCTGCTTCGCCATTGTTGTGTACTAGTGTCCCCGCCACCCTGTGTGATCTCCCCCCTCAAGGAGTGCGAGCTTCTGCTTCGCCATTGTTGTGTACTAGTGTCCCTTCCTGCCTGTGTGATCTTTCCCCTCAAGGAGTGCGAGCTTCTGCTTTGCCATTGTTCTGTACTAGTGTCCCTTCCTGCCTGTGTGATCTTTCCCCTCAAGGAGTGCGAGCTTCTGCTTCGCCATTGTTGTGTACTAGTGTCCCTTCCTGCCTGTGTGATCTTTCCCCTCAAGGAGTGCGAGCTTCTGCTTTGCCATTGTTCTGTACTAGTGTCCCTGCCTGCCTGTGTGACCTCCCCCCTCAAGGAGTGCGAGCTTCTGCTTTGCCATTGTTGTGTACTAGTGTCCCCGCCACCCTGTGTGATCTCCCCCCTCAAGGAGTGCGAGCTTCTGCTTCGCCATTGTTCTGTACTAGTGTCCCTTCCTGCCTGTGTGATCTCCCCCCTCAAGGAGTGCGAGCTTCTGCTTCGCCATTGTTGTGTACTAGTGTCCCTGCCTGCCTGTGTGATCTCCCCCCTCAAGGAGTGCGAGCTTCTGCTTCGCCATTGTTGTGTACTAGTGTCCCTTCCTGCCTGTGTGATCTTTCCCCTCAAGGAGTGCGAGCTTCTGCTTTGCCATTGTTCTGTACTAGTGTCCCTGCCTGCCTGTGTGATCTCCCCCCTCAAGGAGTGCGAGCTTCTGCTTCGCCATTGTTGTGTACTAGTGTCCCTGCCTGCCTGTGTGATCTCCCCCCTCAAGGAGTGCGAGCTTCTGCTTCGCCATTGTTCTGTACTAGTGTCCCTGCCTGCCTGTGTGATCTCCCCCCTCAAGGAGTGCGAGCTTCTGCTTCGCCATTGTTCTGTACTAGTGTCCCTGCCTGCCTGTGTGATCTCCCCCCTCAAGGAGTGCGAGCTTCTGCTTCGCCATTGTTCTGTACTAGTGTCCCTGCCTGCCTGTGTGATCTCCCCCCTCAAGGAGTGCGAGCTTCTGCTTCGCCATTGTTCTGTACTAGTGTCCCTGCCTGCCTGTGTGATCTCCCCCCTCAAGGAGTGCGAGCTTCTGCTTCGCCATTGTTGTGTACTAGTGTCCCTGCCTGCCTGTGTGATCTTTCCCCTCAAGGAGTGCGAGCTTCTGCTTTGCCATTGTTCTGTACTAGTGTCCCCGCCACCCTGTGTGATCTCCCCCCTCAAGGAGTGCGAGCTTCTGCTTCGCCATTGTTCTGTACTAGTGTCCCTTCCTGCCTGTGTGACCTCCCCCCTCAAGGAGTGCGAGCTTCTGCTTCGCCATTGTTCTGTACTAGTGTCCCTGCCTGCCTGTGTGATCTCCCCCCTCAAGGAGTGCGAGCTTCTGCTTCGCCATTGTTGTGTACTAGTGTCCCTGCCTGCCTGTGTGATCTCCCCCCTCAAGGAGTGCGAGCTTCTGCTTCGCCATTGTTCTGTACTAGTGTCCCTGCCTGCCTGTGTGATCTTTCCCCTCAAGGAGTGCGAGCTTCTGCTTCGCCATTGTTCTGTACTAGTGTCCCTTCCTGCCTGTGTGATCTTTCCCCTCAAGGAGTGCGAGCTTCTGCTTCGCCATTGTTGTGTACTAGTGTCCCTTCCTGCCTGTGTGATCTTTCCCCTCAAGGAGTGCGAGCTTCTGCTTCGCCATTGTTGTGTACTAGTGTCCCTGCCTGCCTGTGTGATCTCCCCTCTCAAGGAGTGCGAGCTTCTGCTTCGCCATTGTTGTGTACTAGTGTCCCTTCCTGCCTGTGTGACCTCCCCTCTCAAGGAGTGCGAGCTTCTGCTTCGCCATTGTTGTGTACTAGTGTCCCCGCCACCCTGTGTGATCTCCCCCCTCAAGGAGTGCGAGCTTCTGCTTCGCCATTGTTCTGTACTAGTGTCCCTGCCTGCCTGTGTGATCTCCCCCCTCAAGGAGTGCGAGCTTCTGCTTCGCCATTGTTGTGTACTAGTGTCCCTGCCTGCCTGTGTGACCTCCCCCCTCAAGGAGTGCGAGCTTCTGCTTTGCCATTGTTGTGTACTAGTGTCCCCGCCACCCTGTGTGATCTCCCCCCTCAAGGAGTGCGAGCTTCTGCTTTGCCATTGTTCTGTACTAGTGTCCCCGCCACCCTGTGTGATCTCCCCCCTCAAGGAGTGCGAGCTTCTGCTTTGCCATTGTTCTGTACTAGTGTCCCCGCCACCCTGTGTGATCTCCCCCCTCAAGGAGTGCGAGCTTCTGCTTCGCCATTGTTCTGTACTAGTGTCCCTTCCTGCCTGTGTGACCTCCCCCCTCAAGGAGTGCGAGCTTCTGCTTCGCCATTGTTGTGGACTAGTGTCCCTGCGACCCTGCCTGCCTGTGTGATCTTTCCCCTCAAGGAGTGCGAGCTTCCGCTTTGCCATTGTTGTGTACTAGTGTCCCCGCCACCCTGTGTGATCTCCCCCCTCAAGGAGTGCGAGCTTCTGCTTCGCCATTGTTCTGTACTAGTGTCCCTGCCTGCCTGTGTGACCTCCCCCCTCAAGGAGTGCGAGCTTCTGCTTTGCCATTGTTCTGTACTAGTGTCCCCGCCACCCTGTGTGATTCCCCCCTCAAGGAGTGCGAGCTTCTGCTTCGCCATTGTTGTGTACTAGTGTCCCCGCCACCCTGTGTGATCTTTCCCCTCAAGGAGTGCGAGCTTCTGCTTTGCCATTGTTGTGTACTAGTGTCCCCGCCACCCTGTGTGATCTCCCCCCTCAAGGAGTGCGAGCTTCTGCTTCGCCATTGTTCTGTACTAGTGTCCCTGCCTGCCTGTGTGATCTCCCCCCTCAAGGAGTGCGAGCTTCTGCTTCGCCATTGTTGTGTACTAGTGTCCCTTCCTGCCTGTGTGACCTCCCCCCTCAAGGAGTGCGAGCTTCTGCTTCGCCATTGTTGTGTACTAGTGTCCCCGCCACCCTGTGTGATCTCCCCCCTCAAGGAGTGCGAGCTTCTGCTTCGCCATTGTTGTGTACTAGTGTCCCCGCCACCCTGTGTGATCTTTCCCCTCAAGGAGTGCGAGCTTCTGCTTCGCCATTGTTGTGTACTAGTGTCCCCGCCACCCTGTGTGATCTCCCCCCTCAAGGAGTGCGAGCTTCTGCTTCGCCATTGTTGTGTACTAGTGTCCCCGCCACCCTGTGTGATCTTTCCCCTCAAGGAGTGCGAGCTTCTGCTTCGCCATTGTTCTGTACTAGTGTCCCTGCCTGCCTGTGTGATCTCCCCCCTCAAGGAGTGCGAGCTTCTGCTTCGCCATTGTTGTGTACTAGTGTCCCTGCCTGCCTGTGTGACCTCCCCCCTCAAGGAGTGCGAGCTTCTGCTTTGCCATTGTTCTGTACTAGTGTCCCCGCCACCCTGTGTGATTCCCCCCTCAAGGAGTGCGAGCTTCTGCTTCGCCATTGTTGTGTACTAGTGTCCCCGCCACCCTGTGTGATCTTTCCCCTCAAGGAGTGCGAGCTTCTGCTTTGCCATTGTTGTGTACTAGTGTCCCCGCCACCCTGTGTGATCTCCCCCCTCAAGGAGTGCGAGCTTCTGCTTCGCCATTGTTCTGTACTAGTGTCCCTGCCTGCCTGTGTGATCTCCCCCCTCAAGGAGTGCGAGCTTCTGCTTCGCCATTGTTGTGTACTAGTGTCCCTTCCTGCCTGTGTGACCTCCCCCCTCAAGGAGTGCGAGCTTCTGCTTCGCCATTGTTGTGTACTAGTGTCCCCGCCACCCTGTGTGATCTCCCCCCTCAAGGAGTGCGAGCTTCTGCTTCGCCATTGTTGTGTACTAGTGTCCCCGCCACCCTGTGTGATCTTTCCCCTCAAGGAGTGCGAGCTTCTGCTTCGCCATTGTTCTGTACTAGTGTCCCTGCCTGCCTGTGTGATCTCCCCCCTCAAGGAGTGCGAGCTTCTGCTTCGCCATTGTTGTGTACTAGTGTCCCTGCCTGCCTGTGTGATCTTTCCCCTCAAGGAGTGCGAGCTTCTGCTTTGCCATTGTTGTGTACTAGTGTCCCCGCCACCCTGTGTGATCTCCCCCCTCAAGGAGTGCGAGCTTCTGCTTCGCCATTGTTGTGTACTAGTGTCCCTTCCTGCCTGTGTGATCTTTCCCCTCAAGGAGTGCGAGCTTCTGCTTTGCCATTGTTGTGTACTAGTGTCCCCGCCACCCTGTGTGATCTCCCCCCTCAAGGAGTGCGAGCTTCTGCTTCGCCATTGTTGTGTACTAGTGTCCCTGCCTGCCTGTGTGATCTTTCCCCTCAAGGAGTGCGAGCTTCTGCTTCGCCATTGTTGTGTACTAGTGTCCCCGCCACCCTGTGTGATCTCCCCCCTCAAGGAGTGCGAGCTTCTGCTTTGCCATTGTTGTGTACTAGTGTCCCCGCCACCCTGTGTGATCTCCCCCCTCAAGGAGTGCGAGCTTCTGCTTCGCCATTGTTGTGTACTAGTGTCCCTGCCTGCCTGTGTGATCTCCCCCCTCAAGGAGTGCGAGCTTCTGCTTCGCCATTGTTGTGTACTAGTGTCCCTGCCTGCCTGTGTGACCTCCCCCCTCAAGGAGTGCGAGCTTCTGCTTCGCCATTGTTGTGTACTAGTGTCCCCGTCACCCTGTGTGATCTCCCCCCTCAAGGAGTGCGAGCTTCTGCTTCGCCATTGTTCTGTACTAGTGTCCCTGCCTGCCTGTGTGATCTCCCCCCTCAAGGAGTGCGAGCTTCTGCTTCGCCATTGTTGTGTACTAGTGTCCCCGCCACCCTGTGTGATCTCCCCCCTCAAGGAGTGCGAGCTTCTGCTTTGCCATTGTTCTGTACTAGTGTCCCTGCCTGCCTGTGTGATCTCCCCCCTCAAGGAGTGCGAGCTTCTGCTTTGCCATTGTTGTGTACTAGTGTCCCCGTCACCCTGTGTGATCTCCCCCCTCAAGGAGTGCGAGCTTCTGCTTTGCCATTGTTGTGTACTAGTGTCCCCGTCACCCTGTGTGATTCCACCCTCAAGGAGTACGAGCTTCTGCTTCGCCATTGTTGTGTACTAGTGTCCCCGCCACCCTGTGTGATCTCCCCCCTCAAGGAGTGCGAGCTTCTGCTTCGCCATTGTTGTGTACTAGTGTCCCTTCCTGCCTGTGTGATCTTTCCCCTCAAGGAGTGCGAGCTTCTGCTTTGCCATTGTTCTGTACTAGTGTCCCTGCCTGCCTGTGTGATCTCCCCCCTCAAGGAGTGCGAGCGTCTGCTTTGCCATTGTTCTGTACTAGTGTCCCCGCCACCCTGTGTGATCTCCCCCCTCAAGGAGTGCGAGCTTCTGCTTCGCCATTGTTCTGTACTAGTGTCCCTTCCTGCCTGTGTGACCTCCCCCCTCAAGGAGTGCGAGCTTCTGCTTTGCCATTGTTCTGTACTAGTGTCCCCGCCACCCTGTGTGATCTCCCCCCTCAAGGAGTGCGAGCTTCTGCTTCGCCATTGTTGTGTACTAGTGTCCCTTCCTGCCTGTGTGACCTCCCCCCTCAAGGAGTGCGAGCTTCTGCTTCGCCATTGTTGTGTACTAGTGTCCCTGCGACCCTGCCTGCCTGTGTGATCTTTCCCCTCAAGGAGTGCGAGCTTCCGCTTTGCCATAGTTCTGTACTAGTGTCCCTTCCTGCCTGTGTGATCTTTCCCCTCAAGGAGTGCGAGCTTCTGCTTTGCCATTGTTCTGTACTAGTGTCCCTGCCTGCCTGTGTGATCTCCCCCCTCAAGGAGTGCGAGCTTCTGCTTCGCCATTGTTGTGTACTAGTGTCCCCGCCACCCTGTGTGATCTCCCCCCTCAAGGAGTGCGAGCTTCTGCTTCGCCATTGTTGTGTACTAGTGTCCCTGCGACCCTGCCTGCCTGTGTGATCTTTCCCCTCAAGGAGTGCGAGCTTCCGCTTTGCCATAGTTCTGTACTAGTGTCCCTTCCTGCCTGTGTGATCTTTCCCCTCAAGGAGTGCGAGCTTCTGCTTTGCCATTGTTCTGTACTAGTGTCCCTGCCTGCCTGTGTGATCTCCCCCCTCAAGGAGTGCGAGCTTCTGCTTTGCCATTGTTGTGTACTAGTGTCCCTGCCTGCCTGTGTGATCTTTCCCCTCAAGGAGTGCGAGCTTCTGCTTTGCCATTGTTCTGTACTAGTGTCCCTTCCTGCCTGTGTGACCTCCCCCCTCAAGGAGTGCGAGCTTCTGCTTCGCCATTGTTGTGTACTAGTGTCCCCGCCACCCTGTGTGATCTCCCCCCTCAAGGAGTGCGAGCTTCTGCTTCGCCATTGTTCTGTACTAGTGTCCCTGCCTGCCTGTGTGATCTTTCCCCTCAAGGAGTGCGAGCTTCTGCTTCGCCATTGTTCTGTACTAGTGTCCCTGCCTGCCTGTGTGACCTCCCCCCTCAAGGAGTGCGAGCTTCTGCTTTGCCATTGTTGTGTACTAGTGTCCCCGTCACCCTGTGTGATTCCCCCCTCAAGGAGTGCGAGCTTCTGCTTCGCCATTGTTGTGTACTAGTGTCCCCGCCACCCTGTGTGATCTCCCCCCTCAAGGAGTGCGAGCTTCTGCTTCGCCATTGTTGTGTACTAGTGTCCCTTCCTGCCTGTGTGATCTTTCCCCTCAAGGAGTGCGAGCTTCTGCTTTGCCATTGTTCTGTACTAGTGTCCCTGCCTGCCTGTGTGATCTCCCCCCTCAAGGAGTGCGAGCTTCTGCTTCGCCATTGTTGTGTACTAGTGTCCCTGCCTGCCTGTGTGACCTCCCCCCTCAAGGAGTGCGAGCTTCTGCTTCGCCATTGTTCTGTACTAGTGTCCCCGCCACCCTGTGTGATCTCCCCCCTCAAGGAGGGCGAGCTTCTGCTTCGCCATTGTTCTGTACTAGTGTCCCTTCCTGCCTGTGTGACCTCCCCCCTCAAGGAGTGCGAGCTTCTGCTTCGCCATTGTTGTGTACTAGTGTCCCTGCCACCCTGTGTGATCTCCCCCCTCAAGGAGTGCGAGCTTCTGCTTCGCCATTGTTCTGTACTAGTGTCCCTTCCTGCCTGTGTGATCTTTCCCCTCGAGGAGTGCGAGCTTCTGCTTTGCCATTGTTGTGTACTAGTGTCCCCGCCACCCTGTGTGATCTCCCCCCTCAAGGAGTGCGAGCTTCTGCTTCGCCATTGTTCTGTACTAGTGTCCCTGCCTGCCTGTGTGACCTCCCCCCTCAAGGAGTGCGAGCTTCTGCTTCGCCATTGTTGTGTACTAGTGTCCCTGCGACCCTGCCTGCCTGTGTGATCTTTCCCCTCAAGGAGTGCGAGCTTCTGCTTTGCCATAGTTCTGTACTAGTGTCCCTTCCTGCCTGTGTGATCTTTCCCCTCAAGGAGTGTGAGCTTCTGCTTTGCCATTGTTCTGTACTAGTGTCCCTGCCTGCCTATGTGATCTCCCCCCTCAAGGAGTGCGAGCTTCTGCTTCGCCATTGTTGTGTACTAGTGTCCCTGCCTGCCTGTGTGATCTCCCCCCTCAAGGAGTGCGAGCTTCTGCTTCGCCATTGCTGTGTACTGGTGTCCCTTCCTGCCTGTGTGACCTTCCCCCTCAATTGGTGTGCTGTGTCTGCTCTCAGAATCGGCCGGACCGGACGAGCTGGCAGGAATGGTGTGTCCACAACCTTTATGACCCTTTACGACAGCCAGGCTGCAGTGGGGATCGTCCAGGTGCTCCGCAGGTCGGATCTGGAGGTGCCCACCTGGCTGCACTCCCTGGCTTGTGAAGCTGTTGGCAGCACCACCGGCTATGACAGCGATGCGGAGGTTGATAGAGGCGCGCCCAGCACAGCGCGAGGGGGGGCCGCAGGCTCGCCTCCGCTCGCATCAGGACCAGGGACCAGCAGCGACGCTGAGGTGACGGGAAGCTCTGCAAAGCAGACGCCTCGGCGGCCCGCGCCCCGGCGGCCGCTGCAGGTGCGCGATCTCGACTCGCGGCACCACCCGTTTGGCGACTACCTGCCCTCCAAGCCAGCCTCCTCCTCCACCCTTGTGATGGACATGCTGGCAGAGGCAGGCATGACAGCAGGGCTTAGCGCGGCAGGCGCTCGTACAGGGGACGCAAGCCGGCGGGGCGGGGTTACGACGGGGGCGGGTATGTTGCCGCCTTTCGTCCCGGGCGGCAAGCCCTCTGGATGGGCACCATCTGAAGAGGTTGGGGCTGCCACGGCGGCGCTGCTCTCCCGGTGGCACTCGGCTATTCACGGCCGGCCGCCACCGTCAAACAGCGGGGCCTCAGCGACTGGCGAGGGTGTGGACCAGGCTGGGGCGAGCGGGAAGGAGGAGGCGGAAGAAGAAGGGGGTAGGGGGCAAGAGGAGATTCTGAAGGTTCAGGGAGGGACGCGGAGCAGTGGGGATTCGAACAGCAGCAGGAGGGCGAAGGCTGAGGCTACTGCATTCGGGCTGAAAGCTCGCAAGGGAAAGTTGTAAAGTGACATACAAATGAAAAAATCGGATGGGGCTTGCGATGTGAGCACGTCAGTAAATGGTTTGCTCCTCTTTTGAAAGCATGTTTTATATAGTTTCTTTGGGTAGGCAAGTAGAAAGAAAGAACAGTGTCGCGGTGATTACCTTTTTTTGTGGCACCACTTATTATACCGTACTGACTAGGAACTGCATTGCTGAACTTCTTTTGTTCATATATCAGGGCACTAACGACCATTAAGAGGCACTATTATTGACACACCATTGCTTGTATCACAAAGACGGAACAACTGTGGGCCCTGCGGAAATGGCTCGGACACGTGGGCGCCCCTAAGTCTGGTTGGCATAGAAGGAAACTACCGCTACTAGACTGGGAAGGTGCGGGTGGAGGAAAGATAGAGAGACCAAAAAGGGGAAACTGCCAAACAGGGAAGGGAGTTAGAGGTAAATCCCTCCCACCTCCCAGACACGGCCAACCCCGGCAGGCCGGAGCCGACATATCTTATTCACACGAACACATATTTTACGTTATCTCTTCTATGTATTTGCTGAGTCCACAGCTATACTGAACGCCTGCCGGTCCACCATCATATGCATATCTCCTGGCTTGGGGGCTTTAGCGGGCAATGCATTAATCGTCTCAACCACGACAAAGCTCTCTGCGTCTGCCACCTCTCCCCACACAGTGTGGTCGTGGTTCCAGTGGGTAGCAGGCTGGCTGCCCAGGTAGATGAACCAGTCTGGGCCCGCTGAGCCCCCGGCCCAGCCTATTTCGCCTCTTTCCATGATCTTGGGGCCTGGGGTCGTCACCTTGTTCGCAGGGATGTAGGCCTGGAGGGAGCCCTGGTACACGATGAACGCAACAGAGGACATACAGCTTAAAACCAGACACTATAGGCGGGTTTTGGTGACCCTTTTTTTTCCAATTAGTATTATGTACTAAATATTGCAAAAGAAACTACGATGAGGGACACCATTGGTGTAAGAGAGTAAGCATGAAAGCTGTTAATGACCTGCATGACACGAACTCCCCCCATGCATGAAAGAGGCTGAGGCCCTGACGATTCATAATCGAAATTGTCAGCGTGACTTATAAAGATCTTGGAAAGCAGATGGACAGCTGCCACCCCTTGCATGCTTTCAGCAACACACATAAGATATCAGACAAAAGCAGCCATCATCAGAGCTCACAAGTGAAACTTCCATTCCACATAAAGGCAAGTTGTACCATCCCCAGTAATGTATTTGCAGTGCCAACAATGGGTCCCGACGTCCAGTGCGCATTTGAGAGCACGCCTGACCACCCTAAGGCCGCCACTGGGCTGATGGGGATCAAACCTTGACCACCCTATGGCCCCTTGCCCATGCAGCAGGGCTTGCGGTCTGGGCAGGCCCATCAAGCCCCCACGGCCAAAGGTCGTGATGTAGATGAACTGTAGCTGAAGCACTCTTAAAGAAGCAGCGAATCAGACACGTTCACATGCCTCACATGCAACAGGAACCCTGATGGCTCATCTGTTGCATGATGCATTCCACTTGCCATACATACGTGGATGTAGATATTACACAGCAACCAGATACGCCTCACCTGCAGCAGGAACCCCGGCTCTGCCCGGTAGAATTCGCACTGTGGTGTGCAGAGGCTCCCTGTCATGGCCAATCGCCGCACATAATCGACCGAGCTCTCCGACCAATCAGGCCGCAAACGGATCCGGATGATGCCATGTGAGGTGGTCAGTGCCACCGTGCTGATTGTGGGATCCACTGCCGGCAAGGAGGCTGGGAGGAGGAGGGAAGAGAGGAAGTGTTCGGTACCGGCATGAAGGGATATTGAAGTGGTATACCCAAGGAGACTGGGAGTGGGGGATAAAAAGATGGGGCAGAGGGGAGAGGGGAATGGTGCTTGACGAGACGACTGACATGGAGGACTCTCAAGCATGAGGGATAAGTTTGCGGAAACAAGCCCAGCAGGGCAATAAATCGGGAAAGCCCAATAGGCCTTCAGACAAGAGTCAAGATTTGTGTTCCAAGAAAGAGGACAGGGTGACTCACTGACGACACATTCAGGGGGAAACACGGTCCAGGGTTTAGCCCCTATTTTACCCACCAACGTCCCTGTCGTAGTCCTTGGCCACGTTCCCTGACGTCCACGGAATTGCATCTCCCTTGCTGTGCTCCTGCACCCTATCCGCACTGCCCACTCGCTTCAGCCAGCACTGCTGTCCACACTTGGCAGGATCAGAGCACCACACCCAGATGTTGCAGCCTCGGGTGGACTGACAGGACCTGGCGGGCAAAGGTAAGGGAAGCTGGATCAGGCGGGAGAGCAAGCAGGCAGGGAGACAGACAGGAAGATGTTGCAACCCAGGGTGGACTGACAGGACCTGGCGGGCAGGCGGAAAGAGTCCATCCTTGAAATCGTACGACGGGTCAAGGAGAGAAAAACCTCCTCCTGCCCAGCAGGCAACTCTACGAGGTCGGCGACTGACTGCCTCACTTGCAGCATGCTGTCGCGGAGTCCGTCGACAGCGCCCCACGGTTGTTGTTTGAGCTCCCAGGGGCGACGACTTGGCCCCAGTACTCGGAGTTCGCATATTGCGAGGGCAGGCCGCACTCATCTGTATCCTCCCGATTGGCACGTCGGTGGATCACATCAGTGCTCCCTGCATGCCGTAAGACCACATGAGAATGGAAGCAAACAAACTATGATGATGGGCACGATATACCACTGCTCTGGCCTCACTCAAGGAGGGGTGCCGCTACATGAGTGCTGCATGCTACAACATGCAAACCATAGCCTATGATTGTAAGTCTTTGATTGCAAAAGTAGGCCATGCTGATAAGGAACCAGAAGCATGTGCATGCAACGCTGGGGATTTGAAATGGTGAGGCCATCTGCTAAGCCCCTGAAACACGACGTGCACACATTTTGAAAAGGCAAAGTATCAGCGTTAGCACCCATGCTGGCCTCGTGCCAGTGCGGTGTCGCGACACTGCCATGCAGCCCATACGGCAGACTACCTAATCTACACTGTTCTACCGGTATTTCGGCCTGAATGGATCAGGAACTCACCAGCCTGATGAGGCGTGCTGATCCCTCTCTGGACGACGATGTACAGGACGAAGGAGGAGACAGCGAGGACACCTAAAGTTGCAAATACTTTCCAAGACCTTACAGTTCGTTTCGGCTTAGTGAATTTCATATGAATAATTCTTATGATGCAGTGCGTTTAGAAACCGGTACCGGTATTTGAATGCATAACGGTGCTCGTCGACTCGTTAGTTTTTACAAATCACGGCAGGATACGTCATTTAAAACCGTTCGTCCTTGGAGGGCACCTCATTCGAACGTGAAGGGCGTGAGGTCTATTGCATCCTGCATGCTACGCAGACGGGGCTCATATTCAGGACAAGTAATCAGAGGTGCTGCTGCGCAGCACGAAAAACGGCAGAGCAGTCAGGTATGTGACTTTTCAGAGGGCAGGCGCAGTCAGGCGCGGACGGGGTCACCTGGACCCCATGCAAACCCCCTCGCCATGTTGCAGGATTTCAAAATATTTGCCACAACTCTATCGCTGGCTAAGTGCGTGTGTTTACGAATTGCGCAAAGAGAAGCGAAGCCACAGCTGTCGGCCGTCGCGTGACACCAGGGGACAGGGTGACGACACCTTACGTCATCCGCCGTGATATCCAGCTTTGGTAGCTGAGTTTCTCATTTCTGCACCTCGGCCTTTGATGTCTGGCAGGAATAACCTTAATAAATACAGCCGGTTCATTTGCGCTGTAGCGAATAAAGTTTCCGGGACGTTCCAGAAACATCGGGCTGACGGACGGACGGACGGACGGACGGATACGGGGTGACTCTGGGGGCTTCGCCCCAGGGACCTTCGGCCGCCTGGGGGGGCTCTGCCGAAAATACAGGCGGCAGCAACCTGCTCGGAGCACGCACCCGCTCGGGGCTGCCTAACATTTGAATAATTTACGGCCGATGGGTCGTCGATCCTGAATCGCTGATGGCAGATGTGAGATGTGAGACTAAAAGAGTCATCACCACTTGTAATACTGGTTATAGTGTCACCAGAGCTGAACTTCTATGCTGCCCTAGATCATGCCCCCACACCCCCCCCCCCTTGACCTTTGACCCCTGCATGCCTCTCTGCCTTCAGTCCCTTCACTGTACGTTTTTGCAACATCCACATCAAACGTAAAGCTGTCTATATCTACTATCTGCATGACGTCATTGAGGACCAGTACCATACTCTCCTTTTTGCCCATCGCACACTTCTCCTCCGCAACTTCTTTGATGATGGCCCATGAGGCTTTACCCCATCTGCACCCCACATCACACTGACCCTCGCTCCTGACACTATGTCTGCAACTCAAGGCCACATTCTTCGTCGATGCAACAATTCACATATGAAGGCCTCTTTTATCTTCCGCCACAACCAGGGTTACACAGTACGGCCGTATTGGCAAAAAAAACCGTACCGTATCCGTACCGTACCGTACCGTTTGGCCGTACCGTACCGCTCGGAACTACCGTATTGTCCATCTTCTGACTAGCCCAGCCAAAAATCCCGTACCGTACCGTACCCGTACCGTACCGTATGACCGTACCGTATTTCCGTACCGGGTTACCCTGGCCACAACCAGGCCCTCTGCGATGTCCAAAGTTCTCTCATACCGGTAGGCGGCACAAAAAGTCAAAAGTGGCATATTCACATCTCCCTCGATAACCCAGCCCCCCAGCCCATGACATTACCCTTGATCCAGCCCATGACATTGCCCTTGGTTGACCAAACCCATGCATGACATTGCCCTTGACCATTCCAGGACACCGCTCTCCAGGCCTATAGGCCTGCCTCCTCCTCGATGCTACCTGGCCAATGGTCTCCTCCATGTCAAGTAAGTTACACCTCTGGGACCTACTTGACAAAGGCTCGACGCATCAGCATCAAACTTTCTCGTTGGAAACTATATGAAGAAGGGGGAGAGGAACAGAAGTGTTATCATCATTGACATATGCCGACCTTGTACGATTTGTACGCACTGCTGGATAAACCCTCTCCTAGCCCTAGACCCTCAGGCCACCCTACCCATTGCAGCCGATGAAATGGTTGCTCCTCCCTTTTCGTCACTTATCCCCTATGCTCTGACCCCCTTCCCCTCATCCTTACATCCACAGTTATCATGATTGGCTTCACTGACTGCCATTTGCTATTAAGATACCATGCAACTCTTTCCCTAATTTGGTATAAGAAATGTCCTGTCCCTCTTCTTGTTCAGCAGCAGCAGCGGCTGTTCACAGTCCTGTCTGCCTTTTCCATCAATTGTCTCTGAAGTAGTTTCCTTGGACATAGTCCGCCACTGCCCCCCCTCGTTCTTAAGAGCCCGCCGTAGATCAATCTTTATCTGAAGGGTTTACAGGCGAGGCTTACTGTACTGCCCCATGTCCGTGCCCAATGAGCCTTCTCTTCCGTTGCCCAGTAACTCCTCAACATGTTGGGTCCAAAGCCAGGACACATACGCTCAAGTCACACATTGGCCCCATTATGTCAAACTTAGGCTTCTCCACTGGGGCAAAGCTGGAGTACAGGCCACTCCCTATCCCAAGATCATCATCTTACAAATCAGCAAATATCAGCCCAGAGTATGGTCAAGCGACATCTGTCTGCTAGTGCACCGGCAGCTAGACTAATAACATCTCCCTCTTCCTTCTAGTTTCTCCCTTTTGGACGCCCACGCGGCCGAGCTTTGAGCGGGCCCAGAGGTGTAACGTTATTGACTAATAACATCTTGGCCTTGCTGGGTGGCACTTTCATTAGGGCTGTTCCTGTGGAAAGTAGCTGGAATGACGTGTCAGCCTCAGTCAGGTAAGGGCCTTGATCGTGTTCATTCAGCAGATTTGACTCGGTCATCCTTTCGTATTCAACAGCCAATCTCCTGAAGACGGAACCAGGTAAGATCTTTACAACGCCATGTCTCTACCAGGGCAGGCACCCATGAGACCGCGTCCCCCCAAACACTCCTGATTTGAGCAGAGGAAGCTAGCTTGACCCACCTCTTGCTGAACCCCCTAACGAGAAACAAGGAGACATCCGTTGTATCTTCGAAAAATAACTCGGGGTATAACTCGAATCACATAGCACATCCATGCTCGGCTATTGAAGCAGGGGGCATCATGTTTCCCAGAAGACAAGCTCTCAAGGGCAAAACGATGCATGGCCAAGCCCAAGTAGACATTAACCATCTTGCAATGTGCACCCCCCAACGACCCGCATGATGAGTCGCCTTTCGGTTTTTAGAATACCGATATCTACCAGAGACACCAGGGGGACACAAACTGCTGGAATATATGGACGGAGGGTCCCTGACATAGATGTAAAGAGTTGAAAAAAACCAAACCAAAACGGCACAGGAATACAAATTATTCTGATATAATACCGGTTGTTGTATGATGATACGGTGCGAGCAATTTCTGGTGATTTCAGTACAAGTTGTTTCACAATCCTCTCTGTACGTATCAGCAGATCTAAAGAAGTGAGGCTCTGCTGGGAGCTCTGGATTTCCTGGCCTCCCCCAAGCACACTCAAGCACTCCTGGCGTGTACTGGACACCAAGAGTGACACTAGACACTACACTACACATATACTCTTACAAGTGTTTTCAGTGTTTTTATTCATGGACTCTCTTGGAATATATGGGGGCTCATCAGAATTTACCTCGTGGGAGGAGGGGGGGCACTCTGCCTACCCTAGATATGTGGTGTTGGGGTACGCGACAATTGGCACTGCCGGCCAGATCCTAGCCTCGATGGCCATCACCAAACCAGCAGCTACGCATGCCCCCACCAGCGGGGCAACGACAGGAATCCAGCCGTAGTACCATTCGCTGGGCCCCTTATTGGGGATGGGCAGCAGGAAGTGCGCAATGCGAGGCCCCAGGTCACGGGCTGGGTTCACCGAGAAGCCGGTCGGGCCTCCGAGGCCCAGCACCTGGCACACGATGTACAGGCCCGCGTACAGGGGCATCAGGGCTTCGCCAGCAAAGCCTTGGTTGTTGGTCCGAGTAGCCATCAGCTTCAGGCCGACAATCAGCATCACGGTGGCCATGAACCTGTGAGTACGCATAACAGAGCTGACTGGTTAATAGCTTTTGCTACAATTCAGCTATACGACCTGGCCATCAGCCGGCAAGGCTAGGTGCAGCAAGGTGCCCTGTTGCTTGGGCCACCAGCTGCAGGCTGGTCAAGGTTAAACCCTAGCTGGCCCAGTGGTGGCCGTCTGGCGGCCCCTGAGGTAGCCTGGCACGTGCAAGCATGTAACTGGGGAGTAAGCTGTTGAGGAGGCGAGGAGCGTGACGGCAGTGAGTCAGCATGTGCAATAAGTACGATCTTATGTGCATCATGCCATTATGCATTCCACGCATCATTTGAGCACAGTGGCTAAAACTTCACAGTGTCACTAATTCACGAAGGCAGCAGATACGCGGATGCTTCGTTTGTCTGCGTAGAAACAGAGCAACTGGAGCAACTGCAACGCGGCGGTCGTCTGACTTCTGCAATCGACTCACTCTGTTAGGAAGTTGAAGGGTGGCGAGTAGATGGCCGGCCTCGTCGTGAACACGGACAGCTTTGCGTTCTGATCTGCGATGATCGCCGCGTCATACAGAGCCATCACACGCTGCCTCTGCATCTCGAGGGCCGCAGCAGCGGCGGCCTCCGCTGGCGTGGCATTGGGGTCTATCTCCTCGCCCCCCCCCTCCGTGATTGCAGCCCTTGCGATGGTTGGGTTTTTGCGCAGCATGCTGAATGCAGCCGGGACCTTCCGGGAGCTCTGCGGTCTGGGCAGTGGCGAGGTGTCCCCCGGCTGCTCCAGCACCACCTCGTCCTCGAAGGAGCCGTGATGCTCCTCCTCCCCCACCGGCTTCAGCGCCTCGTCGCGATTTGAATACTTCATGCTCACGGCGGGCTGCAAGGAGTTGGCTTTGGGGACGTTGGAGATATCAGAGCCGGACGGTGCCCCCTGCAGCGGGGCAGCGGACGCGGCAGCCGCGGCTGCGTAGTACAGCTGCATCTGCGGGGCCACCAGCTGCTCCAGTGTTTCCTGCTGGAAGGCCCGACTGATCTGCGACCTGCACCGTCCAGGCACGTTTGCGTTAAGGAGGAGACAAGGTTTTAAGCACAGAAGGGGGGGGGGGGCTGGGGATAGGCTCCTGGTCAAAGGTACATTGATTCTTGGAACCCCAATGGCCAAGCAAATCATCGTAGTAAGCGTACTCCATTAAAAGGGAGGGGTCAGACCTCGTTTTTTTATGAACATCAGCGTTTCCAAGCCGTGGCTGGTACTGAGATCAGTGGCATGGATATTTGAATTTCTTGGCACTGGCTGCGGGTGCAGCTTCAGCACTTACCGGGTCTGTGTCGCACGCCGCTTAAGGACTGGACCTCCGGACGTACTGCTGCCGGCGTCGTCCATCCATCCGGGAGCCTGGGAAGCGCGCCGGCCAATGTCGGAGCTGCGCCTGCCCCCAGCCTCAGCATCCTCCAGGGTCAACCTCACCTCCGCGTGGGCCAGATCCGAATTCCTGTGACCAGCGTTTAACTTTTAATATATATATTCAAATTCAGATGATGGAAAAAGATGAGATAAATGGGGAGAAGGCGCATTTGCTGGCTGTATTTACCAACAGATTCAGAAACTTGCAAAGATGAGTATCAATGCAGGAAATAACATGCAGCAGTAACTTGTCAACAGTGACAGGACAGTGCCTGTCCCTGAATTTATATACTGCATGCCTACAGTCCATACCACTACCCGTCACAAACAGTGTTTGCTTCAGAGCCCGATAGACAACCTCTGGGGCCCTGCCGCCTGCCGGGCGGCCATCGCAGGGACCAAACATGCCCGGCCCACAGCCAATGGCCCAGGCATCAGGCCTTGCTGCGGCACAAGCCCCCCACGGCCGCAGGCTGTGATGCAGCTGATGACTCGCTCCTAAAACTAAACAGTGGACAGTTGCTGCTCACTTGGCAAAGCTGGGCGAGACAAAAGTCCCCCTACGATCCAGGCCGTCAGGGGCGTCCGATGCCTCTTGATCCTCGTTAATAGGCAGCAGCCTCTCCTCCTTCCAATCGTCTTGCGGCGCAAACTCGTCGTGGTTGACCGTGTAGTACATCACGTTGGTGGCCACCAGGCGGGCCGCCCGTTTGAGACCCGCAAAGACCTGGCCAGGCGCGGTGCTGGCCTCTGATGAGGTCTCCGATCCCTCGGAGGGTACCACTGGGCCACTACTACCAAGGATATCGTGGTCACCAGAGGTTGCGACACCCAGGCCGCCGCTGGCGCCCGCCTGAGTCTTTCGGCGCTTACGCGACATTTTCTTCTTGAGCCCCTGCGCCCACGGTCATAGTTTGCGGAATTGTGGTTCAGAGACAAGTAGCGTCATTGGCAAGGCTAAGATGTGGTTTAAATCTGAGTTTGTGACACCTGTGTGCCGAGCCACCCCACCTCCCTTGGTCATCTGTCCAAGGTAACATTATCACAAAAAGATACCTGTACCCCGTGACCACGCCCATCCATGTAACTGCCTGGCCAACCCACTCCAACGAATTCTGGGAAATCGTACCGAGAGCCAAGGGTTGTGAGGGTTGTATGAGACAATCTCAATCCCGGTCTTGGTCAGCGCATCACGGTTTCGAAGCAGGTTGTCAGAGTTGTTTTGCGCAGGCGGCTCAGGTACTGTCTTGAAGTGAGGCAGCCAGTGCAGCCAGGTGCACACTGCACCTAAGAAGGCCCCCACCATCTGAGGAAGTAAAAACGATCATCAGTCATACAGGCAGGGCATCTCCCAGCCACAGCAGGCCAGGGTCAGGCACATGCTTCAGCCAGTGTGCATGTTGAAGAGCATGTCCAGCAAGTGGCAATGCAAGTAAGAAATTCAAAAACTATGCAGGTGCACGTTCCTACCTGAGAAGCCGACAGGGCCAGGAACTCTTGAAAATTGATGTTGCCCATGACCAGATCCGCCAGGCAGAGCGCCGGGTTGAGGTTCGCACTGACATGACCGAACATGACGCCGGGTACAAAGAAAGCAAGGCCATACCCCATTGCGATCCAGCCGAAGCCCATCGACTGACCCTTGGCTCCTGGGAGCAACGCGTTGGCTATCACCTGGGAGGCAATCGAAGGGAGGACTTAAGGTTGCAGGTTCCTTTTTCATAATGACAAGATCATAAGACATGTATCGATGTTCTTATCAAGCCACTATCTGAAAGATAAACTGCACTGTCTTGTCTGTCTGGCAACGTGAGGTTTCTGTCAGAGCACTACCGACTGCCGACAGGCAGCTGCAACACACCGAGCATCCCAAGTAGATGCCGAACAATGTCCCCAGCAATTCAGTGACACATTTTGTGCCGAGAGTAAACACGATGGGAACGACTTCAGTGCTCATTCTTGTAGCCAAGGCCGACCGGATACTAGACGAGGTAGCGTGGCTCAAATAACGAGCAACTCTCTGAGGCTCTGATACAGGCGGCCGATAGCTGAAGCATCAGTAAGCTTGAAAGCAAACCAACTTGACGTAGAAGCTTCGCACACATTTGCGGGCGACAAAGTTTTCACGGTCAACATCCTCGACAGCAGCAGGGTAGGGTTGCAGGCAGGCCAAAAGGCCAGTAGGCGCAGGCGTTCGCGTAATCGGGGTGTAAGGGATCAATAGCATTCACCTTTATTGGTAGTCATTGGGCGTGACGACTGGCGTATCGAGACATGGTCGGCCCACAGACTGCCCTAAAGTGCATCGAAGGCCACCTCGGACGTCACGCATCATGATAGGAGTACCTTGGGAGTACACAATGGCAACCCCCTGATAGCAACCAATACAGCAGTGAAGTCTCTCCCGGCCTCATCCATTCACACTACCTGGCCCTTTCGAACATGCCTTACGCTCGTATACCGTGGGCGTTTTCTCCTGTCGGGGTTTTCGCAATTACAACGACCATGAGGGGCCATTGGCCTGCTTTGATGGGCCAGCGCTTCGGTCAAGTGGTGCCTAACGAAGCTTCAAAGTCTGATCAAGTGTCAAAATAGTTTCCTGTAGGACAGCTGCTAGCCTGCGACCTGCCTGCCTTACGTAGACTGACATGCACGCCATCTACCATCCTAGGCCGGCCGTGTAGATCCCTGCTGCTGCTATTATGCAAGCTCTAAACTCGTTTGTACTTGGTGCTCTGCCCTGGACGGCATCATGATCAGTTGGATGGCCGTCAACCACAGGCCTGGTGGTGTGCTGAAGCAACGGTGCGAGCTCAGGTCGACTCCAAATTTACAAAACCTTACAGCCTGACGGGAGGCCAGAGCCAATTTTAGTCTGCTTGGCTACTCCGTGTGTTAGATTCGTCCCCGCCTGTGGCCAAGGTTTTTGTTGGTGCAGCATGTCCTGATACCTGAGCCTCCCACTCTCGGCAAGCCATGCTGCGGCCAACCGGTGGCTGTCTGACAGTCCCTAAATGTCATCTGCTCACTCGAATAGCACTGGGAGGGATCCTTGTTCGCCCGCATCATCACCTTGTCTAGCTCTCTTCACCTGGGTGCCCAGCCACAGATATTTTTGCATGAGGATCAAGGGCGGCTAATGGGTCATGAGGCTGCATCATGCACCTCTGCCTCAGGACATATCTCCGGCAGTACACCTCGAAACGTCATATTGATATTAATCAGTGCTCAACTTCAACCTGATTGGCTGTGATGTGAAGAGCGACAACGGCCCCTAAGGCCTCCTGGAAGTCGTGAGAGTCGCTGGAAAGACAATTAAAACACACCAAGACTTTACTCAATGGAATGTGACACAGTTCCCTGTCACTAACACTTTACTCGTGTATGATACAGAACACAGTTCCACTGTTTCAGCACATGCTGCAAAACCAGCAGCATGGCAATCATACATTTCTGTCAAAGCTGCTGACTGTCTGTCGGGGCAGACCCAACACTTTTTATACATGTTGGTACTGAAAAGCTCATCTCTCCCCCCTCTGCCTCCCCCCAGCCTTCTTGCCGGCAGTGGATCCCACAATCAGCACGGTGGCACTGACCACCTCACGTGGCATCATCCGGATCCGTCTACTTCCCAATTGGTCGGAGAGATCGGTCGACTATGTGCGGCGATTGGCCATGATAGGAGGCCTCTGTACACCGCAATTTGGATTCTACCGGGCAGAGCCAGGGTTCCTGCTGCAGGTGAGGCGTATCTGATTGCTGTGTAATATGTACATCCACGCAGCTATGGCAAGTAGAATGCATCATGCAACAGATTAGCCATCAGGGCACGAACCCAGGTTGCATTCTACAAGCGGCACATTGTCTTATAACAGGAGTGTTCGAAATGTGGAACCGCGAGACGGTACGAGCAAATTGTGTTTATTACCTGTCGACATGCCTGCACCTCCTCGAGACATAACTTGCATTCAAGCCGCGTGACTGTGTGTGGACGCCTGGACAGCTTTTGCTTGACGTTTGCTGTGCATGCACCTTCACAGGGCTTCATGCAGGCCTACATCCCCGCTAACAACATCACCACGCCTGGGCCCAAGCTCATGGAGCGAGGCGACATAGGCTGGGCAGGGGGCTCAGCAGGCCCCCAATTTTTATCTTCTTGCACAGCGATCCAGCCAAAGACTGAAACCATGACAACACCGTATGGGGGGAGGTGGCAGGTCAGGGGAGCATGGTGGTGGTGGAGAAGGTTGTGGCATTGCCAGCGGTGGGAGAGAAGCCAGGGGACATGATAATGATGTCAAAACGGGAGGCATTCACAGTTTCTGTTGAACGCAAGGTGTAAATCATCGGGAAGCTTGGTTCTGATTTACTCCATACGTCGGGGTGGATGGCAATTTTTGTTTAGGTATCCTCGTCATGGCCAAGAAGGCGGATGCCCTCCATGCAAGTTTAGAACGATGAATACCCGCTGGGCCCTGGTGAACGCTCGGCCGTGTGGGGCTGGTAGGGGATGAGCAAGCTCAAATCCAGCAACATGGTACATGTGAGGGCAGCAAATGAGCTGAAGCGCATTACCGCATGCAAGATGTTCGCGGAGAGCCCTTGGGCAGCTTCAGGGTGCAATGCTGGTGCTTTCCACTGATCATTTTAACGTGCTTCAGCTACAATTCAGCTACATCACGACATACGGCTGTGGGGGTCTGGTGCAGCAAGCCCTAAAGATCGGGCCACCGGCCGTAGGCCGGTCAAGGTTTGGTCCCAGTCGGCCCAGTAATGGCCGCCCTGTGGCCCTCCAAAGGTGCTCTGGCAATAACTAAAATAAACACTGCTCCTCTCTAACAGTCAAAACTAACAACCATGAGTCGTGACAGGGCCTCAGCCACTCGCATACCATATGCATGTCATGTGAAATTGTACAGTCCAGCTGAGCGTCACAATTGATGCATGGGACAGGTGCTCGCAAACCGGTACCAGGACAAAAATGATGTCCCATGATGCCTCACCATGGGGAAGCCTGCCCAATTTATGAAGTACGGACTTATCCATGCTGAATGATAGATGGTTGTGAGCAGGTTGTGAGTGGTGTGTGGGTCTGCCCATCCCTTCCAAGCTCTTGACAACATGATGACCTGTAGATTTCACCGGTAAGTTGAAGGAGGTTCCTGATTTGTCAATGCTCTGCCAAGAGAATGATGAGAACAGCATTTCGATGTGGGCAGTTAGGGCATCTGAGTCGGCATCAGACCAGATGGGAAAAGTTTCCCAAGAAGAAAGTGTCAAAGATCCCAAGGACCAGCATCCTACGAGCCATATCAGCATTCTGATGTCGACAACCTGCCGGTATCATCTCCTTTCTTCCTCAGGATGATAGCTGGACGAAACTCAATGCCAAAAAGTGTGGAATTCCCTTCGTATGAATGCTCGAATTTATCGAGCTTCAAAATTGCGTTGTCCTTAGAGGTAAACATATTTTTGCTATCGATAACCGTAATTAAAGCTGCTAAAATATGAAGTCGATCAAGCACAGAGGCAACTCGCAATCATCAGTGGCCGTGGCAGTGGTGTTTCTCACTGCTGTCATGGGATTACTCCTCTACCTCTCCGTCCATCGAGCTCACAAATTCAGCGACACCATACAGGCAGCAGCTGGAGCGGGTAAGAGCAGAGCACGGCCTGTCATGATCATGCCTGCATGAGCGTCCGGCCATGCTATCAGCTAAAACGCATGATGATTCAAGGTCAGCAGTCCAAATCTTTCAACATCGTCATGTTATGCAAGTCCCTCCTTGGTTGCTCATTCAATTTCATGGGCTGGTGCATTGCTGGACGCTGCAGCAGTTTAAATCTCACTGCTGGACACTGCAGCCGTTCCAACGAAGAACACAGAGGCGGAGGATGAGTGCAGGGTGGCGGCTCACCATGAGCACGGAGAGCTTTGGGGGGACGTGGTGAAGCCTGGGGCGCTACCTGACGATGGAGGGAAGGGTTTGAAAGCCGATTCGGCGACGACATGCTGCAAGTGAGGACTTAAGAGGCTAAGCTGCGGTGGCCCTGAAGCAAATTTTGGACTCACCAGTACTTTGGGGGGGGGGGCATGCAAATCCACGGCCAGACTGCCTGCTGGCACCCCTGTGCCGGCAGGGCCCTAGCCTTATTGGGCCTACGGCAGGTGGCTCAAACAGCAGGGCTCTATACACCCACACCCCTCGGCCATGGGCCGTGATGTAGATGACTTGTAGCTGAAGCACTCTAAAGCAACCTGTGGGAACCCTCAGGCACTCAGACGCGGATTCAGGTTGTGGGGGACACACTTCCACTTCCACGAAACAAATTACGCTCCTGTCACATTCGATGAGCAGTTGAGTGAGATCCACACCTTTGCTGCCTGCCTGATGTCAGGAGCTTGGAATGCAAGATTAGCTTTTGGGCCAGGCTTTTCTATAAGGATGTAAGGTCTCCACTTTATTTGTTAATAAAATTATAAATTCATTTATTGAATTGATGTTCAAACGTTTTAAATAAGTCCCTTCTCTGTCGGACTCCCCAATGTGACTCCTGTCTCTCCTGGCTTGACTCCTGCCCACTTGCCTGCCTGTCTACCTCCCTGCCCGCCAGGTCCTGTCAGTCCACCCTGGTTTGCAACATCTTCCTGCCTGTCTACCTGTCTACTCTAATGGCTTGACTCCTGCCCACCTGCCTGCCTGTCTACCTACCTGCCCGCCAGGTCTTGTCAGTCCACCCTGGTTTGCAACATCTTTCTGCCTCTCTACCTGTCTACTCTCATGGCTTGACTCCTGCCCACCTTCCTGCCTGTCTACCTACCTGCCCGCCAGGTCCTGTCAGTCCACCCTGGTTTGCAACATCTTTCTGCCTGTCTACCTATCTACTCTCATGGCTTGACTCCTGCCCACCTTCCTGCCTGTCTACCTACCTGCCCGCCAGGTCCTGTCAGTCCACCAAAGGCTGCAACATCTGGGTGTGGTGCTCTGATCCTGCCAAGTGTGAACAGCAGTGCTGGCTGAAGCGTGTGGGCAGTGCGGATGGGGTGCAGGAGCACAGCAAGGGAGATGCCATTCCATGGACGTCGGGGAAAGTGGCCAAGGACTACGACAGGGACGTTGGTGGGTAATAGGGGCTAAACCCTGGACCCTGTTTCTCCCCGAATGTGTCGTCAGCCACTGCCTTGTCATTCTTCAAAAGAACAACGGAACACCGTACAAGCTGTCGAGCTCAGTGGTACAAGCAGCCTCTTTCCACTTATGATCCCTTTCAACCCTATTTGCCCTCCCTTCCCTCTCTCCCCTCAGGCCTCCTTGGGTATACCACTTCAATATCCCTTCATGCCAGTACTGAACACTTCATCTCTTTCCTCCTCCTCCCAGCCTCCTTGCCGGCGGTGGATCACACCATCAGCACGGTGGCCCTGACCACCTCACATGGCATCATCCGGATCCGTCTACATCCTGATTGGTCGGAAGGCTCGGTCGAGTTTGTGCGGCGATTGGCCATGACAGGGAGCCTCTGCACGCAACAATGCGAATTCTACCGGGCAGAGCCGGGCTTCCTGCTGCAGGTGAGGGTGTGAGAAAGGGGGGGTGTTCTGGGAGACGCATGACGAAGTTTTCCTGCATGGCACCTGCATTCAATCTGTGTCCAGGATGGCCGATGCCTCGCATGGTCCTGTGGGATGCTTGATAATTGACAGGGCGAATCGACAAGGTAATCGACTTGAGTGTTGCCGGCAGGAAAATGCTGTCTGTGCAGAAGACCCGCCGGCAGCCTTGCTTCTTTGATACCCCGGACATGTACTTACTCTGAACATATTTGCATTAATGGATGTGTACAGGCTATTGCTTGACGGTTGCTGTGCCTGCATCTGCTCGTAACATATCTTGCATTCAAACTGTGGGACTGTTTGTGGGCAGGCTTTTGCTTGACCATTGCCGTGCCTGCACCTCCTCGTAACATAACTTGCATTCAAACTGCGTGACCGTGTGAAAACACTTGTTTTCCCTACCTGGTCATGTGCCTGCACCCTCACAGGGCTCCATGCAGGCCTACATCCCTGCGAACAACAAAACCACGCCCGGGCCCAAGTTCATGGAGCGAGGCGACATAGGCTGGGCGGGGGGTTCTGCAGGCCCCCACTTTTTCATCTACTTGAGCACTCAGCCGGCCAAAGACTGGAACCATGACCACACCGTCTGGGGGGAGGTGGCGGATGCGGAGAGCATGGCGGTGGTAGATAAAATCGTGGTCCTGCCAACAGGGGGGAAACCCGGAGAAATGCGGATCATGGAAGACCGGGAAGCGTTCAACATGTCAGTTGCCTAGGTAGGGTGGGGCTAGGGTCGTGAAACTGTGTTGGTCGCGCATGCACGCCAGCTGCCTTGGCCTGTCCATACCGGTGCATACAAAATAAACATTAAAATATACCTGCCGCAAAGGCATTTTCCGCAAGGCTGATCATGTTTGGGGGCTTTCAGGGACCCATTCTGCCTCTTTCTGCCTTCGATTTGAACCTTGCAGCCTTGAGATTTGAGTTGAAGGTCATGTCTCTACAGCGGAGTTATTTCTCCGGTGTCATGTCACCCTTGGCGAGACGCGACCAGCTTACAGACACAGGCCCAAGCAGCATGGCTGCCGGTGCATTGGGTTTCTGGCCTAAGGCTTGGAGGTAGATGAAATGTAGCTGATCTGTAGACTGTAGCTGAACCTCAATGAGCACCGTCCTCCACTACTGTGCCAAATAGCAAAAGCGTGCGATGTGCAGAACAAACAACCTGCCTAGACCTTAACACATGCATGCCATGAATGAAAGTGATGTAACACCTGACTTTGCTTGTCTATGCTACGTATAAGAGCATAGTCTGATGCACCTCAGTCTAAAATGCGCGCGTTCATGCCAGTCGGAAGAGCCGTCCCTTTCGGCTCGAATGAGCCAAGCGTTGAGCACTGCTACACCCCTGAGGCACAATGGCTGCTGGGACACCATTAATAATCGTGACTCACACACAGCCAATGGATAAACCACAATCATCATGCAGCACTGCTACACCCTGGGGCTAACCATACGCTTCACGCAGCACTCCGAGCCACATTTTGACCACACCACACCCACACGTCGCATCCTACGGTGGCTTAACACGCTCTACGACACAACAAACAAGATTATAATGCAGTGATGGTTAGGCAGCCCTCTCAGATTTTGTGCCTACACCATGCCGGCTGTCCCCAGGCTTTTCCCCTGCCTGGTAATGCACACAACGTCCAACTTGGGACAAGGTCTCACGTTGGCACTGCACGCTATGCACAAGGTAGCAAGGCGCCCGGCGCGTCCTCGGACATGCGCTCCGCGCGGGGTCAAGCTGAAGGGGTCAGCTTCAGCAAAGAGGCTTGGCTGTACATGGACTTTCAGGGCCTCAAGGGTATGAATGGAGGTCCACACGTAGACACTTGGAGACAGGTATACAGCCCAGGCCAGACCTGTCTAAGGCCATGGATCCTGTTTCCTTGCTCTTCCCCTACCTGCAGCATGCCGAGGCAGATTCGGCGTGCACTCCCTGTCCCTCTTTTACTCCTGCTGTGCCAGGCTGCACTATTTCACCATGCAGCTCAACTTGAGGTCTTTAATAATAGATGCTGCATGCATCCACCTCTTGATAGGTGACTAGACCTGCATGGCTGCGAGGTCAGTAGTGCACGTCACTAGATCGGTGCACATGACAGGCAGCGCATGGGGGCAAGTGCCCTTTTGCTGCACATTACTTTCGTCCAGAGCAGCGATCATACTGGATGGCAATGTCTTCCCCTCGCGTAATGTACTAGTAAGGCGGTGTCCGTGGCAGGGACACGTAGGTGGCAGCCGCAGGGAAGAAGAGGTAGGGATTTGTTCGCTGTGACCCTAGCAGGCTAGCTATGCACCACCTTCCCAGGCACCAGTAGGATCTAGCTGGACCACTGAACAGTCCACCGTCAGGTCTTCTCTCAGATCTGAAGCCATTGTATAAAATCATTCGGAGACTTCATTTCGTTATCCACATCCTCACCAGGTGCTCACTAGCATTTACAAAGTGTGTCAAGACAAAGTTTAAACTTTAGGTTCATGGCAAACGGTATTTTTCTACCTGCCATATCTATCATGCTCCGTAATGGAGTGACAACATCAAGCGTTTGGTCCTGCTTGGAGGTCCGACGGCCACAAAGGAATACTAGGGCATCGCTCAGGGCTCTTGATGTCCACTTGTAATAAAATATACGGTACGACAACATCAGCTCGAGAAGCTCTGGCTTAAATCAGCTCTGCCACATTCATCGGCATCTCGTCAATCTGCGTAATTCAGACAGGGCATTAGAGACATGGTTCAGACAACAGGGTGCCATGCTGCCATCTGCCCCGTGCCAAGGGTCACAATCACTGTTCCTACATCCAACCCCGACAAGGCATCCAAGCCCTCACCTGCGTCGAGTAGTACTGCTCAATGTCGCGCAAGATGCGGATGTCGTCATTCCGCACAAAGTTGATTGCCACACCCTTGCGCCCGAAGCGTCCAGATCGTCCAATCCTGCAACGCAAGTAGCAAAGTATCAGTTCAGGCTCAAGATCTGAGACACCTCTGCGGGAGTCCACCCCTCATTTGCCAGATGTGCATCCCTTCCCCAGACAAACAAAGCGGGTGCACGACAATGCAAGCTTTTCTTCACCTGTGAATGTAGAGCTCTCGGTTGTTGGGCAGGTCATAGTTGATGACCAAGGACACCTGCTGCACATCCAGCCCACGGGCCCACACGTCTGTCGTGATCAGCACGCGTGCAGAACCCGCCCTGAAGACAAATGTGTGAGAAAGGCACCAGGATCAGCGAGAGTGAGGTGCAGGCATGTCAGTGCCTGCCATGATGAGCACATATATTCAGGGCCCGCCCTTCAAGGCGAGGGCACAGTGAGACCCAGGGATGTCAGCCGCGGCAAACACAGGAAAGCAAAACGATTTCAAAGACACCAACCAGCCATGAAAATAATAAGCATACTTGGCAGATGGGAAAGGTCACATAGGCGCCATAGGAACCCACGATGGCAATGTGGGCGCAAGCAGTCAAGAGACACATGCTCAGCGTGTCTGTATCACACCACAGTTCATCATGGTTGAAAGCTGCTTCAAATTCTGCTTTGTTCAGGCTCAAAGCAATCCTGAACACACAGCCCTCCTCAAGTCCACCTGAACTCTCCCATGATGGCCTCTCGCTCCTTCTGCACCATGTCTCCGTGCATGGAGGCGACAGTGAAGTTGCTCTGGCGCATCTTCTCCGTCAGCCAGTCAACCTGCACCCCAAAAAGGTTGAGGACATCAGACCAGTGCTCCTTTTTGTGTGCTTCAGCTACAACCTGGCCTTCGACTGGCAGGACACGGTGCAGCAAGCACGCCGTTGCTCAGGCAACCAGGCGATAGGCTGATCAAGGTGTGGTCCCCATCAGCCCAGCCGCAGCGTCCCGACGGCCCACCAAGGGTGGCCTAGCGCATACTACAGCACACAACGCGTCAGGCCAAGGTTTCGCACCCCATCATACCAGCACAATACAAGACACGACTACATCCATCAATCGCTAACCAACGCAATGTCCTCCACCTCTCACTTTTCTCTTTGTGTTGCAGAAGATGACAGCCTGTGTTACGGTGAGTGTGTCGTACAGGTCACACAACGTGTCAAACTTCCATTCCTCGCGCTCAACCGCAACGAAGAACTGCTTGATACCCTGGAGAGCATCAAGGAAATTATAGTGATGATAAGCTGGCAGCCCGGCAGGCATATCAACTCATACAGGTTCCAGACACAACTCACAGGTGTTTACAGGTGCACTTAATTAAATATATATATGTACCGAAAGGCAAAAGTCTGCAACCCATGTATTTAATTGAATAAATTAGAACGTAGGACTCGTGCCACCTAAGTAACAATTGGATATATGTATAAGACACAAGCCATGCCCCCCATATGGAACCAGTACCAATAATGAAGCCGACCACATCAAACCTGTCGTCCCCTGTCGCCTCGTAAGCCTGCCAGGTCAGGCAGCCCTCCAGAGCCCTCCAGCACCTACCTCCAGCGTCAGCTCATCACGCTTCACTAGGACGCGCACAGGGTCGGTCATGAACTTGTTGGTCATCTCCAGGACCTCAGCAGGCAGCGTGGCGGACACCAGGACGACCTGTGAGCACATCAGGCGGGGTGAGCTGGAGGGTGAGGGGCTGAAAGAGGCACGGGTACAGCATGGGCGGGCATGCATGAAAGCAGGGTCAGACATTGCTACGTGGAGCTACCATGCCACCGTATTTTAGACGGTGGCATGGTAGCTCAAAGCATGCGAGAGTTCCTCCCCAAGCCAGGAAGCTGGAGAGTACATGCAAGACTTTTGGACTTATAAACCTAGCATTACAGTCATTTTTGAAATGCATGGATACAGCCGAGCAGTTGCATGCGTTCCTGTGTGTGTGTGCGTGAGCTTAAATGGCATCCTGATGTATGCATTATCCCATTCATCCGTAGGCATACCTGGGTCTCAGGCGGCAGGTAACGGTAAATATCGTAGATCTGGTCCTTGAAGTTCTTTGCAAGCATTTCGTCAGCCTCATCCAGCACTAGCGTCTTGATGTGGCGAGTGCGAAGCACTTTACGCTTGATCATGTCAAAAACTCGGCCTGGTGTGCCGGATACGCAGTGCACCCCGGCCTCCAGCTTGCGGATGTCCTCCCCTGATGTATAGGGCAGGCACCAGGATATATTTAGGATGCAACAGCTACTGCTCAATTTCATCAAGACCTACGGCCGAGGGGGCCTGGTATAGAATGCCCAAAGGCTTGGGCCACCGGCCATGGGTCGATCATGCTTAGGTCCCAATCGGACCAGTGGTGGCCGCCGGCTTCACCCAAAATAGGGTCTAGTGCGTGCAAAAAGAAATACTGGATCGCAGCGTGTCCTGCTTGATGCATGAAGAGCATCATGAGAGTGGACGCCCGAAATTTAGGAGCACCATGCAAGGTGGACAGTAGCATGCATGGTGGACAGCACCATGCCACATAACACTAGTGGGCAATCGCATCATACTATGCTATACTGTAAGCAAGCGTGAGGGCTGAGGACTGTCACCTAAGCTCTTCCCTCCGACGCATGAATGAGCTTGGACGTTCATGTAGTCCCCCACAGCCAAGATGACCTTTTCCGTCTGCTGTGCCAACTCCCTCGTTGGTGATAGGATGAGCACTTGGCACCTGTGTCATAGGTGCAGTTGTGTTCGAGCTTGCGTTCTGCAAAGAGAAGATCGTCAAGACTCACTCTCGCATATTCGTCTCCAGCAGCTGGCAGGTCGTCACTGCGATGAGGGATGATTTTCCTGTTCCAGATTGAGCTTGGGCGATGACGTCGCGACCGCTGACGATGGGCAGGACAGCCCGTTGCTGAATGGCAGATGGCTTCTCAAAGCCGTACGCATAAAGTCCTCGTAAGAGCTCTTCTTTCAAGCTCATTTGATCAAACGAGGTGATGACCTTGACACCCTTTGACGTCTCAAAGTGCATCACCTCCTCCGCATCCTCTTCCATGGCCATGGCGGTCTGAGAGACTTGGGCGGCTACATAAATAAAACGAAGTTAAATAACCTGGTCTATACTTTTAGGGATGGAACGATTCCGACATTGGATTGTCACCTCAAGGGTGCTCGATTCAGAAACTTCGGTCCAGGGGTCAATATGCACCAAGGAAAATTCAATACAGCTACGAGGCCAGCGCTGAATCTGGTGCTGATACTTGTCCGTGAGACGGAAAATACTCCCATGGTGGGCAAGTGTTGAAAAGGTTGGAATCACGCAAAACGTAGCAGGGAAGGAAGGAAGCATTGATCAGGGATCATTGGATCAACCAGTCTATGCATAAAAGATATATTGCAGCCTCGACCTGATATTCATATGAGTGTGGTTTAACATTTTGAGGGAGATCCACGATGCTGTAGTTTGAGGAGCTTCCTCAGGAAACAGGTATTGGCAACATCCTGTTCAAAGTGCATGGCTTATCTTCCCCTCTATTCGTAATGCTTCAAGACCCAGAGCCACTGTTTGAGATCGTATGGGAAAATATACAAGGCAACCATGCCACATGATTTGCATGCAGGGCCATGGCACTCAATAAGAGGAACGAGCTGGACAAGGTGTTAAAGCAGATGCAAAGGTGCAGCAGGGTTGTCAGAAAGCTGTCTAATGCCACTGTCGAGCAGCCTGACACGCCCCCAGGGGAGAAACTGGGCGCCGATCCAGATCAGCTGATCAAGGCGCTGCAGACGGCTATCAGAGAGATGAAGCCAGACATGAGGCCAAGCAAGCCACAGGCCTTTGCTGATGAAACTCAGGATCCCAACAAAGCTCTTGAGGCCGAGGTTGACAAGACTGTGGCATTGACGACAGGCCAAGGCAAGCCCAGGTCACCCGAGAGCATCGCCAAAGACGTGCTAGCCATGCACTGGAGGCTGCTGGAGTCAGGAGATGCAATGCGTTTCTTTTTGTCAGATGCCCTACAGAGGAAGCTAGCTGCTTGCCTTCCCAATTCGACGTCGTTGATTGAGGCTGAGCCTGCAGCGATGCAGCAGCAGCTGCACCAGCTCCGCGTCCGCTGTGCCATAGCCAAGGGCCGGCACACTGTCAGCTTTAAGGGCTATGGAGCTGCGACAGAGTTGCTGCGGTGAGGAAATTCTTGCATTGGAGGCAGTCCTTCTTTTCTTTACTCCAATCTTTTTGTTCCTGCTTTGATCATAATTGAAGCATGATGGTGTGAGTGGTGCTTGATCCCCTGGTCGGCCAACCTGCACTGTCGTCATGTGATGTTCGTTAGTTCAATCTGCTTGGTGATGGCTTGCTTGAAATGTTGCACAAGGCAAGGTATAAATCATGCTTCCGGCCGTGCTGACGTTTCAGGCTGCTTGCCTCACAAAACGAGCCCTCGATCAAGGCCGTTCTGAAGCTGCCGCAATCGGCGCCCACGACGCCGTTCGAGGCCCTGGGCGTCGCGAGCGAGACCCGCTGCGAGGCGGAGCTTCAGCTCTCGTTTGACGTCCGCGGCATCTTGATTCCGCCTCGTGAGACGTTCCCGGTGTCTGGCGTTGAGCCCGGCCCCATGATGGCAGCCGCAGCACTCAACTCGCTTCTCACCAAATGGGACACAGTCGCTCTCGAGGCAAAGCTGCCAGGGCCCGGATGCAGCGCTGCCGCCGCTGCCCCCTCTGCATCGGGACTCCTCTCCTTCCTCCCGCCTCCCATGGTCCTACCAGCAGGGTCGGATCCGGGCGTCGCGCTGGTCCTATGCAGCCGGGCCATGCGCGCGCTGCACGATGTTGGGAAGGGCGCCTGCGCGGTGGTGCAGTGGGCAGGGAGAGGCGGTGGCGGCTCCGCCGCGGCCGGCGGGCTCGATGAGCTTCAGCCAGCTGGTTTTGTCATCACGCTGGCCGAGCTGTGCATGAATGATGGAAGGGGCATCATGCTCAAGAACTCACCGAGCGTGGTCAGTGAGGCGCTGGTGGACAACGGACAGGCTGAGGCGGACCCGCGCCACCCGCTCTCGCGGCGCTTTGACGCCATCTTGCTGGGCGTGGACAGCATCATGTCGCACTACGGCGCGGACATTGAGCTTGCCATGTGTGAGAGCTACATTGAGGGCTTCGTTCAGCAGACCAGGGAGCGCTTTGGGAGCTCCACCATGTCGGGCTCCACCATGTATGATGGCGATTCTGACGATGATTGAGTACGAGTGACAGTACGAGGCATGTCATCTATTCCAGATGTATTTGAAATCCAGGGTCCCTCCTAGCGGCGTGGCCAGGGTAGCTGAAGCGTGGGTGTCCTAGCTAGGGCTTGTATACTGTATCAAGAAACCTCCGTGGACGCATCGATGCATGCGGTGGTGGGGTATTTTCAGTACCCTGAGCCGCGTCATGCTACGTCATTGTAACCCTGAAAGGATTCCTGTTCTTCATATAAACACTTTAAGTACCTTCAATCTTAATGCCATGCGGCGGCCATCGACAAGGCTTGAAAGGCAGGAAATCTAACAGCATGCGAATGTAGAGTTCCAGAGCTAGATGCTTACTGAGCCGCACTGTCTATACTCTAAACTGATCCTTCTCTAACATGTTATGTGCTGTTGGCATGGTGGTCTGGTGATGACGCATGCTGTATGCTATGTAAGGGAATGCCTTCATGCACAAGGTTGTACCCTCTATACACTTTTTTGAGCTCATTATAATACCAAACGATATACAGGCTTCTGTGAAGAAGAAGATATGAGCTTGTGCAAGCTTAAATAAAACCATTTGACTAATATGGGGCAGGCCAAATGGGATTGCAAGGGGTCATATGGAAGCTTTCATAGAGAGTAAAGCATAGCAATATACGAAATTACAAGTTCCCACACATGTCAGGGTTCAGTAAGACAGACAACAGTAGGTCAGAATTGAGGTAGTCGGGGTTGAGCAGATCAGGGCCGATCGAGTCAGGGTCGAGCATGTCAAGGTTGAGCAGGCCAGGGTAGAGCATCCTACCTACAACCACCACAATCAGAGTTGAGCTAGTCAAGGTGGAGGAGGTCGGGGTTGAGCAGATCGTGGTTGGAACAGGCCAGGTCAGGGTTCAGGAAGACGGGGCTGAACAGGTCAGGGATGGGCAAATCACGGTTGAGCAAATCACGGTTGAGAAGGTCAGGGTTGAGCAGGTCAGGGTTGAGCAGGTCAGGCGTGGGCAGGTTGTCACGACGTATGACTGCACCGCGCGTGTGACTGCGCCAACTATTTTGTACGACTGCACCGTGCGTTTGACTGCGCCAGTGTCTGGTGTTCTTTTTGCCTGGGTTGCCCTGTCTTTAGGGTGCACCCCTTAGCCGCGACAAGGTCAGGGTTGAGTAGGGCAGGGTTGAGCAGGTCAGGGTTGAGCCGTCGCCTTCGAGTACCCGTTGCCTTCGAGTACCCGTTGTCAGTGTGTTTCCAATTTTCCATTGGAGGTTGGGAACAGTTATGCTCCTGTCGGTTTGACGGTTACTTGATTGCGGTTACGACCCGCCAAGCACCCGTTTACGTCTCCACTGCACAAAGCCTGGCCAATTCATTGATCTCGGAAGGAAACAATTAGCGGCTCATATACGATTGTTCAGCTGTTGTTGTTTTGTGCCGAAAATCTGTGGTACCCCGCCACCGAAGCATCCATCAAAAAGCCTCGTCTAAAGTGTGAGGTAGTGAGTGAGTGACTGCGCATCCTCGTCCGAACAGGGAGGGTGCAGGGAGAGACAGAACTGAAAAAAAAATCCCGAAACATCAGTAAAGATACGATAGCTAATTGAGTAATCGAGCAAGGCGGCAACTCTTCCAGGCCTCGCTACGCGGTCGTTGACTCTCGATGCTGGATCCGCAGCGGTGAGGTGCAGCCTATGACTCGGCCTTGCATCATTTGCCTGTGTCTCCCATGGATCTCCATGCTACTACCGCTTCGAGTCAGCGGTGCCCCTCAGGGGCCATGCAACGCAGAGTCCCAACGATCTGAGCTGTCCCGCTTCTACAGCAGCACGCATGGCGACACATGGATTGTCAGCACCGGGTGGAGCCATGAATTGCAGACTGATAACACCACCACCACCACTGGCAGCTGCATGCCGCTGGTTGGCGCCGCCCTGCCCGACCACTGCTGCTGGCATGGCGTGACGTGTTGCAGTGTTGCGCGGTGCCAGGCGGGCATCGAGTGCAACTGCACCTATGGCCTCGTTACGTCGCTGAACCTGGGATCAAACAATGTGGGTGCCACACTGGGATGCATACACATCGGAGTCATGCAAGGACTTGCGGGGACTGCATCAGGGCCACATACAACAAACTGCAGAGACTGCAGACCTCAATCGTCTGGAAACCCCCCTTTGCAGAGCACTTTGGGTGGGCCACTGCATCATCTGGCCTTTCAGTATCTGTCATCTTGTACAGGCATGCCGTGCTCTTAAAAAAACGACACCTGATCTTGAGCTGTTGAAAACCGAGCCTGTCCCACAGCCCGCACTGTGTCACCGCGCCCAGGCTCACTCTGCCCAGCATTCCCTGCTCCCGACCCCTCTCCCGCCTGTCCCTGCATCCACCATCCCCTACCGATGCTTCCACAGCTGACAGTGGACCAGCCCTCCTCAGCCCTGACTTCTGGGGAGTTCGGCTGGGCCCCACTGGCGGCCACGCTATGGTGCAGCATCGAGGAGCTTGACTTGCACCAGAACCAGCTGCCAGGCTCTGTCCCCGATGACATGACCCCGCTGCTCCGGCTCAAGAGGCTCAACCTTGCTGACAACTCTCTCACCGGGACGTGAGTGCTGCACCCGCTCGCCTGATGGGGAATGCGTGCTTTGCGAAGCAGACCACAGAGAGTCAGCTATTTTTTGTAGTGAGTGGTAGACCACTATCAGCTACAGTTCAGCTACACTGTGCCCCCCAGCCACAAGCCCCTGGTCCGGCCAGCCCTGCTGCTTGGGCCGCTGGCTGGAGGCCGGTCCAGGTTTGGTGTGAATCGGCCCAGTGATGGCCGCGGGGCGGCCCAGCAAAGGTGGTCCGGTACTCACTAAAATAAACACTGAAGAGTACATCTGGTGCATAGGTCTGTGTGCATCTTGGTATAGAATCCTGCGTCTCCGGGATGTGGATCTGGTCATCGGAAAGTCTGGCGGCTGAGCCAGGTATTGGAACCTGGTTTTAAGATTTATCAGCTTCTCCCTCGCACTTGTTTGTGCGGTCCTGTGTCTCTCTCTTCCTGTCTTCGTGTGTTTGTGGGTGTGACCCCATGTCCTGTGTTGCCCTCCTCCCGACTTTGTTTGTTTGTGTGCTCGTGGTTGACTCTGAACCCCAAACCCTGTGTTGTTCTCCTCCTATGGTTTACAGTCTTCCCGACTCCCTGCGTGACTTGTCGGCGCTGGAGTACTTGGACCTGTCGTGGAATCATTTGACAGGTGACAGTCGAACCAGGGGTCAAACTCCTTATAGGATGCCTCAGCTACAATTTAGCTACATCACCGCCTGATGTGACGAGGGTCACAGGCGCAGCAAGCGTTGCTGCTTGGGCCGCCAGCCGAAATTTGGTCCCCATTGGCCCAGTGGTGGCCACGGGGCGGCCCCCCTGATGTGGTCTAGCGTGCAGTAAACAAACAGAGCTCTGAGGAGGCAAAAGGGTGGGGTGCTGTTATAGCCAGGTGGGAGAGGCTGCCAAATTGTCGTCCTTGGCGCTCAATACCTCTGGTAATTTCATCGTGCTCCAGCTAAAATGCAGCTGCATGGTGGCCCTTGACCCATGGCCTCTTGCTACATGCCGTACTGCTTGGGCCACCGGCTGTAGGTCGGTGAAGGTTTGATCCCCAGACACCCAGTGGCGGCCGCCCACCCGCCTGCCAAAAGTGGCCCGGTGCGCACACAAATAGACTCTTTTGAATACCTCTGCTTATTCAGGCATGCAACTGCTGTGTTAATAAGCCGACGCAGACTTGCAAGCGGTCCATTTGGGTCCCAGTAGGCAAGGCAAGGCAAGGCAATTGACAGGCTGTTAATTAAGAAAAAAATGAACAGCTGATCAAGCATCTTCCTCCTCTGTCACGCTTTGACAGGCTGGCAATTCGAATATAAGTGAAGCACTGATCCAGCATCTCCCTGCCACTCAAACCTGGACGTGCTGTTTATTTGAATATGGATGGATTTCTGATCCAACAACGTGTCCCCTCTTCCCCTGGGCAGGCTCGGTGCCTGCTAGCTTATGTGGCAATGGAGAGGGCAGCCCGCTCGTATTTCTGTTGCTGCGCAGCAACAGGCTGGATGGCAGCCTCAATATCACAGCATGCAGGAACCTCAGCTTTGTGGATGTCACAGTAGGTTTGTCAGTCATGTGCAATAGAGCAACCCAACCTTGTACAGTTGCAAGAGGGCTAGTGGTTGGCCTGAGTGTTATGGGGGCTCGGTCTCTCACCGGCCTCTTTGCTTCCTCAGGGATGTGCACGTTTCTCTCTTTCAGGGCTGGGGGACCCAACTCCTGGACAGGTGGAAACCATTTATATTCCCCTCCCAAAAAATGTGGGTGGACCACAGGTTGGTGTGGATGTCATGGAAAGTGTGGGAGGGCTGCAAGTAGGTGTGGGATGTCAAATTTGGGATGAACATCACTTTGTGGGATGCTCCATGTGTAGGTGTGCACAGGCTGGCTGATCCGCTGCGTCAAGACATCTTTTCTGTGGGATGTCACTGTCCGGACACTCTTCCTGTACTGCCACTGTGTCCAGACAACCTTTCGGTACTGCCACAGTGACCAGACGCCCTTTCTGTATTGCCATTGTACTGCCACTGCCTTTCAAGGCACCCTGTCTTATCTGCCATTGTCTCAAAGCACCATTTTGTACTGCCGCTCACACATCACCTTTCCCATATCAACATTTGCACGTAATGCCTCATGGTCCCTATCAGGTAGCAGCCCAATCTGCCTGCTTCCCCCCCCCCTTCCCCCTCCACCCCCCTCCCTCTTCATCTGGTTCGCCCGCTTGTCATACCCCCCCCCCCCACCTCCTACTGCTCCTTTCAACATAACAGTTTGATGTCGGGCTACATCCCCCCTCTCCATCTGGTTTTCCTGCTCGTCATACCCCCCTCCCCCTTTGCTGCTCCTTTCAACAGAACAACTTCATGTCGGGCGACATCCCCCCTCTCCAGCCGCACAACCAGCTGCTTGCCGTGCACCTCGGCCGAAACAAGTTCAAGAACATCATCAAAGGGAGTGGGATCGTAGACTTGAACTTAGCTTACAACAAGTGAGCAGTGGCATGCAGCGTCAGTGCAACAAAAGCTCTTACATCCAGTGCGGATGTGGCTTCGGCCCCGAGCTGCGCTGCTCCCTTAACCCGCACGCCCCAGGAGGCCTTGTTTTCTTTATTTCTTTCTTTCTCTCTACAGGATGTGACCTGGAGGGGACGTGCGGGATGAGCATGACCTGCTATCACTGCTTTGCAATCACGCGATGATTCCGAAATTTATACTGTAATTACGGCCCCTAACTGGTATGAGCAGCTGACTTCGCCTTGGAATTACGGTGGCTGAAACTCAGCTACGTAATTCGGCCACCGTAAGGATCGTCATCGACACAGCACTGGCTGCAATGCAATAGCTAGGTGTGACCCCCAACTGCCTCAAGTCGTAGAAGCTGCGGCTGGTGGTAGCCTCACCCCAAAGAGTATTATTTGTTATAATGATGTGTGCCGCATGTACCGGTATGTTGTGTTTTGCAGTGCAACAATATGCATCACTCTGTCTCACTAAGCCTGAGAGGAGGCGACTGTCCCGTCTGTCTGCTTGTCCAGCCTGTCCCGCTTATCTCCCCTATCCCGCTGTGTCTCGCCTGTCCCGCTTATCCTGCGTGTCCCGTATGTCTCACTTGTCCCGCTTGTCCAGCCTGTCCCGCTTGTCCAGCCAGTCCCCCTTATCCTGCGTGTCCCGTATGTCTCACTTGTCCCTCCTGTCCCGCTTGTCCCACCTGTCCCGCTTGTCCAGCCTGTCCCGCTTATCCTGCCTGTCCCGTATGTCTCACTTGTCCCTCCTGTCCCGCTTGTCCAGCCTGTCCCGCTTGTCCTGCCTGTCCCGTATGTCCCACTTGTCTCTCATGTCCCACCTGTCCCGCTTGCCCTGCCTGTCCCGTATGTCCCACTTGTCTCTCATGTCCCGCCTGTCCCTTCTGACCCCTTGTCAAGCTTGCCAAGCTGCCCTTTGAACCATGCATACACAAGAACCTGCCCGACGTGAACATGTACATCCCTGCACCATGCTGGCGCTGCCTGAAGCCTGACTACCCCTCGCCCCTGCTGTGTACAGCTTGACCGGGTCAGTGCCCGAGGACATGACTGTGCTGCTGGCCCTCCACTCCCTCAACCTAATCAACAACAACATCACGGTGGGTAGGGCAGGGTACACACACATGCACTAAGACACATGGTACACACGCATACACTAAGACACATGGTACACACGCATGGTACACACGCATGCACTAAGGCACATGGTACACACGCATGCACTAAGACACATGGTACACACGCATGCACTAAGACGCATGGTACACACGCATGCACTAAGACACATGGTACACACGCATGCACTAAGACACATGGTACACACGCATGCACTAAGACACATGGTACACACGCATGCACTAAGACACATGGTACACACGCATGCACTAAGACACATGGTACACACGCATGCACTAAGGCACATGGTACACACGCATGCATTAAGGCACATGGTACACACGCATGCATTAAGGCACATGGTACACACGCATGCACTAAGACGCATGGTACACACGCATGCACTAAGACGCATGGTACACACGCATGCACTAAGACACATGGTACACACGCATGCACTAAGGCACATGGTACACACGCATGCACTAAGGCACATGGTACACACGCATGATACACACGAATGCACTAAGGTACATGGTACACACGCATGCACTAAGACACATGGTACACACGCATGCACTAAGACACATGGTGCACACGCATGGTACACACGCATGCACTAAGACACATGGTGCACACGCATGGTACACACACATGCACTAAGACACATGATACACACGCATGCACTAAGACACATGGTTCACACGCATGTTACACACGCATGCACTAAGACACATGGTACACACGCATGGTACACACGCATGCACTTAGACACATGGAACACACGCATGCACTAAGACACATGGTACACACGCATGGTACACACGCATGCACTAAGACACATGGTGCACACGCATGGTACACACGCATGCACTAAGACACATGGTGCACACGTATGGTTCACACGCATGTATTAAGACACATGGTACACACGCATGCACTAAGACACATGGTGCACATGCATGGTACACACGCATGCATCAAGACACATGGTACACACGCATGATACACACGCATGCACTAAGACACATGGTACACACGCATGATACACACGAATGCACTAAGGTACATGGTACACACGCATGCACTAAGACACATGGTACACACGCATGATACACACGAATGCACTAAGGTACATGGTACACACGCATGCACTAAGACACATGGTACACACGCATGATACACACGAATGCACCAAGGTACATGGTACACACGCATGCACTAAGACACATGGTACACACGCATGATACACACGCATGCACTAAGGCACATGGTACACACGCATGCACTAAGGCACATGGTACACACGCATGCACTAAGACACATGGTACACACGCATGCACTAAGGCACATGGTACACACGCATGCACTAAGACACATGGTACACACGCATGCACTAAGACACATGGTACACACGCATGCACTAGAACACATGATACACACGCATGCACTAAGACACATGGTACACACACATGATACACACGAATGCACTAAGGTACATGGTACACACGCATGCACTAAGACACATGGTACACACGCATGATTCACACGAATGCACTAAGGTACATGGTACACACGCATGCACTAAGACACATGGTACACATGCATGATACACACGAATGCACTAAGGTACATGGTACAAACGCATGCACTAAGACACATGGTACACACGCATGATACACACGCATGCACTAAGACACATGGTACACACGCATGCACTAAGGCACATGGTACACACGCATGTATTAAGACACATGGTACACACGCATGATACACACGCATGCACTAAGGCACATGGTACACATGCATGCACTAAGACACATGGTACACACGCATGCACTAAGGCACATGGTACACACGCATGGTACACATGCATGCAATAAGACACATGTTACACACGCATGCACTAAGACACATGGTACACACGCATGATACACACGAATGCACTAAGACACATGGTACACACGCATGCACTAAGGCACATGGTACACACGCATGTATTAAGACACATGGTACACACGCATGATACACACGCATGCACTAAGGCACATGGTACACACGCATGCACTAAGACACATGGTACACACGCATGCACTAAGGCACATGGTACACATGCATGGTACACACGCATGCAATAAGACACATGGTACACACGCATGCACTAAGACACATGGTACACACGCATGCACTAAGACACATGGTACACACGCATGCAATAAGACACATGGTACACACGAATGCACTAAGACACATGGTACACACGCATGGTACACACGCATGCACTAAGACACATGGTACACCCGCATGCACTAAGGCACATGGTACACACGCATGCACTAAGACACATGGTACACACGCATGCACTAAGACACAAGGTACACACGCATGTATTAAGACACATGGTGCACACGCATGGTACACACGCATGCACTAAGACGCATGGTGCACACGCATGGTACACACGCATGCACTAAGACACATGGAACACACGCATGCACTAAGACACAAGGTACACACGCATGTATTAAGACACATGGTGCACACGCATGGTACACACGAATGCACTAAGACACATGGTACACACGCATGGTACACACGCATGCACTAAGGCACATGGTACACACGCATGCACTAAGACACATGGTACACACGCATGCACTAAGGCACATGGTACACACGCATGCACTAAGACACATGGTACACACGCATGCACTAAGACACATGGTACACACGCATGCACTAGAACACATGATACACACGCATGCACTAAGACACATGGTACACACACATGATACACACGAATGCACTAAGGTACATGGTACACACGCATGCACTAAGACACATGGTACACACGCATGATTCACACGAATGCACTAAGGTACATGGTACACACGCATGCACTAAGACACATGGTACACATGCATGATACACACGAATGCACTAAGGTACATGGTACAAACGCATGCACTAAGACACATGGTACACACGCATGATACACACGCATGCACTAAGACACATGGTACACACGCATGCACTAAGGCACATGGTACACACGCATGTATTAAGACACATGGTACACACGCATGATACACACGCATGCACTAAGGCACATGGTACACATGCATGCACTAAGACACATGGTACACACGCATGCACTAAGGCACATGGTACACACGCATGGTACACATGCATGCAATAAGACACATGTTACACACGCATGCACTAAGACACATGGTACACACGCATGATACACACGAATGCACTAAGACACATGGTACACACGCATGCACTAAGGCACATGGTACACACGCATGTATTAAGACACATGGTACACACGCATGATACACACGCATGCACTAAGGCACATGGTACACACGCATGCACTAAGACACATGGTACACACGCATGCACTAAGGCACATGGTACACACGCATGGTACACACGCATGCAATAAGACACATGGTACACACGCATGCACTAAGACACATGGTACACACGCATGCACTAAGACACATGGTACACACGCATGCAATAAGACACATGGTACACACGAATGCACTAAGACACATGGTACACACGCATGGTACACACGCATGCACTAAGACACATGGTACACCCGCATGCACTAAGGCACATGGTACACACGCATGCACTAAGACACATGGTACACACGCATGCACTAAGACACAAGGTACACACGCATGTATTAAGACACATGGTGCACACGCATGGTACACACGCATGCACTAAGACGCATGGTGCACACGCATGGTACACACGCATGCACTAAGACACATGGAACACACGCATGCACTAAGACACATGGTACACACGCATGCACTAAGGCACATGGTACACACACATGTATTAAGACACATGGTACACACGCATGGTACACACGCATGCACTAAGACACATGGTACACACGCATGCACTAAGACACATGGTACACACGCATGCACTAAGACACATGGAGCACACGCATGGTACACACGCATGGTACACACGCATGGTACACACGCATGGTACACACGCATGCACTAAGACACATGGTACACACGCATGCACTAAGACACATGGTACACACGCATGCACTAGAACACATGATACACACGCATGCACTAGAACACATGATACACACGCATGCACTAAGACACATGGTACACACGCATGGTACACACGCATGCACTAAGACACATGGTACACACGCATGCACTAAGACACATGGTACACACACATGGTACACACGCATGCACTAAGACACATGGTACACACGCATGGTACACACGCATGCACTAAGGCACATGGTGCACACGCATGCACTAAGGCACATGGTACACACGCATGCACTAGAACACATGATACACACGCATGCACTAAGACACATGGTACACACGCATGCACTAGAACATATGATACACACGCATGCACTAGAACACATGATACACACGCATGCACTAAGACAGCTGCGTTGCGTCTGAAAGCATTTTCTTCAAATCCTTAGTATGCTTCCACAAGAGAGAGGCCAGGACTTGAATCCGCCCGGGTATGTCACTCTCCTTGTTGTGTGACTGATGCAGGTGGTAGTGTTGTGCTGAAGCAGTCAGTGAAGTTGCTTCAATGCAGCTCAGGGATTCCGAATCCGATTAGGGGGGAATTTGAAAACGGGCCCCCCTGGTTGGTAGCCGCCTGCTGACGAACATTCCCTCGATGGTTAATTGAAAGACGCACCTATGGCTTGCCATCACGGCCAGAGCGACTGTGAAGCATGTATCTATGGCAATGCTGCTGTGGCCTGTATGCCACGCTGCCCCCACTCCTCTCCTGTGTTTTTTCAGGATACGCTGCCCGCTGCCGCCCTCTCTCTCCTTTCATTTGCATAGCACACAGCCCCCTTCCCTCCTGTGGTATTTGCAGGGCACCCTTCCACCCTCTCTCCTGTCAAGCGGCTCCCTCTCCTTCCTGGACATTTCCGCAAACTGGATCACGGGGTCAATTCCAGAATCCATCAGGTGAGGGCAGCGTGTATTTCAGAGCAGCTGAGAGGTGAGAGTAGCTGAGATGTGATGGCAAGTGAGAGGTGCGGGCAGCTGAGAGGTGAATGTAGCTGAGAGGTGAGAAAAGCTTAGAGGTGAATGTAGCTGAAGAGGTGGGAGTAGCTGAGAACTGAATGTAGCTGAGAGGTGGGAGTAGCTGAGAGGTGAATGTGGCTTAGAGATGATAGTAGCTGAGAGGTGACTGTAGCTGAGAGGTGACTGCAGCTTAAATTTGAGGGGAGGCATTTGGGGGGAGGTAATTTGAGGAGATGTGGATGCAGCTGGGTTGGAAGGGCGGCTGAGGGGTTTGTACGGAGGTGTGTCTCCAGAGGCTTGAGGCCCCATCAGTGCCACAAGCTTGTCCCTGGTCATGCCAGGCATGTTGTGCACATCGCTTGGAGTTGTATGAGCTGTCGTATTTGACAGGCCCCCCGCTGCCTCCTGATGCCCCCCGCTGCCTCCTGCTGCACTGTGCTCCCCCCTGTTGCACTGCGCTGCCCCCCCACTGCCTCCTGATGCCCCACGCTGCCTCCTGCTGCACTGTGCTCCCCCCTGTTGCACTGCGCTGCCCCCCCCACTGCCTCCTGTTGCACTGCGCTGCCCCCCACTGCCTCCTGTTGCACTGCGCTGCCCCCCCGCTGCTTCCTGTTGCACTGCGCTGTCCCCCACTGCCTCCTGTTGCACTGCGCTGTCCCCCACTGCCTCCTGTTGCACTGCGCTTCCCCCCCGCTGCTTCCTGTTGCACTGCGCTGTCCCCCACTGCCTCCTGTTGCACTGCGCTGCCCCCCCGCTGCCTCCTGTTGCCCTGCGCTGTCCCCCACTGCCTCCTGTTGCCCTGCGCTGTCCCCCACTGCCTCCTGTTGCACTGCGCTGCCCCCCCGCTGCCCCCTGCCCACCACTCCCTAATCCCTGGACATCCCACATCCCCCCTTCCCTCTGCAGCCGAGCCAAGTCGCTTTCCTACATGGACTTGTCCAACAATAGCCTGGTGAGCAGCCTAGCTGTCCATCGGAGGAGGGGGGGGGGGCATGCTGGCTGACCTGTGGATGGTAGGCGGTTCTGGCTGGCATGCCAAGCTAATGCAAGCAGACCCACATGTTTATCAGGAGCCCAGTGAGATGTCTGTCTGGTTGTTTAAAAGGGGGGGGGGGGGGGGGCATGCTGACTGACCTGTGGATAGGGCCAGGTTATGTTTAATGGCTGTCTGATGCAAGCAGACCCACATATTCAAGAAGATCCTGGCGAGAGGGGCTCCTTTTCCATATGCCTCATGCCTGTAGTGTGTTGAACGAAATATCCTCCTCAGGCGGAATCCTGATCCTTTCCCATCTGTCTGTGTTGAGCTTTAATATTCTTCTCAGATGGAACCCTGATCCAGACAGAACCCTCATCCATGCCTGTGTCGAACCATGGCTGTTTACTCCTGTCCTCAATCCGCATTGAACCTAGCGCTGCTGCGACCTGTTCTCATCAGATGGGATCCTTGCCGGACGGCATGGTCAGCGTGCTTACCTCACACGGCAGCCACGTGGATCTGCGCCTCAACTACATGTCCTGCTGTGGTGTTGGCTTCGTGCACGACGCAACGTTTTCTTCTGTCGGGTGAGGGTTGAAGATTTAGGGTTCAGGGTTTTCTTTGGCGGCCGAGGGTTTAGGGTTTAGGATTCAGGGTTCATGATTTAGGGTTACGGGTTTTCTTCTATCGGGTGTGGCAGAAGCTGGTGGGTGGTGCAGGGGTCCCGTGTGCATTGCCTGCCCTCTTCAAGGCGTCTCTTCATCCACTTTCCCTCCCTCGCCCCCTGCCCTCTTTATTGAAGGACCTCCTCATCCCCTCAACCCTTCACTTGTCCCCTGCCCTCTTCATTCCCTCTGTCCCTCTCTGGCCCCCTGCCCTGCAACCTGAGCACAGCTACCAGTTGTGCAGTACAAACTCTGTCCCTCACTCGTCCCCTCATCCCCTCTGTCCCTCACTGGCCCCCTGCCCTGCAACCCCTGCCCTGCACAGCTATGAGTCGTACAACCTCTCCGCGCCGCGTCTGCCCAGCAGCCTGGCATTCTCCTCCCAGCTCAGACCGGTCAGCTTCAAACCGGAGTACCCAAATGCAACGTGGGCGTACAACGCAGGCAACTCGTCATACACAGGCCTAAGGTACGCTCCGATGTACTGGTATGATATATTTGAATTCAAAGGCAATCGGTGCGGGTATGCACCGATGCATTACGTGTTTGAATCCGATATTTTTTAAATTCAAATATATCACACATATATACCTGCGCCGGAGGAACTGGCCAGCAGCGGGAGGGAGGGGGGGGGTATGCGCTTGCCTGCAGCAGCCTGGCCTTACCCTCTTCAGGCTGCCCCTACATGAGCATCTCCGCATTGGGCTACTCAGCTGGAACCGCCTCTGCGTGCACTTGCCGCTGAGGTGTGTGTAGCCAATGGATGAATTATTCAGTTGTTTTTTGTGATATAGCCTTCCGGTAAGGTGCTCGGACTCCCTCTTTGGTCCACCAGGCCAGGCTCCAGGCACTTCCCCCACACCCCCAGCATCCACTGAGAATGCTGCCCCGGTCATACTGTCCATACCTTGACCTGCTATCCCACAAATACTGCCGGACATTCCCCACAAAGCCCTGAACCCTGAACCCCAAATCTCCAGCCCTAAAACAGCAGCAGGGAGAGTTTGCTCTGAGCTGTGCTCTGGGCTTCATTCCCACGCTACTGCTCGGTGTGTGTGTGTTGGTTGCTAGCCCAGGGGGGTCACTGGATTTCGCTGGCTGTCCTCGCTGTCCTTAGCGCCTCTACCGGTTTACAGGCACGTGTCCCATGCATAAAACGCGATGCTCTATCAGACTGAAAAACTTCAGAAACAATTCTGATGCTCTGCCCATTTAGAGAGGCATCACCTAAATATATTCCTGTGGGATCCACAAGGACCCTCACCCTGCTCTGCCTGTCACCCTGGACCTCCTCCTCTACCGATTTCCCAGCTGCCCGTACCTGCACCGAGCTGACGAGCCCGACCAGCAGTACTATCTGTTGGACTGGTTTCTCGACCCAGAGTACACCATGTTTGCTGGATGCGAATGCGCACAGGTGGGGCAGGGGGTGGGGTGGGGGTTATGAGAGGTGGGACAGGGGTGGGGTGGGGGAGACAATAGATGTGGCGGGGGTGTGGGGGGGGGGGGATAAGAGGTGGGGCAGGAGTGAGGGGTGGGGGGTAAGAGGTGGGGCAGGGATGGGGGGGGTGGGGGGGGGGGGGATAAGAGGCGGGGCAGGGGTGGGTGGGGGGGGGGTTATAAGAGGTGGGGCAGAGGTGGGGGGGGGGGGTTATAAGAGGTGGGACAGGGGTGGGGGGGGGGATAAGAGGTGGGGCAGGGGGAGGCGAGGGTGAAACACATACGTCTTTAGTTTGGACGCTTTCAGCCTGGCTGACAGGCATGCGGGTAAAGGGTTCAGTTTGAATGGACGCCACAAGTCCGATTGACAGATCTCCGCTTCTCCTCTGTCAGCCTCCGCATTGCTTCGCCTCATCCACCCCTGTCTCTTAAGCTTCTCCTTCGTCAGCCTCCTGACCAGACTTCTCCTCACCCACCCACCCCTTCTCCTCCTCACCCACCCTGTCAGCCTCCTGACCAGACTTCTCCTCACCCACCCACCCCTGCTTGTCCTCACCCACCCTGTCAGCCTTCTGACCAGACTCAAGCTTCTCCTCACCCACCCCTGTCAGCCTCCTGACCAGACTCAAGCTTCTCCTCAACCACCCCTGTCAGCCTCCTGACCAGACTTAAGCTTCTCCTCAGCCAGCCTTGCTTCTCCTCACCCACCCCTGCCACACGCTTGCACCTGATCCTCCTCCATTTCCCTCCAGTCCTCCGGTGTGTGAGCTGGGCACCCAGCTGGTTTGTTAGGTGGGGGTCTTCTTACTATTTTTGAACCTGAATCCCTTAACGCCTCTTTCTCCTCCTTCTCCATCCCCTCTGCTCCCTCTCCTCGTACTCTGTACCTGCAAGACTCCCAACCCTGCTCATAGCTGACAAACACATTCATTCATGTGAAACCGTTTTGCTATGTTTCGAGTGATCTTTTGAACCCTGAACCCGAATTCCTAACTTGTTTTTAACCCTGAGCCAGTACGCGTTAACCTTCTCCTACCTACCAGTACTTTAGGGTTTAGGGTATAGGCTCCTCCACCCCGTTCATGTGCACCGTGTGTCTGCAGGGCTCCCAGCTTGTCTACGTGATGCATTCCAACCTGCCGGTGGCTCAGTGTGTGGACCGCTCAGCCGCACCTGCACCCTGGTGAGCACCTGGGCACTAACCAATTCATCTGATGACTTTACCTCGCACCTGCGCCCTACCTGAGCACACCATAATCCTGCACCTGCACCCTGGTGAGCACCTGGGCACACACTGAGTCAGGTGATGACATTATCCCGTTAGTCTTGGCTTCAGGATTTTTTTTCTCTGATTCAGCTGATGATGTAATCCCAATTGGTCTTGGCTTCAGGATCTTCGTTCACTGAATCAGCTAATTACTTCATCCCGTTTGAATCGACCTGAGAACCTTGAAGGTTATTTCGAACGAGTCGATGTCATTGTCCCGTTTGATTTTTGTCTGAGAATCTTCGTTCTTTGAATCAGCTGATGACATTGCCCTGTTTGTAATGGACTGAGGACCTCTGTTCTTAGAATCACTTTCTTCCATAGTCCCATTTGATTTTGGCCCTGAGGATCTTTGCTCTTTGAATTAGCAGACATGCATCCTCCCGTTTGAACCTGCTCGAGACTCTTTGAACTCTGATTTGCCTGGTGAGCATGCTTTACGGAAGTTCACTAGCATGGACCCAAAGATCTTCACACTCCGAATCAGCTTATGGACATGATCACTGAGAGGCTTTGGCACTCAACGAAACATTGTGCTGTGCCTGTCATTTAGCAGCCCTGCAGTGGACAACATCAGCAGCACATGCTGAAGTGACCGATCGCCCTAATCATCGCCTGGGTGGCTATGTGCCCCCTGAACGCCCTTTAAACCCTCAACCCTTAGCCTTCAACCCTAAACTCTGGCTACCTGTGAGCAACTGCTTAAAACCCCGTACACACCCGACTGCCTGCCTACCACTGTGTGCCTGGCTGCCTGACACTCACTCCCGTGGTTCACACGCGTGTCCAGGTGGCAGCTCTACCCTTGGACCCTGGTCATCATCGCACTGGTGGGGGCGGCCTGTTTCATGGCGCTGGCACTGGTATGTGTGTACAAGGTGAGCTGGCGCTGCTATGTGTGGACAGGTTGAGGTGGCGCTCGTATGTGTGTATAAGGTGAGCTGGCGCTGGTATGTGTGGACAGGTTAAGGCGGCGCTCGTATGTGTGTACAAGGTGAGCTGGCGCTGCTATGTATGGACAGGTTAAGGTGGCGCTCGTATGTGTGTATAAGGTGAGCTGGCGCTGGTATGTATGGACAGGTTAAGGTGGCGCTCGTATGTGTGTATAAGGTGAGCTGGCGCTGGTATGTATGGACAGGTTAAGGTGGCGCTCGTATGTGTGTACAAGGTGAGCTGGCGCTGCTATGTATGGACAGGTTAAGGTGGCGCTCGTATGTGTGTATAAGGTGAGCTGGCGCTGCTATGTATGGACAGGTTAAGGTGGCGCTCGTATGTGTGTATAAGGTGAGCTGGCGCTGGTATGTATGGACAGGTTAAGGCGGCGCTCGTATGTGTGTACAAGGTGAGCTGGCGCTGGTATGTATGGACAGGTTAAGGTGGCGCTCGTATGTGTGTATAAGGTGAGCTGGCGCTGGTATGTATGGACAGGTTAAGGCGGCGCTCGTATGTGTGTACAAGGTGATCTGGCAGGAGGTGGGGAGCGTTTTGCCTCATGGCGCTGCTGCTCGGATGTGTGTATTGTACGAGCTGGTGCCCTTCCTTTCACCATTTGTTGCTCAAATGTGTGAACAATGTGACGTGGCGCTCATTTGTGTGTGTGTCCCCTCTCCCCTCCCCTCTCCCGTTTCCCCTCTCCCCTCCCCTCCCCTCGTATCAGGGGAGGGGAGGGGAGAGGGGAAACGGGAGAGGGGAGGGGAGAGGGGAGGGGAGGGGAGGGGAACGGGGGAGGGGAGGGGAGGGGAGGGGAGAGGGGAACGGGGGAGTGGAGGGGAGAAGGGAAAGGGGAGAGGGGTGGGGAGAAGGGTTAGGGGTTAGGGGTGTACTCACTACAATCAACCCTTCAGGATCCCTCAAGCTTGGGGAAGATACCTCATTCTGCCCAGGTTGTATCTTTTGTCAAAGTTGTTTCTTTGACCAGCATTGATACATGCTAGCGACTCCCTCAATCCCTCCTCTATGCCCCCTCCCTCTCCTGATCTCCTTGCCTCTACCCCTTTCTTACCTTTCTCACCCTTCTCTCTCACCCCCCCACCCTACCCCCGCCTCTCGCCCTGGCTATCAGAGGAGTGTGCGCCCCAAGGTGCTGCAAGACATGATCGACATGCGTCGGCGCCTGAAGGGGCAGCCAGTCAGCGGCACCGTCTCCATTGTTGTGACAGACATTGAGGGATTCTCAGGTGGGGTTTCGGAGCATATGTGCGGTTCCGGTGCATGAGGGCAGAAGTGGTGTCCCTGTCCTCATGCCTGCTGCACTCCGCCGTTCTTGCCCTAACGAAGGCAGCACAACTAACGAAGTTATACATAAAGAGAATGTGCCCATCTGACTCAACCGGCCCGCCTTCATGTTTCCTGCAGACCTCATGAAGTTAAAGCTTAAGGGATTCGCCCACCTGACTCTACTGGCCCCGCCCTCACGAAGGCAGCACACCTACCAAAGTTATACCTAAAGAGGATGTGCCCATCTGACTCTACCAGCCCCGTCCTTCTGTCTTCCGCAGACCTCACGAAGTTATACCTAAAGAGGATGTGCCCATCTGACTCTACCAGCCCCGTCCTTCTGTCTTCCGCAGACCTCACGAAGTTATACCTAAAGAGGATGTGCCCATCTGACTCTACCAGCCCCGTCCTTTTGTCTTCCGCAGACCTCACGAAGTTATACGTAAAGAGGATGTGCCCATCTGACTCTACCAGCCCCGTCCTTCTGTCTTCCGCAGACCTCACGAAGTTATGCCTACAAAGGGATGTGCCCACCTGACTTTACCAGCCCCGCCCTTTTGCCTTCCGCAGACCTCACGAAGTTATGCCTACAAATGATGTGCCCATCTGACTCTATGGAGTACCGACCCTGCCCTCATGAAGGCTGCACACCTAACGAAGTCATACCTAAAAGGGATGTGCCCATCTGACTCTACTGACCCCGCCCTCACCAAAGCTGCACACCACACACCTCACAAACTTAAATTTATGAAGGATGTGCCCATCTGACTCCACGTACCCCACCCTCCTGTCCGCTGCAGACCTCATGAAGTCCTACCCGGAGCACATGGTGATGGCTCTGCTGACACACAACAGCATCATGCAGAAGGCCAAGTGGGACAACTTTGGGTCCGTGATTGAGCAGGAGGGAGGTGGGTGAGGGGAGGTGGGGGGGGGGGGGGGGGGGGAGGGGGGGCTGTGGGGGGGGGTGGGAGGCGGGTGGTGGGCGGGCTGGTGGAGGGGAGGTTGGTGGGGGGCAAGCTGATGCGGGGGGAGTTTGATCAAGGGGGGGCAGGCTGGTAGAGGGCGGGCTGGGGGGGGGAGGCTGATGGGGGGCAAGCTGGTGCGGGGGGCATGGATGACAGGGGTGCACTGGGGACAAAGCGGGTGAATCAGAAAAGGGTTGACTGAGATGTGTGTTCAAGGAATCCTTGCCTTGCAACGAAGCCTGCTCTGTGATGGGAGATATTGTCGCACTCGAGGAGAGCCAGTCGCGCTCTTGAGCTGCACAGTCAGTGAGTGTCCTGGCATCATTTTTAGTTTCTTCACTTATATCATTATATGATAGTGATAGTGGTAGTGGCGACCGATTAAATCCCATGGGGCAAGGTATGAACGCTCCACCTGCACTACACTGATGAGGCCTCATTGACTTATGTTCGGCCCAGTCCCCGCCCTTGCGCCTGCCATGACCCCACCATGCCTCATGCACGCTGCATGTCCTAAAACCTAAACCCTAAACCCTTAACCCCAAACCATGCCTTATGCCTAATGCATGCTGCACATCCTAATACCTAAAACCTATAACCCGTTACCCTAAACCATGCCTGCTGCTTAATGCATGCTGCACATCCCTACCCCTAAAATCTAAACCATTAACCCTGACCCCATGCCATGCCTAATGCCTAATGCACGCTGCAGATTCGTACTCCATCATCTTCCAAGAGGCCGTGGACGCGGTCACCTTCTGTATCCAGGCATGTGGGGGCGGGGGAGCAGGACATGGGGAGGTTTCTCCGTATCCAGTCAGAGGGAGCAGGAGGAAAGGAAATGGGGCGATGCTTTTGTATCCGGGATGTGGGGGCGAAAGAATGAGAAGGGATGTGTGAATAAGGGGATGTGTGGAGTAAGGCTGTGCCATGCCATATTAGTTGGACCCTGTGTATGTACACTTTTTGCACACTTTGCACACTTTTGTCCCCATTCCGAACCTCGTAGCTGCCATGCTCGCGTGGAAAAACCTTGAACCTCAAAGGCAGTGCGAACAGTGTTGAGCGATTTACGGTCGTGACGGTCGGCCTTTCAACAGTGCCACAAATAGTGAATGTATTTTCAGTACAACTTTACAAATAATGTGCAGATTTCAGTAAATGTTTACAAATATTGTACGGATTTTCAGTGAACATTTTACAAATATTGAACATGTTTTCAGTATCGTAAACATTTTACAAGTATTGTACGGGTTTGCAGTAAACATTTTACAAGTATTGTATGGGTTTGCAGTAAACATTTACAAGTATTGTATGGGTTTTCAGTACACATTCTAGAAAATTGTACTTTTTTCAGTGAATATTTCAATTTCTTTTTCGATGTAATACGCCGTCTCACATCACACCCGAATCCCTTTCACGGTGTCATAGCCCAACACTGAATTATGTCAGCCTCCTTCTCCTCCTTCCCCCTACATGCATGACGACATTTCAGGCTTTGTTGCTGACTGGCTTGCCCTCTTGAACTGTTGAGCGCGAAGGCTTTAACGCGAGCCCCTCCTCCCCTCCCTTCATTTCCACCATGCAGACCCAGCTGCTCCTGCAGACCCAAGCATGGCCCCAAGAGCTCTTCTCTGACGGAGACGGGCCTCAAGGGAACAACTCCCTTACGAGTGAGCTGGCAGTGGCACCCTGCTGATCACGCATTGTCATGATCTGGCTTGGGCTGAACAGAGCGGCGGTGATGTCAACATGCTTCATAATTTGCATCCCATTTACGGCTGTTTTTACTGAAGATTCTAGGGTGCCAGGGGGCCCATGGGACATTCGTCCTCAGTCTCTCAAGGTGCAAGGGGGTCGTCCAATAGCAGCCATGCTGCCATGCAACCATCCTACTATGCGGCCATGTTGCCACGGTGCCATGCAACGACGCTGCCATGCTGCCACGCTGCCACCGCGCAGAAGCGGGAAGAGCTTCTTTGCCATGCTGCCATGCTACTATGCTACTATGCTACCATGCTGCCATGCTACTATGCTGCCATGCCGCCAACGCGCAGGGAACGGGAAGAGCTTCTTTGCCGGAGTGAGGCGGCGCGTCAAGAGGATGGTTGGTTCTGGAGCTCCCTACTCGATGGATCGAATGTCCTCTGCATCCTCCTCCCTCATTGTGAGAAGCAACAGCAGCTACTTGCATCCAACTGCCAGCGGGCATGCCCTGACCACAAACCCTATAGTTGTGTCGAAGCTCACAGCCAGCATTGACAAGGATGCCGCTCGCAGCTTGGGCGTCAAGGGCCAGGTGATGAAAATGTTATCCAGTAGCAACAACCCCAGTCAGGTCACCAGGAGCAACAGCCCTGCAACAGCTCGAGTGGACAGAGCCGCAACAGCGTCTGCCGGAAGACTGCAGTCAGCCGTAGACGCAGCAGACACCAGGGAGGAGGAGGAGATGGAGGAGGAGGAGGAGGAGATGGAAGAGGCTTGTACTGGCTTAGGGCGGAGCAGGGCTGGACACCGTGCGAGGTCTTACACTCACTCGAGCAGCATGGCCAGTGAGCGTGGGCAGGTTGGGTCAGGCGCCTGGTACACGCCTATGGCCTCACCACTTGGCCACGAGCAAATGAAGACAGGGCCTGCCGCCTTTGACATGTCCACAACATCCCCGCTGCACCGCCTCGCTGGCACCTCAAACGAAGCTCCTCAAGGCATCCATCAGGCCGCTCGCAACATACGCCAACCGCCACACAGCGTATCTGAATCTGGCTCTGTTGTGAATGGTGGGTGTCAGGTGCTGCTGCAGGTGTCTCGGGGTAAAAGCTGAACACCTGAGCCTTAGGGTAATACCTGATCGCCTGGAGGACTTTTGCATGTTGAGGGGTGTTGCTTCAGGTGTTGCTTCAGGTGTCTTGGTGGGTAAAAGCTGATTGCCAGTGTCTCAAGGTAATAGCTGATCGCCTGGAGGGCTTTTGCATGTTGAGGGGTGTTGCTTCAGGTGTTGTTTCAAGTGTCTTGGTGGGTAAAAGCTGAACACCTGGGTCCTAGGGTAATAGCTGATCGCCTGGAGGGCTTTTGCATGTTGAGGGGTGTTGCTTCAGGTGTTGTTTCAGGTGTCTTGGTGGGTAAAAGCTGATTGCCAGTGTCTCAAGGTAATAGCTGATCGCCTGGAGGGCTTTTGCATGTTGAGGGGTGTTGCTTCAGGTGTTGTTTCAAGTGTCTTGGTGGGTAAAAGCTGAACACCTGGGTCCTAGGGTAATAGCTGATCGCCTGGAGGGCTTTTGCATGTTGAGGGGTGTTGCTTCAGGTGTTGTTTCAGGTGTCTTGGTGGGTAAAAGCTGATTGCCAGTGTCTCAAGGTAATAGCTGATCGCCTGGAGGGCTTTTGCATGTTGAGGGGTGTTGCTTCAGGTGTTGTTTCAAGTGTCTTGGTGGGTAAAAGCTGAACACCTGGGTCCTAGGGTAATAGCTGATCGCCTGGAGGCTAGGCTTTTGCATGTTGAGCTGAGAGAGGCATGCCTGCCGGCATAGCATTCATATCATGCGGAGCTGCCCCTCGTTCCCCCCCCTCTGAATGACGCCTCCGGCCCCATGCTAGGACCTGCCTTCCTTAAATACTGTCGCTGCTGAAATCTGCTGCCAAACAAGCTCGGATGCTCCGCTTCCCTACGTCAGTTGATGCCTCTGTACCCCCTCTGCCTCAACCTCCTTGCCCCCTGCACTTCCGCTGCCTCTGGATCTCCCTTTAGCCCAGGACCTACATTTACCCCTGGACCTACCCTGCCCCTGTACCTCCCTTGCAGGATTAAGGGTCAGGATGGGTGTGGCAACAGGCACGTTGTCCCCAAGTGCTTCCCCGGCTGGATCTGCTGTGATGGATCTAGCAAAGGGTGAGGACAAAGGACATCCAGAATGCAAAGACTCTGTCCCTACCGTACATGTCCCTTGACTCTGCAGTGAATAAACCTTTTTAGCCTCTGGATTGCCCACGTCAACATATGCCGCCATTTGAACGTATTTTGGAAAGAAATGTACCGGTTGATTTTTCGCTTCTTTTGTGTCTTGCTTGTATCTTAAGTCTGACCCGTAGCTTTGTTGGCCACAAGGACGCGTGCATAGACCCGACACAGATTCCAGATTTCAAATTTCAAAAGTTCACAGTCCATGCCCGCAGTCCATGCTCCATAATAATAATAATAATAACGGCATGCCGGTTTATCACTCCACCCCCCCCCCCATCACACACACACAAACACTCACATGTTTATGAATATTGCCAGCACATCCCCATCTTCCGCCCTCCCCTTGTGCAGTCGTTTCTGACGCTGGCTTTGGCGGCCAGGTGCTCTTGTGCAACGCCACCTTCCGGTCCGTCAAGGAGATGTGCCGGGACCTGGGCAGAGTGACATGTAACGGGCTGCGGAGAGACGCGACGGACTGGTCCCTTTGGAGGTGCTTCAGGAGGTGAGGGCTGCCCGCATTCAGGTGTGCGACTGTATAATGACACCGAGGTGCAAAAAACGTATGTTTCTAACCAATAGCCAACCGACAGGTCTCCATTGCTGACTGTTTTAGTATTTTATACTAAAATCTGATATGGTTGCAATCAGATCAAGCGAAATACTCGGTTGTCGTTTCCGTACCCCAACGAGGTGTGCAACAACCGAGTATTTCGTTTGATTGAATTGCCGGCACTTGTGTCCGCTGGGTGCGTGCCCGCATATCTCGCCTGGTCACCTTGTTTGCTCTGTTGCAATGCTGGTCTAAGCACCATATCAACTGGCCTGCCTGCCTACTTGCCTGCCTGCCTGCCTGTCTGCCTACCAGCCTACCCCTACCTACCTGCCTATCTGCCTGTCTCCTGCCCGCCTGCCTGCCCCTACCTGCATACCCCTACCTACCTGCCTACTTGCCTGTCTACTTGCCTGTCTCATGCCTGCCTGTCTACCCCTACCTGCCTACCCTCCTGTCTGCCTGCCTGCCTCCCACCTGCCTACCTGCCTGCCCCCTGCCTTGCCTGCTTGCCCATTGCTTCCCCAGCTCCTTGCCATGGCCTGACTCCTAAGATGCTCCCCACAAACCAGCCAGTCTAAATTGGGAGGAATGTAGTCAGTGACCAATTCAGGTTGTTTTAGTGCGTACCAGACCACCTTTGAGAGGCTGCCGGGCTTCCACTGATGGGCGGGTTGGGAGCAGACCATGACCCTAAGCCCACAAAACAGGCCCCACAGTCCTCACCCTAGGGCTTCCTGCACATTGTCCTGAGGGGTACATGCAGCTTCAGGTCCCACTAGTCTCCTTGTGTGTCCCTGAAGGTTTGGGGATAAGGCTCTCCCAGAAGGCCCTGCAAAATCCGTGCACGGATACATGTCTCATCAAAAACCCCTCCGGATCCAATATCCCGTTTAAAACCCCGAAAGAGGATTTACCGCTACGGTAGTTAGAAACTAAAAAACTACAAAGAATAAAACGGCAAAAAGGCAAAAAGGCGGCTGTTTTGACCCAATGCAGAAAAAATAGTGTTAGGGCTAGGGGGGGCTTTGTTGATAATAAAAAACCCGCCCGCGCTCAGGTCTCGCGACAAGAAGCAGGACTCAGACGCTGTTCTCTTGGACATGGGGCTCTACACCAAGAGCTTCGGGCTGCTGCCGCTGGTCCTCTCGCCGGCCCACTTCTTCCAGAAGACGGCCAAGGAGCGCCGGACGGGCCTGTCCCTGTTGACAATACCCGACAGCACGATCAGCTTTGATGGAGAGATGTCAAAGTCTGCAGCGGTCATGCCGGGACGCAGGCTGGGCGCCAGCAGTTTTCAGGATAGGGACTCAGGTGCCGCTGATGTGCCCGCCTCTGTCAGCACAGCCTCTGGTGCGCCCTCTGGTGCGGCCGCCACTGTCCTGGGACGCAGGCTGGGCGGCAGCATTTCTCAGATTAGGGACCCAGGCGCCGCTGCTGTGCCTGCCTCTGCCAGCTCAACCTCTGGCGTGGCTGACGCTCCTACGTTGGGACGCCCACTGGGCGCCAGCAGTGTCCAGGTTAGCGATCCAGGCGCTGCTCCTTTGCCCACCTTCTTAAGCACCACAACCGGCGAGCCCTCCGCTCCTCCCGAAGCCTCTCCCCCCACTTCCGTTCCTCCAAAACATAGCGGTGACCGTCCATCTGCGCCTGCTGCACGGGTGGGCTGGGCTACTGTCATCGCCACGCCAGCAGGGGCACCCCTGGCGGCTGCGACGCCCACAGCAGCAGCATCCCACCAGACGTTATCACTGCAGAAGAAAGGCTGGGCCGCGGTCTTCGCTGCTGCCAGCGCTGCCGGCGAGATGCAGTCCGAGGCATTAGAAGGGAGTGCCGAGGAGCTGCCCGACAGCAGTAGCCAGCGCTCAATGGCCACGACGACGGCGACCCGCGCCCCAGGCTTTAGTCCCTGGGGACGGGCGAGCGCCCCGGGCCTGTCCAGCGCACGGGGCCTGGCCAACGCTGGCGCCCGCGGCTTTGCGTCGGTCGGCAAGAGCCTCGTCGGCATGCTCAAATCAGCGTCGCGCTTCGCGGACGGGAAGGCCGATCTGCCCCGGTACCAGCTGCTGCAGCTGTACCAGGTGAGTGGTGTTGAGAGGGAATGATGCCCGCTGCAGGGCACGTGCCTGTACCTTTGCCTTTGCAAGAGCATGTTCCAGGGCAAGTGGTCTGCCCCGGTATCAGCTGCTGCAGCTGTACCAGGTGAGTGGTGTTGAGAGGGAATGATGCCCGCTGCAGGGCACGTGCCTGTACCTTTGCCTTTGCAAGAGCATGTGCCAGGGCAAGTGGTCTGCCCAAGTATCAGCTGCTGCAGCTGTACCAGGTGAGAGGTGCGCCCGCTGCAGGGGGCATGCCTGTTCCTGTACCTGTCTACCTTTGCATGTGCATGTGATCTGCCCCAGTATCAGCTTGTGCAGCTCGACTGGGTGAATGGGGTGATTCCTGCTGCTGGGGGGCGGGGGGGTCTGAATGCCCGTGGCTCCCATGCTTGACTGTTCTGCCTCTGTACCAACTAGTGCAGCTGTGCCAGACGAGAGGGATGCCGCCTGCTGCTGGAGGGGGGCACAGGGGCGTCTTATAGCACAACCTGAATTGCTTAAAACCTAACAATGGCAGCGGGGCCCATTTAGTCTTTTTGCCACATGGATGAGACCTATCACGAGTCCGAGGACATCTGTATCCTCAAATCCCCTCACAGGCATTGCACATGTGGGTCAACTGGGTAATGAGGGGGGCACGGGGGCGTCTTAAAGCACACCCTAGATTGTCAAATAATATGAGATATGATGTATCCCTGTCACAAGCCCCGCTTCATTCTGCACAGTCTGTGTCGCCATCAGGTTGATCTCCCTCTCTATCCTTCTACACACTCCATCTTATTCCAAGGCGTCCCTTAAAACATCATGGACAGCCTTATAAACAGTGGATGTTACTCACAGAACGCTACACGTCTCTGGGGGAGGGGAGGATGGCTGCTGTAAGGGGGGGGGTCTTCGCGCCTGGGGTATTTGAACCTCAAGTTTATATTTTGACAAAAGAAGGGAGGGCCCCGTGGGGCCACTTACTGTCCGTGGCCCCAATTTAATCCGCAGTGTTCCAGAAGTAGCACCCATTACGTGTCCTTGTGGCTCCTCACACCACTCCTCTGCTCCTGCATCCTCTCCTCCCTGCCATTCAAGGGAAGGGGCCTGTCACCTAGGGGGCCGGACCAGTTCCCCGGCTTAAAATGCAGGGTACGCTTCCAATTGCTGTCATGAAAATATTTGCCCCATTATCAAAGGTAAAGATCAAACATCAAGCCATAGTGCTGTTTCCCTCGCTTTCTGCCGCCGTCCGAATCTGTCTGATTCTGAACACCATCGCAGGCGCTCCTGCAGGTGCACCTGGCTTGAATGCTCTGTCTGCTCCCACCTTCTGCTCCCACCTTCACCTGCCACCCTCCTGTCGCTTGGCCTGCCGCTTGGCGTGTAGGTGCTCCTGCAGGCACACCTGGCTTGGATGCTCTGTCTGCTTCCACCTTCTCCTGCCACCCTCCTGCCACCTTCTCCTGCCACCCTCCTGCTACCTCCTGTCGCTTGGCCTGTAGGTGCTCCTGCAGGCGCACCTGGCTTGGATGCTCTGTCTGCTTCCACCTTCTCCTGCCACCCTCCTGCCACCTTCTCCTGCCACCCTCCTGCTACCTCCTGTCGCTTGGCCTGTAGGTGCTCCTGCAGGTGCACCTGGCTTGGATGCTCTGTCTGCTTCCACCTTCTCCTGCCACCCTCCTGCCACCTTCTCCTGCCACCCTCCTGCTACCTCCTGTCGCTTGGCCTGTAGGTGCTCCTGCAGGTGCACCTGGCTTGGATGCTCTGTCTGCTTCCACCTTCTCCTGCCACCCTCCTGCTACCTCCTGTCGCTTGGCCTGTAGGTGCTCCTGCAGGTGCACCTGGCTTGAATGCTCTGTCTGCTTCCACTTTCTCCTGCCACCCTCCTGCTACCTCCTGTCGCTTGGCCTGTAGGTGCTCCTGCAGGTGCACCTGGCTTGGATGCTCTGTTTGCTTCCACCTTCTCCTGCCACCCTCCTGCTACCTCCTGTCGCTTGGCCTGTAGGTGCTCCTGCAGGTGCACCTGGCTTGGATGCCCTGTCTGCCTCCATGATCCAGAACCCGCCTTCCGTCACCCTCCTGGTCCCCTTGTTGCAGGTGATCCTGTCACCTGGCCTGTAGGTGATCCTGCACACTGCCCCTGCCGGTGCTCCTGGATTGGTAGATGAACATGTGCACAGGATCCTGACCCCACCTTCACCCGCATGTTGCCTGGCTTGCAGGTGATCCCCCCGCCGCTGCTGCCCCGTGGTCGTCTGTTTGGCAGTACCCTGGCCCTCAAGGCAGCTGAGTGGGAGCAGCTGACGCCGGCTTACTTCGACGCCCCAGGTAGGGTGCCTTGGACTGAGGGGTCAAGGTATGTTGGACTGAGGGGGTCAAGGTATGGTGGCCTGAGGGGTCAAGGTATGGTGGCCTGAGGGGTCAAGGTATGGTGGACTGAGGGGGTCAAGGTATGGTGGACTGAGGGGGTCAAGGTATGGTGGACTGAGAGGGTCAACGTATGGTGGACTGAGGGGTCAAGGTATGGTGGACTGAGGGGGTCAAGGTATGGTGGACTGAGGGGGTCAAGGTATGGTGGACTGAGGGGGTCAAGGTATGGTGGACTGAGGGGGTCAAGGTATGGTGGACTGAGGGGGTCAAGGTATGGTGGACTGAGGGGGTCAAGGTATGGTGGACTGAGGGGGTCAAGGTATGGTGGACTGAGGGGGTCAAGGTATGGTGGACTGAGGGGTCAAGGTATGGTGGACTGAGGGGGTCAAGGTATGGTGGACTGAGGGGGTCAAGGTATGGTGGACTGAGGGGGTCAAGGTATCGTGGGGGCTTGCGCGAGGGAGGGTTGGAAGTGGCTTTGCTACACAATGAGGCTTGATAATGCCTGGCTAGGAAGAAAGTGTGGGGCTGTGAAATTAATAAATTATGCACCGGTGCCTCCTCCAACCTTGGAGTATCCCCCATGGTCGGCGTTTATTCAGCATAATGTAGCCTCATTTGAGCGTCCTCTCGATAGTCACTTGACTTCCTTTCGTTTGTTTGCTCCTTGAATGACGCTGCTTACGTTTGTTCATTGGACTTGATTCAAACACGTGCCCCCCTGACTGTTGATCCTCCCCAGCTTCCTCATGTTGCCCGATCGGCCCGGCGGACAAGATGCCGGCTGTCCAGTGGATTCCACCAGTCACGCATGCCTTCTGCAAGGTGAGCAGCAGGTCCCGCTGTATGGCATTAAGCATAGGCAACAGGACCCGCTGCATGGAATCAGTATACTTGTATGCGCAATTAAGCATCAAGGCCCGCTCCATGGGATCCAGCAGAAGCCACTACATACGTACCTTTTATAGGATGTGGGTCTCATCTATTGGTGCTACCAGTGGCCGCGGCTCCCCTTGCAAACAGCGTCACAGATCCGCTGATCAGGGCTGAGCTTGCCCCAGGACTCCTGCACATCGAGATCTTTCTTTGCTGTCCCCTTTGCCCGCATTAGTTAGACAAGGGAAGTGCTTCCTGTTTTCAGCCCAGGGATTTTATGCCTTGTCTGCCCCTAGATGTGTACGCTGCGGCACTGCGCTGTGCCTGTGTTAAGACGACTCAAGGGATGCTGCCAGCAGCCTAATGGAAGCGTACAGCCCGGGCATTTGTTTTTCCTGATTTCTGCCTGTTGCCGCGCCCTGTCTTTTGTTAGGTGGACAAGGGTCTTCCTTCCATCAGCCTTTCTAAGCAGGACCTGGAGGATGTGCATGCAGAGCTGGTGGCGATGATGAACAGTGTGATGAGACAGGTGAGGGGAGGCAGGTGAGGGGAGGCGGGTGAGGGGAGACAGGTGAGGGGAGGCAGGTGAGGGGAAGCAGGTGAGGGGAGGCAGGTGAGGGGAGGCAGGTGAGGGGAGGCAGGTGAGGGAAGGCAGGTGAGGGGAGGCAGGTGAGGGGAGGCAGGTGAGGGGAGGCAGGTGAGGGGAGACAGGTGAGGGGAGACAGGTGAGGGGAGGCAGGTGAGGGGAGGCAGGTGAGGGGAGGCAGGTGAGGGGAGACATGTGAGGGGAGGCAGGTGAGGGGAGACAGGAGAGGGAAGACAGGTGAGGGGAGGCAGGTGAGGGGAGACAGGTGAGGGGAGGCAGGTGAGGGGTGACAGGTGAGGGGAGACATGCGAGGGGAGACAGGTGAAGCGAGACAGGTGAGGGGAGACAGGTGAGGGTAGACAGATGAGGGGAGACAGGTGAGGGGAGACAGGTGAGGGGAGGTAGGTGAGGGGAGGCAGGTGAGGGGAGGCAGGTGAGGGGAGACAGGTGAGGGGAGGCAGGCGAGGGGAGGTAGGTGAGGGGAGGCAGGTGAGAGGAGGCAGGTGAGGGGAGACAGGAGAGGGGAGGCAGGGGAGGGGAGGCAGGGGAGGGGAGACAGGTGAGGGGAAGCAGGTGAGGGGAGGCAGGTGAGGGGAGGCAGGTGAGGGGAGACAGGTGAGGGGAGGCAGGTGAGGGGAGACAGGTGAGGGGAGACAGGTGAGGGGAGGCAGGTGAGGGGAGACAGGTGAGGGGAGGCAGGTGAGGGGAGACATGTGAGGGGAGGCAGGTGAGGGGAGGTAGGTGAGGGGAGACAGGTGAGGGGAGACAGGTGAGGGGAGGCAGGTGAGGGGAGACAGGTGAGGGGAGGCAGGTGAGGGGAGGTAGGTGAGGGGAGACAGGTTTGGAGAGGCAGGTGAGGGAGACAGGTGAGGGGAGGTAGGTGAGGGGAGGCAGGTGAGGGGAGACAGGTGAGGGGAGGCAGGTGAGGGGAGACAGGTGAGGGGAGGCAGGTGAGGGGAGGTAGGTGAGGGGAGGCAGGTGAGGGGAGGCAGGTGAGGGGAGACAGGAGAGGGGAGGCAGGGGAGGGGAGGCAGGTGAGAGGAGGCAGGTGAGGGGTGACAGGTGAGGGAAGACATGTGAGGGAAGACAGGTGAGGCAAGGCAGGTGAGGGGAGACAGGTGAGGGGAGGCAGGTGAGGGGAGGCAGGTTAGGGGAGACAGGTGAGGGGAGGCAGGTGAGGGGAGGTGGGGGAGGGGAGGCAGGTGAGGGGAGGCAGGTGAGGGGAGGCAGGTTAGGGGAGACAGGTGAGGGGAGGCAGGTGAGGGGAGGTAGGTGAGGGGATACAGGTTAGGGGAGGCAGGTGAGGGGAGGCAGGTGAGGGGAGGCAGGTGAGGGGAGGTAGGTGAGGGGAGGCAGGTGAGGGGAGACAGGTGAGGGGAGGCAGGGGAGGGGAGACAGGTGAGGGGAGGCAGGTGAGGGGAGGCAGGTGAGGGGAGGCAGGGGAGGGGAGGCAGGGAGGGGAGGCAGGTGGAGAGACGGGGGAAGGGAGGCGGGCGGAGTGTAGGTGGGGTCTAGGGGATTGGGTTTGCGGTCTGGGTGGCGTATGTTCTTGTAGGGGGGGGTCCCTGATGAACAGCAAGATGCGGCAGGTGAGGAATGGCGGTGCTGGATAGCGGGTGGCGAGGCGGGTGGTGGGGAGAGGCAGTGTTGGATAGCCGGGGAGGCTACTGGCTTAACGGGTGGTGGAGGTAGATGGTGGGGAGCGGCGGTATTGGATAGCGGATGGAGTGGCGGGTGGCTGGCCGGGTGGAGAGGGGATTGGCGAGGAGCGGTGGTGCTTGATAGCGTGGCGGGCTCCTGTCTTCATGGGTGGACGGGCGGGTTGTGGGGACAGGCAATGCTTTATGTCGGGGGCTAGGTGGGTCGTTAGGTGAGTGGTGGGGACTGGGTAGAGGCGATGTTTGATAGCGGGAGGCTAGGTGGGGGAGAGACGATTTGTAGGCAGGTCAGAGTCGGGTCGGAGCTGTCATGTATGGCGGGGTTTTCGATCGAGCATCGTGTCATTGGATGCTGGGCCTTCTGAGGCTTGGTTACACATTTTCCTGCTGATCCTGCTAATCCTGCCACCGTGGACTTTGGGGTGCATTGCCCCATGACAGATTCCCAGGAGCTACATGGTGCGTGACCAGGACGGAGAGCTCAAGTACATTGCAGCCTTTGGTAGTCCTGAGGTGAGGCCGTAGGATCAGGGAGTCGCAGGGGCCAAGATGTATATCCAAGGCACCAGGTCGCAAGATGCAGGAGTCTAGGATTCGCAGGGGCCAAGATGTATATCCAAGGCACCAGGTCGCAAGATGCAGGAGTCTAGGAGTCGCAGGGGCCAAGATGTATATCCAAGGCACCAGGTCGCAAGATGCAGGAGTCTAGGAGTCGCAGGGGCCAAGATCTCTCCGAGGAAGCAGGACGCAGGAGTCAAGCAGTCCCAGGGTCCAAGATTCATCTGAGGAGCCAGGTCGCAAGATATATCTGAAGAACCAGGCCCAAGGGACCAGGGAGGGGGTCCAGGGAACTGAAGGCTGGAGCCTGAAAATCCTCCAATATCCCGGGAGCTGTTGAGGGGGATGGGTGGAAGACCCGTGACTGATGGGCGCCTTGATAAAGTATCCCAGTGATTTATGCAGGCGTGCATTTGGAGGGCACGGCTTCGAGAAGCTTATTGAATCCAGGGGGGAGAGGTCTGGCAGCTGTGTTGGAAAGGCGTTGTGTTCGAACTCTGCCCCTCATCTGTCCGAGAGGAGTGTCTCACCCCTGGCCTCCCTCTTCCGGTCCCATGCAGGCGGCCCTCACCTGGTGCTTGGCGGTGCAGGAGTGCGCCATGTACCTGTGCTGGCCCGCCTCCGTCCTGGCACATTGGGGCGGCGAGGAGCGGGGCGAGCAGGGTCAGCTGCTCTTCAGGGGGCCGAGGTAAGGAGGCATAACCTCAGGTGGGGCTGTGATGGGAGAGGTGCGAGTAGGGTCAGAGGCTGTTCAGGGGGCCGAACGGGATGAGCGTGGGGGGCAGCAAGCATGCATTTCCAGGACCCACCCCTTGTTGACCGTGGCGGAATATCCCCTTCATCAGGATATGCATTTCCTGATGTGTTTTCATCATGCATTCATGGTGGTGGAGGTTAAGATGAGGATGAGCGAGAGGATGAGGAGGCAGGTATGATGAATGTGCATGCTTGCATTCTCCTGGGGTTGATAATCCTCGCAGTCATGGGAGGCATGCTAGCATGTGCTGGCAATGCACCGACTGGACTGCGTTGTTTGTTTCCCCCGCCCTTGCAGGCTCAAGATGGGTGTGTGTGAGGGCGTGCCTGGCTCTGTGATGCCGGACCACATGGGCCGGGCAGACTACCACGGCACAGGCGTCAACCAGGCGGCCAGGTTCATGGATGCAGGTGCGAGGGAGTTCGCAGTGTTTGCTGTTGCTGCTGCTGTTGCTCATATGCTCATGCACATGCTTATGCTTGTCCAGCTTGACCCGCTAGTTCAACGCCTTTTCCATCCCTATCTCTCGCGCGTCCTGTCTTGTCCTTTTCATTGTTCTGGCAGTTCTCATGGTTGTAATCACAAACACATGGTTCTCAATTTTTGTTTCTTCTCACTGTGCTCTTTAGTTCGCGTTGTTCACACATGAATCTTTTTTCCCTCCCTGTCCGCTATTCCCACACCGGTTGCTTGGTACAACATTGGACCTCCAACCTGGCTATCATATTTGAAATGCAATACTTCTTCATTGTAACAGTCCCCCACTCCTCGGTGCGCTACCCACTGACGGGCCAGTCCTTGCGCGTTACATAATTTTCTCATTCCTGTCATTGTTCTTGATTCATTGAAATTTGCATCATTTTTCTTGTTCTCACTGTCCTCACAACCCCATTGCGTCATCTGCGTTGCAATCCTCATTGTTCTCATGCTTGTCCCCAGCGGCCCATGGCGGCCAGCTTGCCTGTGAGGAGGACCTGATGGTGCGCGTGTTCAGCAGCTGGGACTTGAACAGCAGAGTTGCCGGCAACGCAGCAGCGGCAACCGCAGCTGCTGGTGATGACGGAGAAGAAGAGGAAGACGATGAGCCTCCCATCACGCTGGTCCTACCAGCACATGTCCTGGCTGGATTGAACAGCCCTCGGCTCAACATCCTTCGGCTGCCAACGCTTCAAGAGGCAGACCCTGGCGAAGTGAGTCACAGCCCTCCGTCTACACGGCCCCCTCCACACACACACACACTCATGACATTGGATTGGTGCCCACGTTTGCTTGTGCTTTTGTTACCTGCCTACAAGAAAATGCCACCTATTTTTTCTCCTGTGCCTTCCAGGAGGTTCCCAAGCTGGAACAGCCGCTGGAAAGGGAGCACCGACAAATGCTCCTCAAGGCTGACATCGCAATAGAGATGACGCCCGCAGAAGCGCCTGCTTCAGGGCGCGGGCCGCAGGGGTCAGACATGGCCTCTGCTGGACTTGAGAAGCAGGCCACTGCACTCGATTCGAGACAAAGCTCTGAGCCGCCTAGCTCCTTGACTGTTGAGTCCACTGCCTGTCCTAGGTCTGGGGGGAGGACAGAAGAGGACCTGAAAGCTGGCGGGCCCTTCGCTTTTCTCCGTGCCGGATCCGCCGGGCCCAACCGGTCTGGAGGGAGGACAGATGAGGACCTGAAAGCTGGCGGGCCCTTGGCTCCTCTCCGTGCCGGATCCGCCGGGCCCAACCTGCCTCCGATTGCTGCGCCAGCCTCCCTGCTTGGCAAGCCGCAGCAGGCTTCTCAAAGGCCATGCGAAGACCTCCCAAACGGATGTGCCGACTTCCAAGCTCCCCACCCATCTGCCAGGGTGTCGCTGCAGCCCAGTGGAAGCCTTGTCGGCAGGTCGCGCCTGCCGGCCTGTAGCACGATGGAGGGTGACGAGGGTGTGGAAGCTGCGGTCGCCTTCAGGCTGGGCAGCTACAGGTGGGCTCTCAGGGGTGGGGGCGTCAGGAGTGTGAATATAATAGCCTTGTGGTCACACTCGCTCAATGATCGATATCAGAAGCGGTGTTTACTAGCTGTGATGCCTCCTCCAGGCAGAGGCGGCGTTTTAGAATGGGGACTTTTGCGGACCTTGTGACCAGCATGAGATTTGTGTGGCTGCAGGTTCAAAGGCTCCAGTGAGGCGCTGTCCATGGTGCACGTCTCAACGGCATCTCTGGCAGGACGCAGGTGAGGGTTAAGGTTTAAGGCTTATTCTGGTGGGAATGGGATGAGATGCGGGCACTGTGATGCTGTCATAAGGATATCATGCTGGAGGTCTGACTGTTGGCGCAAACCTCCAGAGGACTAGTATACTCTACCAGACGAGCTACGAAGATTCCCATGACAATGTCTGTTACTCTGATGGGCAGGTCGCATGGTTCCCACCTCACTGGTATGCATTATGGTGCCCCTCCCCCCCACATCCTCAGGTTCCCCTCTGAGGCCCTTAAGGGTGGCAAGGGGGGTCGCGTCAGTGAGGCCAGTGGTAAGGCTGCTAGGACGGCACACATGCCCGTGCTCAAGGTGGTGGATGAGTACCGCAGGCTGTCCGGTATTGGGAAGAGCTTTTCCTCTCGAGGCAGCGGCCTAAACGGGCGTTTCCATGAAGACCCTGGTTGGCGTTAATACAACTTTCGCTACCAGTCCATTGCAGGAGCCGGTCTGGCGGATGGACGTGTATCGAGCGGTTAGTTTGGATCGAATAATCAGAGTGGAGATCGCGTTAGGGGTGCTGGGATGTATGCTGACGTACCAGAAATATCTCACCGTAGATACAGATCAGTCAGATTGAAGTTTCTGTGCACCCCTCCTATACCTGGAGCGCAGACGACATGTCACAAATACCCACCAGACACTTTTAGAGACACTCCTCTGACAAAAATCCACCGTTGGGCAATACTGGCAGATAACTGGCAGTAGTAAACTTGAATACAACTTGAATTGGGGACATCGATGTAGGACAGGGACATCGCTTTTCCTGCCGTTGGATAAACTGTCAAATAGGAAATTTTATTAATTAATACTGAAGTTGTAACAAGCTTTGAGCGCGCTAAACACAACACCCATCTGAGAGATTTCATGGCATAGCCTCCGCAAGACGCCATGGCCAATCCTCACAGCTCAGCCTCCTCATTCTTAACCCAGCGGCAAGCAGGGTCCAGCGGGGGTGCACCATTTTGAACTGTGCTGCCAGCATGACACCTGTTGAGACCTTGCTTGCTTGCTTCTTACAAGTTTCTAAAGAGACAGTTGGCGTAGAGACAGTTTGACGCCATCGCCACGGAGCCTTTCTTGAGCAGGGCCCAGAGAGGCAACTTATTGAGCAAAAAACAACGTAGCTTCTACACCCTATCCTGAGTGACAACTGCAGGTCCCCTCTACCCAGTGCACAACGCTGACCCCCTCTCCTGCCATCAACACGACGTCATAGCAAGCACTGCCCAGTGCACATGACAAACAAAGTCATCCGCCTCCGCATTAGGACCTCGCGTCAAGGCGAGCCCGGCCTGGCTCCGCTCCTGAAAGTATCTCAAGCCCTCAAACCCGACTACAGGCGAGTGTGGATCTGCGGGTATTGCCAAGGGCTGAACCCCTTTCCGTCCACCTCGGCCTTCTTGCAGCCGCCAGGGCGCTCAGGCTGTTTCAGGTAGGCGCCGTTCCACTCCCAGAAGGGAACCTGCAGCCCAGTGTGGGCAGGGCCCCGCAGTTTGATTGTGGAGGGTGTTTAAGTTACATTCGCCAGGAAAAACTGCAACCCAGTGCGGGCAGGAGACCCAAAAGGAACAAGGCAACCAGCTGCTGCACTCATATGAGGGGCACCTTTGGCTGTCAGCCACCACTGGGCCGATGAGATCTCAAACCTTGATCGGCCCACGGCCGGGGTCCCAAGCAGCAGAGCTTGCTGCACCAGGCCCCCACACAGCAGTCGTATCTGAAATGTAGCTGAAATCCCCTAAACTAAACAGTGGCACACACACCTTTGAGAGATCTAGCTCGCCCTCCAGCAGCACCGGCTTCTCCACCTTGTTAAACCAGCGGGGAACCCAGGTGTCGCCGGCCTTCTCCCGCTCGCGCTTCTCCGCCCGCTGCATCTCCTCCAACCGGTACTTCTCAGAGCCAGCGCTGTTTGTCTCCCCGGCATACAGGGCGGAGCGGTCGGGACGGCGCCTGATGCGGGAGGGGAGAGAAAGCACCACAAAATGACAGGGCGATGCTACTAGCCGCAGCGAACGAGTGGGGTCCCATCGGGCTATGATTTTTATATGCCTCCTCGTGATTATTTGACTCAGCATGCACAACCAGCCGAGGCACTCCTTTTCCTCTTTTAACCTGGTGCACCTAACTGGCGCGAACCAGTGATCGTTTTAGGATGCTTCAGCAAACAACAGCGAAAACCCGGCCCTAGGCAGATCAAATGTTGGTCCCAATAGGCCTTGAAGTGTACCCAGCAGCCCCCCCAAAGGTGGTCTGCCGCACACTAAAATAAAGACTGGCATGAACCACAGATATAGTCCCAGCGGCAGGGTAGGTGCACCTTTCTCCTGTCACAACCATTGTGTATGTGGGCATAAGGGGCAGTGAAGGCACCCCCTAATCTCCACTAACGGCAGTGTGGGTGCCGAGCTGCAGCTGGCCCTGACAGAGAGACCCACTGCCAGCCGGAGGGCAGCGGTACACCCAAATCTCCAACAACGGCTGTGGGCCCATTTAGTCTTTTGCCACATGGGAGAGACCTATCACGAGTCCGAGGGCACTTGTATCCTCAAATACCCTCACAGGCATTGCACATGTGGGTCAACTGGGCAGTGTGGACTGGGTCAACTGGGTAGTGTGGACTGGGTAGTGTGGACTCTTGCACCACCAACAACACCAGTTGTGCATACTGACTATCACAGTTTATTATTATTGTTGCCACATGGGATACCCAAGAAATTATTGCCACGTGGGAGCGCCTCAATAAAGAAACCCACCGTGAGTATACTGACACTAGCACATTGTATTCCTACTGCCACATGGGTGACTCAAACAAGAAACCCACCGTGAGTCAGAGGGCATCGGCACCATCAGCCCTTGACAGCCGTTGAGCTTGTGGGCAAACTGCGTAAAGCTGTAGTAGTCCCCCTGGGGCTTCTCCACACAGGTCCACATGCGGGTGGGCTGCACGCCTTCGGCGGCCTTGCCAGCCTCATCACATGCCACCATGTCGCAGAACGCATTCCACTTGCCAGACAGCTTGACTTTCTTGGCGCCAGCTGCAGGGGTTAGGGTTAAAATGCCAGGGTCAAGCGGTGCCAGCCTCATCACAGGCCACCATGTCATTAAGGGAGTTCCACTTACCAGGCAGCTTTTGACTTTTTGGTCGCTGGCTATAAGATCATTGGTGCGTTTTGTTAGGGTGCTTCAGCTACAATTCAGATGCATCACGGGCCACCCTGAGGGAGTTCCCTTTTCCAGGCAGCTTTTGACCTTCGGCGGCTGCAAAATCATCAAGGCAACTGGAGATAGGCAGATCATGGGGCGAAGGGGTACCGGTATTCGGTATGATGGGCAGATATGATGGGCAGATGAGCAGATATGATGGGAAAATAAGACTCATTTGATGGGCAGATTGGCAGGTATGATGGGCAGTCTGGGATTGCAACAGTGTTCGTAACCGAACTCATGATTGTTGTTGAGCAGTGGTGATAGGAAGGCACAGAAAGGCTGCCAATGCTGCTAAACTCCCAACTGTTCAACCCCCATCCCCCAACCCCCGACTGTTGTTGAACTCCCAACTTTGTGAGACGGCTGTGGGTGACAAACTACGTTTGATAGCCACCAAAGTCAGTCCATTGGTATTGACACATGCACCTTCTGTCCAACAAGAATGCCAGAGACCTCAGGGGATGCATGATTGCATGGGATGTACACACGCACCCTTGTCGGTAACGAAGCCAGAAAACTCGTGGCGGCCATAGCCAAACCAGCCGCAGGGCGTGAAGTTGAGCGCGCACTTCATGCCCGAGGACGGGCAGGTGAGCAGAAGCTGGCCAAACGCGTCCACCCACGTGCGCCCGATCACAATGTTGTGCACCATTGCGTTTGGAGGTACGAGGGTGTAGACCTCATTGTGCCCACGAAGGGTGATGCGGGTTCGACCTGGGAGGCAGGGCCAAGAATCTGAGGGCATGCGCTCATGATTTACTTTATCTTCCACAGACATCAGTGACTGTGGTGCTTTTCTTTGGGGATTCCTACTTGAGGCGTACCACAGTCTGATGTTCCTCACACATCTCCCTATTTCGAAAGTACTTGGCTTGCATGTTTTTTTACTTTGTTTCAAAAATCTTGAAAATATGACAGCCCAGGACATTCAGACTAAAAACGTACAACAAACAATAAGTTACAGTCATGAGCCTCCATGCGACAAGGAAATGCATGCCCTCCCTGACCCTCGCCTGAGCCCCCTCTTAGCGTACCTAGCGTGAACACCTCGAGGGAATTCCCCAGAAACCTCGTGGTGGGTGCAGATACAAGATCGTACTGGAAGTTGGCATTCTCGGCATGTGCTGCGCAGATGGGAGGGTGGTGACTCACCTGCACATGGCCAGAGGAGGCCGCTCAGGTGGGTCAGGGCACACGCCAGCGTTGATTTACTTAATATTGAGTAAGCAGGACAGGACAAGGAGCAGGAACGTCAGAGCTCGGAGAAACAACGGGTTCTTGATCCAGCGGCGGCTAGTCAGGTGCTTTGGTGGCAGCATTTCATTTTTTGCTGAGTGCCCTCCTAAAGGCCATTCCATTGCCGCCATGGGCATGATTAGGGCACAAATTTGACCGGTTTTTAGACAAGCCTAAGCAACATGCCTGGTCAGGCATGTGTCCTTCGGCCAGACGCCAGGGTGTATCAGTGCAGCTGAACAGCAGCCCAGCCACGAAGAAAGAAACACTGTTAGGTGGTCTTCACCTGCTCAGCCAGGTACCGTACGCCATTGCCGACGTCTAGCTCAAATGTCTCTCCAAGGATGGGATTAAATGGCTTCCAGGCCCGCTCAGAACAGCCGAAAGGCGACACGCCATATGCTGCAACCCAGGCAAACCTGAATGTGGGGAGCATGGCGATGGGAAGTGTATCCGGTCAGGTCGCCGGTCACGACAGCGTCGCCCCATGCATAGAGCTTTGCACCCAAGGTTGATTGGCCGGTAGGAAGGGCCGGCTAGATAGCACCTTTCAAATGGATCGCTGCATGAGTTGGCTTTGTCCAATAGATCTGTGTACTCCATGATTTCAGCAGCTTTTTGTAAGATGCTGAAAGGCTCCATAATCCATACAGGCACGCTGAGGAGGGAGGTCACGTCCATGCCGATGTATTGCTGGAAGTGCTTGCTTCCCCAAGCTTGCTTCCGCTCCTGCGATCAGGATGCGGCCCTAAGTCATGGTCTCCAGAGCTAAGACGAACACATGGCTCGTGGCTGCGGCCCTCGTAAGATATCTTACGATCGGAACTAAAAGCAGTTGTTCATGAACGCACCTCTTTAATTAATCCCTCATCGACCGCATTCGTGTCTGTGCCCTTATGCGCGGACTCTGCATCTGGATCTACCACTTCCAAGTCCTCCCATCCAAGTAATGAATTTATTGTATCGGTTGCATAGGACACGATGCTTCCACCCAAGCTGTAGATGGAGCCAAATAATGTGTTCGAACTAGCAGCAGGCGGTTCAGCCATAGTCGTAGTCCAGTATGTAAGTAAATAAAGTTATCATAAATGAATTAAAAAGCCATGAGCCTAATCAGAGCTTTTAATCAAGGACAACTTGCACAAGTACGGGAGTATAGACCTCCTACTTGGGGCCAGGTTTGGGGCCCTCCATAATGCGTTCTTCATACCTTGGCTCGTTCGTTCATCCCCACTTAAAAATCAAAACAAGCAGAAAGTCTATCCGGGGGGGCGTCATACCTGCCCATGCCACCACGTCAACCACGTAAACTGTTACCCTGGTTACTTTGGGGCTACTTCGCTGATACATGACAATTACCCTGGCCCCAGCTTGAAAACATCACATGGAATGCATTTGACTTCTCAGATCTCATGCAGCCTTGGTTCAGGTCCTTCGTCTTGACACTGATCCCACCTTTCGGATTGATGGCCCTGACCAGATGGCGCACATCTAAGCAGCCACCCAATCAACAAACTCCCACTCAGTGGCCTCTGCAGATTCATATCATGGATTCATGGCTAACACACAGGGCTTCGCTCGCTTTTAACTGGATCCTCCTACCACTCATCCCTCCTCTCCTTATGTGTGTCACTGTGCCCACGGTCTGCCCCCACCTGGCACCACACCTGCCCAATCCCCTCCGATCTCCACCAGTTCCTCACTCGCCGGTTCGCAAAATGGCCATTCCCCGCTGGATTACATGCGGCAGCCCAATTTTGATCGCACCTTATCCCTCCCTCCTCATTCCCACCCATTTGTCAATGCCCATTCGTGTTTTTCGAATAATTTCGATGGCCACAGTTCCCAGTACCCCCACTTGAACCCTCACGGGGGTTACTCCTGCCTACAACACAAACGGGGCTTGTGTTCCAGATGCTTCCGGCGCTTACTTTGGGTTGCCTTTCATTTTACAGTTGATGGCACCGCCCAAGCAGTTAACCCAGATAATGGCAATTGTGGACCTTACAAAATCACAAAAGCACTAGGCAGAACTTGGGGGCGTCTCGATCAGGCCCCCATGCCTTTCCCCCCACCTTGAAAACTGCCCCCTCCCCAACTATCATCACTGGCAGTCTCTGCTGCAGCATCCACCTCGTGCATTAAGCTATCTTCTACCTGCATGATCTCATTGAGGACAAGCCTGACCCTCTCAACTTCTCCTCTCTTGGGCGCTTGCTGGCCTGCATGTGCTCCTCGAAAAGGCAAAACACATGGCGCAGCGAACAGCAGAGAGAGGCGCGTTGCTGCCAGCGATGTGGGTCAAGGGGTGATGGCGAGCATGTGGAGGATGCACTGCATGGTTGCTTCCAATGCCCTAGTGTCAGGGAGCAGCTAAAGGAGCGTGGGATGGCAGGTCCCCCAATCGGGGCCTCGCACTTCCACCAGCTGTACCAAGCCGAGCAAGGGTGGGATGCATTTGCTTTTGTGGACGCTGTTGTAGGCATTGTGGAGGGCTGGTTACAAGAGGAGCTCAGGTGTCGGACCTGTGTGCCTTCACGGCCTCTCCTTTTGTTCCTTCCTTTTGTTCCCTCTTCCGTTTAGTTCCTTTCTTTTTCTCCCTTCTGAAAAGTCGAGCGCTCACGCGGCCGAGCCTTCTTTTGCATGGCCCACAGGTGTAACGTTATTGACATATTGGTATCGTGGGCAATCAATGTGCTTGCAGGGGCCTCCTTGCATGATGCCAACTGACATCCTACATGCATGATGCATTATCATCATAAGCTGCGTCACTCAAATGGGATCAATTGAAATTCAAACATGTTCAAAACACCTAGCAGGCAAGCATCATACTAGTATATGCTCCTTTCAGTAGTAGGAGGTCAGATAAGGGTTCGAGCAGGACTGACCACTACAACTCCGTTCACACTTTTCCTGACTTTGCAAAGCCCTTGCTGATTGTGCCGGGCAACATGAAACGTAACTGTCGTAGATCCATTTATAAAAAAATCCTTTTGAAAGATCTCCAAATTCTTTTAATTTTGCTTAGCAGAGAATCCCTTAATTTTAAGGCTAAACTCCTAAAAATACAGCTCTGGTTATAAACGGGCACATTCTTTGTCAAACGCAGGAATGCAGGTCTTGCAAGCACAAATTATGTGTCAGATGCAGGATTGCATACCACTTATGAGTGGTTGTCAACGCATCCCCATTCAAGCAAGGAAGATCGTAGTGGCAGCTAAGCGGGAGGCATTGCGAGTCCAACCTGTTTGGCCTCAAGAGTTCATTTAGTTCTGACCCTTACCGACCCCTGGTGTAATTAAGAGAACAGCCACTTTCAGGGCAAAAACGTTCTCAAGGGCAAGTGTGAGGCTTTGTGCATCCGCTCTGTATGGCCTCAGGTTTTTTTCTTGACCCTTGCCTACTTACTACCGAACCTTATCTACCAAATTAAGCGCAACAGTGCAGTGGATACTGGCTGCTACCACGAGGTTTCAAAATTGAAGCTTCTATATCAGTACCGGTGCAACTCCGGCACAAGCACATGGAAGGAAGAGTCCCCTATGTTCCTTAAGACGTATCCTGACCCTTTGCACTTGCTACATCCAATTAGGCCAGCTCCTTTGCAAACTCGACAGTCGCGAGGGTTGGGGGATCCGCCCATTATGTCTCGTTTCTTAGCAGGCGCCTCAATCACCCCCAGCTCATCACGCAGCATTTTCTTCTTTGTGGGTGCCTTGCCATCACCATCACATGCGAAGCACCTGAGTAACACAAAGGCATTGTATATAAATAATGATGAGAAAGATAACGGTTAAATTAGTGATTCGGACTTACGGCAACTGAAGCGACGAAATTGAATGCCGAGAGTATTTGAAAATACATTCAAATACCGTAGTCACGGACGTGTTTCGTTGTTTTCGAATTTCGTTGTTGCTTAACAAGTCGATGTTTTGGCAATTTTTGGTGCGGCCATGCCACCCTCCTCTATGTGCGGGAGGCAGGAACATGGAACCCAGCAATCCAGACAGGTGGGGATGGAGGATCGTTTGGCGGGTTCACTAGCTCAACCTTTGGGATAAGAAGCTTCAGCAAGTGTAACATTTTTTTGCACAAAACCGGTTTGACTCTGCGTTTTATTAATTATTTTTGGAAGTGCGCGGAGTGGTGCACGGCAGAATAATAATGAACAACTATTTTGGGGGATGCGTCGAGTAGTTTTTCCGACACCAAATATAAAAATCACAAATTTTCAGCTGCACGTGCGCGGAGTGGGGTGTTTTTTGCCTGCACGACGAATTTAATATATTAGTTTGCAGCAGGGGTGCGCAGACTCTGTCCCGTTTTATGGTATGTGACAGTTGTTTATGCTGGACGGATGCCTTATGAATGCTAACTTGGTTTTATTAATTTCTTTGTGTTTTAGGAATATGGCCTCAGCTGTGTGCGCAGGAACAAGTGATGTAGCATGTCTGATTATGCTGGATTGACACCCTATGATATGCTGGCTGTATAAAGCTTCAACCGGGCTTCTCCTGTTTCTCAGCTGGTTTAGGAATCATGGTAGCACAATGCGGCAAGATACGGCATAGGCTTATGTTACCATGTTAGGAACGCAGCCTCTCACTTGTACTGAAGGTGATTCTTGCAATTCACCAGCAATCGTTTCAAATTAAGTTGATCTACAAATATTCCTGGCGGGTTCTACTCAGCAAAAACTGTGATGCACCTCTCTGGTTTTGCACTACTCACCATACTTGTTTGCTGGGTCCTATCCCTGACGTCAAAGAAAGGAAGTATCGGTCTTCAGGATGTTTATGTGTACCACACAAGCAGCTTGATCAAAAGGGATATTGGTGCATAGTCTTTGTCTTATGAATATTTATCTGTGAACGCTGGAAATGTGAGCTCAGGCCGCATTCCCAAAAGCTGTTAGCTTCGAAGTTTCTGATTCCTACTGTACCGCTTTCTAACTATGTGTGTATAAGTCATCATCACAAGTATATTTTGCTCTTTCACCTAAACATTGTGTTTCACCGTGTGCACAAACCATGCAAAGTACAGTACCGTAGGGATGAAACTGCCGTGTCTTGAGCTATCCGACCTTGCACTGGATCCTTGCTTGTGTGTCTACCATTCATCCCCTGACTCTCACCGAAAATCCAGTTGACCCCTCCACTATTTACTCCCACAAGCCCACACCAGCTGGGCCAAAGCACCGAACTCATGGGCCCGACGATCTAGGAATCCTGGAAGAGTCTCCTTTCTCTAAAGCAAATAGAAGCGTAACCAGGCCCTAATGTTAAGAAAACATGGCTTTCACCTTCCAAAATATGCACTCCTAGGTTAACAAAACTTGGGAGAAGTACAGCTTGGGGAGGTCCTGTATGTTTGTGAGGGACGGCGAAAAAGAAAAGCGGGGCAATAAAGCCTTCGAAACATTTGTGCATTCCATAAGAAAAACCGGCATGGATAAGAGACAGGAGGTAAATCTTGTGTCAATGTAATAGGAGTAGGGGAGATTGGAAACCTGGTTGTGGACGGATGGAAGGGTGGGCGGCATTGGGTGTCAGCCGAGGAAAGCCGTCGTTTGGCAGCCCATACCGGTGTACTATAAATGAATGAAACCTGGACATCCCAGCCAGGCAACTTAAAGAACAACTCTGAAATTGACGATAAACCATGGACCTAGGCCACCTCCCTCTTGCCTGACCCCTGCCGTTATTGAGGGTGCTGGAGAGTCCACTTGCACTTGTCACTTTGCAGCGAGTGCCTCATTATTAGCCATTGCACAACAGGCATCCTTGCATAAAAAACACGACACACTTCACACCAGGTTCACACGATATCGCAACCTGCAATTTCATAACATACCTTAATACCATTCCCTTGAATCCGGCCGCCGATGCAACAGCAATGGGCCAGAAGCAAACACGCAACCCGGATCATCAAGCCGGCAATCATGCCCCAGAGTAACAAGCCGGCAATCAGCCCCAGAGCATTAAGCCGGCAATCATGCCTCAGAGCAACAAGCCGGCAATCAGCCCCAGAGCATTAAGCCGGCAATCATGCCTCAGAGCAACAAGCCGGCAATCAGCCCCAGAGCATTAAGCCGGCAATCATGCCCCAGAGCATTAAGCCGGCAATCATGCCTCAGAGCAACAAGCCGGCAATCCGCCCCAGAGCATTAAGCCGGCAATCATGCCTCAGAGCAACAAGCCGGCAATCAGCCCCAGAGCATTAAGCCGGCAATCATGCCTCAGAGCAACAAGCCGGCAATCAGCCCCAGAGCATTAAGCCGGCGCCGTCCACGGCTTCCGCGCTATTTGCATGCTGAGCATGTATGAATCCTGAGACAGGTCGTACTCCTGTTTGCTTTGATCTCGCAGCGCCTGCCTCAGCGCTGCTGGCGGCAGGTCCGTCATGCCGCACCGCAACAGCCAGCACACGCTCCAGAAGCCGTCGCCTCCCACGTACGAGTTGACAATGTCAAAGCCAGCCGACTGGAGCAGGTGCACGTTGCCCTCAGCAGTGAAGCGGTAGTAGTCTGTGAGGAGCCAAGCAGAGGGCGCGGCTACTTGACTTCCGATCAGCGAAAGATGGCCAAAGATCTTGAAGAAAGGCTTTTAGCAAGCAGGAGCAATAAAGCGTGTCCCAGATCCATGATAAAAGAGGAAGGGATGAGGGCGGGACAAAACAAAAGTGGAGCTTAGACGGGACAGAAACAGAAGGGAAGAGAACGACTCACCGGTGGGGTCTGGCAGCACCACTTGCATGAAGGGCGAGCTGAACAACAAGTAGCCACCCGGTCGTAGGAGCTCAAACAGCACCTCAGCACTGCGCAGCGGGTCCGGCATGTACTGCATGGTCTAAAAACAGCAGCAGCAGTAGATCTGTCATATAGTCATGTACTGCATAGTCCAAAAACAGCAGCAGTGGATCTGTCATGTAGTTATGTGCTGCATTTTTTAAACAGCAGCAGTGGATCTGTCATGTACTGCGTGGTCTAAACGGCAGCAGAAATAGATATGTCATATAGTCATGTACTGCATGTTTAAAAAAGCAGCAGTGGATCTGTCATGTACTGCATGGTCTAAACAGCAGCAGAAATAGATATGTCATATAGTCATGTACTGCATGTTTAAAAAAGCAGCAGTGGATCTGTCATGTACTGCATGGTCTAAACAGCAGCAGAAATAGATATGTCATACAATCATGTACTGCATGTTTAAAAACAGCAGCAGTGGATCTGTCATGCCCTGCATGGTCTAAAGAGCAGCAGCAATAGATCTGTCATATAGTCATGTGCTGGGTGCCTTGCCCAGTAATGGTTTAATGTTCAGCCATAAACCCTCAACCCTTGTCACCTGGGGCATGATGATGAGGCTGAACTTGCCCGCCACTGCCGCGAGGCCTTGCGCAGCAAGCCCCCAGTCCAAGCGGGCAAACAGGGTCGGGTTCATCAACGGGACGTCACGCACCCGTGAATGCGTCGTCACATACTGGAAAGACCAGCTGTGTAGGCAAGAGTGGCAAGGTAAGCGATGGAGGCAGATTTGAAGCTGTTGGACGGACCACAGCTGTTCAGGCATGGACGGCAAGGCAAGTGAGCGCAACATCACGCACTGTAAAGACCAGCTGTGTAGGAAAGGGTGGCAAGGTAAGCCATGGAGGCTGATTTGAAGCTGTTGGACGGACCACAGCTGTTCAGGCATGGACGGCAAGGCAAGTGAGCGCAACATCACGCACTGTAAGACCAGCTGTGTGAGCAATGACGACAAAGTGAGCCAGGGAGGTAGACTGAAAGCTGTTTAACGGACTACAGCTTTTCAGGTTAGGGTGGCGTGGCAAGCCAGCACGACATCACACACTGGAGCGACCAGCTCTCGAGGGACCAGCAATGGCAGAAAGGCAGGCGAGGGAGGCAGATTGAAAGCATGGCCTTAAGGATGGGGAGAGTGGATTTATCCAAGTCCTGGTGCCAAGAACATACAGCGGTTATCCATGCTGCCTACCATGGTGCGCGAGGCACCGCCCTCAATCAGAATCTGGGCCCGCACTGCAACTTTCCCCTACAAGGGATTTCTGCGCCCAATGGGCAGAAAACGCTAGAAAATTCAAATATAATGTTTAATTGGTGCAAGAGCCCTCAATGCCGCTACCCCAAATGCGCACAAGAAATCTGGCCCAGTCTCAAGAAATCTGGCCCAGTCTCCACCGCAGTGTCCATTTCAGTGCACATCAGCCCACCTTTGGGGACTCCCATCCTTTGGGGGACCACCATTGGGCCACTTTTGAAAAATCAGGGCCCCAAACCATGACCAACCAACAGCTGGTGGCCCAAGCAGCAGGGCTAGCTGCACCAGGCCCCCTCAGCCTCAGACAGTAATGTTCCCAAAGCTTAACTGAAGCATCCTCTCCCATGCATCCCGCCAGGATCACGCCCCTGCCCTGATCAACCATACCTCAACCCTAAATCAGGGCGGGTCGACATTCCCTACCGTTTCGAGCATTTGAACTTCTTCATGTACGGCTGTGTCACATTCAGCCATCCCTTGTAGTATGGAGCCCACTCAAGGCAGCTGGGAGCAAGGGTGGGAACACAGCAAACTTAACTGTGGTGCAGACCATCTTTGGGGGTACAGTGGGCAGCCACAGCTGAGCCAATAGGGACCAAACCATAACCGGGCTTCGGCCACAGGGCTCACTGCACCAGGCCCAAATGGCTGTTGGCTGTGAGGAACAGGAGTATAGCCAAAGCACGCTGAAATAAGCAGTGAAAAACAGCGGTCAGATACACAGGATCTGCATGGTCTGGTTACAACATGAAAGCGTCCCACCATGACCTCACCACTGCCCTTAGGTTTCATGGTTTCATGGCATTTGCATTGAGCATTGAAACATTTTGAGAACACTCCCCAAGGTACAGTGTGGCAGGCTAGTGCCTCCCTGTGCATTATGCCATGGCTGATATGCCATGCAAAGGGCACAGTAACAAACAGGTCCAGCATGCATGTCAGTATGTGTAACGCTGTTTAGTTTAGGGTGCTTTGGCTACAATGCAGGTTCACTACAGCTTTCAGTTGTGGGGGACTGGAGCAGACAGCCGTGGGGGACTGGTTCATAAAACCTGGCTGTTTGGGCCTCTGGCTGCAGGCAGATCAAGGATAGGTCCCCATCAGGAAAGTGACCGCGGCTCAGCATCCTGCTCAAGGTCGTTAGGTGCATATCACAATTCACAAAAAACAGAATCTGCGAAGTGTGCCTGCTGATGAGCAGGCCACTCCTTAGGGGATCGAAATGTAGGAAAGCATCGGGTATGCATACGACGCTCAGGCGTGATGAAGCCATCATACAAAGAATGCTTGCTTGGAACACAAGAAGATACGGATGAACGAACAGGTATGAAACCCATGCAAAATCACCCTCTGTGGTGCACGACAGCTCTTGGGGACAGGAAACATGGCTGACTGCTATCGGCCATCCTGACAGAATCCAAGACAATTTACCATAACCAGCCATTCGCTTTAGAATGCACTCATGCAGGCATGGATGCCTGGCTGTGCCCTTGAGCTAGTCTCTACTCACTCGTCCTACGCAAACGTGCATGGCTGTGTACCCGAGCCGGTTGCTCCTCACTTGTCCCATGCAAGAAGGCGTGCAGCTGTGTGCCCGAGCTAGTCGCTGTTCACTTGTCCCATGCAAGTATGCATGCATGCCTGTGCGCCCAAGCTAGTTGCTGCTCACTTGTCCCATGCAAGTATGCATGCATGCTTGTGCGCCCAAGCTAGTTGCTGCTCACTTGTCCCATGCAAGTGTGCATGCATGCCTGTGCGCCCAAGCTGGTAGCTGCTCACTTGTCCCATGCAAGTATGCATGCATGGCTCATCGCTGTACGCCCGAGCTAGTCCCTGCTCACTCGTCCAGGCGCACAGTGTCCACCTCCTCGACTGCCTTTTCCAGGAAGCGCTCAAAAGGCACGCGGTCGAGGACTCCCTTCGTGTGCGGATATCTAGGCGAGGAGAAAGGCAGGATGCGCTGCTCGTACATTGCCGAGAGGAGCTGGACGGTAGTCTGACGCAGCTGCTCCTTTTCTGCTTCGTTCAAATCGTCAGGAATGCTGACGCGGCCGTCTGAATGGCGTGTGAACAGGTGCCCATCTCGCACTGTGACGGCTGCTGCAGCTGTTGCTTGGGTCAAGCTGATCGGCAAGCAGGCCAAGAGGGTCCAGCAACAAACGAACAGAGGCAGAAATGACGAGGAAGAGGCAGACAGCTTGTTAGTCGAAAGTCCCATGGTTCGATATATGCTGCTGGCAACGCTGCTGCACAAGAAGAGGAACTCTCGAGGACATATCTTGCGGCTGTCGCACTTGACCGGATCTGGGCTGGATCGGAAAAAGTGAGAGATCAAAAATCATGGAGCAAACAAGCGAACCTGCTTCAGATATGTAGGTACCGGTGTGCCTGGAAAATGTAGCGCCTGACAAGGCATGTCCAGATTTTTTGCACAGAGCGGAATTTCTTACCCTGCCTTCTACCACTCTGCTCCTACCCCCTATTTTTTGCCTCTGCTGCTTTTGCCTGATCTTTGAGTATCTGATTCTGGAGCCCTGCCAGCCCCTGGCGTGACCGACTGCTGAGACGGGCCCACACTTCAGGGCCCTGACTCGTTGCGATCCGTCACCACTCAGGCAAGTCAGCTGGGCCTGCTTTGAACCGCTGAATGTCTCAGACAAAGATATGTGAGAGGGGGGGACAAGGGGACAAAGCATACGATACGCCCGGTAGCAGAAGCAATAGAGGGTGTTGTCTCACGCACAGCTGTTGACTGCAGTCAACACCGCGAACCCAGATGTTCAAAGCAGTGCTCACTTATCTCCCTGACTCTGTCCTGTTACCAGCAAATGCTGGCATCCATCGGGCTTAACAAATCTGCCTTTTTCTTGTCTCATGCCTGGTTATGGCATTCCAATGACTCTGGAACCCAAGTCATCTGTACAGGTGCTGTCTTACAGCAGCATCGTGGAGCTGCTACGCAGTATCAACATCACATCGATGCAACATAAGAGTCGCCGATGCTACGATCAGGGATTTTTATTAGCCTGAGAAGCTAGACCGAGGGGACATGACGACAGATTCAACGCAGATAGGAGACATTACAAGCTGTTAGTGGCCATTGCTCATAGTCTCATGTTAGTGTACACATTAGCACATTAGGCAGGCCACTGACAGGCCACCACGGGCACTATGCTGATGGGGAACAAGCCTTCACCGGCCTTCGGCCAGTGACTCAACCTGGGCTTGCTGTATTTGACTCCTTGCGACATAGTAGGTCATAATGTGTGTTCGGAATTATAGCTTTTACCCTTAAATATGGTAACTATCCAAGCCCTGGTAAATATAACCTCACATGATTCCGAGTCTGGTGGCAGCCCTTGGCTGGTCACGCCAAGAGCAGCACTTGCAAGAGGACATACATGAATGCAGTAAATCAAGGTTGCAAATAATTGGCGCGGTCAGCACGGCCAACACGACAGGATGGCAAAGCATTGAGCAGTGTACGACTCGTTGCTGCCAGCGATGTTGGGCTAGGGGAGGCGGCAAGCAAGTGGAGGACACGCTACATGTTGCCTCTGATGTCCTTTTGGCAAGGAGAAGCAAAGGGAGCGTCTTGGGAACTGGGAAGGCCCTCAGGGCAGCACCAAAGACATTCACCAGGCTTGGGTGGGAGGCCCTGGCTTCTTTGGAAAACCTGTTCTATGTGTTGAGGGCTAGACTCTAGTACTCTACAGGACATGGAAATTGAACTTAAATTTCCATAATTTCTCTCTTGCTTCCCTTCTTTCGCTTGCAAACAGTAGGACACTGACGCAACCAAGCCTCTTTCTAGCCAGGCCCGGTGGTACAACGTCACTGACGAGACGAGGTAAGAAAGAGGCGCTAAATTGAAGCTGAGAAACCTAAAACAAACAGTGTCACAAGCAGAGGTCACAAGGCCTTGCTGCTCAAGGCAGTGCAGTTGTATCCGTGACAATTACTTTCATATTTCTCGATGGATACGGTATAAGCGAGGTTTGAGTGTACATACAACAGTAAAATAATATGGTAGTCATATTTGAAATATCATACATGGTAAATAATTATGTGATTCCGGCAATCTTCAAACAAAAAGCTAGGGCATCTTGAGTAGCAACTATAATGTATCTTCAGCTATTGGGTAATGAGACATTGGCTCACTTCCCATCGAAGCGTTCACAAATTGCTCGACCGAAACAATGAAACAAGGGATCAAGCTGCTCACGTTACACACATCGATATGCTAGAGACTGATTCGTTCACCTCATTCCACCAGGGACTGAGTGGTCCTAGCAATTTGACACATCGATAGGTGCACAACCACCAAGGTACATGATAATTATCGATGAAGCAAGAGCAAAGGCCGTATTTATTCATTTAACTCTGAAATGAAAAAAGACACACCTAGACTGAATGGAAGAGGCCATGCTCCTGACACAAATGAGAAACAAAGAAAGCATCAAGTCAGCATGCATGGGGCATCAGTTCCGTTTGACAAAAATGTCAAAATCTTGCATCACCAACTGCCCCCTCCTTCCAAACTATTTTTGTAGTTTGGGAGTTGTTTCCTTCAGCAGCCACCTTACTCCTGACCTTCCTCATTGCTTGCAGATGTCTGAATATATTCGCGAAGAAAGCAACTTCAGAGCTCGGCATGGAGCACCCTAGCGCCACACCTGGATGCTGGAAGAAAACGTCCCATTCTCCACCGGAACTGCTACAATGTTGCAGAGCGTCGTCAAGTCAGGGTTGTGGCATGACGATCTCAGTATGTGTCCCTCCTTTGCCTTGCAGTTATCCAAAGCCACCTGCTTTGTGAGGTCCCAGGTGCACTGACGAGAGTCGAAGAACGAGGCCAGGACGACAGTTCCTGAAGCGTCCATGGCCACATAACCACAAACACTGTCGTACTCGGAGGAATCCCCGAACACCTCGCCTCTGCACAAGCCAGTGCCAAGATCCCACACCTTCACTGTCATATCATCACTTGAGCTGCTGACAGCTGAGCGGCCGCCGATATCCATTCCAACACTCTCGACTCCACCCTTATGTCCCTCCATGGTGCGCACGCAGTTACCCGTGCGTGTGTCCCACAGCCGTATGGTCCTGTCATACGAGCCTGAAATAACCAAGTTGGTTACCTCTGAGCTTTGCCAGTCATTGACTACATCTATGTGCCCTTTCAGACGCGGCATGGCCTCCATATCCTTGGAAATGTCCCGCATGCTGATGTTGTTCATGGTTGAGTGTGTGTTATAAACAACGCAGCCGGCGCCGTGCCATTTGCCTAGGTAAATGTCGTCCTGAGCACCCAATGGCTGAAATGCGCTTCGGAGCTGATGGCTCGCCAGATCCCAGATAGCAGTTGTACTACCCTGTTTGATGACCAGTGCCTGCCCATTGGCGCTGACATCCATGTTGCTGTGCACTGCGCCATCGTCCTCACCGTCTATCAAGAAGCAGTGTGTTGTACTCTGCTTGTCAATATCCCACACCACGAGAGATGCTCCGCCTTGATTCTGGACATGGAGAACCAGATGGGAGTTCCACAAACAGCTCACCATGCCCAGCCCGAGGTTGGCATTAGCCCAATCTTCAAGATGGCCATCAAGCTGGATTTGGGGAGGTCAATTAAGGCTCAGCTCAAGGCACTCAGTCATCTCCTCTCAACAGGGTAGACATGCCGTAAACAAGTTCCCATATAGCTACCATGACACCATAATTCACATGAATCCAAACCAACAGATACAAACGAACCCCTTTTACTCACATCGGCCTCGATTGTGCAGCACACTGACGGGGGTTGACTAAACCGAGAAACACAGGTTCCCTGTGGACGAGGAGCGAAAACTACTCAATGCTGTGGAATGCAGTCAAGATGCAATGATGACGAAGTGAAGTGGCAACGAGGAGGGACCAGCCCAGCGCAGTGATAGCCTGGTTAAAGCTACTTTCACACAGGAGGATGTCTTTCTGTCATATGCAGATAAACTGGGGAAATCACAGATTTTAGGGCTGCGTTGTGCAGTGGTGCATCATATCATTCCCTGACATCATAATTGCAATTCCACGGCTACAAACACTAATTTTGTGCAGTATGACAAGATGATACCGTAAACAATTTAGGGATTGTGTCGGCATTTCCTTATCATCCTCGGGAATCTTGCGTGTGGGGTGACTGTTAACGATTCGTGACCAAAGTGGTTACAAACTAATCATTCAACGAAGCCGAGATTCAGTCGCGTGCGCGGCAACGAAAATGTTGAAATCATAAATTTCTATCGGGGTGGATTTTGGCGACTGCTATGCGCTTTCACTCTTCTGGTAACCTGAAAATTGATTGTACAAGCCACTAACAGCTGATCATTCTCACCTTGAACCCGCATGGCAGGCCTGACATCAGGTTAATGACCTCCAAGCATGTTTCCTGACGGAGCCCCTGCAGTAGGCCCCTCTGGGCAGGGCTACATAGGGCACCTAGAATGGGCGAGACAGCCGGCTGTGTTGCCTCCGACAGCTGAGACAGGCATGCCTGGATAATGGGCGTGTACTGCAGGGAGTCGGACAGTGCCAGCCATTCGAAAAAGTCTGGGCCGGAGGCTGAGCTGGCAGCTGCTGCCAATGATGGTGCGGGTACAGGGGGTGCGATCCAGAACTGAGGCTTGGCCGCAATGTAGGCGCTGGCACACCGCTTCAGCATGGCTGGCATGTCATACTTGTGCGCAATAGGGAGGCTGCGGAAGGCGATGGCCGGAGTCACAATGGCAGCTTCCTCGCTGATCACTGCAAGATCAACAATGTCATTGGATATGTAAGGCTGATCACTACGAGATCAACAATGGCATTGGATATTTAAGGCTGATCACTGCGAGATCAACAATGGCATTGGGTCTTGGACGCTGATGATGAGACATGCCAAGTTGTGATGAGAAAGACAAGGCCAACCAGCCAAGCTTACCTCCATTGTACAATATCCTGAGTACCTCCATCCAGTCCTCATAGCTTCCATCAACCTGTCGAAGAAACAGGTCATGATTGATTTCCTGCTGGCACCGGTCGAAGGGGGAGGTGATGTACACTCCTGTTTTTAAAGGATGTTTGTTCATACACTTGTGCAGTGAGCCATTGTCTGTCAAAAAAACGCAAGGTCGAAATGACTCGTGAAAATACTCTGCCGTTCAAAATTTGCAGTAGAAAGTAAGAACACACAAAACTCATTGGTACAGGGGGCCAGTATCGGTGAGACAGGGCAATAAACACTACGCTCGGCCCCATCGTGCAATTTCACCTGGTGCAATGATAAAAAGCAAATAATCAATCAACGCACAGGTCCTACCTACTGGTAACTCTTGATTGAAAGAAGAAAGAAAGAAAGCTACGCCCCGTAAGGGGCGTGAGAGTTAAGGAAACAGCGCAGCCTGGGCCGAAGCCACATCCGCGCCGTTACCGTGAGAAAAAGAAGACACATGCTAATAGATTACAGCGGCTTGCGGTTCTGATTTGTTTTCCCACCGACTTAAGCAGGTCTAGTGGGGCAGTATTCAATTCTTTGCCTTGTCTGCACAATGCTATGAAGGTATTTGATAGCTTGCACATGCAATTTCTGTGCAAATTTTTTCGCATGGTAGATGGACAAAGCCCGATTGCTGCAGGCTCTGAAGGGTGTGCTCGAGATAGACTGTGCCTGACGTCCCGATTAAGACAGGGACAAGCTTGATGTTGCACTGCCTATATCCACTTTGCATGAGTTTCTCAATGAGGAGGGCATGCTGGTTTTTGTAAGCTACGAGCTGGTTTTCTGGTAGGGTACTAGGGTATCTCTGGAGTATTTGAACTCAATGATATAAAAGGTTGTGTCTGCTTTGTTAGCTTTGTGTTGGACAAGCATGATGTCGGGTTGCAACTTCTTTTTCTCCCTGGGCTTCGTCTTGAGCCCTAGCAACATGTCTTTCGGGACCCTGTTGCATGACATTACAGGTGCGCCTGCCTTTTCACATTTGTGTGCTGACCCAAGATCAGCCATTACGAGGTCTCTCCCCAAGCTGCCCTTCAAAATGGCCGTAAGCAATATCTGTCCCGTGTGGTGGTGCCGTTCAATGTACATTTCCCCCATTTTCTGGGTGTTGGCATCCCCCGGTGATATGTCCTGCACTGTTCAGATGTCCACACAGAGGGCACTTGTCTGTGTTGCTTTTGCCGTACCTGTATGCCAGTCTGTTATTCCATAGACACCCATGCCGCAACTGCAGCGTGTTCTTCCGTTCGGATAGAGTGATGGCAGGATGAGTCAGGAAGCTGTTGCTGATTGCACCATCAGCTCTGGCCTTTATCTTTTGCCAGCCCTGGAAATAAACGCCGGTCATGTCAGACTGCCCCAGCCTGCGCCCTTCATGCATGTGAGTGTGGAGTGCCCCCCTTAGGTTTTTAAGGCTGTGGGGCATTGTATCAGTGGTGTCCTCAGTAGGCTTGACAGGCTAATTTGGCTGATGGGTGCATGAGGGTGACAAGGTGAGTCCATGGGCCAAGGGTGGCTTACCATGTCATGGGACCATCTACTGGCACCATGGACTGGCCCGATATCCAAAATGGAGGCACATAGAATAAAGTGAATGATCACTAATCCACTCCAATGTATCAAGCTACTGATACGGTACTGCTGTGGGGGGGATCACTCACTGACAAGGTGGAGGATGCTGCATCAACAGCAGCCTGGCTTGCGTGCCTCTTCCGAGCCGATTCTTCGTCTTCTGAATTCGTTTCTTGAAGGAACTGTCGCAGAACAGAAGAAGCCAGCACAATAAGATGCCGATATGCCTTGACGGAGCGGCCATCGGGGAAGCGCAACGTCAGGTCGCCTAGAGATAAAGCTTCCTCAAGCGTCATAAGCTGAGTAGCCATGGGATCCAGCTGTATCCTGGGTGTTTGGTGAACTTGCCACTAGAAAGAATCGGTCTCCCTGAAAGGTGGTTTTCAAATATGGGTACTGTCATTCGTGGCACTTAGTGTGGAGTGGGAGGAAGTGTGGGCAGAAGCGTTCTTTGTTGTTGTCAGACCTCCCCCTGTGTCAGACTGCCATTCCGTAGCATGAAAAGGCTGATTAAATCTCTGATCAAAGGTGAATAGAGGGTAGCTGGTGCCAAGTGGCGTGTGCTTGCATGTCTGGCCGCTGGATTGATGCCATCATGCATGGCCTTAGGGAGGAGCGCAATGCCAGACGCCGGTCATTCTCTGGGTGAATGTGGAGGCTTTAAACAGACGAATCCTGAGGAACTGTGCCGGGGGGACCCACTGGCTGTGCCTAGTTATTAAATGTCCCTGGATGGCTCACAACCGCCCCCTGGAGGCTCATTCAAGGCATGCCGTGAGCTCACCTCCTTATGTCTGCTGCTGTGAGCTCTCCTCCATACATCTGCTGATGGCTGCTGCTGCTTATGTCCTCCCTGCTGTTGATGTGCCTCCAACCTCAGGAACAAGGCTCGATTTGACACGGCTCGAAACAACCGTGTCCTGCAGCCGAGATGCTGGCGGTTATGCGGACAGCAGCCCAATTGCACATGTCTCAGTTGAGGCTATTGGTGCACATGGAGCCCGCTCTTACCGATTCCAACCACTGCTCATTTATTCCATGTTCACTTCCCATCTCCCAACTTCCCTGTTGGGCACCCATGCGGCCGAGCCTTTTCATCAGGGCCCAGAGGTGCAACGTCACTCACTTATTTTATCACACCCTCCCTGTCCGGGCTCCCCGTCCCCACCCTTCAGTTGCAACTCCTGCTCGAGAAGGACGAGATGGCGGGCATGGCGCAGCGGCTCATTGACGCAGAGACCTTGCCTGAGCACTGGGTGACTTAGGTGCACTAGGTAGTGCCATTGGTGAAGCTGATTATGGTAAGTGCGTGTGTTTTTGTTGTATGTCACAACCACTGCTTCCGAGTCTCTGTCTTGTTTCATTGCCCTGACAAGTTTCTTGGTGACAGTAATGGGCGAAGTCTCGACCATCATAGACAATTACTAGACAAGATTGTTCATGATTCCCCAAAGCTCATTTTCTACATGAGCAATGGCGGTAGACAGCGTCGTGGGCACATTATTTCAGCTTCCTAGAAGCTGTCATTCCAGCACTAGTTGTTGCAGCATGCAGCATTGCCTCTGCATCAGCCAGGACCATCTCCAGCCATATTCCATGCGACAGGATAAGTATCCGACCTAGCAGCTTTAGTTCACGGTAAAACGTCGGGTGCACCATGACCTGATCAGCTTTCCAGCAGCATCTTCAGCGGCCTCTCACTCAGTGATGAGGCTGGCTGCTGAGTCTTGGTGAACTACTGCAGTGGCAAAAGTGAATCAGGAATGAAGCACACCATGGCAGAGGCAATGGTTCCTGCGACAGAGATGTGCAGCAGAGAGCGCAGAAGGAAGCTGAAAGGAAGATGAAAAGGTGACCCTAAAAGGTCTTACAAACAGCAGGGTGAAATACACATCCCACTCAACCGCATTTGAATGGTACCGAGAATTCACTTAATTAATCAGGCAAAACTGAATAAACACATCAGATATTTGAAGCTTCAGTCCATCAACGAAATTATGCTTGTATTCGTGGAGCAGGTGTTACATCTCAAATGAGGCGCCTCGTCCACGTCTGCAGCATTCCATGAAATAAAATCGAATGTTTGCCTTTCCCTTAACCGTGTTTGCCTCTACAAGAATGTCATAGGCTCAGCATCACATGCAATCCTTGTCGACACCAGATAGCAAGCAAGCCAGTACCTTGTCTTGAAATTCCCTGGCAATGCTGGTTGTAGTTTTACAAAATCGAAGCCACTGGTGTATACTGGTTCAACACGAGAATTGAACTTTCCGTCATAGTCACTTGGCTATTGGTACCAGGGGTTGGTACTGCCTGGTTGGTTGGTAATGCCTTGCAAATGGTTGGTTGGCAATGCTTGGTACTGCCTTGCAAATGACTTCCGATCCATCTATCACCATTCCGTTTGTGCCAGGCAAGCAATGGACAGTTGAACAGACCAAGGCCAGCAGCCACGCGAGCGCCATGGCCGCGCCAACACACTCAGGCCGCGGATTCCGCTGTTGCACTTGCTCCGCTAAAAGCCATAGGGAGGCAGACCCCAGCCGCTCCATGGCTTAGACCACTCAGGATGCCTGCGACAGAATAGGCAGGGACATCCTGATTCGGATCACATCCCACAATCTGAATCAAGATACCTGAATTCAAGCTGGCTCGCAGTCACCCCTTCCCCCCGTGTAATGCAGCCGCAACGGCTCCTCGCCGCAACACAGCAAATGCAGGGAGCAGCCTCCAGGGAACACGAGCCCCCCAGAACAACGTGCGCACCATCCAGACGCCCTGATCTTGAGAGGCGCAGGGACGTACACGCGCGGATCCACGCAGGCGACGGGGGCGTGCACCGCAACCTGTAACGGCATCGTCTTGATGCCCAGCTCAAACCTGTAGGGATCAGCGACCGGATATAAGTTGTCAAGTTGTGTTATATTAATTTGAGTACGGTATATAACATTACCGGTATGTTAGCTTATTTCGTTGACACCTGAAACAGCAGCGGAGAGGCATATCGGAAAAAGTGCGGAGAGCAAACCCTACGCCACCGCTGGGTATAATGGTGAGGGGCCATTAGCTCACATAGCTCTGCACCCAAGTTTATTTATTTATTTTCTTTATTTTTGTGCTCATGCGTCAAGAACCTTGTGCTCTGTTGTATTTGAAATAAACACAAACTCGAGGCCTCTCTCCTTCATCATCATCATGAGTAGAATCCAGGCACTGTGTACTCGCCTTGGTGACGAGAAACGGGAGGTTAATGCAGACAACGCCATTTACACAGTACCCGCGCGGATGAGGCCTCCGCAGCCCCAACTTTTCCAGCCCCGACGAAGGCATTTGCAATAGCAAGTTGGCAACGATACTCTCTATTCTAGAAGAAACAAGGCCAGCACTAAGGATGCGGTGATACACCCCACCCCGCGAGCTGCCCCTGCACACACACCTGTCAACGCAGAATGAGTGGAAGCGGATGACGCCAATAGGGACCACGATGATCAGCAGGATGGCCTGCACAAAGGCCCTCTTCACGACCATGGCACAGGCCGTGATGACCGCCATGACCACCAGCATGGTAAGGATACGGGAGAACAGGAAGGGCCTGGTGGGGTGGGGGGGGCAAGGGTGACGACGCAATATATAATGCCTATTTTTAGTCTTATGTGATTAGGGTGACACCAGCGCAGGTGTGGACACTCACACATATGCACGCAACGAGACACACACGCACCAACACATAAATGCAGCACACAAACGAAAGTGCAGACATTTTGTATGTGGACAGCTGCCATTGCACCGCCACACAACAGATGCTACCTGCACGTTGCCTTCCCCAGATCGCACATCCAGCAGCTCAGCCGAGCCAGCACAGCCGCACCTCGGCATCAGAGCTGGACCAACTGGAGTCCTTTCGAAATCCCTAGAGCCCCCTACAGCACCTGCCAATGCCATTCAAGGCATGGCATGGCAAGGCAAGGGCCCAGGCACATGGCATGGCATGGCATGGCAAGACAAGGGCCAAGGCATATGGCATGGCATGGCTTTGCATGGCATGGCAAGGCAAGGGCCCAGGCACATGGCTTGGCTTTGCATGGCAAGGCAAGGGCCAAGGGACATGGCCTGGCATGGCTTTGCATGGCATGGCAAGGCAAGGCAAGGGACATGGCCTGGCATGGCTTTGCATGGCATGGCAAGGCAAGGGCCAAGGGACATGGCCTGGCATGGAAGGCAACCAGAAAGCCATTCCTCTATACAGTCACCACACTATGTGCTCATCCCTCACTGCTACAAACAAATGCGTGGAATTTCCAAAACAGTGCAATATAATTGTACCGGTCACCCACCCACCCACCCACCCACACCTACCAGAAGACACCACATGACCCCCCGCTGCTTTCATACGTTCCACACAGAAACACAAATGTGGAATACGGTACCGGTATGAAAAATAAAGAAACTCAGTATTAACATATCCATCTACACGGTACACACACACACCACATCATTCTACCGCCTTCCTACATCCCCCACAGTGTTTCTCATGCTCATTTTTTCAAAGTTTCAAAATCCAGATAAAATCCCAAGCAAAACACAGGTGCATCATATCCGTCCACACCCGTACTTACCACATGATCCCGCCGCTTTCATACTTGCGGATGTAGACGTACAGAATTGCATACCGCCAGACCAGCCAGCCCATGCAGAAGCAGCAGGCGGCGCCCAGGGTTACGATGGGCGAGATCACGGCAAACGAGAAGCCAATAAGGAAGGTGCTGCACAACACGCCCACCTGTCAACAAGGGTTGCGCGGTGTCTTTTCAGAGCACCTCAGCTACAATTCAGCAACATCCTGCGGCACTGAAGCTGCAATTCAGCTACTCCTGCAGCCCTGAAGCTGCTATAGCTGGCGGCCGTGGATGCTTGGTGCAGAAACGCCAAGAAGACCCACTGCTAGGGCCACAAGCTGTAGGGTCAAGGTTTTGTCCCCATGGGCCCAGCGGTGGGTCTAGGGTTCAGGATTTTGGGGATTGGTCCCCAATGGCTCAGTAGTGGCTGCCCAACTGCCCCCCCGAACATGATTTGGAGCTGAAAAGACCACGAGCGAAGCTTAAAACTGGAACCCAGTGATGCCGAGTCGGGATCATATCGCATCCCCTTGTCAACATGCATCAGGAGAGCGTCAGACAGAGAGATAAGGAGGAGATAGGGAAGAGGGCAGTCAAGATAGGGGAATTGGGCTAGGGGTAGCAGAGAGGGAGATGAGGAGGAGATAGGGAAGAGGGCAGTCAAGATAGGGGAATTGGGCTAGGGGTAGCAGAGAGGGAGACGAGGAGGAGATAGGGAAGAGGGCAGTCAAGATAGGGGAATTGGGCTAGGGGTAGCAGAGAGGGAGATGAGGAGGAGATAGGGAAGAGGGCAGTCAAGATAGGGGAATTGGGCTAGGGGTAGCAGAGTGGGAGATGAGGAGGAGATAGGGAAGAGGGCAGTCAAGATAGGGGAATTGGGCTAGGGGTAGCAGAGAGAGAGATGAGGAGGAGATAGGGAAGAGGGCAGTCAAAATAGGGAAATTGGGCTAGGGGAAGCAGAGAGGGTGATGAGGAGGAGATAGGGAAGAGGGCAGTCAAGATAGGGGAATTGGGCTAGGGGAAGCAGAGAGGGACATGAGGAAGAGATAGGGAAGAGGGCAGTCAAGATAGGGGAATTGGGCTAGGGGTAGCAGAGAGGGTGATGAGGAGGAGATAGGGAAGAGGGCAGTCAAGATAGGGGAATTGGGCTAGGGGTAGCAGAGAGAGAGATGAGGAGGAGATAGGGAAGAGGGCAGTCAAGATAGGGGAATTGGGCTAGGGGAAGCAGAGAGGGTGATGAGGAGGAGATAGGGAAGAGGGCAGTCAAGATAGGGGATTGGGCTAGGGGAAGCAGGGAGGGAGATGAGGAGGAGATAGGGAAGAGGTAACGTAATAAAATACGACACAGCGGTGCCTGCTGTCATGTTTTTCAAAATGCCGGCCTACAGGCCAGAATGCCAACATAACAGGATGGGATTAGGTAGCTAGAGAGGGAGCCTATAGCCCCTCAGGCCCCCAGCCTTCTTGGTATCACAAAATGCAACTACAGCAGCCCCCCATTAAGCCAGTAAGCAAGGCTATATCCGGGGGCAGCCTTCTATAATGATTTCCTGTATCATACGCTGTCATATGCCCAGGGCCGTCATATGCCCAGGGCCGTCAAATGCCCAGGGCCGTCATATGCCCAGGGCCGTCATATGCCCAGGGCCGTCATATGCCCAGGGCCGTCATATGCCCAGGGCCGTCATATGCCCAGGGCCGTCATATGCCCAGGGCCGTCATATGCCCAGGGCCGTCATATGCCCAGGGCCGTCATATGCCCAGGGCCGTCATATGCCCAGGGCCGTCAAATGCCCAGGGCCGTCATATGCCCAGGGCCGTCATATGCCCAGGGCCGTCATATGCCCAGGGCCGTCATATGCCCAGGGCCGTCATATGCCCAGGGCCGTCAAATGCCCAGGGCCGTCATATGCCCAGGGCCGTCATATGCCCAGGGCCGTCATATGCCCAGGGCCGTCATATGCCCAGGGCCGTCATATGCCCAGGGCCGTCATGTGCCCAGGGCCGTCATATGCCCAGGGCCGTCATATGCCCAGGGCCGTCATATGCCCAGGGCCGTCATATGCCCAGGGCCGTCATATGCCCAGGGCCGTCAAATGCCCAGGGCCGTCATATGCCCCGGGCCGTCATATGCCCAGGGCCGTCATATGTCCAGGGCCGTCAAATGCCCAGGGCCGTCATATGCCCAGGGCCGTCATATGCCCAGGGCCGTCATATGCCCAGGGCCGTCATATGCCCAGGGCCGTCATATGCCCAGGGCCGTCATATGCCCAAGGCTGTCATATGCCCAGGGCCGTCATATGCCCAGGGCCGTCATATGCCCAGGGCCGTCATATGCCCAGGGCCGTCATATGCCCAGGGCCGTCAAATGCCCAGGGCCGTCAAATGCCCAGGGCCGTCATATGCCCAGGGCCGTCATGTGCCCAGGGCCGTCATATGCCCAGGGCCGTCATATGCCCAGGGCCGTCATATGCCCAGGGCCGTCATATGCCCAGGGCCGTCATATGCCCAGGGCCGTCATATGCCCAGGGCCGTCATATGCCCAGGGCCGTCAAATGCCCAGGGCCGTCATATGCCCCGGGCCGTCATATGCCCCGGGCCGTCATATGTCCAGGGCCGTCAAATGCCCAGGGCCGTCATATGCCCAGGGCCGTCATATGCCCAGGGCCGTCATATGCCCAGGGCCGTCATATGCCCAGGGCCGTCATATGCCCAGGGCCGTCATATGCCCAGGGCCGTCATATGCCCAGGGCCGTCATATGCCCAGGGCCGTCATATGCCCAGGGCCGTCATATGCCCAGGGCCGTCATATGCCCAGGGCCGTCATATGCCCAGGGCCGTCAAATGCCCAGGGCCGTCATATGCCCAGGGCCGTCATGTGCCCAGGGCCGTCATATGCCCAGGGCCGTCATATGCCCAGGGCCGTCATATGCCCAGGGCCGTCATATGCCCAGGGCCGTCATATGCCCAGGGCCGTCATATGCCCAGGGCCGTCAAATGCCCAGGGCCGTCATATGCCCAGGGCCGTCATATGCCCAGGGCCGTCATATGCCCAGGGCCGTCATATGCCCAGGGCCGTCATATGCCCAGGGCCGTCATATGCCCAGGGCCGTCATATGCCCAGGGCCGTCATATGCCCAGGGCCGTCATATGCCCAGGGCTGTCATATGCCCAGGGCCGTCATATGCCCATGGCCGTCATATGCCCAGGGCCGTCATATGCCCAGGGCCGTCAAATGCCCAGGGCCGTCAAATGCCCAGGGCCGTCATATGCCCAGGGCCGTCATATGCCCAGGGCCGTCATATGCCCAGGGCCGTCATATGCCCAGGGCCGTCATATGCCCAGGGCCGTCATATGCCCAGGGCCGTCATATGCCCAGGGCCGTCATATGCCCAGGGCCGTCATATGCCCAGGGCCGTCATATGCCCAGGGCCGTCATATGCCCAGGGCCGTCATATGCTGTCAAATGCCCAGGGCCGTCATATGCCCTGATATGATGCCCGCCCAGAGGCGTCATAAACTGGTTTACGCGCACAAATATGTAGCGGCTCGAAGGCAATAAAAGACAGCTGGAGCATTTACCCGAGGAGTGCGGCATACGGTGTCTGCTAGTTTTGTGTGCATGCGTTTGTGTGTGCACATGTATACTTGCGCTTGTGTGTGTGCATGTGTATGTGTGTGCATGCGTTTGTGTGTGCGCATGTGTGTGTGGTGGCACACTACCAACGTCCTCAGTCTTCCCACCTCAAAAGCGTATCTGACGCTGGTCGGGTGGTACAGGAATGCCTTGTCGCGCTGAGTCAGCGGCGTGGAAGTGAAGCGAAGCCAACGCCTGGACGGCAAGCAAGCAGGACGGTCTTCGTGTACAGCATGCTTGCTTGCTTGCCCAGTGCATACATACACTTTTTAATCAGTCGTAAGTGGTCAAAGCCTTTAAATACTGTTCTTGCCTGTCCGAGGACCCCAGGGGCCCCAGCTCTGCACCTTGCTTGCTGATGCTTGTCGCATCTCATGCAGTACAAGCTCATGCAGTACAACCTGGCAGCCAGTTGCATGCAGCTGGATGTGGTCCCAACAAGTAGCACGGGCAGAAGGGTCGAAAAGAGAGTGCTCCTCGCACCTGATGATAGAACCTGGCAGCTTGCTAGCTGTGTGCATGCAGCTGGGTTGAATACCAGCAGGCGCGTGGAGAGGACATAACCTTGGTATGCCCCTGCCACCTGATGATAAAGAACCTGCTAACTGTACGCATGCAGCTGGATTAGATACCAGCAGGCTGAGGATACCAGTACCTTGGTATGCCCCTCCCACCTAATGATCTCAAACCTGCTAAGTGTGTGCATGCAGCTCGATTTGATACCAGCCGGCGCATGGAGATGATAGAACCTTGATGTGCCCCTCCCACCTGATGATATAGAACCTGGCAGCTGGATGTGGCACCAGCAGGCGCATGGGGATGCCAACCAGGCAGCGGAAGCACAGCAGGTTGATAAAGTACACGCTGGAGGAGGGCCTGCAAGGGGATGTGGTACAAGTGGATGAAGTACAGGAAGATGTCGACCAAGCAGCAGAAGCAATGAAGGTTGATGGAGTACGCATCAGACGAGGGCCTGTGAGGGGATGAGGTATACAGGTGGATGTCAACCAGGCGGCGTAAATACAGCAGGTTCATGGACTACACGCTGGAGGAGGGCCTGCAAGGGGATGTGGTACAAGTGGATGAAGTACAGGTGGATGTCGACCAAGCAGCAGAGGCAATGAAGGTTGATGGAGTACGCATCAGACGAGGGCCTGTGAGGGGATGAGGTATACAGGTGGATGTCAACCAGGCGGCGTAAGCACAGCAGGTTGATGGACTACACGCTGGAGGAGGGCCTGCAAGGGGATGTACGACAAGTGGATCATGTTCATGTTTATGAGGTGCACGTGGATGCTGAGTAGGCTGCGGCCTGAGGGCATGCCATCACGGACCTAGAACGTGTGTGGATGAAACACATTGGGATGTGGGTTACAGAGCCACCTGTTCAGAATAAAAACTAGATAAGTGGCGTTTTAAAACTGGACAGGTCACAGGCGTTTCAAAACCAGGGGGTAAAACCTTACAACACACATCAGTTTCCTGTTGTTTCCAGGCACACAATGGCCAAGCAGGAGGTGGGGGTTAAGGGGGTAAAATAACTAGGGGAGGAGGGGAAGCTCATAGATGAAGGAGGAGGAGAGGGTGCACCATTGAGCGAAGGTTTGAGCTCGCAGTTGTAATCACAAGAGGAGGTGGGGGGTAGACTAACAAGTGGAGGAGGGGGGGATATTACAATTGTAAGAGGATGTAGTAGGCTTTCTAGTGGAGGTGGGGGAGGAGGTTCTAATTAACAGAGGAGGTAGGCTTATACGTAGAGGTAGGGGAGGAGATAGCAATCACAATATGAAGGGGTATACTTATAAGTGGAGGTGGGGGAGGAGATTATAATCACAATAAGTGGTAGAGCTTTTAGTGGGGGTGGGGGAGGAGGCTACCATCACAAGAGAGGGTGGACGACTTACAAGTAATTGCCGATGATGACGATGGCCTGGAGAGGGCCAGCCGTCAGGATAGCTTGGATCTAGGGGGGAGGGGTCACCAAAGACAGGGAATGGGCATCAGACCAGGGGTCAAGAGCCAAAGCTGAATCAGGGAGGGTTTAGGGATAAGGGTTTAAACCCCCTACACCCACTAAACAACCCTTAACCCAAAAACTAATCACCAAAGACAGGGCATGAGCATCAGACTCGGGGCCAAGAGCCAAAGCTGTTTCAGGGAGGACGGCATCCAAGCTTGGATCCACCCATCCCAAACCTGCCCCTGTCAGCTCCACCCAGACCCAGTCCCACTGGTCATGATGCCCTAAGACATAATGTTTGTCAGAACAGCCAGCTAACACATCCACCCACGGCTTTTTGAATGGACCAGGCAGAGCGAACCAGGGGGGAGACCAGCCACCAACACCAAAACCGACACATGCCCACCAACAGGAAAACAGAGCAACAGAGGAGACAAAAGAACCACCAGCAACCCACCAAGCACATAGTGTCCACCCATCACAAACCTGCCCCCCTCATACCAAAACAGACACAACGTCCATGACATATTCCTATTTGGGCATCATGCAGAGTGACCTGCTCGCAGCAGACATGCCCGGACCTTCTGTCACCGCTTTATGTCCCTCTTTTATTTCAAAGGGGCACACTCCCCGGCCCCGTGGAAACAGGTAATATTAGGTGGATGCATAGATAATATAAACACAACAACAACAACAGCAGCAAAAGCAGCAGCAGCAGCAACAATAATTGCAACGATACCTTGCCAACGGGGCCACAGGCACTGCCCCTTGACAATAGGCTACATTTGGTGGATGCATAGACAAAACAAAACTTGAGCAGCAGCAGCAACACGAATTACATATTAGCTTCTCTACCTGCGAGGCGAGTGTGGATCCGATGATGCCTCCAAGAAATTGGTTGAAAGAGACAAACCACCAGATCCAGTGTGCGATGGTCAGGTCCAGCTGGCTGAGGCTGAAGCACTGGCCAGTACCCTGCAGGCAGGGTGGAGAGGTTGAGGGCAACAGAGGTAGCTGAGGCTGAAGCACTGGCCAGTACCCTGCAGGCAGGGTGAAGTGGTGGAGGGCAACAGAGGTGGCTGAGGCTGAAGCACTGGCCAGTACCCTGCAGGCAGGGAGAAGTGGTGGAGGGCAACAGAGGTGGCTGAGGCTGAAGCACTGGCCAGTACCCTGCAGGCAGGGAGAAGTGGTGGAGGGCAACAGAGGTGGCTGAGGCTGAAGCACTGGCCAGTACCCTGCAGGCAGGGTGAAGTGGTGGAGGGCAACAGAGGTGGCTGAGGCTGAAGCACTGGCCAGTACCCTGCAGGCAGGGTGAAGTGGTGGAGGGCAACAGAGGTGGCTGAGGCTGAAGCACTGGCCAGTACCCTGCAGGCAGGGAGAAGTGGTGGAGGGCAACAGAGGTGGCTGAGGCTGAAGCACTGGCCAGTACCCTGCAGGCAGGGTGAAGTGGTGGAGGGCAACAGAGGTGGCTGAGGCTGAAGCACTGGCCAGTACCCTGCAGGCAGGGTGAAGTGGTGGAGGGCAACAGAGGTGGCTGAGGCTGAAGCACTGGCCAGTACCCTGCAGGCAGGGTGAAGTGGTGGAGGGCAACAGAGGTGGCTGAGGCTGAGGCACTGGCCAGTGCCCTGCAGGCAGGGTGAAGTGGTGGAGGGCAACAGAGGTGGCTGAGGCTGAAGCACTGGCCAGTGCCCTGCAGGCAGGGTGAAGTGGTGGAGGGCAACAGAGGTGGCTGAGGCTGAGGCACTGGCCAGTGCCCTGAAGGCAGGGTGAAGTGGTGGAGGGCAACAGAGGTGGCTGAGGCTGAGGCACTGGCCAGTGCCCTGCAGGCAGGGTGGAGGCATGCGGGGGGGAAGGAAGGCTGCCGAAGGAAGGCAGTGGAGGGAGAGGTGAAGCACTAGCAAGTGCACCGCAGACAGGTTGGAGGGCAGGAGGGCGGTTAAGGGAAAGGGTCCAAAGGAAGGCAGTGAAGGGAACATGGAGAAACGCTAGCCCATTGCTAGTTGGCATAGTTGGCATAGTTGGCAGTGTGGAGCAAGGGGAGACAACAATGATGGCATGTGTGACTGCAAGTGTGACTGCAAGTCCCCAGATGGTATAGATGGCAGAAGCGCTGACTAGGCAGCATTATCCCAGTCCATCAGATCTACTTCCTACCATGTCACCGATCCATGGGTGAGAACATACTGTCCTACAACACACACCGCTCAACCTCCCATCTCCCATTTCCCCACTCCCTCCTCCCATATCCCGTTTCCCCACTCACATCTCCCCCCCCTCCTCCTCCCATCTCCCCAATCCCATCTGCCTCCTCCCATGCCCCCACCCACCTGCACGCATAAGTACGACAGCAGCGGTATGAGCATGCCAAACCAGATGGCGCTGAGCAGCGAGGGGATCCAGCCGGTGATGAGCACCGAGATGACGCGCTTCACAAGGTAGTCAAAGCCGTCCTGCCTCGTGGCGTTGCAGTACCATGGCCACAAGGGGGGGCTACCTCCGGGACTAGAGGACGGGGTGGGGAGAGGGGGTGGGTGAGAAGGCGAAGGACAGAGAGGAAGTTAAGGTCGTCCTGCCTCGTGGCGTTGCAGGATCATGGCCACAAGGGGGTCCTACCTCAAAGACTAAAGGGGCGGGGAGCGGGGGTGGGAGACAGGGCATCCATGCTCCCCACCCATGCCCCCCACCCATGCCCCCCACCCATGCTCCCCACCCATGCCCCCCACCCATGCTCCCCACCCATGCTCCCCACCCATGCCCCCCACCCATGCTCCCCACCCATGTTCCCCACCCTTGCTCCCCATCCATGCCCCCCACCCTTGCTCCCCACCTATGCCCCCCCGCCCCATGCACCCCCATGCCCCCCACCCATGCCCCCTACATATGCCCCCACCCATGCTCCCCGCCCATGCTCCCCACCCATGCCCCCCACCCATGCCCCCCACCCATGCCCCCTACATATGCCCCCCTACCCATGCTCCCCACCCATGCCCCCACCCATAATCCCCACCCATGCCCCCCACCCATGCCCCCCACCCATGTTCCCCACCCATGCTCCCCACCCATGCCCCCCAACCATGCTCCCCACCCACGGCCCCCACCCATGCCTCCCACCCATGCCCCCACCCTTGTTCCCACCCATGCCCCCCACCCATGCTCCCCACGCATGCTGACTCACAACCCAATATCTTACAGCAGGTTCTGTCCAGCCGGGCAGGACGCGGTAGTAGAGATGATCTCACCGGTCAAGGGGTTGCTGCACCTGGATTCCAGGTGCAAGGGTTAGGGTTTAGGGTTCAAAGTTCAGGGTTAAGGGTTCCAGGTTCAGGGTTCCAAGGTTAGGGTTCTCAGTAAAGATTTCGAGGTAGAGGACTGCTGCACCAGCATGGCGAAGCAAGCAAAGCATGTATAGGCGATTTGGCACGAGGCCCAGGCGGTCATAAAGGTGATGGTACCCGTAATTGGAAACAAACGGATCTTGTTGCTATGCAGCACAAGCAGAGGTACCAAGGGGCCAGCATCAATACCTCCTGCTGCAGGACGTTAATCACACTTCCTTGTGATTCGAGGCACACTTCCCTCGCCCAGAGATTGTGGGATGGTACGTGTCATCAAAAAGCGCATGACGATGGCAAGGAGCTCTAGCTGAAGCCTGATTAACACTCACTAAGGTTTTGTAACGGGTTCGGGATTCAGGGCACAGAGAACCTATAGAAAATCCTCGAAGAAGCGAGGGATACGCGACCCTTCAGAGAACAAAAATGGAATTTAAAACGGCTTTCAAATCATATAGAGGCCCTGTTGGAAAGATCCCCAATTTTTCAGAGCCCGCTCACTGGAGGGACGGGCATAGTAGGTATTACAGCTGCATGAGACATATCGAGATCGCTCGAGATGGTGCCGAGTTGCTTACTGGTGGGAGGGGCACAGAAGGTATTGTAGCTGCATGAGCGACGCGGAGAACAGGCCGATGGGGATGCAGATGATGAAGGTCAGCAGCGGCTTCATGAGCCAGCCGCGGATCTGCCGCTCCCGGTAGGACATCCACAGGGCACTCCAGTTCACCTACGGTATACATGGGGGGGAGGTGTGACGAGGGAGGGGCACTCCAGTTCACCTAAGGTATATAGGGGGAGGAGGTGTGTCGAGGGAGGGGCACTCCAGTTCACCTACGGTATGTAGGGGGAGGAGGTGTGTCGAGGGTGGGGCACTCCAATTCACCTACGGTATATAGGGGGAGGAGGTGTGTCGAGGGAGGGGCACTCCAGTTCACCAACGGTATATAGGGGGAGGAGGTGTGTCGAGGGAGGGGCACTCCAATTCACCAACGGTATATAGGGGGAGGAGGTGTGTCGAGGGAGGGGCACTCCAATTCACCAACGGTATATAGGGGGAGGAGGTGTGTCGAGGGAGGGGCACTCCAATTCACCAACGGTATATAGGGGGAGGAGGTGTGTCGAGGGTGGGGCACTCCAGTTCACCAACGGTATATAGGGGGAGGAGGTGTGTCGAGGGTGGGGCACTCCAGTTCACCAACGGTATATAGGGGGAGGAGGTGTGTCGAGGGAGGGGCACTCCAATTCACCAACGGTATATAGGGGGAGGAGGTGTGTCGAGGGAGGGGCACTCCAATTCACCAACGGTATATAGGGGGAGGAGGTGTGTCGAGGGAGGGGCACTCCAATTCACCAACGGTATATAGGGGGAGGAGGTGTGTCGAGGGAGGGGCACTCCAATTCACCAACGGTATATAGGGGGAGGAGGTGTGTCGAGGGTGGGGCACTCCAGTTCACCAACGGTATATAGGGGGAGGAGGTGTGTCGAGGGAGGGGCACTCCAATTCACCAACGGTATATAGGGGGAGAAGGTGTGTCGAGGGAGGGGCACTCCAGTTCACCAACGGTATATAGGGGGAGAAGGTGTGTCGAGGGAGGGGCACTCCAATTCACCAACGGTATATAGGGGGAGGAGGTGTGTCGAGGGAGGGGCACTCCAGTTCACCAACGGTATATAGGGGGAGGAGGTGTGTCGAGGGTGGGGCACTCCAGTTCACCAACGGTATATAGGGGGAGGAGGTGTGTCGAGGGAGGGGCACTCCAATTCACCAACGGTATATAGGGGGAGGAGGTGTGTCGAGGGAGGGGCACTCCAATTCACCAACGGTGAGGTGGTGAGGACTGAGGGCAAACCAGAAGGTGGGTGGGCAAGGCAGGTGTAGAAGGTAGTAAGGTACGTGGGTGGGGTAGTTAGTGGACAGGCGGGTTGGAATCTTTTGTGTCCAGATGGATGGAGGAGGGTGAGGTGCAGCGTGGGATGAGAATCAGCAAGAAGTGGACGGTAGGGGGGAGGCTGGCTGAAAAGGCAAGAAGGCGGAGTGAATGCTCTGTCAGCGAAGAGAGGCGTTGCAAAATCCTGTCACAAGCGGGAAAGTGTGAAGCTGGCTGAACCCTTCACCCTTCCAGCTTGCCTCAGAATTTGGCAACACCTCCTGAGCCAGCTAGGCCCAGGCTAAACCCTCATAGGGAGGCAAGCTAAAAGGTTGGAGCCAGTTGACTCCGACAAACTGAACTTCAATTGAAACCCTTCATCTGGAGGCAAGCTGCTAGGGATTTTGGACCAGAACTACATTTCCCTCCACCGCAGCCTAAACCTTAAACCCTAAACTAGGCACATCTCCTCATGAGCAGGTGCGTGGACCACCGCATACTTGTGTCCCACTCACTACTGCAACCACATTTCCTAAACAATCAGCCCTTACACCCTGCACACCTCCTCACCATGAGCTCAAATAAGTTTCCCCTTTATCCACAGCCCCCCACACCCTGCACACCTCCTCACAACCTAGTGCATGGACCACCCCTTAAGTACATCCTTAACCACGAACTCAAATACGGTTTCCCCTTAATCCACACAGCCCCCCTGCATCCCAAACCTCCTCAGGACCAGGAACAGGGACCACACCATACTCATGTCCCACCCCTACGTCCCTTGGTATGAACAGCGACCCCCTCTCCTCTACAAGCAGCCCTGCCGCACCTCCTCAGGACCTGGTGCAGGGACCATCTCATTCATATGTCCAACACCTACGTCCCTTACTATGAAAAGCAACCAGCCGACCACATCTCCTCTACAAGCAGCCCTGCCGCACCTCCTCAGGACCTGGTGCAGGGACCACGCGGAACTCTCGATTGTCCTCGGAGTGGATGAGAGTCTGGGCGGCCACCGTTGCGGCAAACTGCGTCTTGAAGAAAACAAACCTGCAAGGGCCAAAGCAGCATCCACATGTCAGCAGCAGCAGCGACAGCAGCAGCAGCAGAGCAACCGCATGTAAGCAGCAGCAGCAGCAATAGCAGCAGCAATCGCATAATGACCAGCAGCAGCAGCAGCAGCAGCAGCAGCAGCAATCGCATGTCAGCAGCATGTCAGCAGCACAAACAATTGCATGTCTGCAGCCCTGAGTATCTACGTGGCTGCCTTGGGATGAAGCAAGAGCGCTAACGTCACTCCTCCTGGAGCGCTAACATCACTCCTCTTGGCACTAACGTCACTCCTCTTGGCACTAACGTCACTCCTCTTTGCGCTAACGCCACTCATATTGGCACGAACGTCACTCCTCTTGGCACTAACGTCACTCATCTTGGCGCTACCGTCACTCCTCTTGGCACTAACGTCACTCCTCTTGGCACTAACATCACTCCTCTAGGCAGCTAATGTCACTCCTTGTAGTGCTTGCGTCACTCCTCTTGGCGCTAACGTCACTCCTCTTGGCACTAACAGCACTCCTCTTGGCACTAACGTCACTCCTCTTGTCACTAACGGCACTCCTCTTGGCACGAACGTCACTCCTCTTGGCACGAACGTCACACCTCTTGGCACTAACGTCACTCCTCTTGGCACGAACGTCACACCTCTTGGCACTAACATCACTCCTCTTGGCACTAACAGTACTCCTCTTGACACTAACATCACTCCTCTTGGCACTAACGTCATTCCTCTTGGCGCTAACGTCACTCCTCTTGGCACTAACGTCACTCCTCTTGGCACTAACGTCACTCCTCTTGGCACTAACGTCACTCCTCTTGGCACTAACGTCACTCCTCTTGGCGCTTACGACACTCCTCTTGTCGCTAACGTCACTCCTCTTAGCACTGACGTCACTCCTCTTGGCACTAACGTCACTCATCTTGGCACTAACGCCACTCCTCTTGGCACTAACACTACTCCTCTTGGCACTAACGGGACTCCTCTTGGCACTAACGTCACTCCTCTTGGCACTAACATCACTCCTCTTGGCACTAACGCCCCTCCTCTTGGCACTAACGGCCCTCCTCTTGGCGCTTACGACACTCCTCTTGTCGATAACGTTACTCCTCTTGGCACGAACGCCACTCCTCTTGGCACTGACGTCACTCCTCTTGGCACGAACGTCACTCCTCTTGGCACTAACGTCACTCCTCTTGGCGCTAACGTCACTCCTCTTGGCGCTAACGTCACTCCTCTTGGCATTAACGTCACTCCTACTGGTACTAACGTCACTCCTCTTGTCGCTAACGTCACTCATCTTGGCACTTACGCCACTCCTCTTGGCACTAACTCACTCCTCTTGGCACTACCGTCACTCCTCTTGACGCTAACGCCACTCCTCTTGGCACTAACACCACTCCTCTTGGCACTAACGGGACTCCTCTTGGCACTAACGTCACTCCTATTGGCAGTAACATCACTCCTCTTGGCACTAACGGCACTCCTCTTGGCACTAACGTCACTCCTCTTGGCGCTAACGCCACTCCTCTTGGCACTAACGTCACTCCACTTGGCGCTAACGTTATTCCTCTTGGCACGAACGTCACTCCTCTTGGCACTACCGTCACTCCTCTTGACGCTAACACCACTCCTCTTGGCTCTAACATCACTCCTCTTGGCACTTACGCCACTCCTCTTGGCACTAACTCAGTCCTCTAGGCGCTAACGGCACTCCTCTTGGCACTAACGTCACTCCTCTTGGCACTAACGTCACTCCTCTTGGCACTTACATCACTCCTCTTGGCACTAACGCCCCTCCTCTTGGCACTAACGGCCCTCCTCTTGGACTCCTCTTGGCACTAACGTCACTCCTCTTGGCGCTTACGTCACTCCTCTTGGCGCTAACGTCACTCCTCTTGGCATTAACGTCACTCCTACTGGTACTAACGTCACTCCTCTTGTCGCTAACGTCACTCATCTTGGCACTAACGCCACTCCTCTTGGCACTAACTCACTCCTCTTGGCACTAACGGCACTCCTCTTGGCACGAACGTCACTCCTCTTGGCACTAACTCACTCCTCTTGGCACTAACGGCACTCCTCTTGGCACGAACGTCACTCCTCTTGGCACTAACATCACTCCTCTTGGCACTAACGCCCCTCCTCTTGGCACTAACGGCCCTCCTCTTGGCGCTAACGGCACTTCTCTTGGCGCTAACGTCACTCCTCTTGGCATTAACGTCACTCCTCTTGGCATTAACGTCACTCCTCTTGGCACTAACGTCACTCCTCTTGGCGCTTACGACACTCCTCTTGGCACTAACGACACTCATCTTGGCACCAGAGTGCCATCGATTGGCAACAGAGCACCAGCGGCACAGCTGTCCTTTCGAAATTCCCAACGGATTTGATTCTACCACCAAAGGGACAGACTTGAAAATCCACCTTGTCAAAATCCATCGTAACCTTAAACCCAACTCGTCAATATTCAAATAAACCCTAAACCCTAAACCCAACTCGTCAAAAACGGCTCCAACAATGCTCCAACAAGCTAAAACTTAAATCCTGAACACCAAGTTCGGTCCTGGAACCCTAACCCTAAACACCAAGTTCGGTCCTGGAAACCTAACCCTAAACACCAAGTTCGGTCCTGGAACCCTAACCCTAAACACCAAGTTCGGTCCTGGAACCCTAACCCTGAACACCAAGTTCGGTCCTGGAACCCTAACCCTAAACACCAAGTTCGGTCCTGGAACCCTAACCCTAAACACCAAGTTCGGTCCTGGAACCCTAACCCTAAACACCAAGTTCGGTCCTGGAACCCGAACCCTAAACACTTATCCATTACCAGCTGAGTCACAGCAGGTCACCCCTATCAGAAGCAAGGGCTTTGCCTGTCAGCATCAAACCTTGAAGCCTTGCCGATCAGCATCAAAGGCTTTGCCTGTCAGCATCAAACCTTGAAGTCTGTCTCACACTCATCCTCTGAATACATGCATTTTCTTGGGGGCCTGCACTGCACCCAGTAGCTCTTACAAGACATAATGACATGCCCAAGCGAAGGCTTATTAGGTTTTAGGGGTTTGGGTCAATATTTTGAGCCCGTACCTACCTCACTGGCCAGACACCATCCCCCCAGTCACACGTTACTCACATGTGAGTTACATGACCGACCATAAATCAGTAACCGCAGAACATACTATTTTCGTATGTGTCTGATCATCAGACACCCTCCTCCCAGCTCCATCCACCCACCGTCCAGCCCCATCTACCTTCCATCTAGCCCACCATCTAGCCCACCATCCATCCAACCCACCATCCATCTAGCCCACCATCTAGCCCACCATCAATCTAGCCCATACACCTCAAGCTTGCCTCCAAGCATGACATTGCCACACGGCAGTTCATGTTTCACCTGATCTGCACACATCCCTCCATCCTCCAATCTCATCTCCCACACACACACAGATTATCCCTTCACCCCTCTTCCCTCCCCCTCCCCACCCTCCCGCCTGCCTCACCATGAAGGCGTTGATCCCGATGCAAGTGCCTTAATCCTCGCCTCCCTGACCTTGCGCTGCAGATCCAGCATCTGCGTGCGGTACAGATCTAGCAGATCCACTCGCTCGCCCCACAGCCCGCAGCATCCGGTGCGCGACTTCCCCCGCTTCCCGGTCTTCCCCAAGCGGGCCAAAGCCTAGTCAAGGGTTAAAAGTGGAGGAACCAGGTTTCAGGCTTCAGAGTTTCCCACACTTCCCAGCCCTCCTCTATCAGCCCAAGGCCTGAAACAGCGAAGTAAGCAAGGCACATCACTTTTCACAAAGATTCAGAGGCAAGCGTCTGTTGTCAGCCCACCAAGCACACAGCCCTGCAAACATGAACCACACACACACAGGGTGACATCGGCGTTCAAACATACATACACAAAACCATAGGGAAACAGAAGCATATGGTATTGCTGTGGTTTTGTGTCTGTATGACACAAAAGCAGAAGCATAGGTGAGAATCACAGCTTCATCGCCAATCCCTAGGCCCCCACCTGAACCCTAAACCCTAAGCCCCCACCTGAACCCTAAACCCTGAGCCCCCACCTGAACCCTTAACCCTAAGCCCCCACCTGAACCCTAAACCCCAAGCCCCCACTTGAACCCTAAGCCCTAAGCCCCCACCTGAACCCTAAACCCTAAGCCCCCACCTGAACCCTAAACCCCTAAGCCCCCACCTGAACCCACCCCACAAGACTCCCGGCTAGCACTCCTGCATCTCCACCACACCGATCTCAAGATATCTTTATCACAACACCTGAGAAGCGCTTGGCTGCCAATAGCTTGACCCTCAGCCTGACCCCCTTCTCTTAGTGTTTTATTTTCTGTGGCTCAGCTACACGCCAGCGACACGTTGGCATCTCACTGCAAGGCCCCAGTTGCTGACCTAGCCATGCTGCCCCGGCCACCAGTTGGGTCCCAATCAGGCTTTTCCCGGCTACAGGGCAGCCTGCCAAATGTGGACCTGCAGCTGGAAGAAAAAAACGACCCCTCCCCCTCCAGCACACACACACACACTCCCCCGTGAGACACCTGTCTCAAAATTTTGCCAGAAACATAAAACACGCCCCCCCCCCCCCGCACACCCACACCCACATACACACCACACACACACTCCCCCGTGAGACATCCATCTCACAATTTCGTATCTCCACATGGCCATGTCCAGCTGTAGCAGCAGCAGGTCAATCTCCTTGTGCCGTATCACCGGGACCGCACGATCAAACGTGTCCGGGAAGATGTTCCTGAAGGTGGCCGACACCTGAGGTATGGCGCAGGGTTTATGATTCAGAGGTCAGGGTCTGCAGGGTTCAGGAAGATAGTCCCGGAGGTGGCCGACACCTGGGGCATGGTGCAGAATCCAGGGTTCAGGGCCTTTTAGTGTTCAGGGTACGGAAAGATGTTCCCCTAGCTGTCCGACACCTGGGGCAGGGTCCAGGTTCCAGGTTCAGGGCCTCAAGAGTTGAGTGTCTGGGAAGATGGTCCTCATGGTGGCTGACACCTCGGACGTGAATTTGACCTGTGCTTCTTTTAGCGTGATTCAGCTACGCGTCAGCTACATCACAGCCTGCACATCCGAGGGGGCCTGCTTCAGCAAGATCCTGTGTCAGCTACGCGTCAGCTACAGTACAGCCTGCATTCGAGGTGGCCTGCTTCAGCTAGATCCTGTGTCAGCTACGCATCAGCTACATCACAGCCTTGCATCCGAGTGGGCCTGCTTCAGCTAGATCCTATGTCAGCTACGCATCAGCTACCTCACGCAATGAAAAAAATGAAAAAATTACAGGGACACGTCACTCACCACGGAGTACTCCTTGTCGCTTGGGAGGCAGGCCACGCGCCCGTCCCGCACCGCGTCCTGCACAAAGCCCCACAAGCTGTCCTTCTGCAACGGCTTCCGGAAGCTCCACAGACTGCCCTTCTGCACCTGCATCTGTCGGCGGAACCCCAGCCGCAGCGGCGACCCGCTGTGCAGCAGCTGCGCCGCCGCGCCAGCCAGCTGCTCCCCCGGCTCTCCGCCGCTGACCTGCCTCGAGAGATCCTGCAGCTTTCTGTCCTCGGCACCAGACACCTCATCCGCTGCGCCATCCGGCTGCACACCCTGCTGCCCGATGCTGCCCGGCGTGGGGAGGTCTTGCTGCTCGTTGGCCGAGCCGGCAAGCTGCACACCCTGCTCTCCGCCGCTGCCCTGCCTCGGGCGGCCTTGCATCTTGCTCACCTCAACACCACTTCCCTTCTGATCCGCATCCCCACCCTGATCCTCGACACCCTCGCCCAGAGGCTGCATCTGGCTGCCGGGAACAGCAGAAGCAGCAGCTGCCTTGGAATCAGCTGCTGCACCCGCTGCTGCTGCGGCCCAGGCCACAGGGTAAGAGCCACTTGGCTGGTGCCCTACCCCCAGCTCCCCCGCGCCTGCCTCCGAGCCAGCCCGAGGCTCCCTCTTCTGAGCCAGCAAAGGATGGTGGTCGCCTCCACTCACCATGTCCGGCACCTGCCCCTCCTCCACCGCCCCTCCCATAGGCGCGCTCCCCGGGCCCCCTTGGGCGTCGGTCTCTGCCTCAGGCTGCTGGCCATCCGCCTGCCTGCTGCCTGCTGACGCCTGATGCCCTGCCTGCTGACACCTAATACTGGCATCTACCTCCTGCTGTTCCTGGCTACCAGGTCGGACCCCAGGAGACTTCTCGGGCCTTCCTCCAACCCCCGCAGGCCCGCCATCATCGCCCGCGTCGCTGTCCGCGCCCCGCCCGTCATCGCTGTAAAGGCCGTTGTGATGGCCGGATCCGTCCCCGGCTTGGCTGCCCCCAGGGGTCTGCTCCTCAGCCTGGCTACCTTCAAGGCTCTGCCCGTCGTGTTTGGAGGCGGGCGGGCGGGTGACCACCTCCAGGGCAAAGTTGTGGAACATCCAGCGCCGGATGATCTTGGGGAACAGGAAGGCCAGCACGCCCTCCCCCTCATGGTGGCTGGCAGCTGTCCACAGCCTGATGGGATCAGGCAGGGTTCACGGTATAGGGTTAAGGGCTGCCAAATATCCCGAGCCAGATTATCTCAGGGAGCAGGAAGGGTAGGACACCCTCCCCCTCATGGTGGCTGGCAGCTGTCCACAGCCTGATGGGATCAGACAGGGTTCATGATTTAGGGTTGCAAAGAAAATCAGCGCCGGATGATATCAAGAAACAGAGAAGCTAAAACACCTTCCCCCTCATGCGACGCAGCGAGGCCACAGCGAGGCCCCTGACCTGACCACGCATTATGTTTCAGTGCTTCAGCTACAATTCAGCTACATAATGACTTCAGGTACATAATGACTTCAGCTCGAAATGTTTTCAGGTACAATTCAGCTACATACTGGCTTCCTACCCTGGGGGTCTGGCGCAGCGAGCCCTAAACCCCACCCCACCCTCATACTTTGGCCGCCGGCCACATGCCGATCATCTTTGTCGCCATCGGCTTCATGGTGGCCACCCAGCAGCCTCTTTAAGGTGATCATGCATGAACTCACAAAAGCACCATTGCGTACTTACTTATTTCCGGCGGCCAGGGGATCCTGGTTGACATCTAATACGAGGACCGCGTAGCTGCAGACAGGCAAACAAGGGAGGTGGGTGAGGGTAGTTTAGGGTTTAGGGTTTAGGGTTTAGGGTTAAGGCAAACAAGGGAGGTGGGTGAGGGCAATTTACGGTTGAGGATTTAGGGTCAAGGGTTTAGGGTTAAGGGTCTAGGCAAACAAGTAAGGTGGGTGAGGGTAGTTGTTGCAGCGCCTAGGCATCAAAGCAAAAGCCTTTATGGAAAGCGCCAGCCTGTGCGAACCAGATGCTGAAAAAAGTGTGAAGTGCCGGAACCGGTGAGACTCTAAAAGAACAAACACAGAGGATGCCGCTCTAATAAGGACCAGGCACCTGGTTTTACCAAAACAAACGGGTTGAAAAATGTCCCAGTCTGACATTATTGGTATGTATTGCTGCAGTGCTGTCTTCAAGCATGGATGCCCCTGAACTGCGGAAGCTCTGGCCGCCTAGATCTCCCCAGATTGCCCATGCCCTAGTTTGGGGTTAAGATGCAATATCCCCAGGCCGCCATGCCCACTCACTACTATACTGAGGCTTAAAAGTTTAGGGTAGACAGTGAGCCCTTATCCTCCACCACTTACACTGATGCTGAGGGTTTAGGGTCCAGAGTACACAGCAACCCCTAACCTTCAACCACTCACTTACACACACTGACCAAGAGAGTGCGGGAACACTCACTTCTTGATGCATGTGGCCCTCGATAAATGTTGTGTGGACAGTGTGAAATCTGAGGGCAGCACTTACTTGATTGCCTTGTATGCCTGTTGCCCCCGGGGGACAGGGTGGGATTGTTTTACAGTCCAGCCTCGCATCAGAATTGATGCATAGGACAGGTGCCGTACAGCGGTACAAACACAAAAGGAAGTGGCTGTGCATTGGCTGAGAGAGTCCGGGATCAACCACTTCTGCACCACTGATCAAAAGAGTCTGAGAAAACTTACTGCTGCGCATTGACTGAGACTAGGTGACCGCCGTGCCTTGTGTTGACAGTCTTGAGGAATCGCACGGAGAGCCGGGACAGCAGCGAGTCCTCCAACGGCCCATCACTCCCGCCCTTGCCGTCGTACCTATCAGGTGACCTCATCCTGGAGAGGGCGGCGTCCTGCCTCAGCTCCATAGCCCCCCTGCGGTACTTGTACTGCAGGTTGCCCCACCAGCGGGGCAGCTCCTGGATCTCACCTGCAGAACAACAGGAGGAGCTCCAGTCATGATTTCATGACTTAATTTCAACACAGAATCCTACAACATTTTCTTTGTTTTATTAGTGTCTTCCCCCCTCTTGTAGTGCCTTTATTTTTTCCTTATTTAGTTTCTTCATGAACTGTTCAGCTACTTGACCTATGGCCGTGGGGGCCTGGTGCAGTGGGGTAGCCCTGCCGCCCGTCAGCCACCACCTGTTAGGGCGCTTTTCTCATCCTGGGACGATGGGGACCAACCCAAGACTGGGCTCCAGCAGCAGGGCACCTTACAGCACCAGACTGCCCCGACTAAAACGCTGTCACACTGTTACACAGCTGAAAGGTGGCTAAGGCACCAAGCGCAAATAGTGGAGGCATCTGGCCGCAACTAGGTACGTGCTGGCAGGCCAGCTAGGACAATCAACAGCAGAGAGGTACATGCAGAGGTCATACCCTGCTGCTTCATGACCAGGGTTGGGGTTTAGTTACAGGCTTCAAGCCTTGTGAACCCTACATCCTTGCCCTTCCGTGATTGAGTACACCCCTGTTGTTTCATGACTGGGGTTTGTGTTAAGTTAGATTCCTCAACCTTTCCGAACCTAAAGCCTTTGCCCTGGAGTGGTCGAGTACACCCTTGCTGTTTCATGACATAAGTTGTGGTTAAGTTAGTTAGATTCCTCAACCCTTGAGAACTCTATATCCTCTACCTTGAAGTGATTTAGTATTACCCTGCTATTTTATGAACGAGGTTTGGGAAGACGTTTCCCAAACCCTTCAAAACCCTACATCCCTTACCCCTGACTCTCAACCTTCCGACCTCCCCCCTCACTCACAACGGAGCGAACTCCATACTCACTTGCGTCCCAATCCTCATAGTGTGACTCAGCAGGGCCGCTCGCCACGGACTGAGCGTGGCCCTCTCCCTGGCCCAACAGCTCCCCTTCCGCCTTCCTTCCCGCATCTTCAGTTGCAGGCATCGAAACTGGATGCGCTGCACCGCCCGCAGAAGCCGAAACTGGATGACGTAACCCGAGTTCCACGTCGGCCTCCTCCACGATGGACAGGTTACGGGCATGCCGCTTTGTGTGCGGCGAAGGATCTTTGGAGGAGACAACGTGGGGCAGCTGCCCCGGTGAGTCTGCGGACGACGCTGTCGATCCATGTGAGGTGGACGACAGCTGGACCTGCGGGCTTGCCTGGCGCTGCAGCCCCGATGAACGCCGGCGCACGCTGCTGCGCACCGCCTCGAACATGCTGACGGCGCCGGGCGCCGCCGGGACCTCCTCTGAGCCTGCTCCCGCTGGCGAGTCCAGCGAAGGCAGTTGCGGGTGCGCCTTGCTGCTGCCGGGCTCCATGGCCTGCATGTCGCGCTCAATAAAGTCCATAAGGTCCAGCATCTGCGACTGGCGGTTCCGCGGGTCATCGACCAGGAATGTGCGCGAGGGGGCCGCCGGGCGAGACAGCCGTCGCGAGGGCCCGCCGATACTCGACGCAGACTTCCGCGACGCGCGTGCCACAGAGTACGTCGAGGTGCCGCTGGTACGCCGTCGCATTTGCGAGCCGGGCAGCCCAGATACCGACACCCTCGTTACTGCTCCAGACGTTTCCCCTCTCGCTTGGTCGTTCGCAGCACCTGGCGGGTTCTGCTTCCGGGTGGCGCCCGGGACGGATACCGAGGTGAGTTCTGAAGCGAGGTCCTCGGGCAGGGCTCCTCTGTTGGCCGCCGAGTGGGGCGACGTATCCCCTGTCATCTTAAGAAATCCTTTGGCCACAGCAGCCTTGAGCTGCTCATTGCCATGCCTGGGGGACAACAGGGTGGGAAAGAATTCAGACGTGAGATCCTGTGGAACCTCCTGGTTGGCCCAGTGCCCCAGTGTGACAGGGCAGGGGTGGGTAGCAACCGCAGTTAGAATGCGTTGTCAACTTGTGCATGCCAGGATGCACTAAACGGCATCAACACAAGCAGCCCCTCCGATGCTTCGGGACCTATTGGTAGTAGGCGAGTACCATAGATGTGCATTGCCTTCCCTACATTGATTGCTTATTTCTATGCTGCCATCGGTGCAAACAATCGGCCAAACTATCACATTTCCACACAAAATCTGGCTTTGACGATCCAAAATTACAGGTGGTATTTCCATCTGTTCCTCACCCCGAAACAAGCTTTGTGAGGGAGGACAAATAATGCACATCTGCTGGAGGGTAATGATTAAATCTGTCCTCGCTGTTGGATGAAGATCCCCCACTCCAGACACCACACACCCACTTGTGGCAAAAACCACAACATGCGCATGACTTGCACCAAAACATGCACCTGGTTTAAACCACCACGTGCATGTGGCCCACGCAACAACACCGCACCAAACCACACGCCCGCAGCTTGAAAGCATTGCATATCCACACAGGGCATGAAACAGCATTGCAAAACCAGTGCTATTTTCAGCATGCTCCAGCCACAACTCCAGCTACATCACAGCATACAGCCGTGAGGTCATAATGCTGAAAGCCAGGTGCTTGGACCTACGGCAAGTCTAAGGGTTAAGAGTTCAGAGTTAAGAGTTCAGGGCTCAGGGTTTAAGGTTAAGGGTTTGGCTTTTCTTCCAAGCGGACCCCTGTGGTAACTGCCCTTTGACAAGCCCCTTACAAGGCATCCAGGGTAAGCAGCCATCAAGCGCTGCCTGGCAAGCCTAGTAGCCCAGGGAAACCAAAGAGGCAGACACTCACTGTATCTTGTGTTTCATGATGCTCAGGAAGTTTTTATGGACACTCGTGTCATATTCCTGCTCCCTCCAGCCGTTCACACCCTCCCCTGCGATCACAGTTTCCATCAGAGGGCGTCGGTTCAGGAAGGCTATATTTTGAGTATTGAATAGGCCCAGGGAGCCAGGTCATTGTTTTGTGTGCCAACGCTGTGTCCTCCTCCCACACCATCCAGCTGTTCACGCTTCACGCCCCGCCTGCAATCATGGTTTCGGTTAGGGGACATGGGCTGCTGAGGGCCTCCCATTCGGGGTAGAAAGGAGATCTAAGAGGGCCAAGCAGGAAATCCATGTATCACAAAGGCCAACGCATAATTCAATGAAAACTCATTCAGAGCCTCCGCTAATTAAGCAGCGAATTATGACGGCCAGTGCATGATTCACTCACCATGCTGTTTGCAAGGCTCCCTGCTGCAATCAAATCACGTCAAGAAACACGAAGTGCTGATATGCTGAGTGTGGCTATACAAGGCAGGCGCCCACCTCCTTCGTACATCAAAACAAGCAAGCAAGCAAACAAACAAACAATACGGGCTAGGGCTAGGATAAAGAAGACCTATCAGCAGCAGCAGCAGCGCCCAACTCTAAAAAAATCTTCAGTTCACACCTTTTGTCCACCTACGGTACCCCTTTAAGTACCGCAGATCCCTAAAAAAATACGCCCATAGTGTATGGTGAAGGCGACCCCCAGTTCAGGCGCAGCTATGGGGCCCACCTCCTTTCATGTACTGCTGCCTTATCAGAACAAACTGATGGTAGTGCCACTGCAGGGGGGAAACAGAACACATGTATTGCTCGTGTATTGCTCATGTATTGCTAATGTATTGCTCAAGTATTGCTCAGGTATTGCTCATGCTAAGAAGATCAGCCACGCAGAAGCAGGTGCATGTGCATTTGCAGGTCAAGTCAAACGGCCTCAGGCACGGAGGCTGGACAGACATATCAAAGCAGGCACAACGGCCAGCTAGCAAGCAGGCCTGTAAGAACAGAAAGACAGACGGACAATCAAGGCAGATTCTTAAGCCAGCGGGCTAGTGGAACAGCCAGCAAACCAGCAAGCAAGTCAGCAAGCAAGCAAGCAGGCAAGCAAGCAAGCAGGCAAGCAAGCCAGCAGGCCAGTAGAAAAGCGGGGCAGACAAGACGAGGCAGGTACCGTAGTCTTGACTCCTGCGAGGCTGGTTCCGACGCATGCCACTGAGAGGCGAGAGGGCGCTGTGGAAACCCTTAAGGTCGTCATGTGGATGAGCATGCAGGTCCACTCAGATAGGGGTCCCTACTGAATCAGACAATCAATACTTGTGGTGCCCCACCGCCGGTGGTATGCCATTACTTGCTGACGATAAACTGACCGCGTCCCACCTCGGGTTTCACCTGAACCCTACCTGCTGACGTGAAACTGAATGCATCCCACCCTAGGTTCTGGGCTCACTTTGAGCACCCAGCACGTGTACATTATGAAGATGAGCACGAAGAAGAAATGTACCCTGCGGGTGGGTGGGGGCGGGAGCACAGATGCATCAGTGGCATGACTAGGCACAATGGCACATAATGATTTGTGATTAAATTATGAAGATTAGCAGAAAGAAGAGATTTACCCTGCAGGGGGGGGGGGGGGCGGGGGCACTAATGCATCAGTAGCATGACTGAATCTGCGGTAGGAATAGTGCACTTCTCCTCAGTCGTGCCTTCGCTTTTTCTTTGGGCGCTGCCTCAGGACAAGCAGTTGACCTTCGCTCTTGAATTCCAACTGCCGTGGAGGATTCATAACCTACATTCGCACCTTTCCCTCACTCTAAACTAACGAACTGTCCTCACGAGGGAAGGCAAAGCAAGTCCTCAGTACATTGAAGCTCGAGTTTAGCTACATTACCGCCACGTGCCAGAGACTACCGCCGGGCGGTCCTGCAGTTGTAAGCCCCATTGTTTGGACCACCAGCTGCAGTACAATTAAGGTTGAATCCCGTTAGGCCCAGTGCTGGCTGCCCGACAGCCCTCCAAAGCTGGTCTGGCGCGCGTCAAAATCATACTGAGGCATCACTGCAGTCTGGGAGCAGCAAGGCCCCTGGCAACCTACAACTGATTATTTAAGCGAGTTCTACCAGAAATAGCCACATCACGTGGGGGGGGGGCAGCAAGCCCAGCTGCACCGCCCCTCAGGGCAGGGCTTGCTGCTCGTGGCACCAGCCGCAGACTTCTCAAGGTTTGGCCCCCATCCAACCAAGGCTAGATGCCCAGCGGATGCCAGCCAGAACCTAGATGCCTGCCAGAAAGATAAATGCGATGCACAGCACTGACCAAAGCACGTTCTGGTCGCTGACGTTTGTCATGGTCCACTTCATGAACTGCGAGGGGTTGATGGTCTGCTGGTCGGTCGAGGCAGAGTCGTCGACGTAGGTGGAATACAGGTTGATGGGAATGAGGACGACGCAGCCGAGCACCGCCATGGGGCCCATCACTTGGACGCCAAGGGTCCACATCTTGATGTACATCTGAAGCATAACATAGGAAAATAGGGGAGGGGAGGGGAGGGGAGGGGGTAGAGGGGGATGGGTGAGGAACACCGTTTGTTTTAAAAACATCTTGATATGCACCAGTCACTCAATAGCCATGCACAGGTCACTCAATAGCCATGCACAGGTCACTCAATAGCCATGCACAGGTCACTCAATAGCCATGCACAGGTCACTCAATAGCCATGCACAGGTCACTCAATAGCCATGCACAGGTCACTCAATAGCCATGTACAGGTCACTCAATAGCCATGCACAGGTCACTCAATAGCCATGCACAGGTCACTCAATAGCCATGCACAGGTCACTCAATAGCCATGCACAGGTCACTCAATAGCCATGCACAGGTCACTCAATAGCCATGCACAGGTCACTCAATAGCCATGCACAGGTCACTCAATAGCCATGCACAGGTCACCCAATAGCCATGCACAGGTCACGCAATAGCCATGCACAGGTCACTGCATAGCCATGCACAGGTCACTGCATAGCCATGCACAGGTCACTGCATAGCCATGCACAGGTCACTGCATAGCCATGCACAGGCAAATCAACGATCATACACAGATCACTCAACGACCATGCACAGCCACACAATGGTCATGCTCTGGTCACGCCATGGCTATGCACATGTCACTGACTTGCCATGCACAAGGCTCACAATGGCCATGCACTGGTCACGCAGTGGCCATACATTTACCACGCAATGACCATGCACTGGCCACGCAATGACCATGCACTGGCCACGCGATAGCTACCGTAGATTTGCTTTGCCTTCCCTCATAATTAACTTTGTTTGGGGTGTGGGATCCATTCATTTACTATTTGTCAATTGTCGACGCCAGTTTTCAGTCACAAATTAAGAGTTTGGCTGGTAATTGCCCTGAGGGCAGCATTAGAAGAAATCGTTTTTATACCCGAGATTAGGCAAATCAAATCTACGGCATTCATTTATCACTCGATGACCATGCACTGATCACACAATGGCCATGCACTGGTCCCTTAATGACCATGTACTAGTCACTCAATAGCCGGGCACTGGTCACCGAATGGCCACACACGGGTCACACAATGGCCATGCACCGGTCACTCAATGACAATGCCTGGTGACTCAATGACCAAGCACTGGTCCCTGAATAACTATGCAGTGGCCACTGGATGGCTATGCATTTGTCACTTGATTGCCATACTCTGACAACTGATTGGCCATGCACTGGTCACTGATTGGCCATGCACTGGACACTGATTGGCCATGCACTGGACACTGATTGGCCATGCACTGGACACTGATTGGCCATGCACTGGTCACTGATTGGCCATGCACTGGACACTGACTGGCCATGCACTGGTCACTGATTGGCCATGCACTGGACACTGATTGGCCATGCACTGGTCACTGATTGGCCATGCACTGGACACTGATTGGCCATGCACTGGACACTGATTGGCCATGCACTGGTCACTGATTGGCCATGCACTGGTCACTGATTGGCCATGCACTGGACACTGACTGGCCATGCACTGGTCACTGATTGGCCATGCACTGGTCACTGATTGGTCATGCACAGGTCACTGATTGGCCATGCACTGGACACTGATTGGCCATGCACTGGTCACTGATTGGCCATGCACTGGACACTGATTGGCCATGCACTGGTCACTGATTGGCCATGCACTGGTCGCTCCAAGGCCATGCGAGGGTCACTGATTGGCCATGCACTGGTCACTAATTGGCCATGCACTGGTCACTGATTGGCCATGCACTGGTCACTGATTGGCCATGCACTGGACACTGATTGGCCATGCACTGGACACTGATTGGCCATGCACTGGTCACTGATTGGCCATGCACTGGTCACTGATTGGCCATGCACTGGACACTGACTGGCCATGCACTGGTCACTGATTGGCCATGCACTGGTCACTGATTGGTCATGCACAGGTCACTGATTGGCCATGCACTGGACACTGATTGGCCATGCACTGGACACTGATTGGCCATGCACTGGACACTGATTGGCCATGCACTGGTCACTGATTGGCCATGCACTGGTCGCTCCAAGGCCATGCGAGGGTCACTGATTGGCCATGCACTGGTCACTAATTGGCCATGCACTGGTCACTGATTGGCCATGCACTGGTCGCTCCAAGGCCATGCGAGGGTCACTCACCAGCGCATCGAGGCCGGCGGTGTCAAGGAGGTCTGCGTCGCTCACAGTCATGGTGGCAATGAACCAGGCCCTGAGAAAGAGAGGGAAGGCCAGCCCGGGGTCTTCAGGATGCGTATGTGCACTGGCGAGCGGCTATATATATCAGGTGAGACCCTTGTGGTTATGGGCGCCCTGATTGCTGACTGAGAAAATCATAAATCAATCCTGTGGATCTGGACGTTCACTGACGGGTGGATGTACAAATCGGGTTTGAATTGAATTTGCAACCAGGCAGGCCACCCCGCTGCTGGTTTAATTAGCCTACCATATGCTGGCTCTTCCTGCGGGAAGGAATGGTGGTTTCACAGTCACCGATGGCGAAACCTGTGGAGCCAAACGAGAAGGGTGGTGGGGTTTTGCGGCAAGTCCTGGCTGTTGGGAGGGGAGAAAAGTGTAGGTCGTCGAATGCGACTCAGGATGGAGGAGTTCAGAATGCTTGGCAATGGGATAGGCTAAAGACTCTTTCTCATGGAGGAACAATGCTATGTGTGCATGGCGATGCATGGTGCGAAGATTGCATGGCTCGCAGATTGCATAGCGGGCAGTTTGCATGGCAAACAGATTGCATGGAGCAGCACTTACGAGTCTGAAGATGTAGAGAATGGAACGGGATTGGCAGAGGACGAAAGTCAGCAAGAAGAAGCAAAATAATCCAGCGTTGACGTAGCCAGCAACAATGAGGTTTTGGTCTGTAAGGACGACCTTGGTTCCAAGATACTTGTCAAACTCAGAGGCTGGGGAGGGGTTGAGAGGAGGTGATGGACTTGGGGGTGAATCTTGGAGAGGAGGTAGAGGAGGAGGATCTGGACTAGGAGGAAACGGCACAGTCCCGTTCCCTTGCTGGCAGCTGCCTGGCAGCGCCAAAAAGACTAAGAGGTAAGAGATGGCAGGCAGCAGAGACATGGCAGAGCAGATGCTCCTGCTCATCGCAATGAAATTCTGACGAGTAGCAACACTTAGTCATATGCTTCGGCGCATGTAGAGTTCCCCCTCGATTGTGGCTAACAGTTACGGCACGGATTTGATGCTGCACCAGACGCTGCACTATGTCCTCGCCTAGTTTGCTTTCCAGAAGGGGATCCAGTATAAGAGTTTGATAAAGGGTCATGGTACGCGCGTGATGGAACTATCAGTTAGCGATCAAATCATGGATTGCTGTACAATTTCCGTCAGTTGGACATCTTGTATCGTATGAGCAAGGGTGTGTAAGCGAGAATTCGATAGGCATAGTAAAGCCAGGAACCTGTTCCTATTGAAAATATCAGGATTCACGGATTTACCAGTGGACGATGTGAGCGCATTGCATGGGATCTACCTCGAAGATGGGCATGGCTCAGTGGATCCCACTCATCTTCAGGGTCCTCATCAGGTGAAATCAGATGTGTGACATTTATAATGCAGGTATGCTTTGTGGAGATAAGCTTGCTGCCTCCTCCATGCAGCCCATGACCATATGCAAGCAACATGGGATTCCTGCGGGATTCCTGCAGCCATGCAGCCCAGAGATCATGCAGGCATTTGCCGTGCAGCCATGGATGCAAGATCAGTGGTGTTACTCATATATTGGTGCATAGACATGTCCTGAAGTGAGTACACTATGCATGCATGTCAATGACGTGACACCTCTGGGCCCTACTCAAAAAGGCTCGGCCATGTGGGCTCCTAACTTAAGGGAATGCATGTATGAACACCATTTATTTGTGTGCACTCAGTACCACTTCGGGCGGCTACCTAATGCCGATGGTGGCGGCCAAGCCTTGACCCGCATACGGCTGGTGGCCCAGGCCAGGGTTTGCAGCACCAAGCAATGCTGGCCTCAGGCCAGGTTGTAGCTGAAGTGTAGCTGAAGCACCCTAAATAAACATTGAGGTGGGCACACCATAGGCATTTTCCTGCGAGGGCGTATGATGTAGGCCAACACCCAAACAATCATTTTGAAGCCAAGCAGTCATTTTGAAACCCGACCTGAGCTGTCATTTTGAAAGTTGAACCATACCCAGGGAGGGAGGGAAACCCGACCTGAGCTGTCATTTTGAGCTGTCGTTTTGAACCCTGACCTGAGCTGTCATTGGGAGGGAAATTGGGGGAAACTGAGGGATACCCGCCCTGAGCTGTCATTCTGATAATTGGCCCACACCCGGGGAGGGAGGGAGGGTGGAGACGGAAATCTGACCCACACCTGAGCTGTCATTCTGAAAATTGAAGAGGTCAGACATTCGGCGCTAGAAGCCTCTATGATTCGTGGATTGACCAATTTTATCTCAGTCTCTTGGGCTCTTGTGCGCTCACAGCCCTGAACCCTTTACCTAAGAAATATAAGGTAGGCAATGCCGACAGGTATTTCCGGTGATGATCACAAACAGTTTTGTCTCCATTAACACGTCACTTCAGAAGATGCGAGGTTGTCAAGGGGATTGTTTAAGAATCATTGCCCACGGTATTTTTCTTTTGGTGCATGCCAACCAGTACGAGGCATAATTTTCGTCAACACCAGAGAACTATCGTAATTTTGTGTGCATGATTCATCCACCGGTATGTTGCCTGTTTTTAGCCTACCATGTACCCCAGGCATATATTCCCCCGCCATTCTTGCAGTGACGATCTGTCTCTGACAGCAATGAGGTCATTCTACATCACCACTTACAGAGTTATGTAGCTTGATTGTCATCTGTGAGACATAATAGGGCCCAGCTGTTTTTTCTCCTTTTGTCACTTTAACTTTTGTACACATGTGCCTTCGTGTTGCCCCATAAACTGTGAGAACCATGATGTTTTACAGTTCATGGGGCAAAAAGAAGGCACATGTGTGAAGTTAATGACGTTACACCTCTAGGCCATGCTGAAATGAAGGCACATGTGTGAAATGTATTTCAGATATTTGAAACATGTGAAAAACGCTTTTGCCCCTATCTCAGCGATCGCGAAATCCTGGGTGTAGCCCTTGATGCCATGCTGAAGAACCGGTAAAAGGCATGGTAATGCCGTTACATTCGCATGATGCACCAGCACGACCCGAGATGCAATTTCACTGCTTGAGTCAACGTTTGGCGCACACGCATTGTCGAGGACGTGGTTGCAGGCAAATTCATGAAACACATATCATCCAGACCCGTGTCGGAACCAGCTTTGGCCTAAGTCTTCCCTAACTGTACGATGTGCATTTATTGGTTCAAGCAACTAGGTTATATAGAGCGGGGCCCCCTTCAATGGTTTTCACTGTCCAGCCTGCCCCCAATAGACCATCAGGGACAAAATAAGGAGTATCTTTCGGGATCCGTGTTGAAAGACAAGGATGGGAAACCCTACAGCACATTCAGCTAGAGACAAACCATGACGCATTATGTGACCAAGAAATCACCAGCCTCTCCCTTATCATTGCTGAACCAACACAAGCTGTGGTCAGCTCCAAGGTTTGGCCTTGTGAGGCGTCAGGGTTTTCCCCGGAGGGAGGCTCAGGTCTGCGCGAGCCCCCCCCCACCCACTCCGCCACTCCAGGCTGATCAAGGGAGGGCTGCCGAGCAAACAATCTCTGCGGGGAAGGCGGCAGCAAGGGCGGCAGTATGCAACGTTTGTGTTCAAGATTTTTTACGTCCATTACAGAGACTAGACACTGGGGTGTGAATGAAGCAGAGGAACCGCGGTGGCGGCCCCCATCCTTGCAACAACAATCCACACAAGCGTACACAATTGCAGTTGGGAGGGGCTGAATGTGCCAGTCATGATAGCTGAGAAGCCTATGCATATCCAGGTTAAAGCAAGCACACCACAGTCTGTCTTAGGGTGCTTCAGCTACGATGCAGATACAGTACAGCCTATGGCCAAGGGGGCCTGGTGCTGCAAGCCCTGCTCCTTGGGCCGCCAGCGCCGGCCGTTCATACTTGAGTCCACACCAGCTCAAAGTGGCTGCCCAATGGCCTTACAGAAGTGGTATTTTCGGAATGTGGTCTCTTCACCCTTCACCCTGAACCCTCAAAGTTAAAAAACTGTTTATATATTTTTATGGCTACGCCGCCTTGGGCCGGCATGAACAAACACCTCTGTCTGCTGCACATACAAACATATTATGCTGCTGCCCACCCTACAGCGAAGGCGGCACCAAGATCAGCAGGGTCCCTACCAGTGTTGCTCCTGCGCAGCATCTCTACCACCACCCAGCAACCATTCAGCTACCAATCAGATACACCCTGGCCGATGGCTGAGGGGCCCTAGTGCAAAATATCCTGGTGCTAGGGCTGGTCACAGCTTGGTCCCCACTGGCGTCCAGCGGTCTGGTGCCCACAACAAATGTGAAACAACAATATCGTCTTCAATCCTGTCTCAGCGCAGCATGACACCCAAACCCCTTACATCTCTGAATCCTCAACTAGGGAGAGCACATGCACGCTCAAGGCAGCCTATTCTTATCAAAATACTTAACAAAAAAACTGGAACCTTGCAGGGAAAAATCACACATGTGGTCAGACGCCTTAGGCTTTAAATGCTGTACGAATTGAAGTTCCGCACCTGGTACCAAACGCCTGCAAGTAAAACTACATGCAATCATTTGATCTTCTGGTGCCTACATGCATGGTATACATACTCGTGATCTGCACTGTCTGGCTCACCCAGTCCAGCTCACACACACACAAAAAACTCACCCAGCCTTCCTCCCACATACTGCATCATCCCTCCAGCCTCCCTTCCACAAACAACTCACTCACCCAGCCTCCACCCACAACACACTCCCACCCACACACCCACGCATCCACCCACCCACACACCCACACACTCCCACCCACACACCCTTCCACACACAACACACTCACCCAGCCTCCACCCAGGGTGGCCGAGCTTGGACACTGCCACAGTTGCGCGTGCCGGCGTCGCGTCAGGGGTCACCCAGGAGTCCCACACCTCGTTCATAGCTGCAGATGGATGGCGGGGGCAAGCAGTGGGGCCCATGGGTAAGGGGTTTCGGGATAAGGGGGCCGCGGTTTAGGGTTCAGGGTTCTAGGCTTGGACGGCGTGATGGATGAAGAACCGAGTGTGCATTGTGCAAGCCCTGCACGGTGGATGCATGGAGCTGGCGCGTCAGACTTGCATTCCACATTATGCTGCTCCATGAGACAAAACGAACGAGAGTATCGGGTCAATGGCGCCGATGAAGCTTGCCTGCATCCGGTAATGGCGCGGATGCGGCTTCGGCCCAGGCTGCGCTGTTTCCTTAACTCTCACGCCCCCCCACTCAAACTAGGCTTAATTTCTTTGTTTCTGCCAGCATCCACACACGTGGCTGGAGAAACAGCAAGGCTCTTTGGAGTTAGCATAACAGAGGAAGCAGATGCATGCTCACAAACTTGGGTCAACACACAAATATTCTTGCAGCCTACCTCCTCGAAATCAAACTCGCAAGCAGCATGTGGGTGACTTGGGGACCAACACCATCCACAGCGTGCGCCCTCCTCTCTTAGCCCATTTCAAACCAATATGTGGGCTCCCTTGCCTCACATTCCGATCCAATGCGTGACCCCCTAACCTGCCCGTCTGGCCCATTCAAACCCAACAAGTGTGCCACCTTGCCCCTGGCGCATTCCACATCATGGGATTGTGCTAGGCGGGGGGCTCGAGGGGGGGGGGCACATGGGGCATGGTGTATGGCCAATGGCAGCTCTATGGCCCATGGTAGCATGACTTTAAGTAGCTAATGGCGCAATCATACACAAGTAAATACTGGCACATCTTATGAATATAACAAACGCCCCGAATTCATGCTTCCGGGCCTACCAAGACAAGGCCCGGGTTTTTTCCCAGCGGCATTTGGAATCAATTGGTTACCAGAAGTAGTGAATCACTGAATCCCTGGTGAAAGCACCAGCGCCAAAATATTCCCGATCCAAGCTGCAGGCGCCAAGATATTCCCAATCCAAATTAATTTCAAAGTTGTTCTGTTGCCGCGCGACTGAACCTCGGCTTCGTCAAATTGATTGTTTGGTCACAACTATGGTCACACGACTCGTAACCAATAATCCCTCTAAACATTCCTAGTCACGCCTCACCTCTGACGTCGTCGAAGTCCAAGAGTAACCCCTACAAACATCCCTCATCACCACTACTAGAAACCTTGGTCACGCCTCACCCCCGATGTCATCCATATCCACGAGGAAGATCTGCGCTGTGAGGATACGGCTCTTGTCTGTTCCCACCCTGCAACCAGACAGGGAAAGAGAGTCGCACATGAACACTACATGAACACTACTGTGGCTTGAGGTGCTAGGTGAAGCAAACCACACGAGGTAGGGGGCACACAAATGAGGTTCAGCGATAAAAACGACCTTCATCATTTATTTTTCCGTGACACAAAAAAGCTAAGCCTTGCCAGGCAATCAGCAGTTTATAATGTCAGGGTTGTTTTCAGTGCCCTAGAGAACCACATATTTCAGCCACATTTCGGCTACGCCACGGCCATCGACTCCCCTTCTCACCTCTTGAGCATGGCGTCAATCAGGTTGAGGACATCCTGGGTTTGCTCCTGTGCTTGGTGACAAGAACATAAACGATTTTGGAGGAGGAAATTTTGAAAACAAGACGGAGGAAATGGAGGATGGGGCATCAATCAGGCGAAGGACATTCTGGTTTGGCTCCTGGGCTCGGCGACAAGAAGACATGCAAGTTCGGAGGAGGAAAATTGTAAAATTCAGAAACTGAGGAAATAATTGTGGAGGCTGAACATACTAGGTTTTAACGTGGATAAATATGGATATGATGGGGCTGGCTTTTTACCGTGACCAATGGTTGGAATACTTTTAACCATAACCAAAAGTTGGAATACTTTTTTCCGTGACCGAAACCGGTACTTGGAATACTTTTTACCTTGATTCCCTTATCCTCCGTATTCTCTGGCACTTGTCCTGCACAGGGGGTCAGAGCAGCAGCAGCAGCAGCGGGTAAACCTCATGCTGAAAAGGAGTTCAGGGCAGCAGCAAGGGAATCTCAGGCTGGGAACATGAAGATTTGAATTTGATACCACTGCGCAGTGGATCCCCAGCCACTTGCCCCATCTCACAACCCCCGATTGGGTCCAGGTTCAAAATGTTCATGATTTAGCATGAAGGGGTTAGAAGTTCCAGGATTCCTGCGGCTGTGCTAGCTCTGCAGTGCTTGGGGGCCATTGCCCTGCTATGACTGCCTGGCTGATGAAAAAAGCCCCTCTCCCTCCTGGGTTGCAGTCGGGCTGAAGGAAGCAGCTAAGGCTCTGAGTACAAATTGGGCACAGCCACAAAGTCACCATCGAGATCCCTCCTTGGGGGGGGGGGGAGCTGTCACGACAGCCTACCCCCTAGACACCATGGGAGGAGGTTCCGCTTCAGCAACGGGTTCAGCCTCTGTGGGGCTGTCCGGTCCAGGTTCCAGGGCAGCAGCCATGGGGCCATGCCAGCGGCACAGGCGCGCCACCACTGCACAGTTTTTATCGCTCATCATCGGCCTGCCCGCTCCCACAGGGCATGGATGGAGCCGGACATTGGCTATCTTGAACGCCGATCACTCGAGTGGCGATCGAACGCCATGTGTCCAGTTGACGCACCTGCTAGGTACGCGACGCCGTTGTGGACTGTGGCTTCGGACATACGCTTGCCGCAGTCTACCCTGGAAATGTTGGTCTTGCTCGACATGGCTGCGTTGGCAGTGGAATAAGAATATAAGAAAGGGAATGTCCAGTCGACGTGGGTTTGCGGGGCGAGGAATCAAGAGATGAGAGATCAAGAGAGATAAGAGTGAGGAGCGTGGCAGGCCGATGCGATAAAGTGCCGAAGGGACCATTGCCGTACCCAGCCGCGCGCGAGTGAGGCTAGCGACAACATCTTTATTACAATTTATTCCCTGCTAATCATCCTACAACACCAGCGGCTCTTGTACCTGCTGCAGTTGCTGTAGAGGCTGCTGCTGCTGTCAAAACTACCACTTGGGCGCCAACCGGGATATGTTCCGGTTGCGGTTTATCTGGTTGGGCGTGATTGGACAAAACACAGAAATGCAATTCCACTTGAATCTGGTATGTGTTTGGGAACTAAATTTCTTAAAGATCATCGTTTAATAATTGTCGTTTGTAACACCCTTGAAAACCTGAGACGCCAACACCCCCTGATGACACAGACAAGTAATCAGAGGTGCTGCTGCGCAGCACGAAAAACGGGGCAGAGCAGTCGGGTACGTGACATTTCAGAGGGCAGGCGCAGGTGCGGATGGGGTCATCACCTGGACCCCATGCAAACCCCCTCGCCATGTTGAAGGATTTCAAAATATTTGTCACGACTCTATCGCTGGCTAAGTGCGTGCTTTTAATGATGCGTTTCGAATTGCGCATGGAGAAGCGAAGCTGCAGCTGTCGGCCTGTCGCGTGACACCAGGGGACAGCGTGACGACACCTTACGTCATCCGCTGTGAGATCCAGCCTTGGTAGCTGAGTTTCTCATTTCTGCACCTCGGTCTTTGAGGTCTGACAGGAATAACCTTCATAAATACAGCCGGTTGATTTGCGCTGTAGCGCATAAAGTTTCCGTGACGTTACAGAAACATCAGGCGGACGGACTGACTGACAGACTGACGGACGGAAACGGGTGGAAACTGGGGGCATCGCCCCCGCGACCTTCGGCCGCCCGGGGGGGCTCTGCCGGAAAAAAAACAAACCGGCGCGCTTGATTGTGTGCTTGTGGCCCTGTCAGCTGAGAAAAGGCGGCCAGGAACAGGAAAGACACACGACCAAGAAACACTCACACGGCCACAAAAACTCCTGCCTACAAAAATATGTGTGCCGTAAGAGCAGTTTCACTTCGCGTTTAATTAATTATTTGGGGGGGGTGCGCGAACTGCATGAAGGACCGGGTGGTTATACGTCGTTTGTAGAGACTCACGAAAGTGTGAAATAAGGTTTGTAGAGACTTGAAATCCAATCGTAGAATGCATAGTATTTTCCATCATTGTTTCCGTCCCCATGCTATATATTGGTGATCGCTATACTAAAAACGCCTCTTTAACTTTGCGCGGGCCTGAGATGCCGAAACGCTCACAGCGCGACGTTAGTTCTTCTAAGGTGGAACCACTGGGCTACGATAGCGTTCGACACCATGGCGATGGACCTGCACCAATTTCTGTGCCGTGCAGTTTGAAGAATAACAAGAAGGAGCAACACGGCAACAGCCAACAGGGCCGCTAGAGCGAAGCCACCCACTGCCCGCTGGAATACACTGCATGTATTCATGCAGCAGCACTACCGCCCACTGGCATGCATTTCCTGCATGCTGCAGCCTGCAGCACCGCCGCCACCCCACCTAATGCGCTGTATGAATGCAACACCACCGCACCCCTGCCTTCCAGGCATGCGCTGCTTGCATGTTGCACCGCCACTCCCCTGACCTCCTGGCATGTGCTCCTTGCATGCTGCAGGGCAGACCATCTTTTCACCTAATGCCCTGCATGCATGCTGCACTACCGACCCCGTCCACCATGGCATGCCTTGCATGCACGCTGCACTAAATCGTGGCTTGCACTGCCTGCCTGCTGCACCACCGCCCCCTAACCCTCCCTCGCTTGTGTCGCCTGAATGCTGCAGCACTGCACCCCTCCCCCTCCCAGGCATGCATTGCCTGCTTGCTGCACCCTCCCCCCCTACCTCCTTGCCATGCGCTGCCTGCATGCTGCACCACCGCATTCCTCCCCCCACCCCTGGCATTCTGTATCACCCCCCCCTTCCCTCCCTGGTGTGCAGCCTACCTGCTGCGCCACCGCCCTCCTCCCTCCTTTGTGCGCAGCCCACCTGCTGCGACACCGCCCCCTTCCCTCCCTAGTGGACAGCCTGCCTGCTGCACCACCGCCCTCCTCCCTCCCTAGTGCGCAGCCTGCCTGCTGCACCACCGCCTTCCTCCCTCCCTAGTGCGCAGCCTACATGCTGCGCCACCACCCTCCTCCCACCCTAGTGGACAGCCTACCTGCTGCACCACCGCCCTCCTCCCACCCTAGTGAACAGCCTACCTGCAGCGCCACCACCCTCCTCCCTCCCTAGTGCTCAGCCTACATGCTGCGCCACCGCCCTCCTCCCTCCCTAGTGCGAAGCCTACATGCTGCGCCTCCACCCTCCACCCTCCCTAGTGCTCAGCCTACCTGCTGCGCCACCGCCCTCCTCCCTCCCTAGTGCGCAGCCTACCTGCTGCACCACCGCCCCCTTCCCTACCTAGTGCGCAGCCTACCTGCTGCACCACTGCCCCCTTCCCTCCCTAGTGGACAGCCTACCTGCTGCGCCACCGCCCTCCTCCCTCCCTAGTGCTCAGCCTACATGCTGCGCCACCGCCCTCCTCCCTCCCTAGTGCGAAGCCTACATGCTGCGCCACCACCCTCCACCCTCCCTAGTGCTCAGCCTACCTGCTGCGCCACCGCCCTCCTCCCTCCTTAGTGCGCAGCCTACCTGCTGCACCACCGCCCCCTTCCCTCCCTAGTGCTCAGCCTACCTGCTGCACCACCGCCCCCTTCCCTCCCAAGTGCGCAGCCTACCTGCTGCACCACTGCCCCCTTCCCTCCCTAGTGCGCAGCCTGCCTGCTGCGCCACCGCCCTCCTCCCTCCCTTGTGGACAGCCTGCCTGCTGCGCCACCTCCCTCCTCCCTCCCTAGTGCGCAGCCTACATGCTGCGCCACCTCCCTCCTCCCTCCCTAGTGCGCAGCCCACCTGCTGCGCCACCGCCCTCCTCCCTCCCTAGTGCGCAGCCTACCTGCTGCGCCACCGCCCTCCTCCCTCCATAGTGCTCAGCCTACATGCTGCGCCACCACCCTCCACCCTCCCTAGTGCTCAGCCTACATGCTGCGCCACCGCCCTCCTCCCTCCTTAGTGCGAAACTCGCCTGCTGCTCCACCGACCTCCTCCCTCCCTAGTGGACAGCCTGCCTGCTGCACCAACGCCCTCCTCCCTCCCTAGTGCGCAGCCTGCCTGCTGCACCACCGCCCTCCTCCCTCCCTAGTGCGCAGCCTACCTGCTGCGCCACCACCCTCCTCCCTCCTTAGTGCGCAGCCTACCTGCTGCGCCACCGCCCTCCTCCCTCCTTAGTGCGAAGCTCGCCTGCTGCTCCACCGACCTCCTCCCTCCCTAGTGGACAGCCTGGCTGCTGCACCACCGCCCTCCTCCCTCCCTAGTGCGCAGCCTGCCTGCTGCACCACCGCCCTCCTCCCTCCCTAGTGCGCAGCCTACCTGCTGCGCCACCGCCCTCCTCCCTCCTTAGTGCGCAGCCTACCTGCTGCACCACTGCCCCCTTCCCTCCCTAGTGCTCAGCCTACCTGCTGCACCACCGCCCTCCTCCCTCCCTAGTGCTCAGCCTACATGCTGCGCCATTGCCCTCCTCCCTCCCTAGTGCGAAGCTCGCCTGCTGCTCCATCGCCCTCCTCCCTCCCTAGTGGACAGCCTGCCTGCTGCACCACCGCCCTCCTCCCTCCCTAGTGCGCAGCCTGCCTGCTGCACCACCGCCCTCCTCCGTCCCTAGTGCGCAGCCTACCTGCTGCGCCACCGCCCTCCTCCCTCCTTAGTGCGCAGCCTACCTGCTGCACCACCGCCCCCTTCCCTCCCTAGTGCGCAGCCTACCTGCTGCACCACTGCCCCCTTCCCTCCCTAGTGCTCAGCCTACCTGCAGCACCACCGCCCCCTTCCCTCCCAAGTGCGCAGCCTACCTGCTGCACCACTGCCCCCTTCCCTACCTAGTGCGCAGCCTGCCTGCTGCGCCACCGCCCTCCTCCCTCCCTAGTGGACAGCCTGCCTGCTGCGCCACCGCCCTCCTCCCTCCCTAGTGCGCAGCCTATATGCTGCGCCACCGCCCTCCTCCCTCCCTAGTTCGCAGCCCACCTGCTGCGCCACCGCCCTCCTCCCTCCCTAGTGCGCAGCCTACCTGCTGCGCCACCGCCCTCCTCCCTCCCTAGTGCTCAGCCTACATGCTGCGCCACCGCCCTCCTCCCTCCCCAGTGGACAGCCTACCTGCTGCGCCACCACCCTCCTCCCTCCCTAGTGCGCAGCCTACCTTCTGCACCACCGCCCCCTTCCCTACCTAGTGCGCAGCCTACCTGCTGCACCACTGCCCCCTTCCCTCCCTAGTGGACAGCCTGCCTGCTGCGCCACCGCCCTCCTCCCTCCCTAGTGCGCAGCCTACCTGCTGCGCCACGGCCCTCCTCCCTCCCTAGTGCTCAGCCTACATGCTGCGCCACCACCCTCCACCCTCCCTAGTGGACAGCCTACCTGCTGCACCACTGCCCCCTTCCCTCCCTAGTGCGCAGCCTGCCTGCTGCGCCACCGCCCTCCTCCCTCCCTAGTGGACAGCCTGCCTGCTGCGCCACCGCCCTCCTCCCTCCCTAGTGCGCAGCCTACCTGCTGCACCACCGCCCTCCTCCCTCCCTAGTGGACAGCCTGCCTGCTGCACCACCGCCCTCCTCCCTTCCTAGTGCGCAGCCTGCCTGCTGCACCACCGCCCTCCTCCCTCCCTAGTGCTCAGCCTACATGCTGCACCACCGCCCCCTTCCCTCCCTAGTGCGCAGCCTGCCTCCTTCGCCATCGTCCCTTCCCTTCCTAGTGCGCTGCCTGCCTGCCGTACCACCGCCCCCCTTCCCTCCCTCGTGCACAGCCTGCATGTTGCATCCCTGCACCACCGTACCCCTCCCTTCCTAGAGCGTTGCATGCATGTTGCACCACCGCCCCCCTTCCACCCTAATGCGCTGCTTGCATGCTGCACCGCTGTCCCCGTCCCACCCTAATGCGCTTCGTTCAATTACAAAAACTCCTCACGAGGTCTTTTGAAGTCTGATTCAATTGAAATTTGGCACATGCCTTCAAGATGGGTCATTTAAGAGATTGCCAGCAGCATGAATCTTCACTTCAAGTTTCAGGTTCACTGTTCCTCAATTACTTTCGCGGCTGGTCTTCGTTGCTTGGGGTACTAGCATGCATATCACACTTGCAGCTGCGCATGGAGTATTCTGAAGTCTGATTCAATTGAACCTTGGCACATGTCTCCAAAATACGGAACACAAAATAATTCCAGCAGCATGAGTCTGTGTTTCAAGTTTCAGATGTACTGTTCTTCAATTGCTTTCGCAGCTTGTCTGCCTAGAGACATTTACATGCAAATCACACTTGAGAGCTCCTCACGGAGTGCTTTGAAGTCTGATTCAACTGAAACTTGGCACATGCCTTCGAGATACATAATATAAGAGATGGCCAGCAGCATGAGTCTTCACCCAAGTTTCAGGTTCACTGTTCATCAATTACATCCGTGGCTGGTCTACCCTACGTTACCTGCATGCAAATCACACTTGAAAGCTGCTTACAGAGTTAGTCTGATTCAATTGGAAATCGGCATATGCCTTCCGGGTATGCCATTTAAGAGAACTCCATTGGCAAGTGTTACGGTACATTTGAAGTTGCATGCCAGGGGTATTCAATGTCTGAAGAAATGTTGCGCATCAGGCCATTACAGTGCGTAGGGCTGGGACACTATCCATACGAGGGAGTGCTGCCCATGCATGTCGAGGCGAACACTGTTGAACGGGGCACTGTGCATGCATGTGGAGGGGGGACACACTATCCAAACGGGACAGCGCTGTGCATGTTAAGGGGGAATACTGTTCATATAAGGGAGAGATGCGCATGCATGTGAAGTGTGGGGCATACTGTTTATACTGGGGAGCACTGTGCATGCATGTGAAGGGGCACTTCCCAAGTTCCCATAGGGATTGCAGTTCATGCATGTGGAGGGGGGCGCACTCACTGTCCACACGGGGGATCTCTGAGCATGCATGAGGACGGGGATGATACTGTCCATACCAGTGAGCATTGGAGCATTGCGCAAGCACGCGTAGAGGGGGTCATAGTATACATATTAAGGATTACTTCGCATGTCTGCATGTGGAGGGGCATTGTGCCCACTCGGGAGAACGCAGTGTTTGCATGCAGAAGAGCATACTGTCCACACATGGAGCACTGCACATGCATACGGAGGAGCGTAATGCTGTCCTTGCAGAAGAGCTCTTCGCATCTACGTGGATAGACTTTTTTGTGGCACTGTTGAACGTCCCAGCTAGCCACGGACATGGTGCAGGTCCTTGTTGAAGTTGCCAGAGGGCACCATCTGCAAAAGACAAGACTAAATAGAAGCAAAGTCCAAAGCTTGCAAGTGGCAATTGCCTCATTGGTCAGCAGTGCTGTTCATAGAGCCTGCAGTGAAGAACCCTCCTTGGACAGTTCATGCGTCATCCAGCGGGGACACTTCGTGTGTCATGCAGCGGGGACCTTCGCGATCGAATGCCCGAGGAGGAGGTCCTTTCCGTTCCTCTCGGGCTGTGTAGCGACGAGCAGGGTGATGCACGTTGTTCGAGCAACCCGACGCCACGGGCGCCCTTCGCCAGCAGGCGTATGTTCGAGATCTTCGCCTGTTTGGGCAAGTAGCTTAGATAATGCACTGGCTGGATAGGAGCGCTGATGTTGCGTTTGCGGCTCTCTAGCGCGGGCTGCTCTAGCGCGGGCTGCTCTAGCTCGCCAGCCATCTGTCTAGGCTATCGGGGTCAAGGTTATCCGAGTCAAAGTCGACTGCATATTAAAGAGCGACGTTTCAGATTAAAAATGAGCTATCAAAAGTATCAAACGATGCATGTTAGACTTAGAAAATATTTGGCATTCTACGATTCGATTTCAAACCTTCACACTTTCGTGAGTCTCTACAAACTATGGTTTAGAGGGTCGGTCCTAACTCTTTTATTTACTGTTGTTACCAAGATCTCGCTGTTCACACCGCTGTTGACCAGTGGAGCCTCTGTTGTGGATTCTTCACTGATGTTAGAAGCATGCCAAGTTCCTAGGTAGGAGAGGATCCCCATCACAACTGTAACACAAATGTAACTTTCAAACGTTAGTCGTTGAAAGGCTAGCAGGGATACGGTACGCATACAGTAAGTACTATTTACTTGGCTGATCCCGCAGATAGTTTAGTTTGCTCATGTTCTCAGCTCTCTGAATTGAGGCTGGGGTTGAGTTTTCCCCTAGATTCGGCCTACGACGTGCTGAGAGGATGGCCATGGCATCTGGGCAGGTATAAAAAAATCGAGCGGTTAGCCGTGGCCTCAGGGCAGAATATACATTCGATGTGTACATTTGTGCTTCCTGCATAATAGAAAACGCATTTCCAGGACTGGAGAAGTGGTGGGTTAGCAACTGGGTCAGAAGTGCGTTGTATGGCTGCTGCATGGAGAGGTCAGACCAGAGGTAAGACGAAACATGAAGACACAGCCATGGCCTCGCGACAGATGAGAGATGCAAGATGTGCACGTCTGGCACATATGTATGGAGAGAACTATCAGCAGCGTGCCCGACCGTGAGCTGCTCCCGATCGCAGATGCATGTAGTAGCCGACTAGCCGTCCCAACTACTAGGTGGGGTAAAACCAAGGGCAAACTTGGCTCACCTTTTTCGTGCCCTGGCAGTTCGGGAAGATAAGCACGACTTGCATTCCCCCCTCGATCGAATCCTGGGAAGTCTGGAAAGTAGCCAATTACCGACCGGTGACATTGAGTTTGCCTGCGTGTCTGGGTCTCTTTGAGGAGGCGTCGTCATGGCCAAACCTGCATTTCAAAGCTTCTGAAGAGAATTTCCTTATCTTTTGATTTTGGTCAGAACTGCAAATCCGGACGTTCAAAACATGTCGATGGAGATGTTCAACTTTGACATGCGCCTTTGTCCAAGGGATTCTTCTGTTCCACGTATCATACCCCTCGGTATATGACAGCGGTTGCCATCCTAGCATAGATTGTAAAGGCATCATCAGTGACAAAAAAACCACCACTCCTGTTCTGGGTTTTGCATCACTGACGTTGATAGCCCCTTTTATGATGGATAGGGATGCGCAAACCCTATCGACGAGTACAGTATGTGACAGGTGCCCGCGAAGCGGTTGAAGCACTAGAATACTAGATGCACTGATGCATGACTGCTACATGTCCTGCTTTATAAATGCTGCATAACTGCTGCATATTCCTTACTTTTGTTTTACATTGATGGGAACCATAAAATCAAACCTCAGAGGCAAAGGGAAAAGGGTGGCAGTAAACTCAGGGAGACAAGGCAATCAAGTCATACAAGAGATGCCAAGGGCGTCGAGACAAGAGATCATACAGAAGGAACAGAACTCAAAGACAAAACAGAAAAACCCCACCCAAGGAAATTGTGTAGGTGGCCAGGTGGCCTAGTTCAGCAAGCCCTACTTGGGCCACTAGCTGTTAGTAGGTTGGTCAAGTTGATTTTGACCCTTGGTTGAATGTCCGCATGGTGACACCATGGAGGTGATATGGGGTACACTAAAATATACTGGACGTAAGGAAGATGCCGTACCGGTACTAGCCAAGTCAGGGCCTGTTTATCTCTTCACTTGCTGGTGAATAATGCGGTTAGTGATGATGAAGCCCATGATGCTTTACCAGTACGCCCAGGACGTAGATAGGCATGGGCGTCATAATTCAGTACCGGTGGTTAGTGTGCCTTGGCGCCAAGGATGCGCATGGGACTCTTACCTGCAAAACCCTTCAGAGTTCACAGGATGACAGGACATCGCTTGTTTATGCGCTTTTACTAATGAGTGTTCCATGGTGGATCGGCAGTCAAGCTCAGTCTGCCAGCCAGGGGCTGAGTGGCTGTTATGTGATCAAGGCCGAAGCCTCCATCTTGCCCTGCTACATCTTGCCGAGGCTTGCCTTGATTGCCGGATCACTTCAAAGAACATAATCACTGGCGCTCCTTTAACGGAGCGAGTGGTGAAATCGAGCATGTATGTATGTATTCCATGCGGTGCCTGCTTGGGACCACGGGTGGGATGTTTTACGAGTTGTAGCATTAATAATTTCCTGCTTGCTCATGTCGTGAATGCATGCTCGTTGTCGTGTTCATTCCTGCCAGACATGTGCGCGGTACATCGACATCCTGCGCAAATTTCGGGGAAATATCGATGCGGGCCCGACATGCATGTTCACAAGTTCATGTCGGTTAACTTCTTGGGCCCGCCATCGTTGCCTGGGCGTGCACCGCGCAGGCTATAAATAGCGACCGGAGGTGACATTGTCGCATCGTGATATCTTGCAAACATCAAGGTTCACGCAGGAAGGACTTCGTCGATCGTCTCAGCCCCTTCGGTAAGCGCACGTCGCATGATTGTAGTAGTACAGGTGCATAATAGATCAGTCATTACATATGGACATTCCAGTCAGTGCGGCGTCAGTTTCTTGCTTGGCAATGAGATGTCCCCCCTGAGCTGTGCCCTGTGCCTACCTCCCCACAGCAACATGAAGTGGGGAATCGCAGCTCTGCTGCTGTCAGCGCTGATGGCTGCTGGCGTCCAAGGACAGGGGTGGGTGCAACCGACCAACTCCTCTTCACAGCCTTTCATTTTTCACTTTCGACGGATTGCGAAGCAAACAAGCATCATAGCAAATAGCAATACGAGTTTTGCTAGTGTTGGCCCATCAGGAGATAGCTGTCCGTATGTGTCCCGGTGACCCCTTGCTTGCATGTGTCTGTCGCGCAACAAACGTGTCCTTATCTCCTTGCCCATGCCACTATGCGACAAAGGGCTCGAAACCCGCAAAAATATTACGTAGACCTTTGCACCTTTCATTCCTGCAGAGGCATTCCTACCTTCCCTTTCCATCGATGCACGGACTACAATTTCACAAGTCTACCGTTCGACCTGACCAAGCCGGTTGAGAAGTCGCCTGGCATGTACTGCATGACCCTCTCCTACCGGGGCCCCGTCCAGGCGCCCAGCCAGTGCTACACCACCATCTCCACCTTCGGAGCCACCCGCCTCATCATGGGAGTCAGTGAGTAATATCTGCGTGAAACGAAGTCTTTATTGCTCTGTATGCCTGAAGCCACTTCATTAAAAAAGATATACAAGACTGCCAGCGATAAGAAAATATCCGACCGAGAAAAAGCAGCGTCATCACTAGTTCCGTTGATCCTTTGTGCCACATCACTTCCTCGATACCTCCTTACTAAGCTTGCTATCCTTGCCCTCGTCCCTCACAGATCAGATGTGCATGTCTGACTTCAACCGAAAGGATGGCCTGTACATCAACGGCAAGCTCGCTTCTTCAAATGTTGCATGGCTGGACTACGGCACTGAATCCATCATCAAGTCTTACAACCTGTTGATCCTGCCATCCAGCGCCGGCACTGAGTTCTGCTTCAAGTCTGCCGCCAAAGTTTGCACCATGGCTACGTTCTTCCAGGCATGGCCCGGCCAATACTACTGGCCCATCAACTGGGACGTGGAGACTGATCGTGTCCCCGTCTGCTGCCCAGTGAACATTCCTCCTCCTCCCTCCCCCCCACCTCCTCCCTCTCCTCCCCCTCCTCCTCCTCCGTCTCCTCCCCCTCCCCGCCCTCCTCCACCCCCCCCTCCCTCCCCCCCTCCCCCTCCTCCTCCCTCCCCTCCCCCTCCCTCCCCTCCTCCCCCTCCTCCTCCCTCCCCTCCTCCGCCGCGCCCCCCTCCTCCTTCCCCTCCTCCCCCTCCTCCTCCCTCCCCTCCTCCGCCTCGCCCCCCTCCTCCCCCTCCCCCCCCGCCCTCCTCCCCCCCCCCCCTCCCTCCCCCCCTCCTCCCCCTCCCCCCTCCCCCCCTCCTCCCCCCCCCCCCTCCCCCCCCTCCCCCTCCCCCTCCTCCTCCCCGCCCCCCTCCTCCTCCCCCTCCCTCTCCTCCTCCTCCCCCTCCTCCTCCCGTTTGCCAGATCTGCGTTGACTTCTGTGTCAAAATGGCCCCCACCAACCCCCTCCAGCCCCCTCGCCCCAACGCAGCCACATGCGCGTCGCTTGTCTCATACATGCACACCTACAGCATGTCTGTGGCACCTGCCTCCAACCTAATGTATGCATGCACCGCAACCAACACCACGTGCGTCAAGGTCTGCGCCACTGGATCCATCCAGACCACGACCGTCTGCCAATCTTTTCAAGCAGGCACCTCTCTCCCGGTAAGCATACATTCTTTGGTCATGTAGCATCTGCATCACATGGGCAGCCAGCGGTCCCGTGGCAGAAATACTTGTCAGAGCGCAGGTTTTGCTTCCTTCAGCAAATGCGAGGCTGTGTTTATAAACATCTTGTATTTTGCTGTTATGGGGGACTTGTGTACCACCCCTGATCTGCATAATCTCTGGCCATAAAGCATCTACTTGGCAAAAACAATTGTGTTTTCCTGAAGTGCTGTTCTGCTGCAAATCTGCAAATTGCTTGCTGATCTTTCAGCAATTCGTAGCTGCGGTGCCCAATTTTGAATTGTGATGCTGAACCTTAACATTGTATTATATCATTAACACACTGTATTCACTGTATTTCAGGTTCTTATGGTTGGAATTGGTTACGGCCAGTTTACCTGCGGCACCAGCATGGCTGTTCAGGACACATGCGGATGCACGTTCACAGATGCTAACCCTGTGTGCGCTGACTTCAGCCCTCCTCCTCCCCCCTCACCTCCTCCCCCACCGCCTCCTCGTCCTCCACCACCTCCTCCTCCCCCTCCCCCCAGCCCCCCTCCTCCCCCTCCCCCTCGTCCCCCTCCCCCCAGCCCTCCTCCTCCCCCTCCTCCCTCTCCTCCTCCCCCTCCTCCTCCTAGCCCCCCTCCCCCTCGTCCTCCTCCCCCCCCTCCCCCCAGCCCCCCTCCTCCCCGTCCTCCCCCCCCTCCTCCCCCCAGCCCCCCTCCCCCCCGTCCCCCTCCCCCTAGCCCTCCTCCTCCTCCTCCTCCCCCCGCATTCATGGACTTCCCTCACACTTGCTACCCCGGTAACACTGCAATCAATGGAGGTGTATTCCAGGGCACTGGCAGCGCAGCATTCGCTTACAACGTGCAAGCTATGTCTCCCAACGCAACCGGCAACGTCGTCCGGCTGATTATTGCGAAGAATCCTACCTGCAGTGCGCAGTATGGATGCTGCGACGTCAACCTGGAGAAGGTCGAATTCATGCTCAACCGTGAGTCCTGACCTATCATGGTCTTGTGATGCTGGCGGATGTATTTCAAGCTGGGGTCTTGGATTGGACATTGATCTGGGGGTTTTCTTTTCGGAATGGACAGCATATGTCATGGGTTCAATTGTTCTGAACTGATAAAGAGGTGCTATTGCTCTTTCTTTAACATTTTGTGTATTTTTAGACCCTGACTCCTCCAGTCTGCACTGTATGTTTTTGACTCTGACTCCTCCTGTTTTCACTGTATTTTTTTATTCTGACTCCCCCTGTTTTCACAGTATGTTTTATTCTGACACCTCCTGTTTTCCCTGTATTTTTTTGATTATGAATGCTCCTGTTCCACTGTCTTCTTTTGACTCTGACTCCTCCTGTTTCCACTCCTTTTGCAGCTGCCTGCCGTGGTGCCATCCAGACCCTTTCCTACTCTGCTGGAAAGACTACGATGCCTTCATATGCTCTCCAGACGTGGCCTACTCTGGCCCCTGCCCCTTACGCCCCGGACCAGCAGCTCCTAACTGGGAAGGTGCGTCATTCTCAAACGCCGGGTACAAAGAATTTCAAGATTCTCAGATCATTTAAGAAAATGACGAAAAGGGCTGAGGTTTGTAGCGTTCATGTCTGTGGAACATTTCTGAAACCTGTCCCGCTCCACTTCGATGCCCCTGACCATGCCCTTGAATTCCTCGATTCCATTCTCTCAGGTGACTGGTCTGTGCAGCGGCGGCCAAGGTATATGCCCCCAGGTCCTTCTGGTCACTTTGAACCTGGACCCCATGAACACGGCTTGCAACACTGCCAACAAATTCTTCCTCGATGGCAAGTTCTGGTGGGCTGCATACGCCCCATCGCCCACCAGCCCCAACGGATGCTGCGGAACTAGCGGTTAACCCGCGGCTCCAACCCCAACGAGGACATAAGCCAGTGTTTTGTGAGAGTTGATCAGCGAATATCTTTCAAAAAGCTGTGCTTATTCCCTCACAGGTGTCTAGAGCAGCCCTCCATTATTTCCATTTAAGTACCGGTAGCAGTAGATAGGTCAGAAAGGATGTGAGGATCAGAGCTCAGTCGCAGCTTCAAATTTCAGCACTGAACGAGTGAGCAGTACATATCGCGTCACACATTTTGCCGCTGCTCGCACATTTTCCAAACACATTTGACACTGAGATGACCTAGTATGATTCTAAACGGATGTAAAACAGTGATTTCTTTGATTCTCCAGCTATGATTCATGTACATCACGTCCAACGGTGGCCGCCCAGCAATCTGTCTGATCTGGACTGTTTCAAATGAATAAATACTGCGATGAGGGTGCGACCTGGGAAAGGCAAGTAATCTTAGCAATGGCTCTTGATTTGTTCATCCAAATCGACCCAGGCTTGCTCTGCTCTAGATACAGAGGCAGATCGCGAAGTTCGCACATTAGCAGAAATCAGTTCTGACTTGCTGAATTACCATTGACTCAGTGGGACATATGCACAGATGAAATGCAGAAGAACTGTGGTCATGCAAGATCAGTCAATGACGTGAGGCCTCTGGGCCCTAAGCAAAACGCCCCATACGTCAGTGCAGCCATGCAGCAAAGCACCAGCACCGGTACTACTCACGAAGTGCTATCTTAACCTGCTACTTTCAGCGACGATTCATTATTCATTTCAGATCATACCGGTATGTTCTGACTTTGCCCTCAGCTAATCCCCCAAGTGATCCCAGCGCAACAGGTGCTGATGGTGGTGTGTGTGTGATTGCACGTATGCGAGTGTGGCTGTTTTACGTGAGCCACTGGGTGTGACATGAGCTGTATGCTTGTGCAGCAGCATACAGGCCGCAACAGGCATGGTGAGCATGCTGCGTTGACAGTGCCCAGGCTAACAACATGTATGCGGCCCCGGCTCCGGCCCATGCTGCCCTGTTCCCTTAACCCTCACGGCCCACCGGTCAGGTGCATGTTTCCATGGCCACGAAAAATAGAATTCAGTCTGTCACAGGATCAGTTGATCAGGCACTCATGCATGGCTGTGATCATGGCTCTGAGCATGGCTGTGTGCGTTGCTGTAAGTATGGCTGTGCGCATGACTGTGTACTAAGCCGTGGGCATGTCTGAGATCATGCTTATGAGCATGACTGTGACCATTGCAGTGAGCATGGCTTTCTGCATGGCTGCGTGCATGGTTGTGAGCATATTTGCGAGCATGGATGTGAGCATGGATGTGTGCTTGGTTGTGAGCATGCCCGTGTGCATGGCTGTTAGTATGGCTAAGGGCATGGCCGAGAGCAAGGCTGTGTGCATACGAGTGAGCATGGATGTGAGCATGGCTGTGCGCATGGCTGTGTTCATGACTGTGTACTAAGCCATGGGCATGACTGAGAGCAAGGCTGAGATCATGCTTATGAGCATTGCTGTGACCATGGTTGTGTGTTTGGTTGTGAGCATGGCTGTGCATGCAAATGAGCATGGCTGTGTGCATGGCTGTGTGCTTGGCTGTGAACATGGCTGTGAGCATGGCTGTACGCATGGCCGTGTGCTCTTCTCTGTGCAGGGCTGTGAGCATATGTCTGTAAGGCGATCGCTTGTGTCTTCTGTAGAGCACTCAACAGTTGTTCACTTAGCTCATTCACTTTTACCGTCGCATTTTGTCCCTGAATAGGTAGGCGATTGCTTGTCTTCCCGTCTTCGGACTCTATCCTATCGAAGTACGGTTGAATATCTTCTTTAATTATCAGCTGCATTTTCTGGTACAGGTCTTGGGTCTCGCCGGCGATACCCTCTGAGAAAGTGGAGATTTTGTTGGCGAAGACTGTCTTGTCGGTGAGGCTGATAGGGCGGACAGGACTCGGGTGGAGGGGCGTGAGGGCTGTTTTTTTAGTTTTTTTGTGGTGGGGATGAAAATTCCCGTGTTTCTCAGTTCAATGATGCCTAACAGAGGGTTGTGGTCTGATTGAGTCCCATTCTGGAGAACATTGATCCTGATTTTAATGATGCCCATATCCAGGATTGTGAAAATATCGTCAATTCTGCTAGTCGTGTGGGACTCATCAAGGTTGTTTTTGTGGGTGTAGATGTGGGCTCGAGGGCTAAGGTTCATGTCTAGGGGTGCTAATTGGACAGTTTTAACAAATTTCCTGTGTGTCTCATCCTTGTGGTAGGTGTGTTCGCTGCTCCTATCCCCTTGAAGCAGCGTTGCGTTCCAATCGCCTAGCATGATATGACGGGAAGGGAGGCCGTTTTGTGCTTCTTGCATGCTTTCCGTGAGTATGCTGTACACTTTTAGTCTCTCTGTCTCGTCCTCTGGTGAGCAGCCTGCCGGCGCATATACCCCTGTCATGTTGACTGGCATGGAATGGGGCAGGTGGATAGCAATGTTAAGGATTCTCCCATTGTAGCTGTCGCCCTCTGTTCGGGTGGCCTTGCCCAACACGGCAATGTGCTCCTTGATGGCAATGATGACCCCACGCAGGCCTCTGCCATGTTCGCTGTGTGTACATGCCCAGTGTTGATACCCCTGCAGGGCTTCTTGCAACCATCTGGCCTTCTTCCGCTTGGGGAGCATGTTTGTCTCAGTGAGTACAAGGATATCTGGGTTATGTAGCTGGATGGTTATTTCAATGTCATATTTTGCAGTGTAAATGCCCTGGACATTCGCTGTGATCATGCGCAACGTAGCTGGCTGGCGAACCGTTTGATCTTCTCCATGAGATGGAGCATGTGTCTGGCGTGGTAGGATTGTATTTTCTTGAGCAAACTTGTTCTTTAATATCTGTTTCACCTTTGCTTTTTGCTGAGCTGGTTCTGGCACACTAGTGATCAAGGTAGTGAGGTACGATATAATGAGGGGCTGAAGCAGGTTGTTCTTTTTCTTTCCTTCCGTTGTGCCTGTGCGGGAGGGCGGTGTTGCATTTAGTTTGTTTTTTCTTGAGCTTACGTACGTATCCTTTGGGAGCCATTTTATTTTGTTTTGTTCTTTCAGCACCGTTTATCTTCTCATGCCCTTGAATTGCCCTTCCTTTGTTGGCACATCTAGGTGGGTCGAAGACTGTGACATGGGTGGGGGGGGCTGCATTGATGTTCGATGTATCATCCTGTCCCATGGTGGTATCTTGGTCTGGAAACGATAACAACATGAGATGCTCAAGCTCATCGTTTCTAGTGGGGCCATGCCTTGGTTGCACGTATTGCATGATGCGCTTGGCCCGTACAATAATCGATGTGATAGAGTCTGGGAGTACCGGTCCCTGGATACATGGAAACATGAACCTGATTGTTTTTGACATACGGTCTCCAATATCTCTCAGGAAGTCGTCCCATGTCTGCATGAATAGCACAAACGCTTGTAGTAGCGTTTTGTCGTCTGGGAGGCCTGATGCTACGTTTGAGCATCTATCTCGTAAAGCTGTCAGGCTATAAGGGGGCAGGGTACTGGTGGGGTTGCGAGAGGCAGCCAATGGCAGCATGGGCTCAAAGTGCCCAGCTAGGGTATTTCCAGAAAGCCACACATGCATGGCGGGGGCAGTGTCATTTGTTGGTTGAACTCCTAGGAGTTGGCTCACAATGCTGCGTTCTGCGTCAGACTCTGATAATTGGTGCTGGTGCACTGTTATTTGCAATGCCATTGCAGTCCAGTGGGTGATGACCCCGTCAGCCCATAGTCCCTCTCCCGTATTCCCATCACACGGCGTGGCCATTCGTCTTGCCCAGTCACATAGCTTGTGTCTTGAATCAGCACCATGTACTTGTTGGTAGATGAGCATGGTTAAGGACCTGACCGCATCCTGCCTGCCTTGGGACTGAGCATGGCTGTGCATGCAAATGAGCATGGCTGAGAGGATGGCTGTGCGCATGGCTGTGTGCATGGCTGTGTGCTTGGCTGTGAACATGGCTGTGAGCATGGCTGTACGCATGGCCGTGTGCTCTTCTCTGTGCAGGGCTGTGAGCATATGTCTGTAAGGCGATCGCTTGTGTCTTCTGTAGAGCACTCAACAGTTGTTCACTTAGCTCATTCACTTTTACCGTCGCATTTTGTCCCTGAATAGGTAGGCGATTGCTTGTCTTCCCGTCTTCGGACTCTATCCTATCGAAGTACGGTTGAATATCTTCTTTAATTATCAGCTGCATTTTCTGGTACAGGTCTTGGGTCTCGCCGGCGATACCCTCTGAGAAAGTGGAGATTTTGTTGGCGAAGACTGTCTTGTCGGTGAGGCTGATAGGGCGGACAGGACTCGGGTGGAGGGGCGTGAGGGCTGTTTTTTTAGTTTTTTTGTGGTGGGGATGAAAATTCCCGTGTTTCTCAGTTCAATGATGCCTAACAGAGGGTTGTGGTCTGATTGAGTCCCGTTCTGGAGAACATTGATCCTGATTTTAATGATGCCCATATCCAGGTTTGTGAAAATATCGTCAATTCTGCTGGTTGTGTGGGACTCATCAAGGTTGTTTTTGTGGGTGTAGATGTGGGCTCGAGGGCTAAGGTTCATGTCTAGGGGTGCTAATTGGACAGTTTTAACAAATTTCCTGTGTGTCTCATCCTTGTGGTAGGTGTGTTTGCTGCTCCTATCCCCTTGAAGCAGCGTTGCGTTCCAATCGCCTAGCATGATATGACGGGAAGGGAGGCCGTTTTGTGCTTCTTGCATGCTTTCCGTGAGTATGCTGTACACTTTTAGTCTCTCTGTCTCGTCCTCTGGTGAGCAGCCTGCCGGCGCATATACCCCTGTCATGTTGACTGGCATGGAATGGGGCAGGTGGATAGCAATGTTAAGGATTCTCCCATTGTAGCTGTCGCCCTCTGTTCGGGTGGCCTTGCCCAACACGGCAATGTGCTCCTTGATGGCAATGATGACCCCACGCAGGCCTCTGCCATGTTCGCTGTGTGTACATGCCCAGTGTTGATACCCCTGCAGGGCTTCTTGCAACCATCTGGCCTTCTTCCGCTTGGGGAGCATGTTTGTCTCAGTGAGTACAAGGATATCTGGGTTATGTAGCTGGATGGTTATTTCAATGTCATATTTTGCAGTGTAAATGCCCTGGACATTGGCTGTGATCATGCGCAACGTAGCTGGCTGGCGAACCGTTTGATCTTCTCCATGAGATGGAGCATGTGTCTGGCGTGGTAGGATTGTATTTTCTTGAGCAAACTTGTTCTTTAATATCTGTTTCACCTTTGCTTTTTGCTGAGCTGGTTCTGGCACACTAGTGATCAAGGTAGTGAGGTACGATATAATGAGGGGCTGAAGCAGGTTGTTCTTTTTCTTTCCTTCCGTTGTGCCTGTGCGGGAGGGCGGTGTTGCATTTAGTTTGTTTTTTCTTGAGCTTACGTACGTATCCTTTGGGAGCCATTTTATTTTGTTTTGTTCTTTCAGCACCGTTTATCTTCTCATGCCCTTGAATTGCCCTTCCTTTGTTGGCACATCTAGGTGGGTCGAAGACTGTGACATGGGTGGGGGGGGCTGCATTGATGTTCGATGTATCATCCTGTCCCATGGTGGTATCTTGGTCTGGAAACGATAACAACATGAGATGCTCAAGCTCATCGTTTCTAGTGGGGCCATGCCTTGGTTGCACGTATTGCATGATGCGCTTGGCCCGTACAATAATCGATGTGATAGAGTCTGGGAGTACCGGTCCCTGGATACATGGAAACATGAACCTGATTGTTTTTGACATACGGTCTCCAATATCTCTCAGGAAGTCGTCCCATGTCTGCATGAATAGCACAAACGCTTGTAGTAGCGTTTTGTCGTCTGGGAGGCCTGATGCTACGTTTGAGCATCTATCTCGTAAAGCTGTCAGGCTATAAGGGGGCAGGGTACTGGTGGGGTTGCGAGAGGCAGCCAATGGCAGCATGGGCTCAAAGTGCCCAGCTAGGGTATTTCCAGAAAGCCACACATGCATGGCGGGGGCAGTGTCATTTGTTGGTTGAACTCCTAGGAGTTGGCTCACAATGCTGCGTTCTGCGTCAGACTCTGATAATTGGTGCTGGTGCACTGTTATTTGCAATGCCATTGCAGTCCAGTGGGTGATGACCCCGTCAGCCCATAGTCCCTCTCCCGTATTCCCATCACACGGCGTGGCCATTCGTCTTGCCCAGTCACATAGCTTGTGTCTTGAATCAGCACCATGTACTTGTTGGTAGATGAGCATGGTTAAGGACCTGACCGCATCCTGCCTGCCTTGGGACTGAGCATGGCTGTGCATGCAAATGAGCATGGCTGAGAGGATGGCTGTGCGCATGGCTGTGTGCATGGCTGTGTGCTTGGCTGTGAACATGGCTGTGAGCATGGCTGTACGCATGGCCGTGTGCTCTTCTCTGTGCAGGGCTGTGAGCATATGTCTGTAAGGCGATCGCTTGTGTCTTCTGTAGAGCACTCAACAGTTGTTCACTTAGCTCATTCACTTTTACCGTCGCATTTTGTCCCTGAATAGGTAGGCGATTGCTTGTCTTCCCGTCTTCGGACTCTATCCTATCGAAGTACGGTTGAATATCTTCTTTAATTATCAGCTGCATTTTCTGGTACAGGTCTTGGGTCTCGCCGGCGATACCCTCTGAGAAAGTGGAGATTTTGTTGGCGAAGACTGTCTTGTCGGTGAGGCTGATAGGGCGGACAGGACTCGGGTGGAGGGGCGTGAGGGCTGTTTTTTTAGTTTTTTTGTGGTGGGGATGAAAATTCCCGTGTTTCTCAGTTCAATGATGCCTAACAGAGGGTTGTGGTCTGATTGAGTCCCGTTCTGGAGAACATTGATCCTGATTTTAATGATGCCCATATCCAGGTTTGTGAAAATATCGTCAATTCTGCTGGTCGTGTGGGACTCATCAAGGTTGTTTTTGTGGGTGTAGATGTGGGCTCGAGGGCTAAGGTTCATGTCTAGGGGTGCTAATTGGACAGTTTTAACAAATTTCCTGTGTGTCTCATCCTTGTGGTAGGTGTGTTTGCTGCTCCTATCCCCTTGAAGCAGCGTTGCGTTCCAATCGCCTAGCATGATATGACGGGAAGGGAGGCCGTTTTGTGCTTCTTGCATGCTTTCCGTGAGTATGCTGTACACTTTTAGTCTCTCTGTCTCGTCCTCTGGTGAGCAGCCTGCCGGCGCATATACCCCTGTCATGTTGACTGGCATGGAATGGGGCAGGTGGATAGCAATGTTAAGGATTCTCCCATTGTAGCTGTCGCCCTCTGTTCGGGTGGCCTTGCCCAACACGGCAATGTGCTCCTTGATGGCAATGATGACCCCACGCAGGCCTCTGCCATGTTCGCTGTGTGTACATGCCCAGTGTTGATACCCCTGCAGGGCTTCTTGCAACCATCTGGCCTTCTTCCGCTTGGGGAGCATGTTTGTCTCAGTGAGTACAAGGATATCTGGGTTATGTAGCTGGATGGTTATTTCAATGTCATATTTTGCAGTGTAAATGCCCTGGACATTCGCTGTGATCATGCGCAACGTAGCTGGCTGGCGAACCGTTTGATCTTCTCCATGAGATGGAGCATGTGTCTGGCGTGGTAGGATTGTATTTTCTTGAGCAAACTTGTTCTTTAATATCTGTTTCACCTTTGCTTTTTGCTGAGCTGGTTCTGGCACACTAGTGATCAAGGTAGTGAGGTACGATATAATGAGGGGCTGAAGCAGGTTGTTCTTTTTCTTTCCTTCCGTTGTGCCTGTGCGGGAGGGCGGTGTTGCATTTAGTTTGTTTTTTCTTGAGCTTACGTACGTATCCTTTGGGAGCCATTTTATTTTGTTTTGTTCTTTCAGCACCGTTTATCTTCTCATGCCCTTGAATTGTCCTTCCTTTGTTGGCACATCTAGGTGGGTCGAAGACTGTGACATGGGTGGGGGGGGCTGCATTGATGTTCGATGTATCATCCTGTCCCATGGTGGTATCTTGGTCTGGAAACGATAACCACATGAGATGCTCAAGCTCATCGTTTCTAGCGGGGCCATGCCTTGGTTGCACGTATTGCATGATGCGCTTGGCCCGTACAATAATCGATGTGATAGAGTCTGGGAGTACCGGTCCCTGGATACATGGAAACATGAACCTGATTGTTTATGACATACGGTCTCCAATATCTCTCAGGAAGTCGTCCCATGTCTGCATGAATAGCACAAACGCTTGTAGTAGCGTTTTGTCGTCTGGGAGGCCTGATGCTACGTTTGAGCATCTATCTCGTAAAGCTGTCAGGCTATAAGGGGGCAGGGTACTGGTGGGGTTGCGAGAGGCAGCCAATGGCAGCATGGGCTCAAAGTGCCCAGCTAGGGTATTTCCAGAAAGCCACACATGCATGGCGGGGGCAGTGTCATTTGTTGGTTGAACTCCTAGGAGTTGGCTCACAATGCTGCGTTCTGCGTCAGACTCTGATAATTGGTGCTGGTGCACTGTTATTTGCAATGCCATTGCAGTCCAGTGGGTGATGACCCCGTCAGCCCATAGTCCCTCTCCCGTATTCCCATCACACGGCGTGGCCATTCGTCTTGCCCAGTCACATAGCTTGTGTCTTGAATCAGCACCATGTACTTGTTAGTAGATGAGCATGTTTAAGGACCTGACCGCATCCTGCCTGCCTTGGGACTGAGCATGGCTGTGCATGCAAATGAGCATGGCTGAGAGGATGGCTGTGCGCATGGCTGTGTGCATGGCTGTGTGCTTGGCTGTGAACATGGCTGTGAGCATGGCTGTACGCATGGCCGTGTGCTCTTCTCTGTGCAGGGCTGTGAGCATATGTCTGTAAGGCGATCGCTTGTGTCTTCTGTAGAGCACTCAACAGTTGTTCACTTAGCTCATTCACTTTTACCGTCGCATTTTGTCCCTGAATAGGTAGGCGATTGCTTGTCTTCCCGTCTTCGGACTCTATCCTATCGAAGTACGGTTGAATATCTTCTTTAATTATCAGCTGCATTTTCTGGTACAGGTCTTGGGTCTCGCCGGCGATACCCTCTGAGAAAGTGGAGATTTTGTTGGCGAAGACTGTCTTGTCGGTGAGGCTGATAGGGCGGACAGGACTCGGGTGGAGGGGCGTGAGGGCTGTTTTTTTAGTTTTTTTGTGGTGGGGATGAAAATTCCCGTGTTTCTCAGTTCAATGATGCCTAACAGAGGGTTGTGCTCTGATTGAGTCCCGTTCTGGAGAACATTGATCCTGATTTTAATGATGCCCATATCCAGGTTTGTGAAAATATCGTCAATTCTGCTGGTCGTGTGGGACTCATCAAGGTTGTTTTTGTGGGTGTAGATGTGGGCTCGAGGGCTAAGGTTCATGTCTAGGGGTGCTAATTGGACAGTTTTAACAAATTTCCTGTGTGTCTCATCCTTGTGGTAGGTGTGTTCGCTGCTCCTATCCCCTTGAAGCAGCGTTGCGTTCCAATCGCCTAGCATGATATGACGGGAAGGGAGGCCGTTTTGTGCTTCTTGCATGCTTTCCGTGAGTATGCTGTACACTTTTAGTCTCTCTGTCTCGTCCTCTGGTGAGCAGCCTGCCGGCGCATATACCCCTGTCATGTTGACTGGCATGGAATGGGGCAGGTGGATAGCAATGTTAAGGATTCTCCCATTGTAGCTGTCGCCCTCTGTTCGGGTGGCCTTGCCCAACACGGCAATGTGCTCCTTGATGGCAATGATGACCCCACGCAGGCCTCTGCCATGTTCGCTGTGTGTACATGCCCAGTGTTGATACCCCTGCAGGGCTTCTTGCAACCATCTGGCCTTCTTCCGCTTGGGGAGCATGTTTGTCTCAGTGAGTACAAGGATATCTGGGTTATGTAGCTGGATGGTTATTTCAATGTCATATTTTGCAGTGTAAATGCCCTGGACATTGGCTGTGATCATGCGCAACGTAGCTGGCTGGCGAACCGTTTGATCTTCTCCATGAGATGGAGCATGTGTCTGGCGTGGTAGGATTGTATTTTCTTGAGCAAACTTGTTCTTTAATATCTGTTTCACCTTTGCTTTTTGCTGAGCTGGTTCTGGCACACTAGTGATCAAGGTAGTGAGGTACGATATAATGAGGGGCTGAAGCAGGTTGTTCTTTTTCTTTCCTTCCGTTGTGCCTGTGCGGGAGGGCGGTGTTGCATTTAGTTTGTTTTTTCTTGAGCTTACGTACGTATCCTTTGGGAGCCATTTTATTTTGTTTTGTTCTTTCAGCACCGTTTATCTTCTCATGCCCTTGAATTGTCCTTCCTTTGTTGGCACATCTAGGTGGGTCGAAGACTGTGACATGGGTGGGGGGGGCTGCATTGATGTTCGATGTATCATCCTGTCCCATGGTGGTATCTTGGTCTGGAAACGATAACAACATGAGATGCTCAAGCTCATCGTTTCTAGTGGGGCCATGCCTTGGTTGCACGTATTGCATGATGCGCTTGGCCCGTACAATAATCGATGTGATAGAGTCTGGGAGTACCGGTCCCTGGATACATGGAAACATGAACCTGATTGTTTTTGACATACGGTCTCCAATATCTCTCAGGAAGTCGTCCCATGTCTGCATGAATAGCACAAACGCTTGTAGTAGCGTTTTGTCGTCTGGGAGGCCTGATGCTACGTTTGAGCATCTATCTCGTAAAGCTGTCAGGCTATAAGGGGGCAGGGTACTGGTGGGGTTGCGAGAGGCAGCCAATGGCAGCATGGGCTCAAAGTGCCCAGCTAGGGTATTTCCAGAAAGCCACACATGCATGGCGGGGGCAGTGTCATTTGTTGGTTGAACTCCTAGGAGTTGGCTCACAATGCTGCGTTCTGCGTCAGACTCTGATAATTGGTGCTGGTGCACTGTTATTTGCAATGCCATTGCAGTCCAGTGGGTGATGACCCCGTCAGCCCATAGTCCCTCTCCCGTATTCCCATCACACGGCGTGGCCATTCGTCTTGCCCAGTCACATAGCTTGTGTCTTGAATCAGCACCATGTACTTGTTGGTAGATGAGCATGGTTAAGGACCTGACCGCATCCTGCCTGCCTTGGGACTGAGCATGGCTGTGCATGCAAATGAGCATGGCTGAGAGGATGGCTGTGCGCATGGCTGTGTGCATGGCTGTGTGCTTGGCTGTGAACATGGCTGTGAGCATGGCTGTACGCATGGCCGTGTGCTCTTCTCTGTGCAGGGCTGTGAGCATATGTCTGTAAGGCGATCGCTTGTGTCTTCTGTAGAGCACTCAACAGTTGTTCACTTAGCTCATTCACTTTTACCGTCGCATTTTGTCCCTGAATAGGTAGGCGATTGCTTGTCTTCCCGTCTTCGGACTCTATCCTATCGAAGTACGGTTGAATATCTTCTTTAATTATCAGCTGCATTTTCTGGTACAGGTCTTGGGTCTCGCCGGCGATACCCTCTGAGAAAGTGGAGATTTTGTTGGCGAAGACTGTCTTGTCGGTGAGGCTGATAGGGCGGACAGGACTCGGGTGGAGGGGCGTGAGGGCTGTTTTTTTAGTTTTTTTGTGGTGGGGATGAAAATTCCCGTGTTTCTCAGTTCAATGATGCCTAACAGAGGGTTGTGCTCTGATTGAGTCCCGTTCTGGAGAACATTGATCCTGATTTTAATGATGCCCATATCCAGGTTTGTGAAAATATCGTCAATTCTGCTGGTCGTGTGGGACTCATCAAGGTTGTTTTTGTGGGTGTAGATGTGGGCTCGAGGGCTAAGGTTCATGTCTAGGGGTGCTAATTGGACAGTTTTAACAAATTTCCTGTGTGTCTCATCCTTGTGGTAGGTGTGTTCGCTGCTCCTATCCCCTTGAAGCAGCGTTGCGTTCCAATCGCCTAGCATGATATGACGGGAAGGGAGGCCGTTTTGTGCTTCTTGCATGCTTTCCGTGAGTATGCTGTACACTTTTAGTCTCTCTGTCTCGTCCTCTGGTGAGCAGCCTGCCGGCGCATATACCCCTGTCATGTTGACTGGCATGGAATGGGGCAGGTGGATAGCAATGTTAAGGATTCTCCCATTGTAGCTGTCGCCCTCTGTTCGGGTGGCCTTGCCCAACACGGCAATGTGCTCCTTGATGGCAATGATGACCCCACGCAGGCCTCTGCCATGTTCGCTGTGTGTACATGCCCAGTGTTGATACCCCTGCAGGGCTTCTTGCAACCATCTGGCCTTCTTCCGCTTGGGGAGCATGTTTGTCTCAGTGAGTACAAGGATATCTGGGTTATGTAGCTGGATGGTTATTTCAATGTCATATTTTGTAGTGTAAATGCCCTGGACATTGGCTGTGATCATGCGCAACGTAGCTGGCTGGCGAACCGTTTGATCTTCTCCATGAGATGGAGCATGTGTCTGGCGTGGTAGGATTGTATTTTCTTGAGCAAACTTGTTCTTTAATATCTGTTTCACCTTTGCTTTTTGCTGAGCTGGTTCTGGCACACTAGTGATCAAGGTAGTGAGGTACGATATAATGAGGGGCTGAAGCAGGTTGTTCTTTTTGTTTCCTTCCGTTGTGCCTGTGCGGGAGGGCGGTGTTGCATTTAGTTTGTTTTTTCTTGAGCTTACGTACGTATCCTTTGGGAGCCATTTTATTTTGTTTTGTTCTTTCAGCACCGTTTATCTTCTCATGCCCTTGAATTGTCCTTCCTTTGTTGGCACATCTAGGTGGGTCGAAGACTGTGACATGGGTGGGGGGGGCTGCATTGATGTTCGATGTATCATCCTGTCCCATGGTGGTATCTTGGTCTGGAAACGATAACCACATGAGATGCTCAAGCTCATCGTTTCTAGCGGGGCCATGCCTTGGTTGCACGTATTGCATGATGCGCTTGGCCCGTACAATAATCGATGTGATAGAGTCTGGGAGTACCGGTCCCTGGATACATGGAAACATGAACCTGATTGTTTTTGACATACGGTCTCCAATATCTCTCAGGAAGTCGTCCCATGTCTGCATGAATAGCACAAACGCTTGTAGTAGCGTTTTGTCGTCTGGGAGGCCTGATGCTACGTTTGAGCATCTATCTCGTAAAGCTGTCAGGCTATAAGGGGGCAGGGTACTGGTGGGGTTGCGAGAGGCAGCCAATGGCAGCATGGGCTCAAAGTGCCCAGCTAGGGTATTTCCAGAAAACCACACATGCATGGCGGGGGCAGTGTCATTTGTTGGTTGAACTCCTAGGAGTTGGCTCACAATGCTGCGTTCTGCGTCAGACTCTGATAATTGGTGCTGGTGCACTGTTATTTGCAATGCCATTGCAGTCCAGTGGGTGATGACCCCGTCAGCCCATAGTCCCTCTCCCGTATTCCCATCACACGGCGTGGCCATTCGTCTTGCCCAGTCACATAGCTTGTGTCTTGAATCAGCACCATGTACTTGTTGGTAGATGAGCGTGGTTAAGGACCTGACCGCATCCTGCCTGCCTTGGGACTGAGCTTGCCTGAAAGTTTGCACCCCGAGGCCTCTTAACATGCTAGGAGGAATACCTGATAGGTGTGCTAGAGAGTCAAAGTAACAATCCCCCTCCGAGAAGAAAAACTGAGGGCCTGATATAATTTGTAGGCCTCTTTGCTGCAAAAACATTTGTTTAATGTCATGCACGCTTTGTGAATCAGGTCCAAGCGGGAGGTTCACCCTATTCCTGGAAGTCATGGGAGCCGGTGAGTCGAGGATTGTGATTGGGCTGAGTAGGCTGAGGGAGGCCCCACTGGGGTGCCTGATAGGTGGGAAGTACAAACATGCATTTCTGCATTCGGCTAAGCTGTTGGCATGGAAGTATCCGCATACTTCATATGCCTTGTCTCTCAGGTCTTGCATGTTTAGATCTGCTTCCATCCCCCCCCCTGAGATCACTGCTCTACTGGTTTCTTCTGAGTCTAGCCATTACCATTTACCTTTGTACCGGCGAAGAGTGCTTGCGTGCCGATAGGTTGCTTCTTTATTAGTTATGACGACAAAAGCATCAAACTGGTCTTTCTCCTTGTCTTGCAGGTCCTTCAGGAGCTTGTCTAATAGTGTGTCAACTGTCAGCTTCAATAAATCGCTACGTTGATCCCGCCATCAGCATGCGGTAGTCCATACCGTACATTTCAAACGCGTAGAAGGCCCAAGCTGTGGTTGTGAAGTTCCCATTCGATTGGAATTCACCTTGGTCAGGCATAAGGGTATATCTATGGTGCTCGTAGGTCGGTTTCTGCCTTTGGCTCATGAACCAGTCCATAATCTCCCACTTTGTGTGTGTGAGGGGTGCACCCATGAGCATAGCCATTGCATGTGCTTGGCAGAACAAACCCTCCTGCTTTTCACAGTGAATCCCCTCCGGTATGGTGTGGTTCCGTTTGTGTGTTAATTTTTGTTTGATCCAGTTTGCACCCCCTCCTATTTGCCTTGGGTAGGTCCCCTCGGTGTGTCTATCCTGGTTTGCTCGCCTCGCGTTTACCTGCTTGTGATAATTGCAGTCAGTTCTTTCCTGGCTCCTATATTTTCCTGTATGCTTGAGCCATGGATCCTTGGAACCTTGGGCCCCTGGGTTGTTCCATTTGCGCGTTGATCTCCGAGATTGCTTAAGCATGTATTTCAAAAGCCAGGCTTTTTTATTTGGGGATGCCATGTACTTTTGTAAGATATACCTACGGGCATGATCCCCAGTGATTTTCTTCGTATTTTTTGTTTTGCATTCGTTTGTCTTCGTGAGATAGGCGTGTTTGTTTTATTTCATGAAGGACCGGGTGGTTATACGTCGTTTGTAGAGACTCACGAAAGTGTGAAATAAGGTTTGTAGAGACTTGAAATCCAATCGTAGAATGCATAGTATTTTCCATCATTGTTTCCGTCCCCATGCTATATATTGGTGATCGCTATACTATAAAAACGCCTCTCTAACTTTGCGCGGGCCTGAGATGCCGAAACGCTTACAGCGCGACGCTGGTTCTTCTGAGGTGGAACCACTGGGCTACGATAGCGTTCGACACCATGGCGATGGACCTGCACCAATTCCTGTGCCGTGCAGTTTGAAGAATAACAAGAAGGAGCAACACGGCAACAGCCAACAGGGCCGCTAGAGCGAAGCCACCCACTGCCCGCTGGAATACACTGCATGTATTCAGCAGCACTACCGCCCACTGGCATGCATTTCCTGCATGCTGCAGCTTGCAGCACCGCCCCCCTCCCCACCTAATGCGCTGTATGCATGCAGCACCACCGCACCCCTGCCTTCCAGGCATGCGCTGCTTGCATGTTGCAGGGCAGACCATCTTCCCACCTAATGCCCTGCATGCATACTGCACTACCGACCCCGTCCACCATGGCATGCCTTGCATGCACGCTGCACTAAATCGTGGCTTGCACTGCCTGCCTGCTGCACCACCGCCCCCTAACCCTCCCTCGCTTGTGTCGCCTGAATGCTGCAGCACTGCACCCCTCCCCCTCCCAGGCATGCATTGCCTGCTTGCTGCACCCTCCCCCCCTACCTCCTTGCCATGCGCTGCCTGCATGCTGCACCACCGCATTCCTCCCCCCACCCCTGGCATTCTGCATAGCCCCCCCCCTTCCCTCCCTGGTGGACAGCCTACCTGCTGCACCACCGCCCTCCTCCCTCCCTAGTGGACAGCCTACCTGCTGCGCCACCGCCCTCCTCCCTCCCTAGTGGACAGCCTGCTTGCTGCACCACCGCCCTCCTCCCTCCCTAGTGCGCAGCCTACCTGCTGCGCCACCGCCCTCCTCCCTCCCTAGTGGACAGCCTACCTGCTGCGCCACCGCTCTCCTCCCTCCCTAGTGGACAGCCTGCCTGCTGCGCCACCACCCTCCTCCCTCCCTAGTGCGCAGCCTACATGCTGCGCCACCTCCCTCCTCCCTCCCTAGTGCGCAGCCTACCTGCTGCGCCACCTCCCTCCACCCTCCCTAGTGCTCAGCCTACCTGCTGCACCACCGCCCCCTTCCCTCCCAAGTGCGCAGACTACCTGCTGCACCACTGCCCCCTTCCCTCCCTAGGGCACAGCCTGCCTGCTGCGCCACCGCCCTCCTCCCTCCCTAGTGCGCAGCCTGCCTGCTGCGCCACCACCCTCCTCCCTCCCTAGTGCGCAGCCTACCTGCTGCACCACCGCCCCCCTCCCTCCCTAGTGCGCAGCCTACCTGCTGCGCCACCTCCCTCCACCCTCCCTAGTGCGCAGCCTACCTGCTGCGCCACCGCCCTCCTCCCTCCCTAGTGCTCAGCCTACATGCTGCACCACCGCCCCTTCCCTCCCTAGTGCGCAGCCTGCCTGCTTCGCTATCGTCCCTTCCCTCCCTAGTGCGCTGCCTGCCTGCTGTACCACTGCCCCCCTTCCCTCCCTAATGCACTGCCTGCATGTTGCATCCCTGCACCACCGTACCCCTCCCTTCCTAGAGCGTTGCCTGCATGTTGCACCACCGCCCCCGTTCCACCCTAATGCGCTCCTTGCATGCTGCACTGCCGTCCCCCTCCCACCCAAATGCGCTTCGTTCAATTACAACTTGCGCGGCTTGTCTATACCTAGGCGCAGTTGTAAGCAAATCACAAGGAAGCTGCTCACGGAGTGCTTTGAAGTCTGATTCATTTGAAACTTGGCGCATGCCTTGGAGATATATAATACAAGAGAATCCCAATAGCATGAGTCTTCTTCCCTAGTTTCAGGTCTACTGTTCTTCAAATACTTTCGCGACTTGTCTACCTTGTGGTACTCACGTGCTAACCACACTTCAAAACTCCTCACGAGGTCTTTTGAAGTCTGATTCAATTGAAATTTGGCACATGCCTTCAAGAAAGGTCATATAAGAGATTGCCAGCAGCATGAATCTTCACTTCAAGTTTCAGGTTCACTGTTCCTCAATTACTTTCGCGGCTGGTGTTCGTTGCTTGGGGTACTAGCATGCATATCACACTTGCAGCTGCGCATGGAGTATTCTGAAGTCTGATTCAATTGAACCTTGGCACATGTCTCCGAAATACGGAACACAAAATAATTCCAGCAGCATGAGTCTGTGTTTCAAGTTTCAGATGTACTGTTCTTCAATTGCTTTCGCAGCTTGTCTACCTAGAGACATTTACATGCAAATCACACTTGAGAGCTCCTCACGGAGTGCTTTGAAGTCTGATTCAACTGAAACTTGGCACATGCCTTCGAGATACATAATATAAGAGATGGCCAGCAGCATGAGTCTTCACCCAAGTTTCAGGTTCACTGTTCATCAATTACATCCGTGGCTGGTCTACCCTACGTTACCTGCATGCAAATCACACTTGAAAGCTGCTTACAGAGTTAGTCTGATTCAATTGGAAATCGGCATATGCCTTCCGGGTATGCCATTTAAGAGAACTCCATTGGCAAGTGTTACATTTGAAGTTGCATGCCAGGGGTATTCAATGTCTGAAGAAATGTTGCGCATCAGGCCATTACAGTACGTTACATGTGCGTAGGGCTGGGACACTATCCATACGAGGGAGTGCTGCCCATGCATGTCGAGGCGAACATTGTCGAACGGGGCGCTGTGCATGCATGTGGAGGGGGGACACACTATCCAAACGGGACAGCGCTGTGCATGTAAAGGGAGAATACTGTTCATATAAGGGAGAGATGCGCATGCATGTGAAGTGTGGGGCATACTGTTTATACTGGGGAGCACTGTGCATGCATGTGAAGGGGCACTTCCCAAGTTCCCATAGGGATTGCAGTTCATGCATGTGGAGGGGGGCACACTCACTGTCCACACGGGGGATCTCTGAGCATGCATGAGGACGGGGATGATACTGTCCATACCAGTGAGCATTGGAGCATTGCGCATGCACGCGTAGAGGGGGTCATAGTGTACATATTAAGGATTACTACGCATGTCTGCATGTGGAGGGGCATTGTGCCCACTCGGGAGAACGCAGTGTTTGTATGCAGAAGAGCATACTGTCCACACATGGAGCACTGCACATGCATACGGAGCGTAATGCTGTCCTTGCAGAAGAGCTCTTCGCATCTACGTGGATAGACTTTTTTGTGGCACTGTTGAACGTCCCAGCTGGCCACGGACATGGTGCAGGTCCTTGTTGAAGTTGCCAGAGGGCACCATCTGCAAAAGACAAGACTAAATAGAAGCAAAGTCCAAAGCTTGCAAGTGGCAATTGCCTCATTGGTCAGCAGTGCTGTTCATAGAGCCTGCAGTGAAGAACCCTCCTTGGACAGTTCATGCGTCATCCAGCGGGGACACTTCGTGTGTCATCCAGCGGGGACCTTCGCGATTGAATGCCCGAGGAGGAGGTCCTTTCCGTTCCTCACGGGCTGTGTAGCGACGAGCAGGGTGATGCACGTTGTTCGAGCAACCCGACGCCACGGGCGCCCTTCGCCAGCAGGCGAATGTTCGAGATCTTCGCCTGTCTGGGCAAGTAGCTTAGATAATGCACTGGCTGGATAGGAGCGCTGATGTTGCGTTTGCGGCTATCTAGCGCGGGCTGCTCTAGCGCGGGCTGCTCTAGCGCGGACTCCTCTAGCTCGCCAGCCATCTGTCTAGGCTATCGGGGTCAAGGTTATCCGAGTCAAAGTCGACTGCATATTAAAGAGCGACGTTTTAGATTTAAATGAGCTATCAAAAGTATCAAACGATGCATGTTAGACTTAGAAAATATTTGGCATTCTACGATTCGATTTCAAGTCTCTACAAGCCTAACTTCACACTTTCGTGAGTGTCTACAAACTATGGTTTAGAGGGTCGGTCCTAACTCGCGAACAGCATGTGCGGTACAAGTAATTCAAAAAATCCCGTTGCGCGAACTTGGTGTCAAAGGCCAAAACTAAATTGGGGGGCTGCGCAGACTAATTACATACCGGCACCAAATATTAGGAATCTGTTCAATAGTCGTACAAAAATTGTCATCCCGCCTCGGCACCCCTCTTGCCAAGTATAGCCGGTTTATACAGCAATAAGACTGAAGACAACTCAAAGGCCGATTGTTGCTTGAGACCTGGCTTTTTATACGATGTTAGGGACATAAATCTCAGATGTGAAAATGCTTTATGTGATCCTCTTATCATTTCCATTGGGCATCCGACCTCCTGCAGTCAATCAATTGTTTTGCTTGGTGGCACGTTGGCTTGCTTGAGGACTTGGATATTTTCAGGTTTGTTTTGGTGAATTGATTAAATTACAGGTCTCCACTAATAATTTCCTGTTTTTCTTTTCTCCTTTCCCCCTTTTGAGCATGGCCCAGACGTCTCCAGCTTCCGGTAGTTGGATTGGGGATAAGGACTTTTTGTTTTGTTTTTGAGGGGGGCTCTTTCCTCTCTCTCTTTAGTTCCCAACCTTGCTGTTGGACGCCGACGCGGCAGAGCCTTTGCAGCATGGCCCAGTGGTGTAACGTCATTGACAGGTCTCCACTGAAATGTTAACTATACCATCCAGCAGAGAATCATAAGACCGGACGTGGACGCTTAAAATTGAAGTGGCGGGAACACTTGAGCCGTGGTTGTCATGTCATTACAAAAATAGCAAACGTACGAGACATAAATGTTGTTTGTTGGTGACTAAAATATGCTATCTTCCAACACACATAATTAATAGCTAGCTACACAATGAACTTCCCTCTATACCGGTATCTCAATTCACTACTCTTCCTCAGGTCCTTACAACTGCGTGCTAGCATCTATTGCCTTCGGCACACACCTCAAGGCACCCAACAGCCGCACAAGTAGCTCGGGATGAACACATGATCACATGCAAGTCTACTTCACGCAATCCACGCCGGCTAAATTCAAGCCAGCTCTCCAATCCAGCCTACGTCAGGCAATCCACTGAGACAGCATTCAAGCCTACGCCAAGGCTCCATGCTAGCCTTATCCATGCACGCCCACTCTCAATGCAAGCGAACTTTATGTGAGCCAGCTCCATGCAAACCAGCTCCATGCAAAGCTTACTCAATGCCAGCAGACTCCATGTAGGCCGATTCCACTCGAGGAAACTCTCCATACAGTCCGACGCCATGCAAACCTCCTCCGTATAGGCCCATTCCATTCGAGGAAACTATCTAATAATCACACAAGCTGACTCCATGCTCAGAACGGTGCACACCCGCTTGGGCCCTGCTGAACGCTTGGCTGCGTGGCTGGTAGGGGATAAGCAAGCTCAACTCCAGCTGCCATGCACAGCCAGGACCAAAGTGCAGCCATGCCACCCTCCTACATGCCGACGCCATGTCATCCAAGTATCGAACCTCAGAGGTCACAGCTTCTGCACACTACTGACACTACATGTCGTACGCGTCTTTGCTGATGCGCATGAGTAGCCAGCAGCCAGCCAGCGATAACAGGTTGAATCCCGTTAATATCATCCAAGAGGGGCCGTACTGCATGTACCGCACGCAGGGGAGCAACGCCAGGGTTAAGAGGCAGGTGGAGCCATCAGACAGGGTTTAGATTTAAGAGGCAGGTTAAGCAATCAGGCAGGGTTTAGACTTAAGAGGCAGGTGGAGCCATCAGGCAGGTTAAAAAGATTCGGGGGACACAGGAGCACTGTCACAATTTCAGAAGAAAGATGTGTTGCAACATGGTGCCAGCCAGCAAGCCAGCCGGCATTCCCAGCAAGCCTTTATTCTTTCAGGCCAGCTTCTCTCCGGGCTCTAGCCGGCGGCCCCATTTGTGGCCAGCCACGGTCTGCTTTGGCAATTAATCGTAGGCCGGTCCAGGTTTGGTCCCCATGGGGCCCTCTGCAGCCGAAGGGCGGCCTGTTGTAGGTGGACTGGTAGCCGATAAAAGAAACACTACAGCGAGCAGCACCTGGTGCACTGCTCCCAACACGGGCAGCAGGTGGCGCGATCATATGGCCCAGCCGAACCGTCCCGCTAACTCGCCAATGCCTCCATGCCTCAGCATTGTCCCCTGCCCTTGCCCCTCCTGCTGAAATCGAAAGACGCCCGCTACATCCGTAGAGAACAAAACAGAGCGCACCAGACCACCTTCGCGGGGAGCTGCTGGGCAGCAACCAATGGGCCGATTGGGACCAAACCTTGACTTGCTTGAGGAACATGATTTGGTGAATCTCAGGCAAAAATTAAACCTATAACAAAAATAGGGTTCCTCACGCAGTCCGAGCCTACCGGTAGATTAGGGTTTGGGGTTGGACCTAAACCCTACATAGTGTCACTCACGCAGTCCGAGCCGATGCAGTATGTTTCGTCGCCGTGCGCCTTCCCCGCCTGCTCGTACATGGTCCCAATCAGCAGAGTACCGCACAGGTAGCCGCCCGCTGCGGGTGCGAGCTGGAACACGGAGTACGTCGAGGCCAAGTGCTTGAGCCCAAACAGGTCGGAGATGATGGTGGGGATGACCGCCCAGTGGCCGCCGAAGGCAAAGCCGCCGAGGAGAGTCTGTCAAGGGAATGCAAATGCATGGGTGAATGGAATCGAATGGACCGCAAAGCCGCGAAGGAGAGTCTGTCAAGGGACGGCATGGGATGCAAAGGCACGGGTGAACCTCAGCAGGTGCCTAAGCTTTAAGTTCAGCCGGCGGGAGACCGCGGAGCCAGGGGCAAGGAGCCAGGAGCAAGGAAGGCAGGGTTAACACAGGTAGACAGCAGGAGCTGGGCCTTTATAATTAGGGTTTAAGGCGAGTAGAGGCAGTAAGCATGGGCAGGCCTTTCAGCAGAGGGGCATGCCAGGGCAGATGAAGGCAGCGGGAGACCGTGTCCAGCAGCGCTTGAGACAGCAAATCAACTTGAAGGGGGATTGGCTAGGCTGGAAGGAGCCAATGTGGCAGACTGAACCCTTACCCGAAACCCTAACCCCTTAACCTTAAACTAGGTAGGAAGGAGACAATGCGGCAGGCTTAGGGTAAACAAGATTTATGATCCTGGGCAGGCTTAGGGTAAACAGGATTTATGATCCTGGGCAGGCTTAGGGTAAACAGGATTTATGATCCTGGGCAGGCTTAGGGTAAACAGGATTTATGATCCTGGGCAGGCTTAGGGTAAACAAGATTTATGATCCTGGGCAGGCTTAGGGTAAACAGGATTTATGATCCTGGGCAGGCTTAGGGTAAACAGGATTTATGATCCTGGGCAGGCTAAGGGTAAACAGGATTTATGATCCTGGGCAGGCTTAGGGTAAACAAGATTTATGATCCTGGGCAGGCTTAGGGTAAACAGGATTTATGATCCTAGGCAGGCTTAGGGTAAACAGGATTTATGATCCTGGGCAGGCTTAGGGTAAACAGGATTTATGATCCTGGGCAGGCTTAGGGTAAACAGGATTTATGATCCTGGGCAGGCTTAGGGTAAACAGGATTTATGATCCTGGGCAGGCTTAGGGTAAACAGGATTTATGATCCTGGGCAGGCTTAGGGTAAACAGGATTTATGATCCTGGGCAGGCTAAGGGTTAACAGGATTTATGATCCTGGGCAGGCTTAGGGTAAACAGGATTTATGATCCTGGGCAGGCTTAGGGTAAACAGGATTTATGATCCTGGGCAGGCTTAGGGTAAACAGGATTTATGATCCTGGGCAGGCTTAGGGTAAACAGGATTTATGATCCTGGGCAGGCTTAGGGTAAACAGGATTTATGATCCTGGGCAGGCTTAGGGTAAACAGGATTTATGATCCTGGGCAGGCTTAGGGTAAACAGGATTTATGATCCTGGGCAGGCTTAGGGTAAACAGGATTTATGATCCTGGGCAGGCTTAGGGTAAACAGGATTTATGATCCTGGGCAGGCTTAAGGTAAACAGGATTTATGATCCTGGGCAGGCTTAGGGTAAACAGGATTTATGATCCTGGGCAGGCTTAGGGTAAACAGGATTTATGATCCTGGGCAGGCTTAGGGTAAACAGGATTTATGATCCTGGGCAGGGATTTTCCCTTTTTTGCTGTAACGTAGACGAATCATGAAAGAAACAAACTCCTCCCGGTTCCATGGCACACATCTTCACAGCTGAAAGGGGGCGGGAAAGCCACCTGCTGTCAATCCCTGCCGAAGTTATCAGCAGCTACAGTGCAGGACCCTATCCTAGCAGATGCGAATTTCTCTTTTTGAACAAGGTATAGGAGTCGCAGGAGCAGCATGTGAGGGACAGACACGGATGTCGTCACTGGGGGGATTGTTCTGGATCCACCGGTACATCCGCCAGTGGATCTGCTAGTGGATCCTCCCAATGCGTACAGCCCAGAGTTGCATTGAGTGCCTGTTTTCTGCTTATAAAGGACCCTGTCTATCGATGGCCTGTCTCACAAAGACAAATAGCCTTTTGGGGGCTGGGCATACCATGACGGACAGCATTTCACGACATACAATGCAGATCTCTGTAACAGTTCAGATCTACCAGTTGCGGATCTGCCTATCCATGGCCTGTAGCCTGCCATGACATTCAGTTCAGATCTATGAATTGCAGATCTGCCCTTCAATGACCTGTGGTCTACCATGACATACGGTACAGCTCAGATCCACAAAACAGTTCAGATCTAACAGTTGCCGATCTGCCAATCGATGGCCTGTGGCTTACCATGACATACAGGTCGTCCTCCATGGTGACTAAGCTCATGAAGGCGGTGAAGGTCGTGATGAGGGCGCCGACCAGGACCAGGAACACGGTGCGGGGCGTGCCATGGTTGTGTAAATAAGTCTCGCTGATGTACCCCATGGCCATGCGACCTGCCAAGGTGAGGGCAGCAGATCTCAGCAACTATGGAGCGGTAAAGCGACAAGGGAGCAGATCTTGCACATGGACCGGTACCAGGCAGCCTGCCGGAGGGAGGGCAGCAGAATGAGATATCGGATCTAGGCAACAAGGGAGCGGATGTCAGCATAATGAGCGAATCTCTGAGACAAAGGAACGGGAGCCTAGGTGTGAACCTCAGTGAGGGCCACAGAACCATAAACCCTAAAGCACCTCAGTGGGGGCCAGGTGTGGCCTGAACCCTAAACCCTGCACCTCACCTGCAGCGTTGGCCACAGAAAACAGCGAAACAAACACGAGCTGCCCGTCCAGGTCCCCTCCCAGCGCCATGACCTGCCCCGACAGGGTGTTGATGTAGGCCAGGCCGGTGCCCACACCCATCATCGCCTGCATGCGGGGAAATGGAGACATCACAAGTCAAGGCCGCGCACAAGCTGTCGGCACGGATATGCAGCACCCTACTCATGCAATGCTCTGCCTCCAGCCCCTCTATCTCTCTATCCCCTCCCCCTCTACTCCCTTAACCCCATAGAATGAATGAGCTGGGTGTCCTGGGGTATGCACACGCCACCTGGAACATGATGAGCCAGACCTCCGAGCTGCTGATGGCCTGCCTCTTCCACGCACAAGCCAGCCAACTCCATGCACAAATGTGGGCAGAATAGACCCCTTTCAACCCCACATGGAACATGATGAGCCAGAACTCCGGGCAGAAGTCAGGGCACGCTGCTACAGGCCCCCGCGGCTATTCCCGCGGCCGAAGGCCGTGATATAGCTACTGTTATCCAATGAACACCCTACCTGGAACATGATGAGCCAGAACTCAGTTGTCTGGAGGGCCTGCCATGACGTCATCTCCCTCTTGGGCGCCGTCTCCTGCCCATCTGCATCTTCGTCCACGTCCTGGGAGTCTGCGACCCAGGTGTGGAAGCCAAGTGTGAAAGCCAAGAGTCTATGAAGCCAGGTATGGAAACCAATAATGAAGATCGAAGTGTGGCAACCAAGAACCTTCAACCCAGAGGTGGGAGCCAAGAATCTACAGCTCAAGAGTTGATAGCACAAATATTAAACGTAAGTGTAAACTAGCTACAACCCGGGTGTGGATGTTAAGAACCTACAACCCACTGTGGAAGCCAGGAATCTGAGACTGGAGTGTGGATGCCAAGTGTGAAGTCTATCACTGAAGTGTGAAAATTTTAAATCTATGACCCAGGGGGGGATGCTAAACTTCTACAATTCAAATGTGGAATCCTCAAATCTACGACCCAAGTGTGGATGTTAAGAATCTATTACCCAAGTGTGGAGGCCAAGAATCTACAGCTCAAGCGAGGAAACCAATAATCTTTAATCCAGGTGTGGGGACTCATAATGTACGACTCAAGTTATGAAACCAAGAATCTGTAACCCAAGAGTGATATTCGTAAACCTGTAACCCAGGTGTGGATGCTACAAATCTTCGACCCAAGTGTGGAAACCAAGAATCTACGACCTCCGGATTGAACTTTTCTATTTTAAACTTTCTATTTTAAAGCGCTTCAGCTACTAACTGCCTTACCGCCGGGAGGGCTTGGTGCAGCATGCCCTGCTACTTACTCAGTGTTGATTTAAGTAAGTGCCAGAGCACCTTCGGGGGGCCACCGGGCAGCCATTACTGGGCCGATTGGGACCAAACCTTGACTGGCCTACGGCCGTAGGCCGCAGCAGTAGGGCTTGCTGTACCAGGACCCCCCGGCCGTAGGCCGTGATGTAGCTGAATTGTAGCTGAATCGTGTTAAAATAATCATTGCTGCTACACAGGCCAAGCTTGAATCCCAATCGGCCTAGTGGTGGCCGCCCGCAAGCCCTCCCGCTGGTGCAGAAGACAAGGTTTAGGGTTTAGGGTTAAGGGTTTAGGGTCATAATGGCAAATACTGATGGCAAGACACTCGGCAGAAGGCCCTGGCAAGCATCAACAACCATTAGCAAGGAACAAGCCCGGAATGATTGAAACTGAAAACATTCAAGAATATCAGAAACAGCTGTGAAATCTTCAGACCGCCGATCCAGTATAGATCCGACTGGATCTCTTGCGACAAATGTCCCTCTCCGTCGCAGCCAAATAGGTAATAGGCCTAACAGGTGGCTACCGTAGTCCATGCTTCAGGGCCCCTTTTTTACTTTATTTGTTTATTTACCGGTATTTCTATTTATATATATACATTTACCGGTATTTATTTATGTAAATTTACCTGTATTTATTTATGTAAATTTACCGGTATTTATTTATGTAAATTTACCGGTATTTATTTATGTAAATTTACCGATATTTATTTATGTATATTTACCGGTATTTATTTATGTAAATTTACCGGTATTTATTTATTTATGAGGCACCACATGCACCGGACGCACAGCCTGAAAACGCCCTGGGCTCCCGCACAAAACAATCACGCATCCAGCAACACAGCTGCTCGCGTGCTCATCACATCATTGCATGTGCGCACATGCCACCCTGGACATGGTGGGCGCTGCCGTAGGCCCTTCCGGCCGCAGGCCGGGTCCTTCCTGAATTGTAGCCGATACAACCAATGAAACAAACAGCAGGTCCTGCCGCCCGACCCCCTTCCTCTGCCGCCCCCAGCGAAACAGTACACACACACACACGTACGCGCACACTCACACACTCACCCGCCTCCTTGCGGTGCAGCAGCGGCTCGGCCCCAGTCGCCTCCCCATCCACCGCCGCCACCGCCGCCGCCGCCGCCCGGCTGGCCGCCCATCTGCGCATGGAAGCCACCGCTTATTTCAGCGTGCGATTCTGCTACAATCCGGTAACAATTCAGCTACATCATGGCCCACAGACTCGAGGGGCTGTTGCAGCAGGCACTGCTGGCCGTCCAACTGCACATGGATGTGTCTATCCCTCTCAGCCAGCCATTCTGCAAAGATTCAGCGACAGCATGGCCTACGGCCGTTGGGTTCTGATGAAGCTCACTGCCCACCAATGCATGGGGAAAAGTGCAGGCACCAATAGTGCGCAAATCAGCTACAATTAAGCTGCAATTAAGCTACAGTCCAGGTACGAACGGCCTTCAGCAATGGAGTCTTAGCTGGTTGCCCACCTGCACATGGACAACAAAACCTATTTTGATATTTTGGTGTGCAAACAGCTATCAATCAGCTACAGTTCAGCTACGCTTAAGCTACAATCCAGGTACTGAACGGCCTACAGCAGTGGAGTCTTGGCTGTCCGCCCACGTGTGCATGGACATCTATGCATATTTTGGTGCGCAAATCAGCTACTAATCAGCTACAATTCAGCTACGATCCAGGTACTGGACGGACTACAGCGGTGGAGTCTTGGCTGGCTGCCCACCTGCGCATGGACGCCGCGCCCAGGCCGTGCATATGGCGCCTGCGCGGATGCATGCAGGGCCCCGCGCTGATGGGCACCAGCAGGAGCAGCGCCAGGAGGCCCGTCAGCACCAGCAGCACCAGCCGTCGCGAGGGGCGCGTCACATGCGCCTGCGCAGAGTAGATCGCGCTGGCCATCCCGACCTGAAGGGCAAGGAGGGGGAGCAGGTGGGGGAGGGGGTCAGGTGGGGGAGGCCGGCCAGAGCAGCAAGGCTGGCCACAAACAGGGCCGCCGGCCAGCGGCCTGAGTGTAGCTGAGTCGTGGGGAAAAAGAAACACCGGGAACAAACCGTCGTCTCACCAACGCAACCACCGTCACGATGACGTAAACCACCGCGAAGCGCGCGTCCTTGGACAAGCCGCTCCTCAGCCGCCGCTGCTGTCGGTGCACCCGCTGCACCTCCTGCCGCTGCGGCGGCTGCAGCTGCTGCACCTGCTGCGCTATCTGCGCCTGCACCTGCTGCTCCTGCTGCGGCTGCAGGCCGCTCGGATCGATCTCGAAGTACACCTCGGGCACGCGGTTGATGAAGGGTGTGAGCAAGACGGCAAGCAGGCTTGGGCACACTGCCAGGAAAAGGATGAAGCCGATGGCGTTGGGTTGGAACACAGCAATGAAGATGGCCGTGTAGACGGTAGCAGACAGGCCCTGTCAGAGAGGGAGAAGGGTGGTGGTGGGGGGGCATGCAGCTGAATTGTAGCTGAAGCAATATGGACTGTATCAGACAGGCCCTGTCCGGCAGGGAGGTGTGGGGGGGTAGCTGAATTGTAGCTGACGCAATGTGGACAGTAGCAGACAGGCCCTGTAAGACAGGGAGAGGCAGGGGGGGGGGGGGGGGGTAGCTGAATTGTAGCTGAGGTAGTGTGGATGGTGGCTGACGCCTGCCTGCTCCCTCAGCTGGGTTGTATCGCCTTCCCTGCAGTTCTCTAATCGTGGTCTAAACCCTAATCGTGGTCTAAACCCTAAACCCTAATCGTGGTCTTAACCCTAAACCCTAATCGTGGTCTCTACTAATTTACCCTCTTCCTCATCTCCACCGTCACAACCCTAAACCCTTACCCTCATCTCCACCGTCTTGACCCCAAACCCTAACCTCATTTCTACCGCCTAAACCCTTAACCCTAACCCTCATCTCCATCATCATGAACGTCGTTAGCAACCCATATGCTGCGGCGGCTGAGGAGTTTTTCAGGGTTTGGATGCGGATGTTCCGGCGGTCAACTGAGGTCAACTGAGCCCTCAAGGCGGGGCATAGAGGCAATCGTCGAGTCAGGCCTCGCCAGCCTTACAGGGTTGCGTCACATCCCACTTTTTGTACGAGACCCGGCTTTCCTTCGTGAACGCCCCTTCCTTATTTATCTTGTCTACGTTCTCCGCCTAAAAAACCTAGTTTACACCGCCAACCCTGATCTCCATGATGTCAACTCTAAGCCCTAAACCCTGGTCCTGATCTCCAGTACACACACACCCAAACGCATCTCCATCGCATGAACCCTAATCCTCATATGATCACATCCAATAAATAATCCCCAAACCCTGATCTACATCATGTCAGCCCTAGACCCTGTGCAGTGCCCTAATCATGACTTCCCTCTCTCACCGGACAGGCCTTAAAGATGCCCACCATAGTATCCCTACCACCTGAAGCCTCAACCCACCCTTTCTTCATCATGCAAACCTAAGACGCCGCCTATCATCACGATGAATCCTCACCAGGAAGGATTTGAGGATGCCCACCACAGTGCCCCTATCTTCAGGGTAATTCTTGACGCAGGTTGCCAGGGCGGAGGTGTCAAACCAGGTCCCACCATTGCCTGGAGCGCGTTGAGGGTGACATGTTCAGTTTGGGGTGAAGGGCTGCGAGTGGGGCGTTAAGGGCCCCCCTCATCCTTAGCAGGTCCTATCATTTACGGGTAGGATGCGGGATGGGAGGGGGAGGGGGAGGGAGAGAGGGAGGGAGAAGAAGTTTCAGCAGAGGCCAGACTGAATGAGCGGGGCAAGGCGTGCGGCAGGGCTTGACGGACAGCATGGGAATTTGCAGCGGAGGCGACCAGACTGAATGGAAGGGGCAGGGGGGGGGGGGATGGTGTGTAGTGGAGGCAGATTTCCAGCTGGCACCATATTATAACACAGGAGAACGGCATCGATGGGGACGAAAAGAATCTGACACTATGCCAGGGAGGCAGCAGTGGAGGGGACGGACAGCACGCTGGCTCCCTGTGACCACAGAGGGAGGAATTGAAGCCTCTTTGCATCAATCATGGAAACAAATTTTTAAACAGGCTTTGCTGCATGAAATGGCTGGTTTCAGGACCACTGGCTAGTTACGAATCGATGAGGCCAGGCAGCAATGCATCCAGCCCACCACACACACACACACACACACACACACGGTGTTACCCTGTGAAAAAAGATTCGTTAAACCCCGGGTAAGCGCTCCTGACATTAATGCAGACACTACCACCGCCAGCACTACCATTCAGATTGTAGCTGAGGTGTTGCTGAAACTCCCTAAATGCCCCCCAGACATGCCCTCCTGCCATTACCTGCAACCACCGCCAGCACTACCAGCAGATTGTAGCTGAATGGAATCGCTCCGACAGCCATGCTGTAAATCCCAAAATCTGCAAGGGTCGTGAGTGGCATGCACAGCAAAGTAGGAGTGCGTAGATAATGGATATAAATGCAACAGCTATGCTTTGAATCCTGAAACCTGTTGTCATCGGGTCGTCAGAGGGAGCAAGAGTCATGTCCACAAGCCGGGACGCGTCCCTGAGATGGATCCTTCACTATCGCAGGTTTGCCCTGCCTTCTTCATATTGCCTATGTGGTGTCTTTTTTTTACACAACCCACACGCCGAACCACCCAAGGACAAAAACTGCAGGTATCGGAGGCGTGATACAAAGGGCTCGCTCCCGCTCGCAAAGATACTGGCAGGGCAGTGTCCGTGGCAGGAACGCGTAGGCGGCAGGGCAGAGAGGCTGTGCCACCTTCACAATCGCATGTGTGCTCTGCCTTCCCTCCCATATTCAACTTAGGTCAGGGCTAGGGGATACATAATCATGCAAATGATCGAATGTCAACGCCACTTTTTAACAGGGACTTCTGGTTGATTGTTGACCGGAGGGCAGCTCGAGGATAAAGACTGAATTCATACCAGAGATTATCTGATTCAGACCTAGGAAAAGGCAGTTCGAATCTTCAGTGCCGGTGCACTCTAGGACTTTTCAGCAGGATGCTCAATGTTGTAAACACCCAATCAGATTGCTGTACAACATGTGCCTGCCCGTAATTTCCTAATTTCGTACAACCTAGGTCATGGCATGCCCCAGGATTGCCCCAGGTCCCCCCCAACTCACATCCAATAAATATCAGCACGGCTCCGATCAGAATCACGACCCTGCAGGAAGAGGCGGAGGCCGGAATGAGTTGAAGAGCAGGAACAAGCTCAAGACCAGGACCTTTGAATATCATACACACCACCTCGCCATCAGTCGGCAGGGTTGGGTGCAACAAGGTGCCTACTGCTGAGGCCACTGGCTGTAGGCCGGTCAAGGTTTGTCCCCCATCGACCCATTGACAACCACCCAGCAGCCCCCCTACAGTGGTCTGGTGCATGCATAAACTAAGAGGTCTGTTGCATGCATTAAGTGGTCTGGTGCATGCATAACTCGAGGAAACATTTTCCGGCAGCGCATGCAGTCCTCTGCAGCCTTGTTTGCCAAGCGTGCGTCAGGTATGAGACGCAGAAGCATGTCGACCTGGCTCGGCAGCATGCCGTGTGGTCACTGCAGGACAGAACCTGGCTGCACAACTGCCTGCTCTGCAACACACGTGATATGTCAACATAACTTGGCAGCAGGAACAGTCCTTCTCTGATCTTGTGCTGTGCGGGCTGAATCCTTATACATATAACACGTGGACACCTGGTGCCATAGGTCTGAGTGTCTTAGCGCCCCTTTTCCTCGACAGCCCGAGCCCTAAACCCTGAACCCTGGACCCTGAGCCTCTTGGCTCATCACCTGGGACCAATGTGGTTCTTGTGCCCCAACAGATCATAGATTGCTCCAGAAGGAATGGCGATGGATGCTGCACACACACAAGAAACAACTATACAATTAGGGCAAACCAGACGGGCAAATCAAACATGGCTCTAAAATGAATATGAGGTTGATTCAGCTCAAAACCAGAAGTAATACGGCTTGCAGCCCCCACAGCTGCAGGTATTCCTGACCCCCCCCACACGGCTGCAAGCCCTGGGGGGGAGGAGCAGAAGGACCTGCTGCTTGGGCCACGGGCCGTAGGCTGGTTGAGGCTTGGCCCCCGTCGGCCCAGTGGTGGCCACCCAGTGACCTCCAACTTTGGACTGATCCGTACTAAAACAGACACTGAGGCTGAGATCCTACCCAAGGCTGCACGTGCGTGGCCTTTGGTGGCATATAACTATATAAGCTTGCCATGCTGAGATGCATCACACATGCATCGCATGCAGGAGACATGCATGCATGTGCATGTTCATGCTCCTTTGAGGGCACGCGTCAGTCAGTCAGGTAGACACATGTTTCAAACTGGAAACAGGGTATGTATACCTAGCGTCCTTACCTCCCAGATTTAGCCCCAGCGCTGCGATCGTCCCGCTCTGCACCTCCGTCAGGTCGAAACATTTCTTGAGCGCAGGAGCAAACACCGAAAAGCTGTAAATCAATCCCGATGAGGTCTGCGGACAGCGTTGGGCATGTTGCGCCATCTAGTCCACGGGGGAGAAATCGACGTCTGCAAAAACATATTCGCACCTGCAGCAAGGCACAGGCCACAAAAACCACCCATCGGTTCCAGTACATGCCGACGCAAATTAATGAGCGTGAGGAGGAAAGGCAGAAAACGGCGTGTTGCGTGGCATCAGGAGTACGGCGCGCATGCTAAGATTCCGTACGCCGGAATGTTGGTTACAAGCACGGTTACAGCCTGGTTACAGGCCTGTGTTCATTTTAGGGTGGTTCTTACAGGCCTATGTCCATGTTAGAGTGGTTCAGCCACAGTAAAGCTACATCATGGCACAATGCTGGTAATTCTGATCAATCAGTTCGACATTGGCCAGGTTATTGCGTCAAGGCACATTTAGTGGACAGCCGTAGCTGCCAGGGTAGCCTGGTGCCTAGACGCGTAGCAAGAGCATGAGGAAGAAGAAGAAAAGAACCCCATAAACGTGCGAAGATCCCCGGGGTAATTTTTGGAGAGAGAGAGCCAAGGCATGCCTTACAGTACAGTTCTTTCCTAGGCCTTAGCCTTTCCTCTATAAATCGAGTCTATGGATCCGAACTACCTTCTTTGCAGTATTTGAAGAGGTATAAACCTCTGGGTAAAGCGGATGGAGAATGGGGACGAAAACAGGAAGAGCACCCAGATGGCACATAAAACTACGGGCATTCACTATTGGGGGGCCTTGTTCCATCTGGTACCCGAATTCGCCCGTTTCATCACTTCGTGTTTACATGAAACGGCCAAAGATTAAAACCAGACTGGCACTACGGTAACCACTAAACCACCTGTCCGCCCTGGAGTGCACCAGGTCTTGTAAAGGGGTATGGATTGAATCCTGGCCATATGGATATCATTGTCAAAAGCCGGGGGCTCAGCTCTGTGCTTAAGCAGCCCTGATGCCGTATATGACGTTGAACAGTTAAACGGTTTAAACATTTCAGTTTGGTCGTGAGGTTTGACAGTCCATTGGGCTCTAAAAGGCCAATGGAACTTGCACCAAGTCACTTCCGGTTCGGACAAAACAAATAGCCAGGTCACTTTTGTCTTTCCGGTGGATAATCTAGCAAAGCAACTCAATTCGACAAAATGACGTAAGACCTAAAAGTATAAGGAGTGTAATCCTACTGGTACCGGTAAATGATAGAAAATAAAACTACTCAGCCTGCCTCTGCACATCAGTGAGCCGCACGTTACTTCCACCTAATCAAGGGCATGAGCATCATGGGCAGGTCCCTCCAACCATCCCAGCGGCAGTTCACATGATTTAACTATCAAGGTTTATGTTGGCGCGAACCATACCACCTTTGCGGGGCCGCAAAACGGCCACCACTGGGCCAACCTTCGCAAACCTCAGCTGGTGTGCCCAATGCAGCAGAGGCCATGCTGCACCTGCCCCCCACGGCTTCATTGCAGCTGATGCGCGCCAGAATAAACAGTGAGTTAAATCAGCCGTTGGAAGGGATACTGCCTCCACACAGGTCTACCTAATCCGTTGGCCCTAAAAGGAAACAACGCTCCTAAAGCAAGCAGAAAGCTCACACATTATTACTCGTAAGCTCCACGGGTCATGTACAGCAGCAGCCGTGTTCCAGCCAGGGACATCACGTTGAGCCCTGTCAGCAGCATCCACGATTTTCCATACTGCTCCGATACCAGGGGGGGGGGGGAGAAAGGGGACAGGATCAGTCCACGGCTCCACCACCAGGAAAGACTCCACAACAGGCAATTGGAAAGAAAGGGTCAAAAACAGCTTCATGCCTCCATAGCATGTTGAGCCCTATCAGCAGCATTCACGAAATCCCGTACTGAGGCGATACCACAGGAGGAGAAACGGGAAAGGCTCAGGGCACGACTTTGACCACACCTACCACATTGTTCACACCAGGCAAATGAAAGTGGGAATCGAGCATTGCCCTGCAGCTTCAAGTATGAAAGGTGGGAAATCCTAGGGCATAGGGTTCTAGTCTGAAGGTGGAAAGTCCTAAGACTTAGGGTTTAGGGTTTACGCCTGAAAAATGGAGATGTCCCAAACTGTCAGTCATGCACTCATGCACCAGTGCCTATATTGGCGCCTCTATATCTCGGCCCACAGCTGGGAGGGCTTGCTGCAGGGCAAGCTCTATGGCTGTGGCCACCGGCTTTGGGTCGGTCAAGGTTGGTGCCAATAGGCCTTTAGGTGGCTGCCTGGCCATCCCTCAAAGGTAGTCGAGTTAGGAATATAAAACATTAAAGCAACACTACCATGCACCGTCGATGCAACTAGCATATTTGGATGGTCAGGCTTGAGGGTTCAGGTTTAAGAACCCTACAGTCCGAGACAAACATGTTTATATGGTCAATTAGACTGCCCATTTCAAACCATCGGAATGTGCCCGCCATTCCCGCCCTCCCCCCTTCCCGCCAGTCGCGAGTCGTCCCCACTCACACAGTCCGAGCCGATGCAGTACGTTTCGTCGCCGTGCGCCTTCCCCGCCCGCTCGTACATGGTCCCAATCAGCAACGTTCCCAGCAGGTAGCCCCCCGCCGCGGGCGCGAGCTGGAAGAAGGTGTAGGTCGAGGCATAGTGCTTGAGTCCGAAAAGATCCGAGATGATGGCCGGGATGACCGCCCAGTGGCCCCCAAACGCAAAGCCGCCCAGGAGCGCCTGCCGGGCAGGGGCCAGGATGGAAGCAGCTGGTCAGCATGACCATTCAGGGGCGGCAAGCTGGGACTGGGGGCGGTCTATGTCAAGACGCAGCGTCAGGGTGCAGTGTCCCTTATTTCGGCAATTGCATTCATACCCAGATGTGTAGCTAGGGTTTAGTGTACAGGATTGTGTGTTTATGGTCTAAGCTTCAGCCTGCCCCATGCGCACCATGGCGTACATGTGGGGAAGCAAAGCTCAGGTTCACAAATTTTGCAGACAGACGGTTGCATTTAGTGTACAGTGTCACGTGTTTGATGCTTTACGGTCGACCTCGCTGCATGCGCACCATGGCGTACATGTCGGGCAGCGTAGCGAAGCTCATGCACGCCGTGAAAGCAGCTGAGAGGGCGCTGACCAGGACCAGGAACAGCGTGCGGGGCGTCTGGTTGCGGTGAAGGTAGGTCTCACTCAGGTAACCCAAAGCGATCCGGCCTGTGAGAGGCAGGGGCAGAGGCAGGGCATCAAGTGGGGGAAGGCCGGAGGGGAGTGTCACTCGGGTCACCCAAAGCGATCCGGCCTGTGAGAAGAAGGGGCAGAGGCAGGGCATCAAGTGGGGGAGGGTCGGAGGGGTGTGTCACTCCCAGGGTAACCCAAGGCAATGCGGCCTGTGAGAGGTAGGGTGTCAAGTGGGGTAGGGGTGTGCCACTCTGGTACCCAATGGGCCATGGCAATGCAGCCTGCGGGGGGCGGGGGCGGAGGCAGGGCGTCAAGAGGGGAAGGGTTCAAATAGGGACCAAGGCGTGATAGGTGTTGGTTGGATGCGAGGTTGGAGGCAGGGGGGGGGAGGTGTGATCAAGGGTTTCCTGTCGCGTGTAGATGTGGGGGGTGAAGGAGGAATGGCTGAGAGGCTGATATGAGGCGTGGAGACAGCGCATCTACAGACGAAGGCTAGTCAGCATGCTGAATGCAGGGGGGGAGAGGTGATAGATGCATCACATGACACGTTGGCCACAGACAAGAGCGACACAAACAGGAGCTCGTTCTCCAACACACTGCCGTCACAATTGCTCAATACCCCCCCCTGTCCCTCCATTCCAGGCCCCTGATGTCCAGGCCTCTGGGCAGCGACAGAGCTTCAGCGGGCCCCTGGGTGTGAGCCTCACCTGACACGTTGGCCACAAACAACAGCGACACAAACACAAGCTCGTTCCCCAACCGTCACACTGCCGTTACGAGTGCTCCTTCCCCCCCCCTCACCCTGTCCCTCCATTCTAGCCTGATGTCCAGGCCTCTGGGCAGCGACAGAGGCACAGAGCCTCAGCGGGCGCCTGGTTGTGAGCCTCACCTGACACGTTGGCCACAGAGAAGAGCGACACAAACACGAGCTCGTTCTCCAACGGTCACACTGCCGTGACGAGTACTCAATACCTCCCCCCCCCCCTGTCCCTCCATTCCAGCCTCTAATGTCCAGGCCTCCAGCAGCGATACTTACACGACGAAGATTTTTAATGCCAGGGCTTGTAGCTGGAGGGCCTCAGCGGGTGCCCAGCTGTGCGCCTCACCTGACGCGTTGGCCACAGAGAACAGCGACACAAACACGAGCTGTCCGCCTAGGTCACCTCCCAGCGCTATCACCATTCCAGCCAGGTTGTTGATGAAGCCGAGGCCGCTGCCTAGACCCATCAGCGCCTTCGCCAGGCAGCGAGGGTGCAAACAGGGAGGGGGGGGATTCAGGAGGCTGCAGGCAGGGAGGGGAGGGATTCAGGAGGGTGCAGGCAGGGAGGGGGGGATTCAGGACGGTGCAGGCAGGGAGGGGGGGATTCAGGAGGGTGCAGGCAGGGAGGGGGGGGATTCAGGAGGGTGCAGGCAGGGAGGGGGGGATTCAGGAGGGTGCAGGCAGGGAGGGGGGGATTCAGGAGGGTGCAGGCAGGGAGGGGAGGGATTCAGGAGGGTGCAGGCAGGGAGGGGAGGGATTCAGGAGGGTGCAGGCAGGGAGGGGGGGGATTCAGGAGGGTGCAGGCAGGGAGGGGGGGGATTCAGGAGGGTGCAGGCAGGGAGGGGGGGATTCAGGAGGGTGCAGGCAGGGAGGGGGGGGATTCAGGAGGGTGCAGGCAGGGAGGGGAGGGATTCAGGAGGGTGCAGGCAGGGAGGGGGGGATTCAGGAGGGTGCAGGCAGGGAGGGGGGGGATTCAGGAGGGTGCAGGCAGGGAGGGGGGGATTCAGGAGGGTGCAGGCAGGGAGGGGGGGATTCAGGAGGGTGCAGGCAGGGAGGGGGGGGATTCAGGAGGGAGCAGGCAGGGAGGGGAGGGATTCAGGAGGGTGCAGGCAGGGAGGGGAGGGATTCAGGAGGGTGCAGGCAGGGAGGGGGGGATTCAGGAGGGTGCAGGCAGGGAGGGGAGGGATTCAGGAGGGTGCAGGCAGGGAGGGGAGGGATTCAGGAGGGTGCAGGCAGGGAGGGGGGGATTCAGGAGGGTGCAGGCAGGGAGGGGGGGGATTCAGGAGGGTGCAGGCAGGGAGGGGGGGATTCAGGAGGGTGCAGGCAGGGAGGGGGGGGGATTCAGGACGGTGCAGGCAGGGAGGGGGGGATTCAGGAGGGTGCAGGCAGGGAGGGGGGGATTCAGGAGGGTGCAGGCAGGGAGGGGAGGGATTCAGGAGGGTGCAGGCAGGGAGGGGGGGATTCAGGAGGGTGCAGGCAGGGAGGTGGGGATTCAGGAGGGTGCAGGCAGGGAGGGGGGGGATTCAGGAGGGTGCAGGCAGGGAGGGGGGGATTCAGGAGGGTGCAGGCAGGGAGGGGAGGGATTCAGGAGGGTGCAGGCAGGGAGGGGGGGATTCAGGAGGGTGCAGGCAGGGAGGGGAGGGATTCAGGAGGGTGCAGGCAGGGAGGGGGGGGATTCAGGAGGGTGCAGGCAGGGAGGGGGGGGATTGAGGAGGGTGCAGGCAGGGAGGGGGGGATTCAGGAGGGTGCAGGCAGGGAGGGGGGGGATTCAGGAGGGTGCAGGCAGGGAGGGGGGGATTCAGGAGGGTGCAGGCAGGGAGGGGGGGATTCAGGAGGGTGCAGGCAGGGAGGGGGGGGATTCAGGAGGGTGCAGGCAGGGAGGGGGGGATTGAGGAGGGTGCAGGCAGGGAGGGGGGGGATTCAGGAGGGTGCAGGCAGGGAGGGGAGGGATTCAGGAGGGTGCAGGCAGGGAGGGGGGATTCAGGAGGGTGCAGGCAGGGAGGGGGGGATTCAGGAGGGTGCAGGCAGGGAGGGGGGGATTCAGGAGGGTGCAGGCAGGGAGGGGGGGATTCAGGAGGGTGCAGGCAGGGAGGGGGGGATTCAGGAGGGTGCAGGCAGGGAGGGGAGGGATTCAGGAGGGTGCAGGCAGGGAGGGGGGGATTCAGGAGGGTGCAGGCAGGGAGGTGGGGATTCAGGAGGGTGCAGGCAGGGAGGGGGGGGATTCAGGAGGGTGCAGGCAGGGAGGGGGGGATTCAGGAGGGTGCAGGCAGGGAGGGGAGGGATTCAGGAGGGTGCAGGCAGGGAGGGGGGGATTCAGGAGGGTGCAGGCAGGGAGGGGAGGGATTCAGGAGGGTGCAGGCAGGGAGGGGGGGGATTCAGGAGGGTGCAGGCAGGGAGGGGGGGGATTGAGGAGGGTGCAGGCAGGGAGGGGGGGATTCAGGAGGGTGCAGGCAGGGAGGGGGGGGATTCAGGAGGGTGCAGGCAGGGAGGGGGGGATTCAGGAGGGTGCAGGCAGGGAGGGGGGGATTCAGGAGGGTGCAGGCAGGGAGGGGGGGGATTCAGGAGGGTGCAGGCAGGGAGGGGGGGATTGAGGAGGGTGCAGGCAGGGAGGGGGGGGATTCAGGAGGGTGCAGGCAGGGAGGGGAGGGATTCAGGAGGGTGCAGGCAGGGAGGGGGGATTCAGGAGGGTGCAGGCAGGGAGGGGGGGATTCAGGAGGGTGCAGGCAGGGAGGGGGGGATTCAGGAGGGTGCAGGCAGGGAGGGGGGGATTCAGGAGGGTGCAGGCAGGGAGGGGGGGATTCAGGACGGTGCAGGCAGGGAGGGGGGGATTCAGGAGGGTGCAGGCAGGGAGGGGAGGGATTCAGGAGGCTGCAGGCAGGAAGGGGAGGGATTCAGGAGGGTGCAGGCAGGGAGGGGGGGATTCAGGAGGGTGTAGGCAGGGAGGGGGGGATTCAGGAGGGTGCAGGCAGGGAGGGGGGGATTCAGGAGGGTGCAGGCAGGGAGGGGGGGATTCAGGAGGGTGCAGGCAGGGAGGGGATGGATACAGGAGGGTGCAGGCAGGGAGGGGGGGATTCAGGAGGGTGCAGGCAGGGAGGGGGGGATTCAGGAGGGTGCAGGCAGGGAGGGGGGGATTCAGGAGGGTGCATGATAAGCCAGAACTCCCCGCTCCTGATGGCCTGCCACATCCACGCACAAGCCAGCCAACTCCATGCACAGATGCGTGCAGAATAGCCCCCTTTCAATCCCCTGCAATCCCACATGATCAGCCAGAACTCCGGGCAGAATCCAGGGCACGCTGCTACAGGCCCCCGCGGCTGAAGGCCGTGATGTAGCTAATTATTAGTTTCTAAGCACCCCATGAATTCCACAGCGGCGTCATGGGCTATCAACACTGCCAGTCATCCATGCACAAGCCAGCCATCCATGCACAAGCCAGCCATCCATGCACAAGCCAGCCATCCATGCACAAGCCAGCCATCCATGCACAAGCCAGCCATCCATGCACAAGCCAGCCATCCATGCACAAGCCAGCCATCCATGCACAAGCCAGCCATCCATGCACAAGCCAGCCATCCATGCACAAGCCAGCCATCCATGCACAAGCCAGCCATCCATGCACAAGCCAGCCATCCATGCAAAAGCCAGCCATCCATGCACAAGCCAGCCATCCATGCACAAGCCAGCCATCCATGCACAAGCCAGCCATCATGCACAAGCCAGCCATCCATGCACAAGCCAGCCATCCATGCACAAGCCAGCCATCATGCACAAGCCAGCCATCCATGCACAAGCCAGCCATCCATGCACAAGCCAGCCATCCATGCACAAGCCAGCCATCCATGCACAAGCCAGCCATCCATGCACAAGCCAGCCATCCATGCACAAGCCAGCCATCCATGCACAAGCCAGCCATCCATGCACAAGCCAGCCATCCATGCACAAGCCAGCCATCCATGCACAAGCCAGCCATCCATGCACAAGCCAGCCATCCATGCACAAGCCAGCCATCCATGCACAAGCCAGCCATCCATGCACGAGCCAGCCATCCATGCACAAATTCGTCCAGAACACCCCCCTTTCCCACTTGGAACATGATGAGCCAGAACTCCCCGCAGCTGATGGCTTGCCAGGAGGTCATCTCTCTCGGAGGCACCGTTTCTTTCTCATCACTGCTGCCCACATCCTCAGCCTCATCTGCAATTTTGGGGTTCAGGGTTTAGTGTTAGGGAAGGGGTAGGCTGAAAAGAGTTTATGCTCGTAAACGATTTTGTACGCGCTCCACAGAAAAGTGGGGAGCTTACATTGAGGCAGAGTCAGATTAGGAATGAACAGTCAAGCTGCACGGCAGTGGCAGCACTGGCTTGGCAGCACCTCTCACACGCAGCACCTGCGCCACCACTGCCATCCCACACCCGCGTCACCTGCATCTCCATTGCCACCACTCACCCGCCAAGCTTCCGACCCATGGCTTGTAGATTGCCACACAAACTCATGTCCACACAAACCCATGACTGTCCACACGCCCACACAGCCACGGCCGCATCAAACCACCGCAAGACACCCGCAGAGCCACACCCCCTCCCACTTCCACCGCCCAAACTCACCAGCTGCACGCACTCCGATCAGCGGCTCAGCCGCGCCTCTTCCGCCATCGACAGCCCCCTCATCTACCGTGAGCGCAACAGCAGCGGGCGCCTCACCAAACCTCTCCGCCGACCAGCACCGCTTGGATCCGGAAGCATCCGCCGATCTGCCGCGCTTATTACGCCGCCGGGGGTAGATGCAGGGCCCCGAGCTGATGGGCACCAAGAGCATGAGCGCCAGGAGGCCCGTGAGGATCACCAGGGCCAGCTGGTGGGAGGGGCCCACGACGTGCTCCTTGGCCGCCCAAATAGCACTCACCATTCCTACCTGGTGAGAGATAAAGTGTGTGTATGTGTGTGTGTGTGTGAGAGAGTGTGTATGTGTGTGTGTGTGTGAGAGACAAGAGATAAATGTCTCTCTCCATGCCACTTCTTCAGGGATGGCGGGCCTTGGCATGAGAAAGATGTGGCCATGCTCAGAATGCTGGGGGGACCAGTCGTTTTGAAGATACTTCCTTCTATTTCAAGTTCACAACTATTTCAAACCTCAAAGACCTATGACAAGGGATGCGCCAATTTGAACTAGAGCTGGATTTCAAAACGAGCTCATGTTTTGGAAAGAGTGCCAGCATGCATACAAACATGCACCAACTCACACAACCACCACCATCAATGCATCATGCACCAGCTCCATCAATGCGTCAAACACCCACTGCAACCAACACCATACAAAAACCAGCCAGGGTCATCAATGCATCAACCCTCAACCCTCAATGCATCAACCCTCAAACCTCAATGCATCAACCCTCAACCCTCAATGCATCAACCCTCAGCCATGAATGCATCAACCACGGTCATCAACGCATCAAGCACCCGATGCAGCGACCACCGTTCATGCATCAAGCACCCACACACCAGGGCCACCACTGCAACGATGAGATACACCACCGCAAAGCGGATGTGCTTGGACAGCGCGTTGGCCGCGTGGCCGCGCTGGCGTTGTTGCCCGACCCCTACCCCTGGCAGGATCCCAGCAGCACCAACGGTAGGCGCAGCAAAGGAGGAGCTGGGGTCGCCTTCGTGGTATTCCGCCGGCACGCGGTTAATGAACACCGTCATAAGCAGCCCGATCAGGCTCGGGCACACCGCCAGGAAGAGGATGAAGCGTATAGCGTTGGGCTGGAACACGGCAATGAAGATGGCCGTGTAGACGGTAGCAGACAGGCCCTGTGTGAGAGGGAGGAGGAGAGGGGGGGGGGGCGGGCAGGTAGCTGAATTGTAGCTAAAGCTATGTGGAGTGTAGCAGACAGGCCCTGACCGGTAGGTTGGGGGTGGGATGCTGTAGCTAAATTGTAGCTGAAACAACGTGGAGAGTAGCAGACAAGCCCTATGAGACAGGGAAGGTGGGTAGGCAAATGTAGCTGAATTGCAGTTGAACAACTTGTAAGTAAAGAGTGACATCCTCGCACTCCACTCCTTCCTTGATTTGCACTCATCAGCAATCTTACTACGGTGACCCTCAATCCTTGAACTAAACAACTACACTGACCACCTTTATCATGCCTCATCCTTATAAGTAAAACAATCCACCGTATCTTCATCATGCAAACCTTGACCTACTTCAGAATGTCTAAATGAATCAACACCCTTTGTGGGATCTAGGTTAGCAACAAGGAACCCTTTGTTTCCATTTCCGATATTTCTGTAGAACATATTCGGGAGCGAGTCCTCACCACGAACAATTTGAGGATGCTCACCACACTCAGTGCCCCTATCTTCATCATGCAAACTCTTAAGCCTGCATTTCTTGACGGTACATTCTCACCACGAAGGATTTGAGGATGCCCACCACAGTGCCCCTGTCATCTGGGTAGTTCTTGACACAGGTAGCGAGGGCAGCTGTGTCAAACCAGGTTCCAGCGTTGCCTGGGAAAGATGGGAGGAAGGCATGGGCATGGATATCAGAGCATGTATAGGGGGACAGGGAAAGGGGAGCATACATAGGGGAGCCTGGAAAGGGGGGCATGGACATGGATAGGGGAGCATGAACATGGGTTCATGGATAGGGTGGCTTGGGCATGGAGTCATAAGTAGGGGGGACATGGATAGAAGAGAAATGGATAGGGGGGTATGGATAGGGGGACATGGATAGGGGGGTATCCGGGTATGGATAGGGGGACATGGATAGAGGGGTATCCGGGTATGGATAGGGGGGGTAAGGATAGGGGGGGGTAAGGATAGGGGGACATAGATAGGGGGGACATGGATAGGGGGGGGTAAGGATAGGGGGGACATGGATAGGGGGGGGTAAGGATAGGGGGGGTAAGGATAGGGGGACATGGATAGGGGGGACATGGATAGGGGGGGTAAGGATAGGGGGGACATGGATAGGGGGGGTAAGGATAGGGGGGACATGGATAGGGGGGGTAAGGATAGGGGGACATGGATAGGGGGGACATGGATAGGGGGGACATGGATAGGGGGACATGGATAGGGGGACATGGATAGGGGGGGTAAGGATAGGGGGACATGGATAGGGGGGGTAAGGATAGGGGGACATGGATAGGGGGGACATGGATAGGGGGGACATGGATAGGGGGGACATGGATAGGGGGGGGTAAGGATAGGGGGACATGGATAGGGGGGATATGGATAGGGGGGATATGGATAGGGGGACATGGATAGGGGGGACATGGATAGGGGGGGTAAGGATAGGGGGACATGGATAGGGGGGACATGGATAGGGGGGGTAAGGATAGGGGGACATGGATAGGGGGACATGGATAGGGGGGACATGGATAGGGGGGACATGGATAGGGGGGACATGGATAGGGGGGACATGGATAGGGGGGGTAAGGATAGGGGGACATGGATAGGGGGACATGGATAGGGGGGACATGGATAGGGGGGACATGGATAGGGGGGACATGGATAGGGGGGACATGGATAGGGGGGACATGGATAGGGGGGACATGGATAGGGGGACATGGATAGGGGGGACATGGATAGGGGGGACATGGATAGGGGGGACATGGATAGGGGGACATGGATAGGGGGGACATGGATAGGGGGGACATGGATAGGGGGACATGGATAGGGGGGACATGGATAGGGGGGACATGGATAGGGGGGACATGGATAGGGGGACATGGATAGGGGGGACATGGATAGGGGGACATGGATAGGGGGGACATGGATAGGGGGGACATGGATAGGGGGGGTAAGGATAGGGGGACATGGATAGGGGGGCATGGATAGGGGGGACATGGATAGGGGGGACATGGATAGGGGGGACATGGATAGGGGGGACATGGATAGGGGGGACATGGATAGGGGGACATGGATAGGGGGGGCATGGATAGGGGGACATGGATAGGTGGGACATGGATAGGGGGGATATGGATAGGGGGGACATGGATAGGGGGACATGGATAGGGGGGGTAAGGATAGGGGGACATGGATAGGGGGGACATGGATAGGGGGACATGGATAGGGGGACATGGATAGGGGGGACATGGATAGGGGGGGTATGGATAGGGGGACATGGATAGGGGGGACATGGATAGGGGGGACATGGATAGGGGGGGTAAGGATAGGGGGACGTGGATAGGGGGGGTATGGATAGGGGGGTATGGATAGGGGGACATGGATAGGGGGACATGGATAGGGGGGGTATGGATAGGGGGGACATGGATAGGGGGACATGGATAGGGGGGACATGGATAGGGGGACATGGATAGGGGGACATGGATAGGGGGACATGGATAGGGGGGGTAAGGATAGGGGGACATGGATAGGGGGACATGGATAGGGGGGACATGGATAGGGGGACATGGATAGGGGGACATGGCTTGAGAGGCATGAATAGGCGGGCATGGATAGAAGGCATGAGCATGGGGAATGGTTAAGGGGGCCCGCCAAGGGGGGCAGGTGTAGAAGGGCATGGGTATCCAGGGTTGTGAGTTCAAAATTGGGAGGCATTGGGCTGCTTCCTTTATCCATGCACTTGCTGGCGTTTCTATCTCTTAAGTCTTTACCAACATATATGAAATAAATGATACAAGGCCGACAAAACATATGTTTGGTGCGCATCATTCCACTATCCGAGGGCTATCCGGCAGCAAAATAAGGCACACCAAGCCCTCTCTTCCTCTAGACTGCTCACCCCGGTCATGGCAAAGCAAGGCCTCTGGTCCTCCCATTGCTCGCCTGCAATCATGGCAAAGCAAGGCCCCTCATCCGCCCCAATGCTCACCCGCGGTCATGGCGAACAAGAGTAGGAGTCCATAGTTGAATGGGAAGGATCCTATAGCCATGCTGTAGATCCCGAAGTCTGCATGAGTCAGGAATGGGGTACAAGTACAAATTGTCAGATAATGCAAAGTATAGCGCTAAACGTAACATGGATATGATTCATATGGATAGTTGTGAACAAGAGTGGCGGGCCTAGCTAGTTGAAACACCTATTTGATCACCAGTGTTTACTGAGCTGAGCACCAGACCACCTTCAGGTGGCTGCCAGGCAGCCACTGCTGGCCCGATAGGGAGCGGCCCTTGACCAGCCGATGCCCTACAGCACCCGGAACCCTTATTCGCACAAACGCCATATTTTCTCCCCCTTATCCACACCATTTCCATGCGTCCTCCCCTTTTCCACCGCAGCACAAGCGTCTCTTGTACAGTCAAGGCCCCATCCCGAGCTATCCCTCCAATTAGTTAGCCATTGACCACCCTGACACACATTGCCTTCCCCCCATCTCTCCGTGCTACCATTCCTATTAGCTGATGATTGTCCCCCCCCCGTCCCACATATTGTCCCCCTTCCCACTCGCTAGTTCACTCACATCCAAGGAATATCAGGACCGCTCCAATCAGCACCACCGTCCTACATGGTGGGAAAGGTCAAAAGCAAACAATTGTTTTCACAAGTTTCAAATGATAAAGAAGCTTCCGACAGACCGACACCAGGTTCAAAAACATAGACCAGGTTTTTTAGGTATGACCTGCTCTGTATCCAACCGGTGTGCAAAGCGTGGATGCTGCAGAACATTGCTCCCAAATGCGTCACACTTGACAGTTGACACGGGGGAGAATTCACAGTGAGCACTCATGGATGGACAGCAGTTCACAGCAGGCTCTAACCACGCCAGAGGACAAAGCAGCATCCTTCACTGCCTGGCCAGGACAATCAGTGTTGATTAACGTGTTTAGCACCAGACTTGTGCTTTGGCTGGCTGATGGGCGGCCGACACTGACTGGACCCATGGGAACCTTGAACAGCCTACAGCCAGTGGCCCAAGAAGCAAAGCTTGCTAAACCATGATGTGGCTGAAATACAGCTGCATTGCCTGGAAATGAATAGTGATCGCTCCGCGCCGTTCCCACCTAGGTCCCACATGGTTTTTGTTTCCCAGCGCATCGTAGACGGCCCCAGATGCAATGGCAAAGTAGCCTGCACGGAGGGCAGGCCCAGCAGGCATGCAGGTTGGTTTCAACACGGAGGTTGGGTTGTCGGCTCGTCGACATACAGGGTATGTCGTGTCGAAAGCATGGAGGATGACATATGGTTCTGTGTAAGGGTTTCACCCTTCAACCTTTACATTATGCATGCTGCATGGCATATTAACTGCAGTTCACAACTTTCATGCCGGCTGGGTCGGAAAACCATAACCAGGTTTAATCTCACCTCCTAAATTGAATCCCAGAGTAGCTATGGTCCCTAGCTGCACCTCATTTAGCTTGAACAGCGCCTTGAGCGCTGGTGAGAACACGCTGAAGCTGTAGTTGAGGCCAGCTGAGGTCTGTGGGGTAAGAGTGACTTGGAGGTATTTGTATCCTATGGTTCGTCAGATCTGTCTCAGTCGGATCGATGCCAGCGATTCGCACCTGCAGCAATGCGCAAGCCACGAACACCACCCAGCGATTCCAGTACATGACTGATACTCAGCCTGATATGTTATGCTTCCACGATAAAGCGTCAGCAGTCGCATGCGGCGGCCAAATGAGGTTCACAGTCTTGAAAGTGCGGGAACGATGAGAGCTACTATTATTCAGTTTTTTTGACAGTCACTACCCAGGCTGTATGCAATATCCTAAGGCGACATAGCCTAGAACTCCGTGATCTGACCCACCAGTCCACATTTGACGTCAGCATCCCCGTCAGCATCCACATTTAAACGACTGGTGTGTCAAATCGCGCCATCATGCATGCGCCTGAGCAGGGTATCAGGCGCCGAATACCTGCCATTCGATGAACAGAATGCAAGCCTGGCATTTTACCACGCTGTTAACCTGCGTTCATGCCGTACTGCTGCCAGTGGCTCTTGCTTCGGCCACCAAGGCGCCCTGACCACAACTCACATGATCAATATGTTCCAATTCTGTGATTATTTGGCGTTATTTTTGTCACGGTGATACACTTTAAATCTGCTATGTTTCAAACTCGTGACCTTGCCTGTCGCACGAGGCAGGCATGGCGCCCATCAAGCCGTGACGGACCATGCGGAGAGCTGCTCTCCGGCCTGGTCTTTGAGGAGAATCTGAATGACGAGGCAGCAAAGCAACTGCAGCCAAGTCTGCAACCTTACTGAACAGGCCAAGGCTGTTGCATGCAATCATCAAGGCTAAGTAAGAAGATTGCCACCAGTTTTTATTTTTCTCGTGCTTCTGCTACCCTTTAGATGCACGCCTACCTCAGTCACGGGCTCTGACTGGTGCAGAAAGCCAATTGCTGCAGCTGGCAAAAAATCCCACGCTGTCAGGAGTGGGCAGTGGGGACTGGGGAGCAGCGGCTATAGAAGCCACAGAAGTGACGGTCGTGTCCAAGTTCTCACCCTGCACGCCGATTTTTATCAGTTGAGACCCTCAAAGGGGGGTGTGGAGGGAAGGGAAGGCAAAACGGGCGGTCGGGTGCTGTGTCATTGGCGCAGCTAGCCTTGAGGAGGTATTGAGTGTGTGTTTCATATCATGCATGCATGCCCCCGAAAAGCAGAATTCCATCTTCTGATCAGTCTCCTCTCCTTCTGTGATTCTGTCTTTTTCTTACCGCCAGTTGCTGTATGCACTTGTTCTTGCTGCATACTATGCAGCAAGGAAGGCCTGCCCTGGTAACGCAGTGGTTGCTGTGTTTCATCAAAAGGTGCGAGCTATGAGTTAAATTGCTCAAACATGCATCCAGATTATGTAACCCTAAGCCCTGGGCGATTACTGGAACTTTGCTGTCTGTGCCTCGGCCTTCTGCCGACAGAAAATCTGCTCATCATGCTTGGCTGCCCGCTGCCTCTTGACGAACTCTGCCACAGCCAGCTGGTCCAGCTTAGCAAGGCGCTTCCCAGTTCCCACTGATGACCCGGTACCGCATGTCCCGCACAGCCCTGGCATCTGGGCAGTACCGGGTGTCTTAGTCGCCAGTTGAGACGCCATCAGCTAGGCGGAGCTTGACGCTTTAGTCCCTTACCATCTCATCAAGGGCATCGCCACCCACGCCGAGCACAGTCAGCTCGTAGATCTTGTTCTGGATCCTATGACATGTCAGAAGCCAGGTGTCAGCCAAAATTCTACCCTCAACAAGTAAGGAATGGTCATCATGCATGATTACTAACCTGGGGTCGACCGGTAGGGATGCCAAGTCTGCTGGAGTGTTGGGGCTGTGCCCTGTGTGGCCTAAGTTCATGGTGATGATGACGGTGGTATCCACAGTTGCTGATGGGTCCGCGGATGGGAGGGCTGTCACCTTCAGAGTCTGCGCATAGGCTCATGCGGACAGTCACGTTGGCTGAGCATTCACACTTGGCAGAGTGTCCCGCTTGGTTCGGCTGCTTGAAGACGGTCTGGCCCTTGCGGAGTTGCGGGCAGTGCGCACTTGGAACGATGGCCTGCCTCCGAACATGCATGAGTGTCGAATGACGACATCGTCCTTGATGTTATGCCGGTCAATAACGTTACACCTCTGGGCCCGCTCAAAGCTCGGCCGCGTGGGCGCCCAACTGTTCAGAAGGGAGTTAAGGAGGCACTAAAAGGAAGAGAGGGGGAAAGGAACAAAAGGAGAGCCGGGAAGGCTAAGCAGACCAAGTCCAACACCTGAGTTCCACTAGAGACTACCCCTCAACAAAGCCTCTAAGAAAAGAAAAGTCCAGGAAAGCAAGCGTATGAGCGTATCCCACCCCTGCTTGGCCGCGAGGGCGCTCCACTGATCAGAAGGGAGAAGAGAAGAAACTAAAAAGGGGGCAAACAACAACAACAACAACAACAACAACAAAAGGCCAAAAGAGAAGGCCGGAAAGGCCAACGACATCGGCCTCAGAAACCCCGGAGACTAACCCTCAATTATGCCCACAGCACAGTCCACAAAAGCAAGTGCGTCCCACCCATGCTCAGCCTGGTACAACTGGCATGTTATGCCGGTGGTCCTTGTTGAACTGTGCCCCGCTGTCTCTCTGCAGATTGGAGAGGACCCCCAGGAAGTCTGGGTAGTTGGCTGCTGTGGCTTGGTAGCAGTTGGGTAGCCCGACCGAGTTGAGACCGCTGAGAAAGGCTGGCAGGGGCTGGGCAGCTGGGCTGGACTGCTGGCAGAGCTAGGCAGCATTGCCAGGATGGCCTTCTGATGCTTGTCTCTGAGGGCATGAGCAATGCCTGAGTACACCTTGTTGCTGATGATAGCTGATACCTGCTGTGCTGTTGTCAGCATGGGCTGGGCAAATACCCTAGGAAGGTTCTGTAGCAGTATGTTTGTTGAGCTGTATTGCCTCAAAGCACGGCTAGCTGCCTCCCTCTCCGGCATGATTGTAAGGCTCGGTCGAAAAAAGGTTGACAGCATGGCCACGTGAAAAGTACCGAAGAGCTTGTATCAGGTCTAGGCTAAGCTAGCCTTCTTTTGTTAAGCGTGTTGTCGGGATTGGTCCAACATCATGGGTCCGCACTTTCAAAGTTTCATGTTCGTGACCAGCAGGTCGTCAGTTTTCCTGCCTATTGTTTACTTAGTCTAACTCGATTCTTAAGTTATTTTCAATAAGCGCGAATAATCGCAGCGAAAATGATGTATCGCACCCTGATCGCACCATACCCTCGGGGTTTGGTTTGGTTTGGTTTGGTTTGGGTCAGGGGTTTGGGTAATCTGACCCGTGAAACTAGGATGCCGAACGTAAGCAAGACAAACAAAGAAGGAACTGTCAAGAAAAGAGACAATTTCGGCTGGCACAAAAAGTGTGATGCCACGTATCCCCCCAAGACGGGCCAGGCCGCGCGCCTCGGGGACGCAGTCGACCCTAAAAGCGCTATGACCTCACCCAACAAACCCTGAAAAACCTACTCGATTTCTGGAGCACTTGGGCTACTGACGACGTTCGTAACGACTCTGACCCCCGTTGTATCACGACGGATCCCTGTGTGAATTCTGCAATTTTGGGCTGGTGGGTTTTGGGTCTAACACAATGCTAACACATCGTTTCTTATTAATTGCACTTGGCCTAGCAATAAATCGCCTTATGTTAGGACTGAAACACGTCGTTTCTCTAAAGAAAGAAAGAAAGAAAACGCCTGAGCGTGTCTTGTGGAATACGACATTTAAAATGCCGTACACCGGCATCTAAACTGCACTTGGCCAAAACGAAATTCGCCCGACTTTTTCACCCAGATCCAGAGTTCGATCCTGATCAAGACCAGGGGATCCAGACCGTACTTCCTTCAATTCCGTATATTAAATTAGAGAGACCTCTGTACTATAAATCATGCCCGAATAGACGTTATCTTGATCTACTTAGATCATGCCGAAGGCCAGAAAGCGCCAGCGTGTCGTCTTCTGTGACTGTTTCGACTGCATCGATCGGCCGGGCCCGAGCATCTCGAGCGCGTCAGAGCTGACAGCTGCTGAGGCTGTTGCGAGACAGCTACCGCCACCCAAGGCTGTCATCCTGTACGGCAGTGGGTTCGTTCAGCAGCATGAAGGAATCTCGAATGTGGACTCCAGCACGTTCCCACACCTAGATTGTATCGCAAGGGATGGCTGCCTCAGCCAGCTGGCTTTAAAGAAGTGGTCAGAGGTACAAGGTAAGATCCAGGTAACCGTGACAAACCTAGAGTATGCCATGCAGGCTAGGTCTGTTATGCGGCTCCCTTACACCCCTCCAGAGTTGCCAAGCTACCACAAGGCCACAGGGCAGCCATGTAAGTACACGGCCTAGGCCCTCCATGCTAGTCTCTTTGACCTCTCGAGAGTTGCCATGAACCTGCATGATGTCGAGGGCGGACACCTAAGGTGTGTGGAAGAAGCAATGGGATCGATTCTAATAGAATGGGAGACAGACCCCGCAACTGCTTGCAACTTTCTAGACATTGTCCAGAAAAGCCAGCAGGGATGCAGCACATGGGGGTAAACCATGTCGCTTTTGGGAGCTTTCTTTCATCACTGATCCCTAGATGTTCCAAGGGGTCGAACTTGAGACAACCTTGTTGGTGCCATGCCAGCAGGCGCACACCGTGTCAGCATGGGGCTTGGAGAGCTGGCACAGATCCTTGGAGTGTCACAGGTCAGTGATGGACACCTCGCGCCTCAGGACGTCATGATCGCTACATGCACAGGACTCAAAAGTCGCATGCCCCTTCAGTCTGCTCCACTACTGCAGGCTGCTCCATTACTGTTTGTGTGCATTGTGCAGGCTATGCTGGAGCAGGGCACGGACGAGGTCAAGCTGCCCAGCTTAGCGAAGAGGTGCGCTGCCGCCGTTTGCTTCACGCATCGCACTCGTTCCGGCAAGACAAATTTATTATATCCTAGACCTTTGCCCCTGCCTTGGGAGACCTTGTCATGGGGATCACACCAATCCTGAGCATGCCTGTTCATGCCCTTCTACGTCTTTTGCTCCAACGCCTCGCCTCCTAAAGAGGACTCGTTTATTTGCTTCTACCTTTCATTTTCCCCATCCTAATCTATAACTTCCTTCTTTTATTTTTTGAGTGTGCGCACTTCCACGCCTCTGCAGGTTTAAAGGCATGTCTGCGTTGTTTGCGTCCACCTCTTGTGAGGCGGAGGCGCTCGGTCAGGCTGTGGGCATGAGCTTGAGCCCTGAGCTGGACCTCAAGAGGCCGCAGGGCTGCAGCGGGATGGATGTCCAGGTGGAGGCGGGGCCCTCTGGAGGGGCTGGGGCTGACAACGGCTCTTTGCTGCCCCTCCCCCAGGATTATGCTGAGAAAATCATCTCAGAGCTAGGTAAGGCATGTGCGGGCCGGGGCCAGTCGCATGGTCATGAGGCCATGAGATGATGAAAAAGGATAGACTCTCACCCTGCCCTGGTAAGACATAGTTTAGGGTTCTTCAGATAGGCCGATGCCCATCTTGCATTTCAGCCTGGAGATTTTCATGTTGAAACACAGCGTGACCTTTCGGGGTTTTCCATCCTTTTCCTTTGCTTTTGTTTCACCCAGGGGAAAATCCACGGCTGGTCAGGGCCTTGGGTGCACGCATTTTTTGTATGGAACAAAGCCTATCGGCTGACCCCGACTCCTTTACAAGGCACAAGGGTTTCAATATGTTATATGATGCCGCAACAGGTATGTAGGTATCTGGTATGTCAATATGGTGTTGGTAGGTACGGTATGTAGCTATGTATCTCTGATGTATGTCTGAGAGTTTCATTATGTTGGGTTTGCTGAGGATCAGCATGTTGAAATTTAGGTGGCAGAAACAAATTCAGACCATGTCCTGCAGCAGCTATCTAGGCATCTCCCCCCCTCCCAATCGCCACTTCTATGGGGAGGTGTTCATATCACACGATCGATGTGCATGCTTTACATTCTGTGTACAGTATTAGGGTACACGAAGGTGCATGCTTTATTGCTTTCGGGGCAGAGCTGGAAAGGTTGAGGTGATCTTCAGGATACTTGTTTGTACTGAAAAGCTTGTCTGGTTCCTGGACAAAAAAGACCATGCTTGTCTTGCCCCTGCACGATTAATCCGTGCCTGCCTGCTGGATTGCTTTCTTCAAAATACTTGTCTCAGTACTGAAAAGCTAGTCTTGCCCCTGTATGATAAATCCACGCCTGCCTGCTGGATTGCTTTGTGGCCCAGGTGTGGCTGAGGGATCCAGTGGCCATGACCTCATGTTGCTGCACCTGGACGTGAATGACCTGGCTGCAAGCACCGCGCTGACAACCGGGGTAGATCCAGGCGGGGTAGATCCAGTAGCGGGCCCTCCGCCGCATGGGCAGGGCGAAGCAGATCAGATGTACAATGCTGGCCTCGAGGGCATGGAGTGGCTGGACGCTCTGGTGAAAGCCCTGCTGCAGCGCCCAGGCGTCAGAGAGCAGGTGCTGCTGGTGCTGGTGCTGAGTAGCCAGGGGCAGCAGCTGCTGGCACCTGCAGCCCAAGCAACAGATCCAGCAGCGGCAGCAGGTGGCAGCGGCCAGCACTCGGACGGGATGCAGCGGGCAGCAGAGGCGGCGGGCATCGCAGTGACGGCCGAGGCCCGCGGGAGAGCCACACAGGCGCTGATGGGGGACATGATGCAACCGGGCGGGGCGGAACTGGACCCTGGGGCATTTGTGGTGACGCCGAGGAGCGCCATGATGGCAATGGCTGCAACCTCAGGTGAGATCCCGGGGCGGTTTATCCCTTGTCCCTGAACCCTAACCCTCCTCAGGTGAGATCCCGGGGCGGTTTTATCCCTTGACCCTGAACCCTAACCCTCCTGAGGTGAGATCCTGGGACTGTTTTGCCCCTTGATCCTGAACCCTAACCCTCCTGAGGTGAGATCCTGGGACTGTTTTGCCCCTTGATCCTGAACCCTAACCCTCCTGAGGTGAAATCCTGGGACTGTTTTGCCCCTTGATCCTGAACCCTAACCCTCCTGAGGTGAGATCCTGGGACTGGTTTATCCCTTGACCCTAAACCCTAACCCTCCTGAGGTGAGATCCTGGGACTGGTTTATCCCTTGATCCTGAACCCTAACCCTCCTGAGGTGAGATCCTGGGACTGGTTTATCCCTTGACCCTAAACCCTAACCCTCCTGAGGTGAGATCCTGGGACTGGTTTGCCCCTTGACCCTAAACCCTAACCCTCCTGAGGTGAGATCCTGGGATTGGTTCATCCCTTGACCCTGAACCCTAACCTTCCTGAGGTGAGATCCCGGGTTTGTGGTTTATCTCTTCACCCTGAACCCTGAACCTCGTTAGATGAGGGAAGGTGACATTGAGGGAAGGAAGGTGCAGCGGCCACTGTGTCGCTTGCGCAGCCTCCGAGGCCGATTGTGTGGGTTTGTTACAGTATCAGCGTGCATGTCCCACAAATGTCAAAACCCAATCTTCTCCTTGCATCGGACGCCTCTCCCTCTCCGTCATTCCCTTACGCCGTTGGCTTGGTACAGCTTTGTGCAGCTTGGTACAGCTTAGTCCTTCTTTTGCGAAGCGCTGGTGGCTGCCCTCGTCTGATCGTTCTTTCCAGCTGCTCGCATCAAGCAAGCAAGCGTTTAGGCAGCCTTTCAGAGCTTACGGCTCTCCCTCACACACCCATGTTTGCCCAGGTGCCGCTGCTGCGTTTGGGGCTGAGGATGAGGTGCCGTGCGCCACTGTCCACCGGCCTGTCCAGAGCTGGCAGAAGTCGGGCCAAGAGACTGTCGAGGTTGTGCAAGGGGCGCCTGTTCTGGTGGCGCAGCGGTTGCCGGGGGTCATCAGAAGGTGCGAGATGGAAGGCTGTGCGAGCTGTAGGGTTGTGCAGCAGGGTCGAGCTGTAGGGTTGTGCTGCAGGGTCGAGCTGTAAGAAGGTGCAAGCTGTAAGGTTGTGACATGCGCGGTCACCTCGGCCTTTGAAATAGCAAAGGCCGATACAGATGGGGGGGCATGCTTCATGTTTTAAATCGAACTTGGGTTCGTGGTGTGTGTGGGTGGATGGGTGGTGTCGGTGTCATCAGGGCGCATGGGCACATGGGTGGCACTGCCTTTGCCCTGCTTCATCCGTTCCCTTGCGGCCAGCTTTTTGAAGACAGAGAGCAAAGCAGTGTCTTCATCAATTGTAAAGTAAGCATTGTTTGTAGGGTGTGTGCGCAGAGCCCTGATTAATTTCTCTAGGCCCGATCCCTCCTTGGGGCTACACTGCGTGTCAAAGACTTTCACCGGGTGTTGTAGGAGATTTTATCAAAAATTTATGCAATCCATAGGCCGGAGAGTCTCTTTCTCTGGGCTGCTCGTGCTGCCTTGAAAGAGCCCGTCAAGCACATCTTACCCAGAAGTGTGGTGACTGCCGACCATGTACTGCCTTAGGGCGTGAGGCCCACCCCACGTCCTATCCTGGCACTATAGCAGCGGTGCGCTGAGAATGCCAGGTGTGAAGGTTGTGTGTGAAGTTTTTACAGTCCAGCGGGGTATCACGTTCGATGCATGGGACTTATGCCTGGAAACCGGTACAGGTGTGACCTTGCACCTAGCACCCTTGGGTGTGCTCCTTTTCTGACTACTGGACTGGGCCAGGTGCCCGCGTTGTGTTCTTGATGGCCGAGCAGCCTGCCTCTGATTGTGCGTATGCGCAGGGATCGATGCGAGCGGCTGGGGCTGCAGGAGTGCCACTCAAGAAGCGGGCAGGGGTGCATGTTGGCTGATAGGATGTTGTGGGAGGTCGCGTACAAGCTCGGACGAGCAGGGAAGTATGGAGCCTGATTCTACTGTTGAGCAGGTGGGCGAGGCGCAGGCTGGCCTCTCCTAACTTCAGCCTGTGCTGACCTTGGCTGTGAAAGGCGTGGCTAAGAAAGGCATCTTATTAGCTTAAGTGTTTCTTTTTTTGTGACTCAGCTACACGTCAGCCACACTCCGGCCTCTGGCCTGTGACCCCATTTGTGGCCAGCTTTGCTGCTTTGGCCACCAGTTGTAGGCTGGTCGAGGCTTAGTCCAAATCAGGCCTTCGGCGGCCGCTGGGCGGCCTGTCTAAGGTAGACTCGTAGCTGTGAAAAGAAACACTGATTAGCTTGCTTGGTCTTGGAGGGTCCCCTTCATCTTAATTGTGAACACAATCGTGCTTAGATACCTGTGTGCCTGAGATGCCTAGTGAGGTGTCGGGGCCTGAATCTTCCTTTCCTGTGACTTCACAAGGTGTGAGACTGGCCGCCCAACTCTAGAAACCTGAGACGCTAACACAAGAAAACAGCCAGGGTGCGAAAGGGGCCCTCGTCCACAGCTGAGTAAAGGCGAGCATGAACAGGTAAGGCACACGACGAACAAGCACTCATACGGCCGCAATAACTCTTGCGTGAGTTGTTCGATTCAGGTCTAAAAACTGATACCCCACCTCGGTGACCTCGGCACCCCTCTAGCTAAAGCACACTACCACCAGAATCCCACCCGAAAGCTGTTGCAAACGTTTCCACCAAATCCGAAAACGATACCCAACCTACAGAAGGAGACAAGAGCTGACAGGGGGTCAGGTAGGGAGCTGTCTGGACACTAAGAGCCTCTTAGTAAGAGGGCGAAGGGATGAGGAAAACCGTGAGGCATACCCCCCCACTACCCACAAAGACACAACTCATAGCCTAGCAGCCAACCAAAATGCCCAAACTACCCCGAGGCCCGCACAACACGAAGCAAAAACAGCAAACAGGACTTCGTAGTTCGTACTACACCGATCCACATGCATAATCCCTGAAAAGCAATGCACAGATACTTGAGGCCTGAAACATGTCGCCAAATCTTTGATTAACAAAAGTAAAACCAGCCGAAATCCACCAATCTGCCCTCGGTGAGGGCAGTATTGACAAAACGGCACTCGCGAGACCGTAATTGAATATCATAATCGTAATCTCTATGTTCGAACATGATTTACCGGTGTACACATTTCAAAACCCGCACTCCTCAAGCCACGCTCAGGCGTTTTCTTTCTTTCTTAATTTGAGCGGGACGGGTGTTTGGCAATTATGTCACAATGAAGAAATGCGAAACCGCTGGATTTCCACCAGGACCCATCTGCCATTCGGAAATCTACTCCACGGGAACAGGACGGAGGCAGATTTCTTCCAGTTATACCGGGGCATGCTTGGGTGGGATGCCTTGGCTTCTGTGGAAGACGTGGTAGATATCGTCGAGGCGTAGACGTTTTAAAGAGGCTGAAACTTCCTTTTCCTTATTATTCCAGCCTTTTGTCTGTCCCTTCACATGATTTCCCACTTTTCCTCCCTTTTCCAGTCCCCTGGTGTTTGTGTCGTTCTTTCCTGCCAACCCTTCAGTTAGGCGCCCACACGGCCGAGCCTTTTTGAGCATGGCCTAGAGGTGTAACGTCAGTGACATGCGCATCTGGCCTGATCTCTGTTTTAGCATTGACCCGAGCACTTTTCTCAGCACTTGCTTGATCGTCTGAGGCTGACCAGTGACCACATGATGGAGATGCTGAACATTGACGAGATGCTGGCGCCGGTGAATGGCAGGAGCCACCCGGCCAAGTTGGAGACGAGGTTCAGGGCTGTGGGGCATGGTGTTGGGCACCACTACAACACTACTCTAAGAACGATCCGAGCCAGACGGCGCAGGTGTTGGGGGGCAGGTATGACAACGCGGTGAACAGTGCTATGAAGCCTGAGGACAAGCTGATCGCGGAAAAGATCTTCAACTGTTATTAAATCGAGACGCAGATGTATGACGGGGGGCAAGGCGCCAAGCCCGAGCTTCTGTCGGATGATGAGATCGCACTGTGCGTATAGCGTACGAGAGTCGACTATATATATTGGAGCTGCTGAAGATGTTCAGGATGACGATGCGCGCACGGCTAGTGTAGTCGCACCCCAGGAGGTCAACGGATCGAGTTCCTCCGCCGCCTCCTGGGGTAGGGCTCTGGTAGCCGTGCGCGGGTCGTATGTCTTGCAGTTTTTTACGAAGCCCCTCTGAAGTAGTTGGCCCTCGTTTGCTTCACGCACATTGCGATGACATCATCCGGCTGTTGCTCGCAGAAACGCCTCATGTTCACCACCCGGCGGCCAGGGTCCGCACCAGCCCGAGGGGAGTGTGCTTGCGTGGGCACGGACTTGTGGCTGCGGCTCGGCGGCTCGGCGCCGTCAGCACGGGCGCAAGGCTCACCCTCGAGAACGGTGCATCGGTCAGCAACGTGAACGACGGTGCTGCCAGCGATGTTGGGCTACGGGAGATGGCGAGCATGTGGGAATGCGTTGCATGCATGCTTTCAATGCCCCTGCGTGATGGTTAACCTAGGGTGCGGGGATGGGCTGGTCCTCCGAACAGTGCTAGAGACTTGCCCAAAGCACGTGGACTATGATGCCATGCTCCTCAGCAGGTGATGGGCACAGCGCTCAAAGGCGAGACAGAGCAGGTGCGTGATGGGCCACGCACTTAGCAGACCGATCGTGCCCAGAGGGGCGTGGATATATAACGAGCAAGACTTGGGCGGCACGGCGGCCGATCCTTAGAAGTCGGTCAGACAGCGTTACGTGTGATGTTGCGTTTGACAGTAGCGTTTGGGACGCGTCTGGATTTCGCGTCTGATCTGAAGCGAAACTGGTCACACTGCGTTTGGGCAAGACGGCAGGGCAAGACGACGTCAGGGCACGACATGGGTATATTTTTGTGCGAATTCCGACTCCCAGCGACTCGTGATTGATATTTCCTTATATTGTAACATAAATATAGTTCGTGTCCAGCTTAAGATCAAGCTTAAGCTAGAATTCATGAAAAATCTCAAACGCGAAACGACAACCCCCCCCCCCCTCCGCTTCTGCGTTTGGCGTTTGGACACGTTGCGTTTCGCGTTTGGGCCAATGTGACCGGCGTCGCGTTAGCACTTTTTACTGACGCAACCCCAAATGTAACGCAGTCTGACCGATCTCTTAGGCACCGCCAGCAGGGGACGCATGTGCACTTGTGCAAGGCTCCAAGATAGGGCACGGCGGTGGTTGCAACCCTCTCAACCTGCCCCGCCGCCCAGGTTCACCATGCAGGGCACAGAAAGATTGAGAGGCGATAGCCACATGACCGATGGCCCGCTAAGAGGCTTCGCCACCGTATGTACACTAAAGGCCATGGCCCCCCACGCCCATGTCGCGGCTGAGGTGTGCAATCTAAGGAATGGGTGAACCAAGCAAAAATAACACAAGACATATAACATGATAATAAACACGTACATAGCTCATAGTAGAGAGCTTCTTGACTCACGGCTGTAACTCAGTGATATCTGCTCGATAACATGCAATCGTACTTTGCTACTCACTTGGACTTCTTCGATATTGTTGACATGGTCCTACTTAGCCCTAAACCCTAACTCTCCTGAGGTGAGATCCTTGGACTGGTTTATTCCTTGACCCTGAACCCTAACCCTCCTCAGGTGAGATCCTTGGACTGGTTTATCCCTTGACCCTGAACTCTAACCCTCCTGAGGTGAGATCATGTGATTGGTTTGCCCCTTGACCCTGAACCCTAACCTTCCTGAGGTGAGATCCCGGGTTTGTGGTTTATCTCTTCACCCTAAACCCTGAACCTCGTCAGATTAGGGAAGGTGACATTGAGGAAAGGAAGGCGCATCGGCCACTGTGTCGCTTGCGCAACGTCCGGGGCCGATTGTGTGGGTTTGTTACAGTATCAGCGTGCATGTCCCACAAATGTCAAAATCCAATCTTCTCCTTGCATCGGACGCCTCTCCCTCTCCGTCATCCACTTACGCCAGTGGCTTTGTACAGCTTTGTGCAGCTTGATACAGCTTAGTCCTTCTTTTGCGAAGCGCTGGTGGCTGCCCTCGTCTGATCGTTCTTTCCAGCTGCTCGCATCAAGCAAGCAAGCGTTTAGGCAGCCTTTCAGAGCAATCGTTCTTAGCTACTCACTTGGACTTCTTCGATATTGTTGACATGGTCCTACTTAGCCTTGAATTTTAAAGGGGCACGTCGACGTCAGGGAAAGTCTTGTGCAATTGTGGCCGAAGAACAATTCGTGATGTACTGATGTGTCACTGCTGGGCGACTTCTGGCGAATGAAGATAGCTCTGATTGCTCAAGGAGACGACTTGTGGCCCTCGGAAAGGCTGTTTGGTTGAGTTGTGATGGTGGTTATGTGGTAATATATACAGAGGCACCCCATGTAGATAACTAGATATGCCTTTGTTAAGGGCAAAACATATTGCCGATCTTGCGGGAGAACTTCTTCTGGCTCACTACTAGTGGTTGGTTTAGGAGACTTTGCTACTGGATTGATGATTAACTTGCGAAGGCTGAGTCAGAAAGACGGTGATAGGAAATGTTAAAAGGGATAAAAGGGACGTTGTTAACTGCTTTAAGAAAGAAAAAGCATCGGATCCGATCCAGGATTCCCTTAGTACCGTGGAACCTCCTGGACTTCGCTCTAATTGATTAATTAATAGCCTCGCGGACATGGCTAGTGCGCGCTAATATTAAGTAAAAAAACGCTGGTGCGCGGAGTGTTAGTGTCAGGTGCCCAAATAACTATTTTGGGGGTGTGCGCAACGAACATAGCGTGCTCGTGCGCAACTGTTTGACTTGACATCCGTCGAGTGATGCTTACGCCAGTCCCCATAGCGAAGCTCGATCCTAGAGGCAAAGACGGGTGCTGATGACTGCTGACGTTTCGGGGCCCCAATAGCCACACGTTTCCTGAGGCCAGGAAACGGGAGATAGAGGAGGAGGATGATGACTATGCTGAGTATTGCTGACCGTGTACTATCCTTGCTAGCATCAAACGAGGGTTTTAACCGAATTTACCGTACTGGCTGAAAGTCCTGCGCGGAAGGAAATTTACATTATTTTCAGTGATGCGCGCCGTAAAATTAAATTACCTGCTACGCGATGTTAAATTAAATTGAACTGTCGCCGCTGCGCTGCCGTTTTTATTTTATCTTTGGCTGCGCGACGGGAAAAAACCCTTTGTTCTTGGGGTGCGCAGACCCTGAGCGGTTCTTCGGTAGGCACTAGGGTTGGCGTATACCGTATATTTCAAAAACAATTACTGCGTATAAGCGTATATACCGTATACGTATACGTATAAGGGGACATCAAAATATTTAAAAGCCTTGAGACCCAGTGTATTGCATACCCTGGTCATGAACCTACCATTTAACCAGTTTCTAGTTCGATTTGACTCAATTCAATGTTCAAATAAGCTTATATACAAGGAAAACAAGCGCATGGCCCGAGATCGCGGGGTGCAGCTATTATATTATCCTGTATTAGGCAGCTGGTTGTCAGCTACTAAGCATCATATTCCAGAGCCACTTCCCTCCCCATCAGAATTGTGTGCATTCTCCTCGGAGGGATTCATAGCAAAAAAGAAACAAGCGAACGCGAACACACGAAGAAGCCCTTTGCTCAACGCTTCTTCCCAGCTTCTGCCGTCTACGCCCAATGCCGTATATACGCATTTAGCAATGTACGCGTATATGGTACAAACGTTTACGCGTATATACGTATATGCTCCATATACGCCACCCGCCAGCCCTAGACACTTATTGAAGTTCACACATAACTTCCAGAGCTTCATTTCAGCATGGCCCAGAGGTGTAACGTCATTAAGTTATTCAAGTTCACACATAAGTTCAAATACTGCGGGGGCGGCACATTTTGCCGGGGTGGCCATTGTGTGCTTCCTCCCTGAAAGCTCCACCCTTGTGCCCTTCCCTTGTTTCTTTCACAGCCTCGGTCAGATCTCCCGCCTTTTTGTATTGCCCCTTCACTGAAGCAGCCGCCGCCTGTCTGTTCTGGGAATTGAGTACGTAAAAAGATAGTTATCAGACCCTTCAAGGCCTTAGCGCATTGTAAACTATATTTTTACAAACAAAAAAATGCTGTAAAACATGAGGAATGGTGCACGCATGCGATATTGTGTGTGAGACAGCTTTTGGAGGGGGCAGTTCATCACAATGACACATGCCTTCGGCCAGATACCGTAGTCATGGTTCTGGCACACCGGGAGAAGAGTTTCATCTTTAATCCCTTGGATTACCTTTTTTGAAATTTTAGTGGAAATTCATTCCTAATAGAATACTGGTGGTTTGGCAATAAAAAACTAAATACACGAAACGAAAAAATTGTCGATCTTCACACTAACTGACCCTTTGCCCTGCACTGTCTCTTTCGTACCATGGCTTCATCACTTCAACACTCCCCAGATACCGGTAAATCACAAAATAAATGATAGCACTATATACCCCTCATATGGTACTCTATGGGGACCGGTACACCATATTTATCTTTCATTTTGCAATTCTTTCAAATGTGCTGTAACTGAGTGCCATATGTTTTCGATCATCATGTATGAGCCATAAAGGTGCGCAGTCACAAGGTAGGTGTCCCTTGTTAGGGCTTCACACAACCATCCCAGTTGACTATCAGGCCTGTTGGGATGAGCAGGGTGCCATTGCGCCTCTCCCTTGCTAGCCAGGGCTTCACACAACAATCCCAGTTACTTATCAAGCCTGTTGGGATGAGCAGGATGCCATTGCGCCTCTCACGGATGCAGTTGCTCAGGGACACGTGCTCGCAGCCATATGATTCATCGTGCCTGCATCCTGCCGTGGCCGCCGCACTACCACCCTTGGCACTGCCCAGCAACTAAGAGCTCCCGGAAGAGGTCTTCCCGGTACAAGCCCCAGCCACCAAAAGCCGATTGCACCGGGAAAAGGGGCTGCCCTCCGATGGTTATGCACTCCAGCCCGCGTCTTTGATCCTCGTTCGAGTACGGCGGCTCGCAGGTGTCTGGCAGAAGCCAAGTTGGGCTGGTCCTCATTTCACGGCCACGGCCTTGGGCATCGCGGAACGCAAACAGGTCGCAGTAGATAGGTGCTGCCGGTGTCCTAGCTCCTTAGCGTTCAGGGCGATCATGCAAACAAAAGCCCATACACCTGGTTTTATGTTCAGGGTAGATGGGGGCTGGAGAAGCCAGACATCCGCCATAGTGAGCGGTGGACCAGGCAGGAGGGCCCCCACGAGCTGTTCCACCACAGCTTGGGAAACGGGGCAGCTCCAGAAGCAGTGTGCTCAGAGGGAGAACGCTCGGTTGAAGGGGGCTGCGGGGTCGTGGGGTTCAGAGGTACAATCGGCATGGGTGATTGAAAGCGACATACCGGTGATGGCCATTGGCTCCCTTCATGCCATTTAGGACTCCTTGCACCAGGGCTCGCTTCGTATGCCCCACAGGGATTTAAGCTTAGTCAGGAGGTCATGGCACCCTGTTGCAATGCTCTCTGCGGTAGGGGGGTACATTGGCTAGGGGGAGTTGTAGAGGACCCACTTGACATAATCGAGGCAGCCGTTGTTTGCAAATAAGGTTTGGTTATTTGTAAATCAGGCCAAGACCACCCTCTGCTCCTATACCTGCTCCTCTATCGTTGACCCTGTAGCTTATTGCCTGCCATCCTCACTGCGGTAGTTTTCATTGTAAAACTGTGCGAACGCAGCCTCGGCCCATCACCCTCTGTTTCTCATCCACTTTCAAAAGCCGCCGGGCTGTCCAGCCAGGCGTCATGCACAGGAGGCGATGCAGACAACGAAGTGTATCCGAACTGACACCAGAGACTATTCCGAATCCGAATATTTTCAACATAATGGAGGGGGATGAGTGGGGCCACCCATGGAGACATGTACCCGGTCGGTAACTCAAACATGGAGCCTTGGCGCTTTGCGGTACAAAACGGCCTCTTCTTGACATCACATGATTTCCTAGCTGTAATTCGATTTTTCTGGACCTACTAAGGACATTGGAAGGTTCGAAAATGGGACATTGGGACACCAGAAGCATACAGTGGTCCAGTTTGTGAATTATATTCCTCTGTGGGAAAGACAAAGCAAGATCACAGTCCCACACTGTGTGAAAAACTTGACACCGTATGATAATTCCTATGGTGCCCACGACGACATCCTTGTACAGGCCGCAGCTATGCCTTGTCCCCCTTGGCTTTCTCACCCCCCTTCCCCTTGCCGCCCTCCCCTTGCTTCTTCTCCTTCCCGCCCTTCCCCTTCTGCCCCGCCTCGCGCTCTGCCTTCTTCGCGTCCCCCTTCACTGAGGCAGCAGCCACCTCCTTGCATCCGGCCGCCGTTCCCTCCGCCGCCTCAGTCCCCCCGGGCCCCGCCGCCTCATCGTCCGCCTTCCAATCCTCCTCCTGCCTCTTAAACAGCTCATCCAGCGGCCCCACCATTCCAGGGAGCCAAGGCAGGTCACACAAGTTCACACTCATGAAGTCCATCGCGATCCCCACGTCCGGACGAGAGGTCATGTCGAAGACCGGCATCGTTGGGTAGCGGGAGCTGAAGTGAGTCAGGATGGTGCGGTACGCCCCCGACTGCAAACGGGTGGAGGGGAGGACAGCTTGAGAGACCGCCCTGATGACCTCGAACCCAGGTCACTTTTCCTGTACCCTGATCACACTCAAAACCCTCAACCACTCTCTCTAAACCCCGATCACTCTCAAATCCCTGATCACTCTCTTTATACCCTGGTCATTCTCAAACCCTGATCACTGTCTCTATACCCTAATCACTCTCAAACCCTGACCACTCTCTCTATCCCTGATCCCAGAAACCTCTGATCACTGTAAACCATAAACACGGACCAGGGGCAAACGAGTTCACCGAGTTCAGAGGTACTGTCCTTTTCCTAGCATGATTGTGTCCCTGACAAACCCCGCACGATTGTGTCACCTGCGCAGCAACTTCCATCGCCTCTGTTGTGGTGCTGTGACGCTTTGAAAATGCCTCCGCCTTCATCTCGTCCTCAAACGTGGCCTCATGGATCAGCAGCGTGGCCTGCTGGGCAGCATCCACCAGCTACAAGCGGAGCACAGCGCGCAACACACAGGGCAGCCGTCAAAATCAGGTGTGGCGATCGCTGACGTTGCTGACTCAGCCTATCATAAAGGCTGAGTTGTGGATGCATTGACGAGATGCTGAAATTCTCAGGGTGCAGAAATCTTGTTAGTTGTTTATCTGAACTGCATGAATAGGTGACTAGGAGATCCTTCGATGCGCCTGCAGACTGCACAGCACAGCAACATTTCAAAACAGGCAGGCTTGACCCCCCCCCTCCTAACCGGCCAACCCACCGACTGAATAGGCCGTGTGTCCCCTGAGAAAACCAGCTTCCATCCAGCTTCTCCCTCAACACGTATCCCGCACGAGTCGTAAATGTGATCCACAGGGAACGGCGCCAGTGCCTTGAGCCCCAGCTTCTGCATCGCCTCGTGAAGCATCTCCGTGATGAGCCGCGGGGGTGGCCGCCCGCTGAACTCCGGCATCAGGCACTTGTTCGTCAGGAAGCAGAACGGCGCGCGGATCACCTCGCGGTACCCCGCCAGCACGGAGAACAGTGCAGAGGGGCCGATGACGAGCAGCGGGGCCGGGGGGGTGGAGGCGGCGGTCGATGCTGCCAGCAGCTCAGCGCGTAGCTGCAGCAGGCGGTACAGGCCGCCGTGGTGGTCGGCGTGCATGTGCGACACCCACACACAGGACAGCTCGCGAACCATACGCTCACACTCCTCAGCGCCGTACCTGGATTTGTTTGTTAAGAGCGTCGAAGGGGGGGGGGGGCATAAGCAACCATAGTATTTTCGGGTTGGTGGTACTTAAACCTTTTTGGGGACTTCGAAATTTTGCAGGTTTGCTTTAATGTGATTTAGTGAATTAATTAACTGAATGACAGCTGTCAGCAACTATTTTTTTTGGAGGGGCATTGACAACTCATCAGCAGTGAGGCTCAACCATGCTTGTTCTCTCGCAGCCGCACACGATTTCCTCTGCGCGCACAAGCGTAGTGAGAAAGTGTTGCACAGCAGATCGCCATATCTGGGTTTAAAATTCAAAAACCAATCCCAGACCTGAAATGAAATCTAGGTCTGGTTTTTGAGGCTCAACAAACCGAGCTAAAGCTCGGTTTGTTTAGCCCTTCTCTGAGACCTAATCCAGCCATGCCTCTCATAGTTCCAAGCCGTAACATGACGCAAGCAGCATGCTCGCAACACACGTGCGGTATGCCAAATCAAAATCAGGAAACAAAATGCTCATGCAGCCCCTCCACCCTGACCGCACCTCCGTTTGAGCTGACCCAACGTGTCCTCCCCGCAGTCCAGAAGCATGCCACCGCGCGCAAAACGGTTGAGGTAGATGGCCGTCACGTTGCGGAATTTAGAGGGCACCGATGACACAGTGCCGAGGAATACCACCTCCAGTTCATCCCTGATGGCATTTAAAAAGTGATTAAACAAGAATGGTGAGATGAAAAAACTGCAACGTTAGGTCTGTTACCGGTAAGCGTCAATTATAAAGAGGTGCTGAAAGATTTGTGTATCAACCGGTGGAAAGTTGATTGGGTGCCATGGTGTGTGAGGTGCAGGGTCCAAGCTCGTTAGCGCGGCCCTTCTTTTTCCAGCCAATGTGCTTGCTTCCCAGCAGGCAGGCTGTAAATAGCGATTGGCCAATCAGCCACACAAGTCACACCAGTCATACCAGTCACACATCCAGCATATCTTTCTTTCCAAATCAAGGGTGCACACTCCCAGTCAAAAATTTAAGAAGACAGAACACCCCTCCCGGGTCAACCCGGCGGACACACCTTCCGATTTTCGACAAGCATTCCGGCGGCACGTCGTGCGCAGGGCTCGCCGCTGCTGCCCTCGCCCTCTCCACCACGTCACCCGTGGTGGACATGAACGTCTCCCTCACCTATCGTTATCAACCAGGCAAAAGGGGTGGAAAACAGGGAATGGAAAGTAGGCAGTTCGCAAGAGGGGACAAATTAGGAAATCGGCAGGCTTAAGAAATGAAAAGGTAAAAGATCCAGGGTGTCCAAAAGTCAACAGATTCCAAAATCGTGAAATTAAGGATATCGAGAGGTTCGAGATATCAGGGGGTAAAGAAATCAAGGTGTTGATGAATCAACAGTTTAAAGAAATTGCAATCGACCTTGAAACAATTCCAACCGCAAGTCAAACTGTTAAGGCTTTGCAAATATTGGAATTCCCTGTAATCGCAATTCATTTTAGTGCACTCCCCTTAAAACTTGTCTTTTCTAACGTTCGTGCAGCACTTCATTCATCACGCAGGTCGAAATATAATTATACCCAAACCAGGCTACGCGTAAAATCCACCAACGGTATAAACCTGCCATCCTGGTGTGCGCGCATGCCAGCAATTGTTTTACTCCCGCCCGCGTCATAATTGTGCACCTCAAATAAATACATTCCAAATACCGCACAGCTACTTGATGCACCACCCCAAGAAATGAATTTGGAGCCAAACAGCATTTTATGGTGCAACACGTCAATTTCTGAGCTCCCGCTCCCATTAATCCATTAAGCCGCTTCACATGACATCGTTCAAGGCTACCTACCAAGCCTCAACCGCGCCACACTCACTGGGCCCCCCCCTGGCTAATCAGCCTCCCTTCCGCCTAGCAGCTGACTAATCTATCGTGGACTCAAGAGATCGTCTCACTGGAGTTAACCATCAGGGCAGGACAGCCACACCACAGCCAAGAACAAAGGGCCGCAACTCAGGGCCGCATCAGGGCAGGAGGGCAGCAACTAAGCCAAGAACAAAGGGCCGCAACTCAGCCAAGAACAAATCATCAACAAAGCAGGGCCTCACCTCAGAATAGGACAAATCATCATCCACATCCTTGCAGTCCCCCCCTCGGACCTTGAGAGGTAACAGATTGTACCTGCAGGCATGAATTGGGATGGTGGGGTTACAGGACGCCTTGGGCAGTTTGGCCCTTCCTCGACCAAGGCCCTTTCAGACAAGCTCTTTTTCAGCCAAGGCCCTTTCAAATAAGGTCCTTTCAAGCAAAGCTCTTCCGAACAAGGCCATCTGGTGAATGAATAGACGCTGTAAGCATTCAACGACAACCCTCACAGCCTTTGCCTTGCATACCTCTACCAAGATAGCGCTCAGCTGCGCGTTGATGCTAGCCAAGGGACGGTGCCCCCTCCCAGGCAGCAAGCTCAGCAAGCACAAACACGTATGTCACACATCTAATTTCAAGACACATAGCAGACATGTTTGATTTCTGTTGAAGGGCATCCATCAATTCAAACAATTTCGCTTCTAGACCGGTACATAACCACTCAGCTACTTGTAGCTACCACGGCCATCATGCGTCTGGTTTTATTTGCTGGCCATGCCTGCTCAGACTGCCCACCTGAAGCCGTTGGGGGCGAGGCTCATGCTCACTGAGGAGCTGGAGGCGGACGGATCTGGCTGCTGGATGGGCGGATCCGACAACAGATCCGGCAACAGATCCGGCTGCTGGGCTTGTCGTCCCTCCGGCCCGCCTCCCGCCTCTCCTTCTTCATTGATCCCCTCTGTAAGCCTCTCCGCTCCCGGCAGCAGCACCCCTGATTGCTGAATGCCTCCGTTCTGGTTGGGGCCTGCTGCGGTGGCTGCTGCATCTGCGGCGGGGGGCTTGATGGGCACCACTGCATGTGGCAGTATGGCGGCGGCTGAGCTGGATGGCAGGGAGGGCTGGTGCAGCATCGGGAACAGGCCTGAGTGCAGGCAGTTGAGCTTGACCTGGGGTTGGAGGGAGGGAGTGGGGTGAGGGGTTGGCAGTTGGGCTTGACCTGGGGTTGGGGGGAGGGAGTGGGGTTGACGATATTTAGAACAAGCAAAACTTACTTAATGCTGTTTTATTTAATACTAATTCCCCCCCTTCTATACCGAACCAAAATTTGAGAAGAAAAGTGAGGTTCGGGAGCTTGGTAAAAGCTTGGTCGAGTCTAGGCGAATATCCATTCATACCCACAAAGGAGAGGCATCCAAAGCTTCCTAGGACTGTATCCACACATTGTTCACACATCCCCCGGAGTGCATCCGCACACTGTTTACACATCCTCAGGACTTTATCCACACCCTGTCCACACATCCTCAGAAATGCATTCACATCATTCCGGGATCCTCAACCCGGCAGCTAACCTTGCTACTGCCTGTCCACCCTAGGCTTCAAGATCCAGGGTTCCAGATCCAGGATTCAAGATCCAGGGTTCAAGCCTCCCCCACGGCCCGCCACTTGCCTGCAGCTCCGTCGCCCGCCTCAGCGTCACCTTCTGGCCGCGCCCCGAGGCGCACACCACGTGCTGCCAGGCGGGCCCCAGGCGCCGCAGCCATGCCTGGTAGGCCGGCGTGGCCACGAGCGCAGGCGGGCTCAGGTGCATGATCACGCGGTGCTTGAGGTTGGCGGGCGAGGCGGGGGAGGTGGCGGCGGCGGCGGCGGCGGCCTCAGCCTCGACCTCATCCTGCAGGTGGATCGCACAAGAGAGGGTGCCAGGATCAGGGGCAGAGAGGCATCCACCCCCGAATTCGTCAATGTGTCACCCTCCTCCTCTTGGCTGTGAAGTCTTCAGAAGTTTTCGCAGAGCGTCACATCATGTGATGCATGGAGAGGTGCCCATGAACCGGTAAAAGTAGAAATTAAAGAGTTCATTAATTAAGCGAATGAACTAATTAAAAGGAATCGAGTACTGGTAATTAGGTTAAGTAGAAAATCATGTACTGGGACAGCAAGCGAAAGGTCCCTAGCGGCGGCCCCTAACAGAACAGAGCACACAACGCCATTAATACAGAAACCCACTGAAAGCCCCATTGCCGTGCCATCAATTTGGAACTTTGTGTAAGCCCTGCAGGCAGCCCCACCGCGCAGGCCGTGGCGGTGAGTGACTTTTTAACACAACTTGCTCAGTCCCTCCTGCCCCCGCTCACCGTCACTTGCTCAGCCCCTCCTACCCCCGCCTACCGTCACTTGCTCAGTGATGCCCTGCCACCCCGCTCATCTTCCACGAACTCAGTAACTAAAACCCTGCTTGCTCAGTGATCCTCCGCCACCCCGCTCACCGTCCACTTGCTCAGTGGCCCCCTGCCACCCTGCTCCTCAGCTGCTACGGTCTCTAGGTGTGAGTGCGTGGGCAGGTCCAGAACGACGACGATCGGCCCAGGCATATTGGGCGGATTCAGGACCTCGTGGGGGTGGACCACGCGGCCAGTGAGCAGCGTAACAGACTGGCCACGCTGCAGGTCACCACGCTCCTACAGGCCATACAAATGTGTGTGTCTGTTAGAGAGAGGAGGCTTCAGGGGGAGGCTCACGGACTGGCTGCGCTGCAGGTCACCACGCTCCTAAAGGCTGTGAAAGGGTGTGATAGAGAGGAGGGTTCAGGGAGGGTTCACGGATTTTGGTCGAGAGTTGAGGGTGTGGGGCTATGAGACTCAGAGAGGATGCGATGAGAGGGGGGCGTTTTAATTATGTACCTGCACCTCCACCCTCCCCATGCCTCCATACCCCCCCCCCCTGCTGGCCTGCCTGCACCTCCCCCGTCCCCCCTGCTGGCCTCCCCGCACCTCCCCTTCCCCCCCTTCTGGGCTACCCGCACCTCCCCACTCCCCCCCCCCTACTGACCTCCCCGCCCGCCTCCCCCTGCTGGCCTCCCCGCACCATCCCACTCTCCCCCCCATGCTGGCCCCCCCACACCACCCCACTCTCCCCCCCTGCTGGCCTCCCCGCACCACCCCACTCCCCCCCCCCTGCTGGCCTCCCTGCACCACCCCACTCCCCCCCCCTGCTGGCCTCCCCGCACCACCCCACTCCCCCCCCCTGCTGGCTTCCCCGCACCCCCCTCCTCTCCCCTCCATCCCCCCCCCACGCCGGCCTCCCCGAACCCCCCTACTCTCCCCCCCCCTGCCCCCCCCTGCCAGCCTCCCCGCACCTTGCCTTGCGGCACGTCCAGCGCTGTCGCCCGCGCCGCATCGAACTTGCCAGGTACGCCCTTCATCTCGCACACATAGCAGGCGGCATCCGCAGGCGGGTGCCATGTCGCAAACAGCCGGTCCAGAGTGGCAGCAGCCAAGGGGGCTGGGCCGGGGTGGCAGGCCAAGTCTGGCAGCGAAGACGGCCCGGCGGATGCCTACACCAGAGGGGGGAATGGGGCAGCACAGGGGATACGATTCTAGGTTAAGGGGTTTGTGCGGGGTTCACAGATGAAGAGCCAAGACCCTAACTGGTTCCAAGCTTCAGTAACGAGTAAAGTCTGTCAGGGGTGTGTATAAATCCTTCTCGGCAGACAGTCGTGCCGCCAGCGGGTGGCGAAAAGAGCAACGCACAAAACAACAGCAAGAGTAATATTAGCAGGACAACCCTTGTCAATCATTAGGCGGTTATCATCACTCATTACTCATCAGTCATCAGACACTACTCATTACGCGCCACTCATCAGACAGCACTCATCACTCATTACTCATCAAGCAGAACATACCACTCATCAGGCAGAACGCATCACTCATCAAACAATACTCATCACACATCACTCACCAGGCAGCACGTATCACTCATCACTCATTAGACATCACTCATCAGGCTGTACTAATCACTCATCACACATCAGGTGGCACTCATCACTCGTTACTCGCGAGGCATCACTCATCAGGCAGTAGCCATCGCTCATCACAAGGAAGGTGGCACTCATCACTCATTACTCATCAATCAGCATGCAAGTCCTCAGCAGTGACTGCGTTCCGGGTAAACGCGCAAGCCTCTAAACACCAAACGCCCCACGGCACAGAATCAGCCCTAGCAGCCCTTGCATGAACAAAAGACAGTACCTCGGCAGCATCCAAAGTCTTGGGCCTCTTTGAGGCGACTATGCCTTCTTCCACTGGGCTGGACTGGCCTACGCTGCCCGCCGGCTCCGAGCCCTCTCCCGCTCCACGTTTCACGCCTTGCTGCTGCTGCTGCTGCTGCTGCTGAGCATTGTGGCCTGGCTTTGCAGCTGGGCTGATCACCACTGGTCGCATGATCATGAACTCGTTCTCCACGAGGGGCTCCAGCACGTGCTGCCTGCCTGGGCGGAAAAAAAAGCATGTGGGCGGGGAGGAGTAAACGAGGGCAGTCAAGGGTGACGAGAGCGGGGATGAACGCATGGGGGTATGGATAGAAAATCGAGGCTCTGAATGAGAACAGGGAATGGTACCAGACGCATGCTGCTCGTCTGAGGGGAGGAAGGTACCACGAGATCGGGGATGAACGTACGCGCGCCTGAACATGGAATTCAAACACTGAGTGACTAGGCCAGGTAATAAGTCAAAGCATATCCCATTCATCAGAGCAAGGTGGAACAGCCGCGCAATCACAGGCCAGGTGAAGTTAGCTACTGCCCCGGGGGGGGACAGAGACTACTGATATGAGGCTAGAGGCTGGGCTGGAAGACTAGGGGAAGAGAGGGAAGTAGGGAAGAGCCGCGCAAGCACAGGTCAGGGGTACACCAGCGGATCAGGAGTGCGGGCGGGATGCACTGAAGCTTTGAAGGAGGTCGGGCTCATCACACCCGTCAAGACAAGATGCGCTGGCTGCGCAAGCACAAAAACTTTCCTCCTTGCCATCCACAACGACTCCAGCCTCATGGTCCCCAAAGCTGCGAGGTTGAGAGAGATATTTCCCGGCACTGTCATGCCTCTATATTGCATTCCACTTTGTGTTATTCGTTTCTACTACCGGTATATCTTCCTCCTGTTTTTTGCACTGACGGAGCTGCTCCACATAAGTGTGGGAAGTATTCCTTCTGGCCAACTGCCGTAGAGTGTGAAAATACCAGCTGATCAAGAGGGCAGGCAGGATGACTTGAGACGGCGGGGGAATGCGGGAGGGCACGGGAGAGTACAGGGGGAGATGGTAGGGCACGGTAACGTACGAGAGGGTATGGGGGGGAGGTGCGGGGGGGTATATATGGGAGGCTACTTGAAGCCCGAAGGAGTCCGGGATAATCCTCAGCCTGTAGAGTTCAGCAGCTGGGTGATCCAGGAAACCCACACACCTGCACCCCACACCTGTACCCCACACTTCCACCTCACGCTTGTACTCCGAACTTGCACCCCACACCTGCACCCCACACTTGCACCCCACACCTGCAATGTCCCTTTTCCCTGATTTAAGCTCCTTGATATTGAGGCTCTGCGTGTTATTAATGTAGCTCTTGAATGCGCTCACGTATGCCTGAACGCCCTCGGGGCCTGGGGGGGGGAGGAGTGGGGGGGCAAGCAGGCAGGGGAGATAAGCACGGGAGCAGGGGACCGGTTCTTAGAGGGCGGAGGCACGGCATCAGGGCTGGCTCGCCGTGAGCATCTCACATCCGCGTTTCAGTGCGGAGGGAGAGGACCGCGGTGCTGGAAACCTGGGGGCTGATGTAAAATTATGCTGATACTTTGTGTGAGGCTTTTGATCCTCACGAGTCAAACGCCTCACACAATATATCAGCATGGTTATATCATCCCTTGAAAATAGGCAGGTGCTTAGGGAGTAGGTCCATCTTTAAGAGAAATAAGTGGACCCTAAATCAATGGGTCCATCCTTTGGGAGAAAAGGTGGAACTCAGGGGAATGTGTTCATCCTTTGAAGGCTACAAGTGAGGCTGGGGATCTCTCTTGATCTATTGAGAGCCCGTCCAGTATGTCACCCAAATGCCAATCGATGCATCCATGATCATGGTATCAAGAGCCGGCCGGGTTTCTCTCAACAATTGGGGTCTGCTTAAATGACATGCCAGTGGAGAACACAGCTCTTGACAGATGCTGGCCAGGCTTTTCCAGCTTCTGAATTCGGAGCGCATCCCAAGCAGGCACGCACCTGCAATGGCGCAGACCTCGATGAATGAGTTCTGCTAAAAAAAACGGGGTCTGCTAAAAACAAAAATGGTGGATGCTGGTAAGGCATTTCCAGCCTCTGAATTTGGAAAGCATTCCAAGCAAGCGCGCACCTGCAATGGTGCAGACCTCTTGTCCCTTGAGCAGCCCCCCCGCATCTGAGGAAGCCACGCTGGTCGACAGCAGCATTCCTGGACAGGGGAGGATACACGCAAAATTCACACATTTAAATAAAAGGTATGAACATGCACATACTCTCAGATCAGTTGTGGTGCAAAGGGGGCATTGGTGCAGCCACCCAAATTCATGCACACACAGGTCCACAGCAGCATTCCTGGAGGAGGGAAACATGCACGCAAATTCACACACTAGCAGAAAATCATGCACACACTCTCAGGTCAGTTGTGGTTCAGGGATCAAGGGTGCATTCATTGGTGCATCCACCAATATTAGTGTTCTGCAAGTAAGCCATTTTTTCATCCATGGTTTGAGTGATTTCAGTCCCCAACTTGTAAAAGCATCTGAACCCGGCTTAAGATTATGGCTGCTGAAACTCAGCGAATACTTCGGACAGCGTAAGCGCCGCAACTGGCACGGCAATTATCAAAAGTGTTTGTTTAAAGGGCTCGGCCGTGCAAACACAGGAAGGTCAGAAAGGTAAAAGCACTCATGAATCATGCCGGGGTATATCAAAGTGTGGATTGACGCAATAACTAGGCGACCTGCAAACAGCTTCCAAGGCCTTTCACACAGCTCCATTCAGCTCTCTATGCAGCTCCATCCAGCTCTCTATGCAGCTCCATCCAGCTCTCTATGCAGCTCCATTCAGCTCTCTATGCAGCTCCATTCAGCTCTCTATGCAGCTCCATCCAGCTCTCTATGCAGCTCCATGCAGCTCTCTATGCAGCTCCATGCAGCTCTCTATGCAGCTCCATGCAGCTCTCTATGCAGCCCATACAGTTCCGCAGCCCATGCAGCTCCATCATCTTCAGCCCCGACAAGTTCCCCATGTAGTACGAGAGGCACCGGGTCGTAACGGGCAGGTAAATGAACTGCCGAGGCCGAGGCCGTGGCTGAGGGTGAGGGATGCAGCTCCTCTGAACAACATAAAGCAAGCACGCCTTGCCCCCAGGCCACACTTGTCCCTGTAGCCACAACTGTTTGCCCCCAGGCCACACTTGTCCCTGTAGCCGCAACTGTTTGCCCCCAGGCCACACTTGTCCCTGTAGCCACAACTGTTTGCCCCCAGGCCACACTTGTCCCTGTAGCCGCAACTGTTTGCCCCCAGGCCACACTTGTCCCTGTAGCCACAACTGTTTGCCCCCAGGCCACACTTGTCCCTGTAGCCGCAACTGTTTGCCCCCAGGCCACACTTGTCCCTGTAGCCGCAACTGTTTGCCTCCAGGCCACACTTGTCCCTGTAGCCGCAACTGTTTGCCCCCAGGCCACACTTGTCCCTGTAGCCGCAACTGTTTGCCCCCACGCCACACCTGTCCCTGTAGCCGCAACTGTTTGCCCCCAGGCCACATTTGTCCCTGTAGCCGCAACTGTTTGCCCCCAGGCCACACTTGTCCCTGTAGCCGCAACTGTTTGCCCCCAGGCCACACTTGTCCCTGTAGCCGCAACTGTTTGCCCCCAGGCCACACTTGTCCCTGTAGCCGCAACTGTTTGCCCCCAGGCCACACTTGTCCCTGTAGCCGCAACTGTTTGCCCCCAGGCCACATTTGTCCCTGTAGCCGCAACTGTTTGCCCCCAGGCCACACTTGTCCCTGTAGCCGCAACTGTTTGCCCCCAGGCCACACTTGTCCCTGTAGCCGCAACTGTTTGCCCCCAGGCCACACTTGTCCCTGTAGCCGCAACTGTTTGCCCCCAGGCCACACTTGTCCCTGTAGCCACAACTGTTTGCCCCCAGGCCACACTTGTCCCTGTAGCCGCAACTGTTTGCCCCCAGGCCACACTTGTCCCTGTAGCCACAACTGTTTGCCCCCAGGCCACACTTGTCCCTGTAGCCGCAACTGTTTGCCCCCAGGCCACACTTGTCCCTGTAGCCGCAACTGTTTGCCCCCAGGCCACACTTGTCAATGTAGCCGCAACTGTTTGCCCCCAGGCCACACTTGTCCCTGTAGCCGCAACTGTTTGCCCCAAGGCCACACTTGTCCCTGTAGCCGCAACTGTTTGCCCCCAGGCCACACTTGTCCCTGTAGCCACAACTGTTTGCCCCCAGGCCATACTTGTCCCTGTAGCCGCAACTGTTTGCCCCCAGGCCACACTTGTCCCTGTAGCCGCAACTGTTTGCCCCCAGGCCACACTTGTCCCTGTAGCCGCAACTGTTTGCCCCCAGGCCACACTTGTCCCTATAGCCGCAACTGTTTGCCCCCAGGCCACACTTGTCCCTGTAGCCACAACTGTTTGCCCCCAGGCCACACTTGTCCCTGTAGCCGCAACTGTTTGCCCCCAGGCCACACTTGTCCCTGTAGCCGCAACTGTTTGCCCCCAGGCCACACTTGTCCCTGTAGCCGCAACTGTTTGCCCCCAGGCCACACTTGTCCCTGTAGCCGCAACTGTTTGCCCCCAGGCCACACTTGTCCCTGTAGCCGCAACTGTTTGCCCCCAGGCCACATTTGTCCCTGTAGCCGCAACTGTTTGCCCCCAGGCCACACTTGTCCCTGTAGCCGCAACTGTTTGCCCCCAGGCCACACTTGTCCCTGTAGCCGCAACTGTTTGCCCCCAGGCCACACTTGTCCATGTAGCCGCAACTGTTTGCCCCCAGGCCACACTTGTCCCTGTAGCCGCAACTGTTTGCCCCCAGGCCACACTTGTCCCTGTAGCCACAACTGTTTGCCCCCAGGCCACACTTGTCCCTGTAGCCGCAACTGTTTGCCCCCAGGCCACACTTGTCCCTGTAGCCACAACTGTTTGCCCCCAGGCCACACTTGTCCCTGTAGCCGCAACTGTTTGCCCCCAGGCCACACTTGTCCCTGTAGCCGCAACTGTTTGCCCCCAGGCCACACTTGTCAATGTAGCCGCAACTGTTTGCCCCCAGGCCACACTTGTCCATGTAGCCGCAACTGTTTGCCCCAAGGCCACACTTGTCCCTGTAGCCGCAACTGTTTGCCCCCAGGCCACACTTGTCCCTGTAGCCACAACTGTTTGCCCCCAGGCCATACTTGTCCCTGTAGCCGCAACTGTTTGCCCCCAGGCCACACTTGTCCCTGTAGCCGCAACTGTTTGCCCCCAGGCCACACTTGTCCCTGTAGCCGCAACTGTTTGCCCCCAGGCCACACTTGTCCCTGTAGCCGCAACTGTTTGCCCCCAGGCCACACTTGTCCCTGTAGCCACAACTGTTTGCCCCCAGGCCACACTTGTCCCTGTAGCCGCAACTGTTTGCCCCCAGGCCACACTTGTCCCTGTAGCCGCAACTGTTTGCCCCCAGGCCACACTTGTCCCTGTAGCCGCAACTGTTTGCCCCCAGGCCACACTTGTCCATGTAGCCGCAACTGGTTGCCCTCAGGCCACACTTGTCCCTGTAGCCGCAACTGTTTGCCCCCAGGCCACACTTGTCCCTGTAGCCGCAACTGTTTGCCCCCAGGCCACACTTGTCCCTGTAGCCGCAACTGTTTGCCCCCAGGCCACACTTGTCCCTGTAGCCGCAACTGTTTGCCCCCAGGCCACACTTGTCCCTGTAGCCGCAACTGTTTGCCCCCAGGCCACACTTGTCCCTGTAGCCGCAACTGTTTGCCCCCAGGCCACACTTGTCCCTGTAGCCGCAACTGTTTGCCCCCAGGCCACACTTGTCCCTGTAGCCGCAACTGTTTGCCCCCAGGCCACACTTGTCCATGTAGCCGCAACTGTTTGCCCTCAGGCCACACTTGTCCCTGTAGCCGCAACTGTTTGCCCCCAGGCCACACTTGTCCCTGTAGCCGCAACTGTTTGCCCCCAGGCCACACTTGTCCATGTAGCCGCAACTGTTTGCCCTCAGGCCACACTTGTCCCTGTAGCCGCAACTGTTTGCCCCCAGGCCACACTTGTCCCTGTAGCCGCAACTGTTTGCCCCCAGGCCACACTTGTCCCTGTAGCCGCAACTGTTTGCCCCCAGGCCACACTTGTCCCTGTAGCCGCAACTGTTTGCCCCCAGGCCACACTTGTCCCTGTAGCCGCAAATGTTTGCCCCCAGGCCACACTTGTCCCTGTAGCCGCAACTGTTTGCCCCCAGGCCACACTTGTCCCTGTAGCCGCAACTGTTTGCCCCCAGGCCACACTTGTCCCTGTAGCCGCAATTGTTTGCCCCCAGGCCACACTCGTCTCTGTAGCCGCAACTGTTTGCCCCCAGGCCACACTTGTCCCTGTAGCCGCAACTGTTTGCCCCCAGGCCACACTTGTCCCTGTAGCCGCAACTGTTTGCCCCCAGGCCACACTTGTCCCTGTAGCCACAACTGTTTGCCCCCAGGCCACACTTGTCCCTGTAGCCGCAACTGTTTGCCCCCAGGCCACACTTGTCCCTGTAGCCGCAACTGTTTGCCCCCAGGCCACACTTGTCCCTGTAGCCGCAACTGTTTGCCCCCAGGCCACACTTGTCCCTGTAGCCGCAACTGTTTGCCCCCAGGCCACACTCGTGTCTGTAGCCGCAACTGTTTGCCCCCAGGCCACACTTGTCCCTGTAGCCGCAACTGTTTGCCCCCAGGCCACACTTGTCCCTGTAGCCGCAACTGTTTGCCCCCAGGCCACACTTGTCCCTGTAGCCACAACTGTTTGCCCCCAGGCCACACTTGTCCCTGTAGCCGCAACTGTTTGCCCCCAGGCCACACTTGTCCCTGTAGCCGCAACTGTTTGCCCCCAGGCCACACTTGTCCCTGTAGCCACAACTGTTTGCCCCCAGGCCACACTTGTCCCTGTAGCCGCAACTGTTTGCCCCCAGGCCACACTTGTCCCTGTAGCCGCAACTGTTTGCCCCCAGGCCACACTTGTCCCTGTAGCCGCAACTGTTTGCCCCCAGGCCACACTTGTCCCTGTAGCCGCAACTGTTTGCCCCCAGGCCACACTCGTGTCTGTAGCCGCAACTGTTTGCCCCCAGGCCACACTTGTCCCTGTAGCCGCAACTGTTTGCCCCCAGGCCACACTTGTCCCTGTAGCCGCAACTGTTTGCCCCCAGGCCACACTTGTCCCTGTAGCCACAACTGTTTGCCCCCAGGCCACACTTGTCCCTGTAGCCGCAACTGTTTGCCCCCAGGCCACACTTGTCCCTGTAGCCGCAACTGTTTGCCCTCAGGCCACACTTGTCCCTGTAGCCGCAACTGTTTGCCCCCAGGCCACACTTGTCCCTGTAGCCACAACTGTTTGCCCCCAGGCCACACTTGTCCCTGTAGCCGCAACTGTTTGCCCCCAGGCCACACTTGTCCCTGTAGCCGCAACTGTTTGCCCCCAGGCCACACTTGTCCCTGTAGCCGCAACTGTTTGCCCCCAGGCCACACTTGTCCCTGTAGCCGCAACTGTTTGCCCCCAGGCCACACTTGTCAATGTAGCCGCAACTGTTTGCCCCCAGGCCACACTTGTCCATGTAGCCGCAACTGTTTGCCCCCAGGCCACACTTGTCCCTGTAGCCGCAACTGTTTGCCCCCAGGCCACACTTGTCCCTGTAGCCACAACTGTTTGCCCCCAGGCCACACTTGTCCCTGTAGCCGCAACTGTTTGCCCCCAGGCCACACTTGTCCCTGTAGCCGCAACTGTTTGCCCCCAGGCCACACTTGTCCCTGTAGCCGCAACTGTTTGCCCCCAGGCCACACTTGTCTATGTAGCCGCAACTGTTTGCCCTCAGGCCACACTTGTCCCTGTAGCCGCAACAGTTTGCCCCCAGGCCACACTTGTCCCTGTAGCCGCAATTGTTTGCCCCCAGGCCACACTCGTCTCTGTAGCCGCAACTGTTTGCCCCCAGGCCACACTTGTCCCTGTAGCCGCAACTGTTTGCCCCCAGGCCACACTTGTCCCTGTAGCCGCAACTGTTTGCCCCCAGGCCACACTTGTCCCTGTAGCCGCAACTGTTTGCCCCCAGGCCACACTTGTCCCTGTAGCCACAACTGTTTGCCCCCAGGCCACACTTGTCCCTGTAGCCGCAACTGTTTGCCCCCAGGCCACACTTGTCCCTGTAGCCGCAACTGTTTGCCCCCAGGCCACACTTGTCCCTGTAGCCGCAACTGTTTGCCCCCAGGCCACACTTGTCCCTGTAGCCGCAACTGTTTGCCCCCAGGCCACACTTGTCAATGTAGCCGCAACTGTTTGCCCCCAGGCCACACTTGTCCATGTAGCCGCAACTGTTTGCCCCCAGGCCACACTTGTCCATGTAGCCGCAACTGTTTGCCCCCAGGCCACACTTGTCCCTGTAGCCACAACTGTTTGCCCCCAGGCCACACTTGTCCCTGTAGCCGCAACTGTTTGCCCCCAGGCCACACTTGTCCCTGTAGCCGCAACTGTTTGCCCCCAGGCCACACTTGTCCCTGTAGCCGCAACTGTTTGCCCCCAGGCCACACTTGTCTATGTAGCCGCAACTGTTTGCCCTCAGGCCACACTTGTCCCTGTAGCCGCAACTGTTTGCCCCCAGGCCACACTTGTCCCTGTAGCCGCAACTGTTTGCCCCCAGGCCACACTTGTCCCTGTAGCCGCAACTGTTTGCCCCCAGGCCACACTTGTCCCTGTAGCCGCAACTGTTTGCCCCCAGGCCACACTTGTCCCTGTAGCCGCAAATGTTTGCCCCCAGGCCACACTTGTCCCTGTAGCCGCAACTGTTTGCCCCCAGGCCACACTTGTCCCTGTAGCCGCAACTGTTTGCCCCCAGGCCACACTTGTCCCTGTAGCCGCAATTGTTTGCCCCCAGGCCACACTCGTCTCTGTAGCCGCAACTGTTTGCCCCCAGGCCACACTTGTCCCTGTAGCCGCAACTGTTTGCCCCCAGGCCACACTTGTCCCTGTAGCCGCAACTGTTTGCCCCCAGGCCACACTTGTCCCTGTAGCCGCAACTGTTTGCCCCCAGGCCACACTTGTCCCTGTAGCCACAACTGTTTGCCCCCAGGCCACACTTGTCCCTGTAGCCGCAACTGTTTGCCCCCAGGCCACACTTGTCCCTGTAGCCGCAACTGTTTGCCCCCAGGCCACAATTGTCCCTGTAGCCGCAACTGTTTGCCCCCAGGCCACACTCGTCTCTGTAGCCGCAACTGTTTGCCCCCAGGCCACACTTGTCCCTGTAGCCGCAACTGTTTGCCCCCAGGCCACACTTGTCCCTGTAGCCGCAACTGTTTGCCCCCAGGCCACACTTGTCCCTGTAGCCACAACTGTTTGCCCCCAGGCCACACTTGTCCCTGTAGCCGCAACTGTTTGCCCCCAGGCCACACTTGTCCCTGTAGCCGCAACTGTTTGCCCTCAGGCCACACTTGTCCCTGTAGCCGCAACTGTTTGCCCCCAGGCCACACTTGTCCCTGTAGCCGCAACTGTTTGCCCTCAGGCCACACTTGTCCCTGTAGCCGCAACTGTTTGCCCCCAGGCCACACTTGTCCCTGTAGCCGCAACTGTTTGCCCCCAGGCCACACTTGTCCCTGTAGCCGCAATTGTTTGCCCCCAGGCCACACTCGTCTCTGTAGCCGCAACTGTTTGCCCCCAGGCCACACTTGTCCCTGTAGCCGCAACTGTTTGCCCCCAGGCCACACTTGTCCCTGTAGCCGCAACTGTTTGCCCCCAGGCCACACTTGTCCCTGTAGCCGCAACTGTTTGCCCCCAGGCCACACTTGTCCCTGTAGCCGCAACTGTTTGCCCCCAGGCCACACTTGTCCCTGTAGCCGCAACTGTTTGCCCTCAGGCCACACCTGTCCCTGTAGCCGCAACTGTTTGCCCCCAGGCCACACTTGTCCCTGTAGCCGCAACTGTTTGCCCCCAGGCCACACTTGTCCCTGTAGCCGCAACTGTTTGCCCCCAGGCCACACTTGTCCCTGTAGCCGCAACTGTTTGCCCCCAGGCCACACTTGTCCCTGTAGCCGCAACTGTTTGCCCCCAGGCCACACTTGTCCCTGTAGCCGCAACTGTTTGCCCCCAGGCCACACTTGTCCCTGTAGCCGCAACTGTTTGCCCCCAGGCCACACTTGTCCCTGTAGCCACAACTGTTTGCCCCTAGGCCACACTTGTCCCTGTAGCCGCAACTGTTTGCCCCCAGGCCACACTTGTCCCTGTAGCCGCAACTGTTTGCCCCCAGGCCACACTTGTCCCTGTAGCCGCAACAGTTTGCCCCCAGGCCACATTTGTCCCTGTAGCCACAACTGTTTGCCACCAGGGCACACTTGTCCCTGTAGCCGCAACTGTTTGCCCTCAGGCCACACTTGTCCCTGTAGCCGCAACTGTTTGCCCCCAGGCCACACTTGTCCCTGTAGCCGCAACTGTTTGCCCTCAGGCCACACTTGTCCCTGTAGCCGCAACTGTTTGCCCCCAGGCCACACTTGTCCCTGTAGCCGCAACTGTTTGCCCCCAGGCCACACTTGTCCCTGTAGCCGCAACTGTTTGCCCCCAGGCCACACTTGTCCCTGTAGCCGCAACTGTTTGCCCCCAGGCCACACTTGTCCCTGTAGCCACAACTGTTTGCCCCCAGGCCACACTTGTCCCTGTAGCCGCAACTGTTTGCCCCCAGGCCACACTTGTCCCTGTAGCCGCAACTGTTTGCCCTCAGGCCACACTTGTCCCTGTAGCCGCAACTGTTTGCCCCCAGGCCACACTTGTCCCTGTAGCCGCAACTGTTTGCCCTCAGGCCACACTTGTCCCTGTAGCCGCAACTGTTTGCCCCCAGGCCACACTTGTCCCTGTAGCCGCAACTGTTTGCCCCCAGGCCACACTTGTCCCTGTAGCCGCAATTGTTTGCCCCCAGGCCACACTCGTCTCTGTAGCCGCAACTGTTTGCCCCCAGGCCACACTTGTCCCTGTAGCCGCAACTGTTTGCCCCCAGGCCACACTTGTCCCTGTAGCCGCAACTGTTTGCCCCCAGGCCACACTTGTCCCTGTAGCCGCAACTGTTTGCCCCCAGGCCACACTTGTCCCTGTAGCCGCAACTGTTTGCCCCCAGGCCACACTTGTCCCTGTAGCCGCAACTGTTTGCCCTCAGGCCACACTTGTCCCTGTAGCCGCAACTGTTTGCCCCCAGGCCACACTTGTCCCTGTAGCCGCAACTGTTTGCCCCCAGGCCACACTTGTCCCTGTAGCCGCAACTGTTTGCCCCCAGGCCACACTTGTCCCTGTAGCCGCAACTGTTTGCCCCCAGGCCACACTTGTCCCTGTAGCCGCAACTGTTTGCCCCCAGGCCACACTTGTCCCTGTAGCCGCAACTGTTTGCCCCCAGGCCACACTTGTCCCTGTAGCCGCAACTGTTTGCCCCCAGGCCACACTTGTCCCTGTAGCCACAACTGTTTGCCCCTAGGCCACACTTGTCCCTGTAGCCGCAACTGTTTGCCCCCAGGCCACACTTGTCCCTGTAGCCGCAACTGTTTGCCCCCAGGCCACACTTGTCCCTGTAGCCGCAACAGTTTGCCCCCAGGCCACATTTGTCCCTGTAGCCACAACTGTTTGCCACCAGGGCACACTTGTCCCTGTAGCCGCAACTGTTTGCCCTCAGGCCACACTTGTCCCTGTAGCCGCAACTGTTTGCCCCCAGGCCACACTTGTCCCTGTAGCCGCAACTGTTTGCCCTCAGGCCACACTTGTCCCTGTAGCCGCAACTGTTTGCCCCCAGGCCACACTTGTCCCTGTAGCCGCAACTGTTTGCCCCCAGGCCACACTTGTCCCTGTAGCCACAACTGTTTGCCCCCAGGCCACACTTGTCCCTGTAGCCACAACTGTTTGCCCCCATGCCACACTTGTCCCTGTAGCCGCAACTGTTTGCCCCCAGGCCACATTTGTCCCTGTAGCCGCAACTGTTTGCCCCCAGGCCACACTTGTCCCTGTAGCCGCAACTGTTTGCCCCCAGGCCACACTTGTCCCTGTAGCCGCAACAGTTTGCCCCCAGGCCACATTTGTCCCTGTAGCCACAACTGTTTGCCCCCAGGCCACACTTGTCCCTGTAGCCACAACTGTTTGCCCCCAGGCCACATTTGTCCCTGTAGCCGCAACTGTTTGCCCCCAGGCCACACTTGTCCCTGTAGCCACAACTGTTTGCCCCCAGGCCACACTTGTCCCTGTAGCCACAACTGTTTGCCCCCAGGCCACATTTGTCCCTGTAGCCGCAACTGTTTGCCCCCAGGCCACACTTGTCCCTGTAGCCACAACTGTTTGCCCCCAGGCCACACTTGTCCCTGTAGCCACAACTGTTTGCCCCCAGGCCACATTTGTCCATGTAGCCACAACTGTTTGCCCCCAGGCCACACTTGTCCCTATAGCCACAACTGTTTGCCCCCAGGCCACACTTGTCCCTGTAGCCACAACTGTTTGCCCCCATGCCACACTTGTCCCTGTAGCCACAACTGTTTGCCCCCAGGCCACACTTGTCCCTGTAGCCACAACTGTTTGCCCCCAGGCCACACTTGTCCCTGTAGCCACAACTGTTTGCCCCCAGGCCACACTTGTCCCTGTAGCCGCACTATTTGCCCACAGGCCACACTTGTCCCTGTAGCCGCAACTGTTTGCCCCTAGGCCACACTTGTCCCTGTAGCCGCAACTGTTTGCCCCCAGGCCACACTTGTCCCTGTAGCCGCAACTGTTCGCCCCCAGGCCACACTTGTCCCTGTAGCCGCAACTGTTTGCCCCCAGGCCACATTTGTCCCTGTAGCCGCAACTGTTTGCCCCCAGGCCACACTTGTCCCTGTAGCCGCAACTGTTTGCCCCCAGGCCACACTTGTCCCTGTAGCCGCAACTGTTTGCCCCCAGGCCACACTTGTCCCTGTAGCCGCAACTGTTTGCCCCCAGGCCACATTTGTCCCTGTAGCCGCAACTGTTTGCCCCCAGGCCACATTTGTCCCTGTAGCCGCAACTGTTTGCCCCCAGGCCACACTTGTCCCTGTAGCCGCAACTGTTTGCCCCCAGGCCACACTTGTCCCTGTAGCCGCAACTGTTTGCCCCCAGGCCACACTTGTCCCTGTAGCCGCAACTGTTTGCCCCCAGGCCACATTTGTCCCTGTAGCCGCAACTGTTTGCCCCCAGGCCACATTTGTCCCTGTAGCCGCAACTGTTTGCCCCCAGGCCACATTTGTCCCTGTAGCCACAACTGTTTGCCCTCAGGCCACACTGGTCCCTGTAGCCGCAACTGTTTGCCCCCAGGCCACACTTGTCCCTGTAGCCGCAACTGTTTCCCCCAGGCCACACTTGTCCCTGTAGCCGCAACTGTTTGCCCCCAGGCCACACTTGTCCCTGTAGCCACAACTGTTTGCCCCCAGGCCACACTTGTCCCTGCAGCTACAACTGTTTGCCCCCATGCCACACTTGTCCCTGTAGCCACAACTGTTTGCCCCCAGGCCACACTTGTCCCTGTAGCCACAACTGTTTGCCCCCAGGCCACACTTGTCCCTGTAGCCACAACTGTTTGCCCCCATGCCACATTTGTCCCTGTAGCCGCAACTGTTTGCCCCCAGGCCACACTTGTCCCTGTAGCCACAACTGTTTGCCCCCAGGCCAAACTTGTCCCTGTAGCCACAACTGTTTGCCCCCAGGCCACATTTGTCCATGTAGCCACAACTGTTTGCCCCCAGGCCACACTTGTCCCTGTAGCCACAACTGTTTGCCCCCAGGCCACACTTGTCCCTGTAGCCACAACTGTTTGCCCCCATGCCACACTTGTCCCTGTAGCCACAACTGTTTGCCCCCAGGCCACACTTGTCCCTGTAGCCACAACTGTTTGCCCCCAGGCCACACTTGTCCCTGTAGCCACAACTGTTTGCCCCCAGGCCACACTTGTCCCTGTAGCCGCAACTGTTTGCCCCCAGGCCACATTTGTCCCTGTAGCCACAACTGTTTGCCCCCAGGCCACATTTGTCCCTGTAGCCGCAACTGTTTGCCCCCAGGCCACACTTGTCCCTGTAGCCGCAACTGTTTGCCCCCAGGCCACACTTGTCCCTGTAGCCGCAACTGTTTGCCCCCAGGCCACATTTGTCCCTGTAGCCACAACTGTTTGCCCCCAGGCCACATATGTCCCTGTAGCCGCAACTGTTTGCCCCCAGGCCACACTTGTCCCTGTAGCCGCAACTGTTTGCCCCCAGGCCACATTTGTCCCTGTAGCCGCAACTGTTTGCCCCCAGGCCACACTTGTCCCTGTAGCCGCAACTGTTTGCCCCCAGGCCACACTTGTCCCTGTAGCCGCAACTGTTTGCCCCCAGGCCACACTTGTCCCTGTAGCCACAACTGTTTGCCCCCAGGCCACACTTGTCCCTGTAGCCGCAACTGTTTGCCCCCAGGCCACATTTGTCCCTGTAGCCGCAACTGTTTGCCCCCAGGCCACATTTGTCCCTGTAGCCGCAACAGTTTGCCCCCAGGCCACATTTGTCCCTGTAGCCGCAACTGTTTGCCCTCAGGCCACACTTGTCCCTATAGCCGCAACTGTTTGCCCCCAGGCCACACTTGTCCCTGTAGCCGCAACTGTTTGCCCCCAGGCCACACTTGTCCCTGTAGCCGCAACTGTTTGCCCCCAGGCCACACAAGTCCCTGTAGCCGCAACTGTTTGCCCCCAGGCCACACTTGTCCCTGTAGCCGCAACTGTTTGCCCCCAGGCCACACTTGTCCCTGTAGCCGCAACTGTTTGCCCCCAGGCCACACTTGTCCCTGTAGCCGCAACTGTTTGCCCCCAGGCCACACTTGTCCCTGTAGCCGCAACTGTTTGCCCCCAGGCCACACTTGTCCCTGTAGCCGCAACTGTTTGCCCCCAGGCCACATTTGTCCCTGTAGCCACAACTGTTTGCCCCCAGGCCACACTTGTCCCTGTAGCCGCAACTGTTTGCCCCCAGGCCACATTTGTCCCTGTAGCCACAACTGTTTGCCCCCAGGCCACACTTGTCCCTGTAGCCACAACTGTTTGCCCCCAGGCCACACTTGTCCCTGTAGCCGCAACTGTTTGCCCCCAGGCCACACTTGTCCCTGTAGCCGCAACTGTTTGCCCCCAGGCCACACTTGTCCCTGTAGCCGCAACTGTTTGCCCCCAGGCCACACTTGTCCCTGTAGCCGCAACTGTTTGCCCCCAGGCCACACTTGTCCCTGTAGCCGCAACTGTTTGCCCCCAGGCCACACTTGTCCCTGTAGCCGCAACTGTTTGCCCCCAGGCCACACTTGTCCCTGTAGCCGCAACTGTTTGCCCCCAGGCCACACTTGTCCCTGTAGCCGCAACTGTTTGCCCCCAGGCCACACTTGTCCCTGTAGCCGCAACTGTTTGCCCCCAGGCCACACTTGTCCCTGTAGCCGCAACTGTTTGCCCCCAGGCCACACTTGTCCCTGTAGCCACAACTGTTTGCCCCCAGGCCACACTTGTCCCTGTAGCCGCAACTGTTTGCCCCCAGGCCACATTTGTCCCTGTAGCCGCAACTGTTTGCCCCCAGGCCACATTTGTCCCTGTAGCCGCAACAGTTTGCCCCCAGGCCACATTTGTCCCTGTAGCCGCAACTGTTTGCCCTCAGGCCACACTTGTCCCTATAGCCGCAACTGTTTGCCCCCAGGCCACACTTGTCCCTGTAGCCGCAACTGTTTGCCCCCAGGCCACACTTGTCCCTGTAGCCGCAACTGTTTGCCCCCAGGCCACACTTGTCCCTGTAGCCGCAACTGTTTGCCCCCAGGCCACACTTGTCCCTGTAGCCGCAACTGTTTGCCCCCAGGCCACACTTGTCCCTGTAGCCGCAACTGTTTGCCCCCAGGCCACACTTGTCCCTGTAGCCGCAACTGTTTGCCCCCAGGCCACACTTGTCCCTGTAGCCGCAACTGTTTGCCCCCAGGCCACACTTGTCCCTGTAGCCGCAACTGTTTGCCCCCAGGCCACACTTGTCCCTGTAGCCGCAACTGTTTGCCCCCAGGCCACACTTGTCCCTGTAGCCGCAACTGTTTGCCCCCAGGCCACACTTGTCCCTGTAGCCGCAACTGTTTGCCCCCAGGCCACATTTGTCCCTGTAGCCGCAACTGTTTGCCCCCAGGCCACATTTGTCCCTGTAGCCGCAACTGTTTGCCCCCAGGCCACACTTGTCCCTGTAGCCGCAACTGTTTGCCCCCAGGCCACACTTGTCCCTGTAGCCGCAACTGTTTGCCCCCAGGCCACACTTGTCCCTGTAGCCGCAACTGTTTGCCCCCAGGCCACATTTGTCCCTGTAGCCGCAACTGTTTGCCCCCAGGCCACATTTGTCCCTGTAGCCGCAACTGTTTGCCCCCAGGCCACATTTGTCCCTGTAGCCACAACTGTTTGCCCTCAGGCCACACTGGTCCCTGTAGCCGCAACTGTTTGCCCCCAGGCCACACTTGTCCCTGTAGCCGCAACTGTTTCCCCCAGGCCACACTTGTCCCTGTAGCCGCAACTGTTTGCCCCCAGGCCACACTTGTCCCTGTAGCCACAACTGTTTGCCCCCAGGCCACACTTGTCCCTGCAGCTACAACTGTTTGCCCCCATGCCACACTTGTCCCTGTAGCCACAACTGTTTGCCCCCAGGCCACACTTGTCCCTGTAGCCACAACTGTTTGCCCCCAGGCCACACTTGTCCCTGTAGCCACAACTGTTTGCCCCCATGCCACATTTGTCCCTGTAGCCGCAACTGTTTGCCCCCAGGCCACACTTGTCCCTGTAGCCACAACTGTTTGCCCCCAGGCCACACTTGTCCCTGTAGCCACAACTGTTTGCCCCCAGGCCACATTTGTCCATGTAGCCACAACTGTTTGCCCCCAGGCCACACTTGTCCCTGTAGCCACAACTGTTTGCCCCCAGGCCACACTTGTCCCTGTAGCCACAACTGTTTGCCCCCATGCCACACTTGTCCCTGTAGCCACAACTGTTTGCCCCCAGGCCACACTTGTCCCTGTAGCCACAACTGTTTGCCCCCAGGCCACACTTGTCCCTGTAGCCACAACTGTTTGCCCCCAGGCCACACTTGTCCCTGTAGCCGCAACTGTTTGCCCCCAGGCCACATTTGTCCCTGTAGCCACAACTGTTTGCCCCCAGGCCACATTTGTCCCTGTAGCCGCAACTGTTTGCCCCCAGGCCACACTTGTCCCTGTAGCCGCAACTGTTTGCCCCCAGGCCACACTTGTCCCTGTAGCCGCAACTGTTTGCCCCCAGGCCACATTTGTCCCTGTAGCCACAACTGTTTGCCCCCAGGCCACATATGTCCCTGTAGCCGCAACTGTTTGCCCCCAGGCCACACTTGTCCCTGTAGCCGCAACTGTTTGCCCCCAGGCCACATTTGTCCCTGTAGCCGCAACTGTTTGCCCCCAGGCCACACTTGTCCCTGTAGCCGCAACTGTTTGCCCCCAGGCCACACTTGTCCCTGTAGCCGCAACTGTTTGCCCCCAGGCCACACTTGTCCCTGTAGCCACAACTGTTTGCCCCCAGGCCACACTTGTCCCTGTAGCCGCAACTGTTTGCCCCCAGGCCACATTTGTCCCTGTAGCCGCAACTGTTTGCCCCCAGGCCACATTTGTCCCTGTAGCCGCAACAGTTTGCCCCCAGGCCACATTTGTCCCTGTAGCCGCAACTGTTTGCCCTCAGGCCACACTTGTCCCTATAGCCGCAACTGTTTGCCCCCAGGCCACACTTGTCCCTGTAGCCGCAACTGTTTGCCCCCAGGCCACACTTGTCCCTGTAGCCGCAACTATTTGCCCCCAGGCCACACAAGTCCCTGTAGCCGCAACTGTTTGCCCCCAGGCCACACTTGTCCCTGTAGCCGCAACTGTTTGCCCCCAGGCCACACTTGTCCCTGTAGCCGCAACTGTTTGCCCCCAGGCCACACTTGTCCCTGTAGCCGCAACTGTTTGCCCCCAGGCCACACTTGTCCCTGTAGCCGCAACTGTTTGCCCCCAGGCCACACTTGTCCCTGTAGCCGCAACTGTTTGCCCCCAGGCCACACTTGTCCCTGTAGCCGCAACTGTTTGCCCCCAGGCCACATTTGTCCCTGTAGCCACAACTGTTTGCCCCCAGGCCACATATGTCCCTGTAGCCGCAACTGTTTGCCCCCAGGCCACACTTGTCCCTGTAGCCGCAACTGTTTGCCCCCAGGCCACATTTGTCCCTGTAGCCGCAACTGTTTGCCCCCAGGCCACACTTGTCCCTGTAGCCGCAACTGTTTGCCCCCAGGCCACACTTGTCCCTGTAGCCGCAACTGTTTGCCCCCAGGCCACACTTGTCCCTGTAGCCACAACTGTTTGCCCCCAGGCCACACTTGTCCCTGTAGCCGCAACTGTTTGCCCCCAGGCCACATTTGTCCCTGTAGCCGCAACTGTTTGCCCCCAGGCCACATTTGTCCCTGTAGCCGCAACAGTTTGCCCCCAGGCCACATTTGTCCCTGTAGCCGCAACTGTTTGCCCTCAGGCCACACTTGTCCCTATAGCCGCAACTGTTTGCCCCCAGGCCACACTTGTCCCTGTAGCCGCAACTGTTTGCCCCCAGGCCACACTTGTCCCTGTAGCCGCAACTATTTGCCCCCAGGCCACACAAGTCCCTGTAGCCGCAACTGTTTGCCCCCAGGCCACACTTGTCCCTGTAGCCGCAACTGTTTGCCCCCAGGCCACACTTGTCCCTGTAGCCGCAACTGTTTGCCCCCAGGCCACACTTGTCCCTGTAGCCGCAACTGTTTGCCCCCAGGCCACACTTGTCCCTGTAGCCGCAACTGTTTGCCCCCAGGCCACACTTGTCCCTGTAGCCGCAACTGTTTGCCCCCAGGCCACATTTGTCCCTGTAGCCACAACTGTTTGCCCCCAGGCCACACTTGTCCCTGTAGCCGCAACTGTTTGCCCCCAGGCCACATTTGTCCCTGTAGCCACAACTGTTTGCCCCCAGGCCACACTTGTCCCTGTAGCCACAACTGTTTGCCCCCAGGCCACACTTGTCCCTGTAGCCGCAACTGTTTGCCCCCAGGCCACACTTGTCCCTGTAGCCGCAACTGTTTGCCCCCAGGCCACACTTGTCCCTGTAGCCGCAACTGTTTGCCCCCAGGCCACACTTGTCCCTGTAGCCGCAACTGTTTGCCCCCAGGCCACATTTGTCCCTGTAGCCGCAACTGTTTGCCCCCAGGCCACACTTGTCCCTGTAGCCGCAACTGTTTGCCCCCAGGCCACATTTGTCCCTGTAGCCGCAACTGTTTGCCCCCAGGCCACACTTGTCCCTGTAGCCGCAACTGTTTGCCCCCAGGCCACACTTGTCCCTGTAGCCGCAACTGTTTGCCCCCAGGCCACACTTGTCCCTGTAGCCGCAACTGTTTGCCCCCAGGCCACATTTGTCCCTGTAGCCGCAACTGTTTGCCCCCAGGCCACATTTGTCCCTGTAGCCGCAACTGTTTGCCCCCAGGCCACATTTGTCCCTGTAGCCACAACTGTTTGCCCTCAGGCCACACTGGTCCCTGTAGCCGCAACTGTTTGCCCCCAGGCCACACTTGTCCCTGTAGCCGCAACTGTTTCCCCCAGGCCACACTTGTCCCTGTAGCCGCAACTGTTTGCCCCCAGGCCACATTTGTCCCTGTAGCCGCAACAGTTTGCCCCCAGGCCACATTTGTCCCTGTAGCCGCAACTGTTTGCCCTCAGGCCACACTTGTCCCTATAGCCGCAACTGTTTGCCCCCAGGCCACACTTGTCCCTGTAGCCGCAACTGTTTGCCCCCAGGCCACACTTGTCCCTGTAGCCGCAACTATTTGCCCCCAGGCCACACAAGTCCCTGTAGCCGCAACTGTTTGCCCCCAGGCCACACTTGTCCCTGTAGCCGCAACTGTTTGCCCCCAGGCCACACTTGTCCCTGTAGCCGCAACTGTTTGCCCCCAGGCCACACTTGTCCCTGTAGCCGCAACTGTTTGCCCCCAGGCCACACTTGTCCCTGTAGCCGCAACTGTTTGCCCCCAGGCCACACTTGTCCCTGTAGCCGCAACTGTTTGCCCCCAGGCCACATTTGTCCCTGTAGCCACAACTGTTTGCCCCCAGGCCACACTTGTCCCTGTAGCCGCAACTGTTTGCCCCCAGGCCACATTTGTCCCTGTAGCCACAACTGTTTGCCCCCAGGCCACACTTGTCCCTGTAGCCACAACTGTTTGCCCCCAGGCCACACTTGTCCCTGTAGCCGCAACTGTTTGCCCCCAGGCCACACTTGTCCCTGTAGCCGCAACTGTTTGCCCCCAGGCCACACTTGTCCCTGTAGCCGCAACTGTTTGCCCCCAGGCCACACTTGTCCCTGTAGCCGCAACTGTTTGCCCCCAGGCCACATTTGTCCCTGTAGCCGCAACTGTTTGCCCCCAGGCCACACTTGTCCCTGTAGCCGCAACTGTTTGCCCCCAGGCCACATTTGTCCCTGTAGCCGCAACTGTTTGCCCCCAGGCCACACTTGTCCCTGTAGCCGCAACTGTTTGCCCCCAGGCCACACTTGTCCCTGTAGCCACAACTGTTTGCCCCCAGGCCACACTTGTCCCTGTAGCCGCAACTGTTTGCCCCCAGGCCACACTTGTCCCTGTAGCCGCAACTGTTTGCCCCCAGGCCACACTTGTCCCTGTAGCCGCAACTGTTTGCCCCCAGGCCACACTTGTCCCTGTAGCCGCAACTGTTTGCCCCCAGGCCACATTTGTCCCTGTAGCCGCAACTGTTTGCCCCCAGGCCACACTTGTCCCTGTAGCCGCAACTGTTTGCCCCCAGGCCACACTTGTCCCTGTAGCCACAACTGTTTGCCCCCAGGCCACACTTGTCCCTGTAGCCGCAACTGTTTGCCCCCAGGCCACATTTGTCCCTGTAGCCGCAACTGTTTGCCCCCAGGCCACATTTGTCCCTGTAGCCGCAACAGTTTGCCCCCAGGCCACATTTGTCCCTGTAGCCGCAACTGTTTGCCCTCAGGCCACACTTGTCCCTATAGCCGCAACTGTTTGCCCCCAGGCCACACTTGTCCCTGTAGCCGCAACTGTTTGCCCCCAGGCCACACTTGTCCCTGTAGCCGCAACTGTTTGCCCCCAGGCCACACTTGTCCCTGTAGCCGCAACTGTTTGCCCCCAGGCCACACTTGTCCCTGTAGCCGCAACTGTTTGCCCCCAGGCCACACTTGTCCCTGTAGCCGCAACTGTTTGCCCCCAGGCCACACTTGTCCCTGTAGCCGCAACTGTTTGCCCCCAGGCCACACTTGTCCCTGTAGCCGCAACTGTTTGCCCCCAGGCCACACTTGTCCCTGTAGCCGCAACTGTTTGCCCCCAGGCCACATTTGTCCCTGTAGCCACAACTGTTTGCCCCCAGGCCACACTTGTCCCTGTAGCCGCAACTGTTTGCCCCCAGGCCACATTTGTCCCTGTAGCCACAACTGTTTGCCCCCAGGCCACACTTGTCCCTGTAGCCACAACTGTTTGCCCCCAGGCCACACTTGTCCCTGTAGCCGCAACTGTTTGCCCCCAGGCCACACTTGTCCCTGTAGCCGCAACTGTTTGCCCCCAGGCCACACTTGTCCCTGTAGCCGCAACTGTTTGCCCCCAGGCCACACTTGTCCCTGTAGCCGCAACTGTTTGCCCCCAGGCCACACTTGTCCCTGTAGCCGCAACTGTTTGCCCCCAGGCCACACTTGTCCCTGTAGCCGCAACTGTTTGCCCCCAGGCCACACTTGTCCCTGTAGCCGCAACTGTTTGCCCCCAGGCCACACTTGTCCCTGTAGCCGCAACTGTTTGCCCCCAGGCCACACTTGTCCCTGTAGCCGCAACTGTTTGCCCCCAGGCCACACTTGTCCCTGTAGCCGCAACTGTCTGCCCCCAGGCCACACTTGTCCCTGTAGCCGCAACTGTTTGCCCCCAGGCCACACTTGTCCCTGTAGCCGCAACTGTTTGCCCCCAGGCCACACTTGTCCCTGTAGCCGCAACTGTTTGCCCCCAGGCCACACTTGTCCCTGTAGCCGCAACTGTTTGCCCCCAGGCCACATTTGTCCCTGTAGCCACAACTGTTTGCCCCCAGGCCACACTTGTCCCTGTAGCCGCAACTGTTTGCCCCCAGGCCACATTTGTCCCTGTAGCCACAACTGTTTGCCCCCAGGCCACACTTGTCCCTGTAGCCACAACTGTTTGCCCCCAGGCCACACTTGTCCCTGTAGCCGCAACTGTTTGCCCCCAGGCCACACTTGTCCCTGTAGCCGCAACTGTTTGCCCCCAGGCCACACTTGTCCCTGTAGCCGCAACTGTTTGCCCCCAGGCCACACTTGTCCCTGTAGCCGCAACTGTTTGCCCCCAGGCCACACTTGTCCCTGTAGCCGCAACTGTTTGCCCCCAGGCCACATTTGTCCCTGTAGCCGCAACTGTTTGCCCCCAGGCCACATTTGTCCCTGTAGCCACAACTGTTTGCCCCCAGGCCACACTTGTCCCTGTAGCCGCAACTGTTTGCCCCCAGGCCACATTTGTCCCTGTAGCCACAACTGTTTGCCCCCAGGCCACACTTGTCCCTGTAGCCACAACTGTTTGCCCCCAGGCCACACTTGTCCCTGTAGCCGCAACTGTTTGCCCCCAGGCCACACTTGTCCCTGTAGCCGCAACTGTTTGCCCCCCGGCCACACTTGTCCCTGTAGCCACAACTGTTTGCCCCCAGGCCACACTTGTCCCTGTAGCCGCAACTGTTTGCCCCCAGGCCACACTTGTCCCTGTAGCCACAACTGTTTGCCCCCAGGCCACACTTGTCCCTGTAGCCACAACTGTTTGCCCCCAGGCCACACTTGTCCCTGTAGCCGCAACTGTTTGTCCCCAGGCCACACTTGTCCCTGTAGCCGCAACTGTTTGCCCCCAGGCCACACTTGTCCCTGTAGCCACAACTGTTTGCCCCCAGGCCACACTTGTCCCTGTAGCCGCAACTGTTTGCCCCCAGGCCACACTTGTCCCTGTAGCCACAACTGTTTGCCCCCAGGCCACACTTGTCCCTGTAGCCGCAACTGTTTGCCCCCAGGCCACACTTGTCCCTGTAGCCACAACTGTTTGCCCCCAGGCCACACTTGTCCCTGTAGCCGCAACTGTTCGCCCTCAGGCCACACTTGTCCCTGTAGCCACAACTGTTCGCCCCCAGGCCACATTTGTCCCTGTAGCCACAACTGTTTGCCCCCAGGCCACACTTGTCCCTGTAGCCACAACTGTTTGCCCCCAGGCCACACTTGTCCCTGTAGCCACAACTGTTTGCCCCCAGGCCACATTTGTCCCTGTAGCCGCAACTGTTTGCCCCCAGGCCACACTTGTCCCTGTAGCCGCAACTGTTTGCCCCCAGGCCACACTTGTCCCTGTAGCCACAACTGTTTGCCCCCAGGCCACACTTGTCCCTGTAGCCGCAACTGTTTGCCCCCAGGCCACACTTGTCCCTGTAGCCGCAACTGTTTGCCCCCAGGCCACACTTGTCCCTGTAGCCACAACTGTTTGCCCCCAGGCCACACTTGTCCCTGTAGCCACAACTGTTTGCCCCCAGGCCACAATTGTCCCTGTAGCCGCAACTGTTTGCCCCCAGGCCCCACTTGTCCCTGTAGCCGCAACTGTTTGCCCCCAGGCCACATTTGTCCCTGTAGCCACAACTGTTTGCCCCCAGGCCACATTTGTCCCTGTAGCCGCAACTGTTTGCCCCCAGGCCACACTTGTCCCTGTAGCCGCAACTGTTTGCCCCCAGGCCACACTTGTCCCTGTAGCCGCAACTGTTTGCCCCCAGGCCACACTTGTCCCTGTAGCCGCAACTGTTTGCCCCCAGGCCACATTTGTCCCTGTAGCCACAACTGTTTGCCCCCAGGCCACACTTGTCCCTGTAGCCGCAACTGTTTGCCCCCAGGCCACATTTGTCCCTGTAGCCACAACTGTTTGCCCCCAGGCCACACTTGTCCCTGTAGCCACAACTGTTTGCCCCCAGGCCACACTTGTCCCTGTAGCCGCAACTGTTTGCCCCCAGGCCACACTTGTCCCTGTAGCCGCAACTGTTTGCCCCCCGGCCACACTTGTCCCTGTAGCCACAACTGTTTGCCCCCAGGCCACACTTGTCCCTGTAGCCGCAACTGTTTGCCCCCAGGCCACACTTGTCCCTGTAGCCACAACTGTTTGCCCCCAGGCCACACTTGTCCCTGTAGCCACAACTGTTTGCCCCCAGGCCACACTTGTCCCTGTAGCCGCAACTGTTTGTCCCCAGGCCACACTTGTCCCTGTAGCCGCAACTGTTTGCCCCCAGGCCACACTTGTCCCTGTAGCCACAACTGTTTGCCCCCAGGCCACACTTGTCCCTGTAGCCGCAACTGTTTGCCCCCAGGCCACACTTGTCCCTGTAGCCACAACTGTTTGCCCCCAGGCCACACTTGTCCCTGTAGCCGCAACTGTTTGCCCCCAGGCCACACTTGTCCCTGTAGCCACAACTGTTTGCCCCCAGGCCACACTTGTCCCTGTAGCCGCAACTGTTCGCCCTCAGGCCACACTTGTCCCTGTAGCCACAACTGTTCGCCCCCAGGCCACATTTGTCCCTGTAGCCACAACTGTTTGCCCCCAGGCCACACTTGTCCCTGTAGCCACAACTGTTTGCCCCCAGGCCACACTTGTCCCTGTAGCCACAACTGTTTGCCCCCAGGCCACATTTGTCCCTGTAGCCGCAACTGTTTGCCCCCAGGCCACACTTGTCCCTGTAGCCGCAACTGTTTGCCCCCAGGCCACACTTGTCCCTGTAGCCACAACTGTTTGCCCCCAGGCCACACTTGTCCCTGTAGCCGCAACTGTTTGCCCCCAGGCCACACTTGTCCCTGTAGCCGCAACTGTTTGCCCCCAGGCCACACTTGTCCCTGTAGCCACAACTATTTGCCCCCAGGCCACACTTGTCCCTGTAGCCACAACTGTTTGCCCTCAGGCCACACTTGTCCCTGTAGCCACAACTGTTTGCCCCCAGGCCACACTTGTCCCTGTAGCCACAACTGTTTGCCCCCAGGCCACATTTGTCCCTGTAGCCGCAACTGTTTGCCCTCAGGCCACACTTGTCCCTGTAGCCACAACTGTTTGCCCCCAGGCCACACTTGTCCCTGTAGCCGCAACTGTTTGCCCCCAGGCCACACTTGTCCCTGTAGCCACAACTGTTTGCCCCCAGGCCACACTTGTCCCTGTAGCCACAACTGTTTGCCCCCAGGCCACACTTGTCCCTGTAGCCGCAACTGTTTGTCCCCAGGCCACACTTGTCCCTGTAGCCGCAACTGTTTGCCCCCAGGCCACACTTGTCCCTGTAGCCACAACTGTTTGCCCCCAGGCCACACTTGTCCCTGTAGCCGCAACTGTTTGCCCCCAGGCCACACTTGTCCCTGTAGCCACAACTGTTTGCCCCCAGGCCACACTTGTCCCTGTAGCCGCAACTGTTTGCCCCCAGGCCACACTTGTCCCTGTAGCCACAACTGTTTGCCCCCAGGCCACACTTGTCCCTGTAGCCGCAACTGTTCGCCCTCAGGCCACACTTGTCCCTGTAGCCACAACTGTTCGCCCCCAGGCCACACTTGTCCCTGTAGCCGCAACTGTTTGCCCCCAGGCCACACTTGTCCCTGTAGCCACAACTGTTTGCCCCCAGGCCACACTTGTCCCTGTAGCCACAACTGTTTGCCCCCAGGCCACACTTGTCCCTGTAGCCGCAACTGTTTGCCCCCAGGCCACACTTGTCCCTGTAGCCGCAACTGTTTGCCCCCAGGCCAAACTTGTCCCTGTAGCCACAACTGTTTGCCCCCAGGCCACACTTGTCCCTGTAGCCGCAACTGTTTGCCCCCAGGCCACACTTGTCCCTGTAGCCGCAACTGTTTGCCCCCAGGCCACACTTGTCCCTGTAGCCACAACTGTTTGCCCCCAGGCCACACTTGTCCCTGTAGCCACAACTGTTTGCCCCCAGGCCACAATTGTCCCTGTAGCCGCAACTGTTTGCCCCCAGGCCACACTTGTCCCTGTAGCCGCAACTGTTTGCCCCCAGGCCACATTTGTCCCTGTAGCCACAACTGTTTGCCCCCAGGCCACATTTGTCCCTGTAGCCGCAACTGTTTGCCCCCAGGCCACACTTGTCCCTGTAGCCGCAACTGTTTGCCCCCAGGCCACACTTGTCCCTGTAGCCGCAACTGTTTGCCCCCAGGCCACACTTGTCCCTGTAGCCGCAACTGTTTGCCCCCAGGCCACATTTGTCCCTGTAGCCACAACTGTTTGCCCCCAGGCCACACTTGTCCCTGTAGCCGCAACTGTTTGCCCCCAGGCCACATTTGTCCCTGTAGCCACAACTGTTTGCCCCCAGGCCACACTTGTCCCTGTAGCCACAACTGTTTGCCCCCAGGCCACACTTGTCCCTGTAGCCGCAACTGTTTGCCCCCAGGCCACACTTGTCCCTGTAGCCGCAACTGTTTGCCCCCCGGCCACACTTGTCCCTGTAGCCACAACTGTTTGCCCCCAGGCCACACTTGTCCCTGTAGCCGCAACTGTTTGCCCCCAGGCCACACTTGTCCCTGTAGCCACAACTGTTTGCCCCCAGGCCACACTTGTCCCTGTAGCCACAACTGTTTGCCCCCAGGCCACACTTGTCCCTGTAGCCGCAACTGTTTGTCCCCAGGCCACACTTGTCCCTGTAGCCGCAACTGTTTGCCCCCAGGCCACACTTGTCCCTGTAGCCACAACTGTTTGCCCCCAGGCCACACTTGTCCCTGTAGCCGCAACTGTTTGCCCCCAGGCCACACTTGTCCCTGTAGCCACAACTGTTTGCCCCCAGGCCACACTTGTCCCTGTAGCCGCAACTGTTTGCCCCCAGGCCACACTTGTCCCTGTAGCCACAACTGTTTGCCCCCAGGCCACACTTGTCCCTGTAGCCGCAACTGTTCGCCCTCAGGCCACACTTGTCCCTGTAGCCACAACTGTTCGCCCCCAGGCCACATTTGTCCCTGTAGCCACAACTGTTTGCCCCCAGGCCACACTTGTCCCTGTAGCCACAACTGTTTGCCCCCAGGCCACACTTGTCCCTGTAGCCACAACTGTTTGCCCCCAGGCCACATTTGTCCCTGTAGCCGCAACTGTTTGCCCCCAGGCCACACTTGTCCCTGTAGCCGCAACTGTTTGCCCCCAGGCCACACTTGTCCCTGTAGCCACAACTGTTTGCCCCCAGGCCACACTTGTCCCTGTAGCCGCAACTGTTTGCCCCCAGGCCACACTTGTCCCTGTAGCCGCAACTGTTTGCCCCCAGGCCACACTTGTCCCTGTAGCCACAACTATTTGCCCCCAGGCCACACTTGTCCCTGTAGCCACAACTATTTGCCCTCAGGCCACACTTGTCCCTGTAGCCACAACTGTTTGCCCCCAGGCCACACTTGTCCCTGTAGCCACAACTGTTTGCCCCCAGGCCACATTTGTCCCTGTAGCCGCAACTGTTTGCCCTCAGGCCACACTTGTCCCTGTAGCCACAACTGTTTGCCCCCAGGCCACACTTGTCCCTGTAGCCGCAACTGTTTGCCCCCAGGCCACACTTGTCCCTGTAGCCACAACTGTTTGCCCCCAGGCCACACTTGTCCCTGTAGCCGCAACTGTTTGCCCCCAGGCCACACTTGTCCCTGTAGCCACAACTGTTTGCCCCCAGGCCACACTTGTCCCTGTAGCCACAACTGTTTGCCCCCAGGCCACAATTGTCCCTGTAGCCGCAACTGTTTGCCCCCAGGCCACACTTGTCCCTGTAGCCGCAACTGTTTGCCCCCAGGCCACATTTGTCCCTGTAGCCACAACTGTTTGCCCCCAGGCCACATTTGTCCCTGTAGCCGCAACTGTTTGCCCCCAGGCCACACTTGTCCCTGTAGCCGCAACTGTTTGCCACCAGGCCACACTTGTCCCTGTAGCCACAACTGTTTGCCCTCAGGCCACATTTGTCCCTGTAGCCGCAACTGTTTGCCCCCAGGCCACACTTGTCCCTGTAGCCGCAACTGTTTGCTCTATTACAGACCAAGCCGCAATAAGAACGCTTCTGGGCAGCCACCACCGGGCCGATGAGGACCAAATCTTAATCTGCCTATGGCAAATGCTTCAAGCAGAGCCTGTTGCATTCGGTTCCCTCAGCGGTAGGCCATGATGGCGTGTGATGTACCTGGACTACATCTGAAGCACCCTGAGAAACAGAGATGGTCACACTTGTCCCTGTGACCACCTACTTGACAGTCCCGTCATACAGTCGTGGTGGAAACCCGCTTGATCTAGCGGTAATGTAGCTGAGGCACCCAGCAGACAACAAAGGTGACAACCAACCTGGAAGTCTCGTCATACAGTCGTGTTGGACACCCGCTTGACCTAGCGGAAATGTAGCTGAGGCACCCGCTTGGAAACCCGCATGATTTAGCGGTTATGTAGCAGAGGCATCCTGCAGATAACAATGGTGGCAACCCACCTGGAAGTCCCGCCATGGTCTCGGTTGAAACCCGCGTAAACAGGTAGTGCTCCAGCTGCAACAGGAACAACAGAATCACAGTTAGAGCCTGCCAGTCCAATGTTCAAATGGCAGAGCCACCGATCAGATGCTCAGTTGGAACAGCCAACCGGCTATAAACGATCAGAAGGAAAAGCCAAGAGATCAGATGTTCAGAAGGAAAAGCCAGCCGATCAGATGTTCAGAGGGAAAAGACAACTGATCAGATGTTCAGAAGGAAAGCCAACTGATCAGATGTTCAGAAGGAAAAGCCAAGCGATCAGATGTTCAGAAGGAAAAGCCAGCCGATCAGATGTTCAGAAGGAAAAGCCAACTGATCAGATGTTCAGAAGGAAAGCCAAGCGATCAGATGTTCAGAAGAAAAAGCCAGCCGATCAGATGTTCAGAAGGAAAAGCCAAGCGATCAGATGTTCAGAAGGAAAAGCCAACCCAGCAGATGTTCAGAAGGAAAAGCCAACTGATCAGATGTTCAGAAGGAAAGCCAAGCGATCAGATGTTCAGAAGAAAAAGCCAGCCGATCAGATGTTCAGAAGGAAAAGCCAAGCGATCAGATGTTCAGAAGGAAAAGCCAACCCAGCAGATGTTCAGAAGGCACTCCTTTAAATCCAAAGGGATAGCATGAAGTAAGGAGCTCAGGTGGCGATCTTTCCATCCACATGACATCATAGGGCACATCAAACGCAGGGGGTGACTGATAGGCAAATTTTTAAATTCGTAACAATGGGATCGCCGTTCCTCGCAGCCGACCTGCCCGCCGAATTACCCTCAGTATAGGCTTAAAGGTTAAGGGTGAGGGTCAAAAGCTAAGGATTATACCCACCCACCCACCTTGTGCATATTTCCCTTATTTCCGCTCATGATGCCTTAAGGTTTAGGCTTAGGCTTAAGGGTTAAGGGTAGCGGTTTAGGGCAAAGGGTGTATAACCACCCGTCCACCCACCGTCTGCATCTTTGCCTCATTTTCCCCTATCATGCCTCAAGGCTTCGGGTAAGGGTTCAAAGCTCAGGGATTGCACCCACCCATCTTCTGCATCTTTGCCTTATTTTCCTGCATCATACGTTTCGGTTTCAGGGTTAGGCTTAAGGGTTGAGGCCTTGAGGGCTCAGGGTTTATATCCACCCACCTTCTGCATCTTTGCCTTCTTCTCCCGCATCATGCGCTGCAGGCCCTCTCCCGCATTAAACATGTACCGACCGCCCTTGTCAAAGATCAGCATCACTGACGGGCTGTTATGGTCCACGTCCATGCCGAGGACCTGGGGGCCGCACAGGCGGGGGGTGCAGGGGTAAAAATTTATTGGCAGGAGGCGGGAGGGCGGGGTTAACATGTCAGGCGTTGCTGCCCAGGCCATGTGTAAGAAAGACAGGGTGGGGGGGGGCGGGATAGCCATTTCAGGCATTGCCATGCTTCAGATCAGAGCCTGTGTTCACTAGAGTAAGCGACAGACCACCTTGGGATGGGTGCCGGGCCGATGCCGCAGAGCCCATGTGTAAAGATCCTAATAACCTAAAAGGACGTGAACTACATCTGGATCCTTTGGCATAACCGGTAAGAACGCTTCAATGGTTTCAGAGGATTGTCACACCATGGTAACCAAACTTCAAGAGCTACGGCCGGTGGCCCAGGCAGCAGGCAGCTGGAAGCTTGCTGAACTAGGCGCCTCACGCCTGTAGGCCATGATGTGGCTGAACTGTAGCTGAGGCACCCAAAACAACAGGGCAATTCGCAGACCCTCTTTGACATCTCTAGTGGGGCGATGCGGGTTAGAAAGCCGCATCGCCTTCCACATAGAAATAGTGACGTACATACCAATGCTGTGAATTCAAAAAGAATGGAGCGAGTGGTAGATTTGTTAGGCAAATACAAAGGTTGGTCCCCTTCCCTGAATTGCATGCACAGTCGCAAACATGCGTCAACTAGAGTTTTTTGCATCAACTGGCCGTTCATGTTCTTGACAGGTGCCGGTGCACATGTTGCGATGTGTGGTTGGTTGCTGGGGGCAGTATTGCGAACCGACATGGCTTCAGGGGTGCATGCATGACGACTGCTTCTTGCATGACTGGCAGCCTCTGCTTCATGGAGAATGCATGCCGTTTAAGTAGCTGCATTTAAGTAGCTGCATTTAAGTAGCTGCATTTCAATAGCTGCATTTCAGTAGCTGCATTTCAGTAGCTGCATTTCAGTAGCTGCATTTCAGTAGCTGCATTTCAATAGCTGCATTTCAATAGCTGCATTTCAGTAGCTGCATTTCAGTAGCTGCATTTCAGTAGCTGCATTTCAGTAGCTGCATTTAAATAGCTGCATTTCAGTAGCTGCATTTCAGTAGCTGCATTTAAGTAGCTGCATTTAAGTAGCTGCATGAGCTATGCCCTGGCACCCGAGATCTCATTACAACAACCAGGCTCGCCAGATGCATGGCGGACTGTCTGCCTGACAGGAGGTAGAGAAGAGCCTGAAGGGTACATAGCCGCTGCGGCCCTCCCCTTCCCCACTGGCAGCGCGGATTCCTTTCTTGCACCATGCCTTTTGTGTGAGAGGGATCTCTGAGTTACGGTGCCCATACCCCAGGGTTTCTTTATTTGTGGCTCGTTTGCATTCCAGCTACATTTCAGGTACACCTTGCCAGAGGCCCCATGCCCGGCCAGCCATGCACAGCTTGGGCCAAGTCTGTCAGGCAGTGAAGAGTAAACCCCAACCAACACTTTGGCTGAAGATGGATTTAAAGTCAAAAAGTATCAATACTGCCGGACCCTGCTGGCGTGGTGACTGGTCCAGTGATACGGAGGGATACGCCCGAACCCCAGGTTACCCCACACCTGCAGGCAGCAGCCGTAGTGGTGCAGGCCTCCCGGTGCGATCGGAGTGGGGGCGGACCTGCGCGCCACGTTGGACGCCTCCTCATTGTTGCCCTTCTTTCCCTTGGCCATGTGCGTGACTGGCCGCCGGAGAAGCGCTGCGAGTCGCGGTCGGGGCGCTATAAACCACACTGGGGCCGGGCGCGATTGGGGGCATGCAACGAGGAATCGAGTGCGGTAAAGCAGCATCAAAGGGGAGAAGCCATTGTTTAGTCTCTTAACGAGCAACTCCCTTCAGATTCTGTCTGTGTCGAATTTGAGGGCCTGTCTGGGCCCGCCAAAGTAATTTTGCCCACAGACGGTTGGCCTATGGTTGTCTCCACTAGAGCTTTTTGCAAATTGTTGTGGTACACAAGTGATGGAGGTATCGTGGCATGCCGTACATGTTTGAGTGTGAAATGTGAATTGTGAAATCGGAATTTATTATGAAGGAGGTTGTCTCTTTCCAGTGGGATTCCTTTTTGGTTAATACCTCCGGGATGTTTTTGTGGGTTTTGTGGGCTGCTGCGTCATTGCTCGGGATCGGCTGGGAGATTGCTTTCTTCGGTGGATGCCACTCGTCTGGAGGGCGCTTATCAGGTGACAACCAAATACATATGCGTGCCACGCGAAGTGTGGGGATGGTTTGTGGATTTGGGCTTGCTAGTGGAGTGCATGCAGCCCATGAAAATATATGCAACCCTGCATGCAGCCCAATGATCCATGCAGCCATCCATCTATGCTGCCCAGGGATCCAGGCACTCCAGGGATCCAGGCTGCCATGCGGCCCAAGGATCCATGCAGCCATGCGACCCAGAATTCATGCGGGCGATTGCCATGCAACCATGGGTTCAATGGGACTTGTCCATCTCAAGCAAAGGTGCATTCGTCATAGGTCATGCATTTCTTGAACTCTGCGTACATGCATGCACGTCACTGTTTATTTGTTGCTATGACGAATGCACCTTTACTTGAGATGGGGACCAGAGCAGCAAGGCTTTATGCTCCAAACCGAGCAAGCATAAGGCTTTGTTGTAGCTGAATAGTAGCAGAAGCACCCACAGATCAACAGTGTGGTGCGCCATTATAGGCTCTTAATTCGAGGGCATGAGGTTGACCAACACCCGGCATACCCTAGCTGTCATTTTGAAAACATGCAGCGGGTCGGACATCCGGCGCTAGAAGCCTCCATGCACCATGTATGCTGTCTGTACCTCCAGCCTCCCTCTTTCTTGTGTATTTACGCGAGCGGTATGCGTGCATCGTTAAGCACTCCTTCGCTCAAAACATTAAGCATTGACAGGTCGGTGCCATCCCGCCAATACAAGCTCGCTGTGCAGCCCATGGAATGAATGAAGGCAATGCAATGCAATTAAATTAGTCAAGTCAAGTAAGTCGGTCAGGTCCCCTGACTTTCTGGCCTGTAGATATGAGTGAGGGCTTGCCGTATTGTGTACCGCAAGCCACTATCTCTGGGTCACGATGCTCGTATCATCTATCTCGCACCATCTAGGGCTCGAGATTGATAATGATAAATGATGTGTACGACAACAATTTGCAAAAAGCTCTACTGAGGGTTGTGAACTTGCGGTTGGCTCTAAGACCATAAACCCCATCTGTCTCATTGTCCCCGACGTAAGGCATCCCTTTGGTGGCTCTTAAGCGGACATCGCAGTCTATTTGGTATAATCTCTCAAAAGTTACCAAAAGCCCCTCCAACCCCCCTGCTCCCAACCTTCTTCCTTCGTATATATATCAGGTTTTGGCTGGTCTGGATGGAGTATTCCACCCTTTCTCGTACAGACTTCAAGGACCCACCTTCTGGTCGGGTGGAGACCCTGCATCCTTTAAAATGGGTGCCTACATTTTGTCTGCATGTCTTGACTCTTGCAGATTCGTAGCTAGCTTCCATGGCTGGAGCTACACCACATAGATTGTGTATGTATTTAAGCATGCTTCAGGCCATGTCAGATCACTGACAGTCACATTTTACAGTTTGAATCGTCCTGAAGTTCATAGGACATATACTCCTGCAACAATCTGTCGAGTCACAGTTTAACTATTCCTGATGCTACAGTCCTCACATCATGACCCATTCCGCTTCAGATGTAGCCCCCGATGATATACCATGCACATGCTTCCGAACGAAGCTGCCCAACCCGTTGTGTGTGAGGCCTGAGCTCCCCAGCTCCGCCAGAGCCATCAGCACGTCAGTACTGCAAGGGAAAAAACAGATAGGGTGAATCAGAGAAGCTCAGCGTCCTAAAAAATCTGAGGGGAAACAATTGAGTGCGATTGGAGGGGGTTTTAATCAGCATGTGCATTATTCAAACTGCAAGTCTAGGGAAACATAGTGTGCATCATTCAGTGTGCGCCATTTTAAGTCCAAGGAGCATGGAGGCCTCAACATCGCCATGAAGACAAGGCGGAGCATGCTCACCAGGTGATCGTGTCGTCAAGGGGAGCAATTGGCTGCTGAGCTGTTGCCTGCGTCTCTGCAGGGGCTGACACAACCTGCTGCTGCTGCTGCTGCTGTGGGCGAAAGTGCACAGACACTGAGCACTCCTGGCCCTTCAGGCTGGTCGAGGCGAGGCCGTGAAACTGGGCCAGGCCATGCACAAGCATGCGCCCGAACGCGTCCTCCAGCGGAACAATGAGGCTAGCCGATGTATCACCCTTCAGGCAGGCAGGCAGTGAGAGAGGTTGGAGGTTGTGGTTGGAGGAGAGGCCATGAAAGTGGGCCAGGCCATGCACCAGCATGAATTTGAACGCGCCTTCCAGCAGCACGGTGAACCTGGCCGGCGCATCAGCCGGCAGAAAGGGGACAGTACTTCATTTTTCGGCTACGAGTCTGACTCCGACAGGCCCGATGAAGGCCATACCTAGGTTGACCTACCTATCGACTGAAACCCAAGCAGCACGGCTGCTTGCACAAGGGACCCCACCCTCCAGCCATCAGAGGCAGCTTAACTGTAGCTGAATCGTGACAAACCACGAACCACGAAGAATAGGGAACTCTGTAGCGCACCTTCTCCAGCAGCTCCATGACCTGCGTCTCCAGCGCCAGGACGGAGTGAACGTTGGCCTTCCGCAGGGCCGCCCGTGAGGTCTTGCTGACGGCTGACCAGCTGTGCAGCGCAGCGGCGGCCGGGCTGACCACCCTGCTGGCTACACCCTCCTCGCCCGCCGCCAACTTGGCGTTGAACTCCTCCCATTTCTACAGGAAGGATTGAGGTTGGCGTGAGATGGAAAAGCTGGACACCCTGGCTCCAGACCGATAAAAACATCTTTGGGCCTCGCAATCTTTGGATACCGTACTATCAGTCTCCGTAGGTACTGGTGGTTCGATAGCATTTTCAGGGTATTGAATCATCTGCTAGCTTGATAACCTAAAGCAGCATCGTGGCAGCCATGCACTCAGCACCTGAACTCTTCATTCATAGCTGTCGTACTCCTTGGTGATAGGCAATGTGTGACACTCACACTAAAATAAGCCTGAACCTATCATCTGTACCGGTACTTGCCAATTTTACACACTGCATACAAACACTCACAGCGCCTGAATCTGCAAGCCATAGCTGCCATTTCTACAAAGAAGCACTAGCACACACCTGCAGGACGCGCGCCTCCTTGTCCTCGTCAATGTTTCTGAATCCCTCCCACACGGCTGCAGCGGCCGGGTCCTCGCGGATCTGAGTCAGCGGGGAGTCACGCACCACACCAAAGGGAACCGGGTTGAACAGGGCCACCATGTCCGCGGCACTCATTGGGCCTGCGTTGTCCCGCAGCTGCTTCTCATTCAGCCTGCACGTGGTGCATGGCACTCTTGATTTCAGGTGCCTCAGCGACAATGCAGCTACATCACAGCCTACGGCCGGTGGGGCCAGAGGCAGCAGGCTGACGCGCAGACGAGGCGACGATCCCTGGATAAACGGAATTCAAGCTACGATCCAACCTTAACCATGTAACCTGTGACCCTACGAGATCGAATCTACGATACAATCCATGTGGTATGATTCTTGCCTGTTCAGGAGATGCAGGGACACATGGCCTGGGACCCAAGCATGGTGGGAGTCACATGCACGGCGAGCACCTTCATGCCTGACTCGATCTCCACGGGAAGCATGGACAGCTGCCAAGACAGCATCCTAGCATTGCAGATAGCACAGAGGGTGCTCTCACCAGCGGCGCCTTCGCCTGACCCCCACTGCCTCCAAGGCCCTCAGCTCAGCCAGCTCCTGAGCGTTCGTTGCCACGCCGCTCTCGGCATTGGATCTTGCCTTGGCAGTCCACTGGCTGACCAGGTTCGCCTGGGCGTGCTTGCCGGGAATCCCGCTGCCTCCCTTATTACTACCCCTGCTACGGTCTGAACGTAGGACGTCGCTCAGCTTCCCTCCATCAGGCATGAGGTATGGGGCGTGGGCTGACATTAGAATACGATTTTGTTTAATTATACGATAGGTCTACCCTGGTATGCGCGGGGTTGTGCTGAACGTGCTCTGGGCGAAAACCCTACAGATAGGCGTGTTCACACTCTCGCAAGCATCTTGTCCACGAGCACCTCGTGTGGAAAGTGTAGCGTGCAGTCGGTGCACTACACAAACATTTCCTGACATGATGAATCCACGTAAATGATCAGCGCGAGGAATGTATCACAAGCCTTAACCATCCTCAGGTCACGAGGTTTGTGTTCTGGTGCCTTAGTACCAGTAGTTGCTGTGACATCGTCAGCTCAACCACCATGTGGCCTTTTCTGAACCGGTGATCTCTAGTTTGCTGGAACATGGCTATCAGGGCATATCAGCATAGGCGATGGAATTTTGAATTGGCCATCATGGCATGGGCGATGACATGATGAACACCTTGCCTCACCAGCAACACATGCATGCAGTGACGCCGTCCCTACCGGTGAGCCGACCACGCACTGTTGTCTCGCTTCAGCCCTTCAGCACCAGCATGCCGGCAGACGGCGATGCACACCGCATCAGCTCCAGCTTCTTGTCATTCCGTCCGGATCCAGTCGTCAAGACGTACCTGGTGGTCCTTAATTTCTCCTTGCCCCAGGCGACGGTCAAGCTCTGGCACCAAGGTCTGCAGCACTGTGCATTCGGTTTGCCTGTGCTGCATGCTTCAGGCAGCCATTAGGGGGCTACCGGGTGGCCACCACTTGGCCGATGGGGACCAAACCTTGACCGGCCTTCGGCCAGTGGCACAAGCTGCAAGGTCTGATGCACCCAGCTCCGTTGGCGGTCAGCCGAGTTGTATCTGAAGCACCTTGAAAGAAACTCTGGTCCGCAGATAGAGGATACATGCAACTCAAGCTGGGGAGTCGGCACCTGATAGGCTGTTTGCACATCCAGCAAATCATGCCCGCTCCCCATCCTCTTCACAAATTGCTCTGGCTTGTTTGGATAAAGCCCATATGATAGACATTGTTTGTAGTCAAGTGTCCATGCTGGAAGTGCTGTATGTCTCTCTGTGGCTGTCTGCTGCGCAATGTACATGCTAGGAGTTATGTGTCACCCTGTGGCTGTGTCTGCTGCGCAGCATCGTACCGCGTTTGTGCTGATGGTGGGAGTAACCGCCTGTACGATGGGCTGCCGAGCATGCTGGGTGTGTCTGGGCCTGAGGCAGAGCTGGCGAGAAGCACTTTCCTGCCTGACATCATCCTCGGTGACCTAGACTCCATCAGACAGGTGGGCACGGCCTGAAGTAGGGGGGACGACTACCGGCACCATGTTTTAAATTACAGACAGCCCCTGCTTCAAAAATCAAACTGAACATGCTATAGAAGCCGATACTTTCTTTTCGTGATGTTCACCCTGCGCTTAGCATTGTGACGAATGCACCCATCTATATAACCCTGATTTCACCGCCATACATTGTTACATAACTTTCATCTTCTTTGGGGACTCTGAGACTTTCTTGAACCAATTAGTTGAGAAACTTCTTGAAGCCTACAGATTCACCACTACTAAGCCTTGAGCCCCAAGGACTAGTGCTACATATATTTGGCAGACAGTGCAGGTGTCCGGCACTAAGCGCAGCGGCATGGCCTTGTGTGAGGAGAGAGCGTCATTTGCCTTGCATGCCCATGCAGGACGTGCGCGATTTCTACACAAGCCGTCGAGTGCCAGTGGTCGACCTCTCAGAAGACCAGGACACTACAGATCTAGGCAAGCGATTGCCTGGCTGACTGATTGTCACTCTTTATTTTTGTGTGCACTACACTGCCCTTGGCAGGCCGCTAGTCAGCCACCACTGGGATGATACTTGCCATGGATCTGCCTACAGCTGATGGCCCAAGCAGCAGGGCTGCCTGCACTAGGTCTCAACGATTGCAGGCCATAATGTAGCTGAATCGAATGGAGATACACTTCTGACCATCCACTTCTTACGACATGTTGGAGCATCTTGTTATGATTCCACTCCTGTCGAAATTCCATGACATCTCCAGAGGGCAATCTGAGTCATTCTCCTCACCCTTGCTCACCCCTTGAAACACGTATGGACCGCTCTCTCGTTAGGCCACAGCAGTTGTATTTTTCTTCAGGCAGAACAGGAATAGGAAGCCGTTGAGCAGCTGCTTAGGACAGCACTCGTGAGCCCGGCATCCGCGTTTTTATGTTTATGGACGCAGGGAAGTGCCTGACGCACATTGAGAAGCGCTTGTTTCTGGATGCTGGACAGCAGCGGGAGGGAGCGCATGCTGATGGAGGTATTCCGTCACCGTCGGCCACTGCCGGTGGCCTGGGCGTCGCCGCTGACTCCCTGGCCCAGGGGGAGCCAGTGGGTTTGTGGGAACCCATTGATGCTAATGGGAACCACAAGGCGGCAATGAGCCGTAGCAGGGCTGGTCATCAGGTGCTTGTCCTAGGTGAGATCAACAAGACGGGACCAACCAGATTTGCATCGATGGAAATCAGAGGATGGAAAGGGAGACTTTTTTAAATACTTAGCAAGTGATTAGGGTCAACTGCTTTTTCCATGGTAGTCGGGCCTGATGTATTCCCCCCTCCTCGCTACCCACCTGCTGGTATTTAATGACCTTTGTCTATTTGTGTACGCATATTATGCCCGTTACCCCCCTGCAACATATCCACCCCCAATCTTCACCCCCTTTTCTCTAATTGTTACGTTTGGTCGTATCTGACAGCATGGCACGAGCCATGTGCAGAGGGCTGGACTGCACTGTGTCCTTTTGATGTCCAACCTCAGTGCGCTGTAACGATGCCCTGTCATGTTTCTATAATTTTGAATTCGCATGGCACCTGTCGGATCTGACGACAGGTGCTATGGGCAGAAGGTTGGTGCACACAATATCCAACCTCTCACAAAGGGGTCAAAGAGCTGTACCTGTTATCCGGCCTGATTTATCTCTCCTTCTCGCGAACCAGCCCCTTCATAAGCTTTCTCTTTTTTTGAATTTCTGTACCTCACGTTTGATCTGGTGGCAGGTGCCATGGGCGGAAGGCTGGACCACACGATGTCCAACCTAAATTCACTGTACCAGTTCCCTGGCTTGAACATAATATTGTGGGGTGAGGGCAACCTGGTGCGGTTGCTGCCCGTCGGAAGATCTGTGATCCGGCCATTCAAGGGCTTGGAGGGACCGTCGTGTGGTCTGGTGCCGCTTGGGGGCCCTGCGACTGCCACATCATCTGGTGAGTTTGAACCAGGATCTGTACTGATTTCCCCCCTGTGTCGCTTACTCACGCACTGGTGCTCGTGCTCAAAAGGTTGGTTTGCTGCCTGTTTTTAAACTCGATCGGATCTTGTAACACAATATAAGGTTGCCACCAGGTTGTCACAGCATCGATGCTGCGCATTTGATTTGAAGCAGGCAGTATCCTAATGTGTGTGCCTTTCAATTCTGACTGAGCAGGCTTGAGATGGAATCTGGAGAACACGAAGATGGAGATTTCTGGCCTCATCAGCACTTGCAACCAATTTGAATCAGAGGAGATAAGGGTGGCCACGGACAGGGAGCTACTCTGGATCACAGCTGTATCTGAGGAGTTATAAAAGTAATCAGGGCCTAGATTTGTTATACAAGTTTCTGTTTGTGCTGTGATAAGTACTGGGATCAATATGACATGATGAGTCATGACGTCTGAGCACGACGCGTCAGCTACAATAAGTAGCTGAATAACTGGACCTTGTACCAGCACTGTGACTTCCAGAGACTATGCAGAGAGTCTATGTGCCCCTTCCCTTTCTTATCGTTATCGCCTTCCTAATCAGCCTCCCACTCATTTTAAAGTGTTAAATAATCGTTGATGCCGGAGCCAGGAGAACTTTCCGAAGAGGGAGAGCTGCCTGAGGAGGGAGAGCTGCCTGAGGAGCAACCGGACCAGGTCAGCCGCCTGGATACGCGTTGAATAATTGAAATATGCCTCTGAAGATGTCATGAGTCCTGGGTCTGCCTGGAAGTGAATACGACGAAGTGCTTAATTTGAACTTTGCCGGAGCAGGAGTCTGGGGAAGCGAGTCAGGGGCCTGGTGAAGGGGACGGCTTTGAATCCCATATTTCAACGCGCGCGACTCCCCTCCAAAAGGCTGCGGCACGGGATCCCGCTCTGGGTGGTAAATCGAATGGAGCAGTCCCCGAGTATGACAAAGAGAAAGCAAACGAGGACCGAGAGCGTGAAGAGCTCGTGGCCTCGTTGCGGGAACTGACCCGCTACACTGCTGTGGCCGATGCCATGAAAAGCCTTGACACGATCAGCAAAGACCTGAAGTCGGCCATTAAGAAGCTTGATCGTCTGGCAAGGCCTATACGGGTGTGTGCTTGCGTGCCTGCTGATTAAATGATATTGACGGTATAACTCCTCCTTGCAGTTCGCTGCCACTGAAAAGGAGTTCTGACCTTCCCTACTAGGCATGCAGTATCATGCTCGCCAGTCTACACGGCCTAACCTGCGTACTCTGCACAGCCCATCCATTAACTTGTTCCGAAACAAAAAATATACCGGTAGCTGCCTCGCTTGCATCCTAAGGGATGGGATCATGTGGATGCATGCATGCCAAGGGTGGATAATGTAGACGCAAATGCATGCGAAGCATGGTTCATGTTGACCGGAAACAGGGAAAGCATCTCAACGGCTCTGGTTTGTCTGCAGAAAAAGAAGCATGACAACATAGAGGAGTACCCCGAGTGCTTTTGCCACAGCAAGCGCATTCTGGAGGGTCTGCGCAGCATCAACATCGTTTGCTCCACCAGCGGCATCACACAGCAGAACATTGAGCTCGCACGGATGCTGTTTAAAACTGCCATGAACTACCGGCACGACGTGTTCTCGCCAACCCAGAAGGCTGAGCTCGAGGGATGGGTCAGGACCTCCAAAATCCTGAAGGTCATAGTGGAGGAGAAGGAAAAAGCGAAGTCCAAAACTGTGACGCCCTCGCCCGCCGTCATTGATGCAGCACAGAGCGCTGGGGGGCATCGAATTAAGGTCGGGAAATTTCTGCCTTTTAAAACTGATATACTTACTGAAGCCTTTCTAATTATTTGGTATTTCTAGTGGCATGATTTCCTTTCCTGTGGAATACTGTGACCTCAGTGCTGCATGAATGCTTTTCGGTGGGTCAAAATCTGTTTAAAGGAACTACTGCTTCATGAGAAAAGCAATGCCAGTATATGAACAACCTCGAAAGCTGCCGGTCACTCTGGTTTGCCCCACCATGCCATTTTTTTTAATGCGCGCCCTTCATCTGTTGTTTGCTGTTTTCTTTGTAGGAAATTAAAGCAAGCAAGGATATTGGTGCTAAGGCCCCCGAGAAGGATCCACCTGCCCAGCCTCCCTGCCTCCCAGTTGCGCCTGAAGAGGTAGCGCCGCCTCCGCCACCCAAGCCGCCCTCTCCCAGCCATGCAGCTGCGGCTGACGAGTATGTACCCCCACTGCCTCCGTCAGAGCCGCCGCCTTCTCCGACTCCGTCAATTCAGCCTGCAGCAGCCGCACCTGCAGCAGCTCCTGAAGGGCATCGGACTCAGCCGCTAACGGGGGCCACGAAACCGGGCTCGGCATTCAAATTCAAGATTGTTGTGGAGTCTACGGCCGCTGATATTCGCCACAAGGTTGCAGCCAAGCCCTCTGAGCCTGCTGAAGTGCCGCAATCAGCTGCGGCTGGGGGGACGGAGCAGGCTGGCGGGTCTAAGCGGGCTGGCAGCTTCAAGGACGATCGGGGATCATCCCCAGACAGTTCGCGGGGAGCCAAGAAGTACAGCCGGCATGAGCTTGGAGATCGTGAGGGCAACGGCCCTGCGTATGGAACGGGCCAGTACCGCGAAAGCGGTGGTACTAGCGCCAGCTTCCGCGACCGGGACGACGGCAGCCACTCAAGAGACGGGGGCTACCGTGATCGAGCAGATGAGGTTCGACGGGACAGTGGGCCTCGTGGCTCCTCCGACCGGGAGCGGGAGCCGCCTGCATTGGGTCGGCAGCGGGAGCGGGAGCCAGTGTCGTCTCATGGGCGAGGCGGCAGTGGGGACCATCACGGTATCAGCAGCAGGCCGGATCCTCCACCGCAACCGCCCCCTCCCATGATGCCGCCGGCGCCCGAGTCCCCTATCTCGGTGGACATTGGCGACCCGCCGCCTCCGGTGAACGGCCGTGCGCCTCGAGGTTTCCACGACGGGCCCCCCGGAATGCAGCGCCTCAGTGCTGCTGGTAGCGCTGACGCGTCAAGTTCAGAGGTCGGCCTTCCGGCCTGTGCAGATGTGTCGTCCCTGCTGCACCGCGGTCGCATGTGCCTGGTGCTGGACCTGGACCACACGCTCGTCAACTCAGTCCGCTTCGTGGAGGTGGACTCTGACGCGGAGCAGCTGCTGCAGCAGCGCATGGTTTCAGAGGCGTCGGCTAAGCTGCACGAAGGCTTTGCGCCCGAGCTGTTCCGTCTAGAGCGCATGGGCATGTGGACCAAGCTGCGGCCGGGAGTGCGTGACTTTCTCCGGCGTGCCCACGAGAAATTCGAGCTTTGGATTCACACCAATGGGAACCGCGGCTACGCGGACGCCATGGTGGAGCTACTGGACCCGCACGGGCTCTACTTCGGCGGGCGCATCATCGCGCAGGGCGTCAGCGAGACGTCGCCGGAGGCGCAGCAGACCAAGCGGCTGATGGCTGGCCTGGAGGGCCGCGAGTCAGTCGCGGTTATCCTGGACGACAGCAGCGCCGTCTGGCCGCACGACAAGCGCAACCTGTTTGTCGTGGAGCGCTACCTCTTCTTCCCCGCGAGCCGCAGGAAGTTTGGCATGAAGGGCAAGTCGCTGTTAGAGATCAACAGGTAATGCGATAGCACCTGTTACCACAGCCTTAAATCCACCCTGACCTGAGGTAACCCCTTCTATGACCCCATAATCTGCAAGCTGCCTTCTTAAGGTGGTACCCCTACCATCCTGCCACACCGCTGCCACCCTGGCACTGTGCTCTTGTTTGCATATATGCCAGCATCCCTCTGTTCTCCCCTGGTTCCTCTGTTGCGACCCTCGCTCATGAACACAACTTGTAGTGTGACCGCCCTTTCTTGCTGCATTTCTTGCGGCTGACCACCCAGACCTTTGCCTCAGATTCACTAGGCACCTGCCAAGCTCCTGTGCACCACGTATCCTCATCACCTGTTCAGCTGCCCCCCCCCTTCTCCCTTCCTCCTCTGGGCTGAGTGTCTGTGCCAAGCTGTTGTGCATCACGTATACTCATCACCTGATCAGCTGTCCCACCCGTTCTCCCTTCCTCCTCTGAGCTGAGTGTCTGTGCCAAGCTCTTGTGCATCTCGCATCCTTGGCTCCTGGTCAGCTGTCCCCCCTGTTCTCCCTTCCTCCTCTGGGCTGAGTGTCTGTGCCAAGCTCTTGTGCATCTCGCATCCTTGGCACCTGGTCACCGGTCACCCCCCGCCATACCTCCCCTTTCTACTTCAGGGATGAGTGCCCTGAGCGCGGCATGCTGTCGACGGCCAGCAGCGTGCTGGATAGGATCCATTCAGTCGTGTTCATGTACCTCAAGCAGCCGCCGCACCTTACACAGCAACAGCAGCCTCTGGACGCCAAGCTGCAGCATTGGTGTGCATAATGCGCGGGGCACATACGGATTCTCCCCCCCCCACACACAAACGTTACAAACTCTTGAACCTCATAACTCCTTGGCTCTGGATCACTAGCCAGTAGCTACTGGCTTTTCGGGAGGGTCCCTGCCCCAGGACAGGATACCAGAATGCAATGGCAGGAAAAGTGGTGTGGAAATAATGATGCAGGAAGTCCACCAGGGGGGTGGGTTTGACCAGTCCTTTTATCTCTCGTTTCAGGCAATTAATTGTTTGCAGCCTTACCTGATGGTGGAGGAGCGGCAGAAGGTCCTGGCATGTGTCAGCATGATCAGCTGGGTGATCTCTTTTTCTTCCATGCCCTTGACTGCCTTGTGCTGTCAGGGACGCGCGCAATGTGATGGAGGAGGAGCGGCGGAAGGTGCTGGCGGGCGTCAGCATTGTGTTTAGCCGCGTGATCCCGCTGGAGAATGACCCGAGCCAGCATCCTCTGTGGTGCCTCGCAGAGCAGTTTGGTGCAACTTGCACCATGCAGTGCTCTGATGCGACCACACACGTTGTTGCGAACTCGCGGGGTACAGAAAAGGTGTGGGGGGGGGCCGAGGCAAGGATGTTTGAGGTCGGATAACAGAGGTCAAGGTGTGGCAGGGTAGGGACATGCTTTGAATTTGGATGCATGAAATTATCTTATATGAACAGCATTGAGGTTAGGGAGAATCAGGGTGTCTGAAGGATACATATGATGGGTGCCCTGCATGTTATGTTAATTTCCGGCTAAAATACTGTGGCTACCATGGGCCCGATTGAGATTAGCAGACAGTCAAAAGCTCAGCAGCATGGCTTGTTGCACATGGGGCCATTGGGGCCGAAGGTCAGGAGATTGTCAGAATGTAGCTGAAATGCAGCTGAGCCACGGGGAAGAAAACTGCCTTCATACTCTCCTTGCTGAACTCCTGAACTTTGACTGCCTCCTCCTTTTCTTGCGATGTCACGTCTGGGTAGACTTTCTGGGCTCAGCAACATAACCGGCACATCGTCACCACAGCTTGGTGAGTTAAGAAAACGGCAGAAGCATGTACCGTAGATTTGACTTGCCTCCCCTCGGATACGAAAAAACGATTTTTTTCAACGTTGCCCTCAGGGCAAATTATCAACCAAAACTCAAAATTCCTGACTGAAGTCTGGCGTCGAGTATCGATAAATAGTATATTCATGGACCCGTCAACCCCAGACAACATTAATTATGAGGGCATCGCAATGCTACAGTATTAAGATATATACATATGGCTTGATTTAGGTCGTCAGGTCTATTAGGCTAGAGCTGAAAATCTTGATATATCGAACCCCGATGACTAGGAAATTAAGTCGATTAGCCGTAGCTGGCTCACTTCAGAAATTTTCAGCATGAAGGAGCACCACTGATATATTTTAATCTTGCCCTCTGGTAGGTTGGAGTGTTCGTGTATCCTGTGGCGCCATGCGTTGGAGGATCGCTTTGCCGTACCACATGGCGTGCCGCAAGCGGGATGATGCGCGCCCTGGGTCTGTGGCCAACTCTGGTGCGCTTTGGCTGTTCCTCAACTCGAGACCCAACACAAGAACTTTGAGAGACTGACAAGGTTGAGCCGTCGTCAATGCGGCTCTGTTCGCAGGTGCCATTGGCGGCCCCCACCGGTTGGCCTTGTTCTATGCAGGCATTTCGCAGGTGCCTCGAGCCATATTGAGGCATGCCTGCAAAAACAAGGCTACTGCAGCAGCTTGCAACGTTGATGCCACCAGGCGGTTACAGGATGCGTTTCTGAAGTCCACATACTAAAAGTTGAGGGTGGCACTAGAAGCTACCGAGCCCTTTTGACTCGGAGATCCCTTGCATTTAGTGGGAAATGTCAGTGTGACTGGACGACGGCACCAAAGCAATCAATTGCAAATGCTGTCTCAAGTCGGGGAGTAGGTACTAACCAAGCAAAGTCTGAGTGCAGCATGATAGATTCACAGCAACAAGAAATGATAGCATGGGTGGGGGAGCTGCTGACACCCACCCCTCAAACTTACATCCTGGCGGGCGGACCGGACAACACGGTGTCACATCAGACTGCCTTCGTGTCGGGATGCCTTTGACTTGTCGCCGAATAATGTGCCATCGAAGGTGGAGCCTCGGGTGTGCTCTGAACTTAACCGCCGATCAAGCTTGTAACCAGAGTTTAAGGGGGGGAAGCTGCTGCGCAGCGGCACTGATTGCGGTGCGTGTCATATACCAAGAGAAACAGGCGTGTTCGGTGTCAAGGAGGATGGTTTTTCAGGAAGGCATGCGGGTACTATCCTGACCTGGTCCTGAGTACAAATGGGTTAGAATCGGGCGATTCATATGTGTGTGCAGTTTCACATTGTTCGTTGAAGCGATCGCTTCAGTATGGTCTGTCCGAGTCTGCGCACACTTTGTTGTGACTTAAAAATCGGTTGTAACTCCTTTCCCGGCTCCTTTACCCACCGTTCTCTTGTTTCTTCCCAATGGGATACTCTAGATAATGGTGGATGCAAAGAAGAGTGGTAATCATGTATATATAGCCGTGTGATCTTTGAGGAGAAGGTATGCTGTGTGGCACCTTGGACTACTGTTGACGTCCATGAATTCCGAATTTCTGTCGACGCTTTTCAGAAGTGTGGAGGTAGCTAGGAGAAGCCTCGTTTCAGCTTCTGTCAGCTTCCAGGGCTGATCTGGGTTACCATCGCTGTAGCATGGGCTGGCTGATCACACTGGTGCACGGAAACGCAGCCTGCTGTTTATAATTTGCATCGTCTGCATCATACTGGGACATCTCCCTCCGTCGAAGCACTAAAAGCTTGTGCGCGACCGTTTCCTAAATATAATGGAGAGGAAATCTCGCGTCTCCCTCGAATTGGAGGCCGGTAGCCCCAGCGCTAGCATGTCTGAAAGTGGAAGCAAACGCAAGCCGTGTGAGCCCAGCTCTGACATTACCGCTCGACTCTGGTACCCTTGGGAACACGACGCCGATGAGGGCAACTCGACGGACGAGCTTCACAAACTTTTCAAAAAGGCCAATAAAAGGTGATTCCCTTGAGGCCTGGTGCAGACTGAGGCGTCCGTTTACATGTCGTCAACCCGGTCGTTACACCTCGCAGCACTCGAGAGGCCTTCAAGACGTGGAGTCTCGTAGAGTGGGCCGCCTTCTTCTTGCCATGCGTCGGGTGGCTACGGACTTACAAATTGTCCATGTTTGTGGTGCGTGCGGAGAATCAAAACACTCCAGTCCCGACTAGCTTCAATCAAGGCTCGTTTGTCGCACCTTGGCATGGCGCCCTCATGGACCCAAATATCAAGCTTGAATGCCCTTTATGCCTTCAAATTGCAGTCATCGCACCTCAGACATGCATGCATGCGGCCAAGCATGAAAGCACTGTCATGCATGCGGCCTTACATGCCCACCAAGCCAGAAGCCATGAATTTGCTCTCATTGCACCTCTGGCATGCGATGACATGCATGTGCCCATAACGCCCTCTATGCATCCCCCCCCGTGTATCTCCACCTTGCATTCGCCCATGTATCCCCACCATGCAGTACGACCTGATCGCGGGCATCTCAGTGGGCTTCATGGTCGTCCCCCAGGGCCTCTCCTACGCCACCTCAGCAGGCGTGCCGAGTGTTTTTGGCCTGTACGGCGCCTTCTTGCCATGCCTCGTCTACTCCCTGCTCGGAACCTCCAAGCAGCTGGCCGTGGGGCCTGTCGCCGTCACGTCGCTCCTCATCTACTCCAACCTGCAGCAGCTGCTCCCCTGCGCCGCAGCCATTTCGAACCCCAACACGGTCACAGATCCCGTCCAGGTGGCCTGCCAGGCAGCATACAGCCAGGCCGCCATCCAAGTCGCGTTCATCGTAGCATGCATGTACACCGGTGTGGGGATCCTTCGCCTCGGTTGGCTGATGAAGTTCCTGTCCCACTCGGTCATCGGAGGCTTCATGACGGGAGCTGCCATCACTATTGGGATGGGGCAGGTAAGCTAAAAGCTTTGACACATGAGGAGAAGGGAGCAACATTTGTTGTCACAGGTTCAACGCAACCACCTAATTGCCTTCCTCGAAAGGGCCTGGCAGCGTGAATCGTATTTGCTGATTAAAACTCACCCGTCACCACTTACCAGAAGGCAGATCACATCCTAGCTTTCTTGATACCTGGTATCCTGCCTCGTGTAGACATTTATGTTATGTCATCGTCCCTTGATACAGTTGTCATGGCTCAAAACAGCTTGCACATTTAAAAACGCAGGCCATCGCAGGCTCATCTTTGGTTTCAAGATGGACAGCAGGTCATCGACCTGGTTGCAGGAGTGCGTCACCCAATTCGTATTTCGCGCACAATGTTTATATCTACTTGCAGGCCAAGTACAATCTTTGGCTTGAAGATCGACATGGGCTTCTCCACCAGGTTCTATGGTTTTGTTATCCAATTCGTATTTCACGTTCGACATGTACTTGCAGGCCAAATACATCTTTGGCTTCAAGATCGACATGGGCTCCTCCACCAGGCTGCAGGACTACCTGGTGCAGTACTCCACTCACATGCACGAGCTGCGGTGGCAGGAGTACATCATGGGAGTGACGTGCATGTTTATTCTCATCGGCTTCAAGGTAAAATAGTGATTCATGGGCCCCTTGGCATGGGCTTGGGGGTGAAGAGGGTGATGTGTATATATATTATCGCTGGTGGCAATGTAAAGGAGGGACGCATAAGCTGTGGGGTACAAAAGTGGCGTACATGTTGTATCCTCGTCGAATTCAAGGTAAAAGAGTGACACACGGGCCTCTTGGCATGGGCTTGGGAGTAAAAGGGTGACATGCATTTATAATATAATTGGTTTCAAGGTAAAGAGTGGTGTGTGGGCCTCTTGGCATGGGCTTCGGTGTAAAAGGGTGATGTGCATGCATGCTATCATTGGTGACAAGGTAAAGAGTGGTGCACAGGCTGTGGTGTAAAAGAGTGATATGCATGTTTATTCTCTTTGGCTTGATGGTAAAAGAGGATCCGTGACTTGTGATTATCCCTGGCATGCTATCCAAGCACGGCAGGCTGTGCACCACACACAGGGTTCGCTACTTCGCCTCTCTTCCACCTGAACTTGCAAGCAAAACTCAGCCGCCCCAGATGACGCGCCTCCTCGGCTCAGCTCATGGGTCTCACCCTCCCATGCTGACATGCCCCGCACCACCCATGCTGATGCGCCTCTTCAGTACATGGACCGCCTCTGGAAGCCTCTGTCCTACGTCCGCGCCTTTGGAGCCTTCTTCGTTTGCATCATCGGCATCTGCTCCGTGTACATTGGCAACATTGACAGTCCCGATCGTGGGAATGTCCAGACCATTGGCACGATCCCTTCAGGTAGATTCGAGTAGATCCCTTGAGTTGGATCTATGAAGGTAGTTTCTGTCAGTTGGATCCCTTCATGTAGATCCCGATCCCGGGAACGTCCAGACCATTGGCATGATTTCTCAGGTAGATTTCAGGTTCCATTTATTAATCCATTTTTTCAAATCCTTGTGGACGTTGGACACCGATGTTGTTTGATACCGTCAGACAGATCCTTTCAGGTAGATCTTTTCGAGTGGATCCCTTCAGTTGGATCTATGAAGGTAGTCTCCGTCAGGTGGATCCCTCCATGTAGATCCCTTCTGTTAGATCCATGCATGGCCGAGTTTGAACGCCGGATGTCCATGCGCAGCCCATGCATCTGTCTCCTCACCTGCACAGCTACCTTCAGGCCTACCTTAAACGCAGACCAGGCTGGAAGCATGTTAAGGCTTGATGCAGCGTTCATTCTACTGGTTGTGCGGGCCAGACCGCCTTAGGAGCTCTGCCGGGGCGGCCACTGCTGTTTATTAAAGTGTGCACCATACCAACCTTTGGAGTGCACAAGGCGGCAACAACTGGGCGTTTGGGGACCAAACTTTGACTGGCCTACGGCTGGTGGCCCCAGCAGCGGGGCTTGATGCACTGGGCCCCCTCAGCCACAGGCCATGATGTGGCTGAAGTGTAGCTGAAGCGGACTGAAATATATACCGACCCCAGATACAGATCTCACCCCCCCTCTCTTTCTTCCTCCAGGCCTCCCCCCTTGGACCGCTAACCAGTGGTTTACTACGCCACCGGGCGGCCTCAGCATGGAGTCTCTCTTGCCTACGGCCGTTGTCGTCATGTTCGTGGACTTGCTGGAATCGACCAGTATTGCAAGGTGGGGCGTGGGACCGAGTGATTTTTAGGCCAGTATAAGCTCGCTTGCAGCTGGTGTTGCAAGATGACAGCACGGGGCTTCTCAACATTCTGATGAGGCAAGCAGCAGTTGTTTTTGTGGAGGGCACAATCTTTGGGTGGCAGCCAGGCGGCCACCGCTGGGCCAACTGGGGTCAAAACTTGATGAGCACGTGGCCAGTAGCCCATGCAACGGAGCTTGCTGCACCTAGCCCTTTTGGCTGTGTGGAGATTTGCTGCAGGAATGTGGAGGTTTGTTGCTGCCGTGTGCTTTTTTTGCACTAGTTGGCAGACAGGTCACCTGCATCAGGCTTGTTAGCTCTCCTGGACATCCCCATTCATGGTTTCAGTACTCGCCTTCAGGGAAAGGTTCTGTTATAGGTTGCTTGACCCTTCATTACGGTTCGTTATTTTGACGGACCATGCGGAAAGCCCATGGTAAGGGCATATGATAAGACCGCTGTAGGTGTGCAGGGAAAGAGAACATAACTAAGCGCCAGAGGGATTGCATGCTATCAGTGCCTCTGATGGAGCTGCATGCCCGCCCCCGCTTGCCCCGAGCATGGATTAGGAAACGAATGGCTGGAGAAAGCTCGAGGGTCGGTGGGGTCTACGAGTTCTCATTTCCTTCAAGGTCTCCCTTGGAGTCCCATGTCCCTGATCCTCGCAAGTCAGTGTTTATCCCGGTGTGCACCAGGGCCCCTTTGGGGGGCTGCAGGGAGGCCACCACTGGGACTATACTTTGACAGGCCTACAACTGGCCTATAATTGTCAAGCAGGCACCTTGTGGCAGGGAGGCCACCACTGGGCCGCGTGGGTCTAAGCTTTGACCGGCCTGCAACTGGCCTAAAACTGCCAAGCAGGCACCTTGCTGCACCAAGCCCTGCTGGCCATAGACCGGATGGTAGCTGAAGTGCCTCAGTATCGGCAGTGCTGTGATTCAACATATGCGGGGCCTTTGCACGCAAGATCTTGAATGTACTGGCCTTCAACAAGGAGATTACTAGACAAGTCTTCCTCTGATTCGGCACGTCCCTCTGCCGTCCCATGTTTCTTAGTCCTGCGATTCAACGTTGCAGGGCCCTCGCGCGCAAGAACGGGTATGAGCTGGACTACAACAGGGAGATTGTCGGCCTAGGCCTGGCCAACTTTGCTGGCGCCATGTCCAACTGCTACTCCACGACAGGCTCCTTCTCGCGCTCCGCTGTCGCAGACAACGCAGGTGAGAGCCCCTGTTTATGGTAGGGGGCTTGGGCGACAATTCAGCTACGTCATGGCCTTTGGCTGCTGCAGGTGGGGTCCCTATCTCCCCAGTGTTGGCCGCCCAGCGGCCAGTTCCCCAAAGAGGGTCAGGTGCACACACAAATGGACATGGTTGGCAGCGGGGCTTGCTGCAGGCGCCAAGACCGCTCATGGCGCAGTTTGTGTGTGGCTGGGTGGTGGGTTGTGTCATCATCTTCGTAGCCATCATGTTTGCGCTGCTGATGTTGCTGATGCTGATGTTGCACCCACATTCAGGTGTCAAGTCGCCCATGGCGCAGTTTGTGTGTGGCTGGGTGGTGGGGTGTGTCATCATCTCTGTAGCCAAAATATTTTTGCTGATGTTGCTGATGCTGATGCTGATGTTGCACCCACATTCAGGTGCCAAGACGCCCATGGCACAGTTTGTGTGTGGCTGGGTGGTGGGCTTCGTCCTCATCTTCCTCACCTCTTTCTTCGCTCGGCTGCCCAAGAACATCCTGGGTTCCATCATCATCGTCTCGGTGGCTTCGCTGGTGGAGTACGAGAATGCGGTGTACTTATGGAAGGTGATTTGAGGGATGGGAGCAGCGTCACAGTTATTTGGGTGCAGCGTCAGTTGATCCGTATAAATTGTAGCTTGCGCCTTCAGCTGCTTCATGACGCCCTGGAATCCTTGTTCGTTGTTTCAGTCGCGGACGAGTATGGGAATGCGGTTTGAATCTCGAGATGCGGATTAAGTGCGGAGCATGTGGTTTAAATCTGAATGGTCGACACCGGACTGGTGGATGGATGCGGCGCCACAATCCATTAGTCTCCAGCAGTGTTTCTTTTAATGTGCAACTTGTGCGGACCAACAAGGCATGTTTGGATACCTGATCAATTGTATCATTGTCTTGGTGCATGACACCGTCTCCCACCATCTTGGTTCACAAGCTGGGCCTACAGGTCTGACTAGCAGCAGGCTGGAAATGCATGTTTCCAGGTCATGCTGACCTTACTTTCTGATCATTCCTCATCACAGCAATATCACAGCATGCATCAATGAATGTTACCATGTGTGATCCGCGTTTTGTTGCCTCTCCGTCGCCCAGGTGAACAAGATGGACCTATTGGTTTGGCTGGCCGCGACCTGCGGCGTGCTGTTCTACAGCGTGGAGATCGGCCTGGCCATCTCCATTGGCCTGGCCATCATCCTGGTGCTGTTCCAAGTGGCCTTCCCGCACACGGCGGTGCTGGGCAAGCTGAGCAACACGTCCAGCGTGTACAGGTGAGAGCCGGCGTAGGGTTCATCAGGGTGTAATCACCCTGTTCTAAGTTTTGCCATTTAGCTACTGTTCAGCTACATGACGTGTAGTGTTGCCGGCCTAGGGCTCATCAGGGTGTAATCGCCTGTTCTAAGTTTTGCCATTTAGCTACTGTTCAGCTACATGACGTGTAGTGTTGCTGGCGTAGGGCTCATCAGGGTGTCATCCCCTGTCCTAAGTAGTTGGTGTCGTGCTTGTCGGCTTGTGTGATCTCTCAATTTCGGGCGTAAGTCCAGGACCATTGAGGACCATTGTCTGGCTGGATGTCCATGAATCAGAGTGTCAGGCTGCCTCACAGCTTGCACTGAATGTTTTGAAAACCTAACAGGTTGCACTGAATGTCGTGGCAACCTAACTGGCAACCTAGCTGCCTGCACTGAATGTCGTGGCAACCGAACTGGCAACTGAATTTCTTACACTGATTGTTGAATCAGGAACATCAAGCAGTACCCCGACGCTCAGATGTGCCCAGGAATCCTGGCTTTCCGAATAGGTGCGAAGATGGGGGGCAGTAGGGGGTGCGGCTGTTATGTGGCCATCGTTTATTTTGACGTGCTTCAGCTACACTTCAGCTACAACCTGGCATATGGCCACTAGGGCTTGGTGCAGCAAGCCCTGCTGCTTGGGCCATTATCTGTCAGTCTGTCCAGAGCAGCCACGTGGTGATCGCCCGGCAGCTACCCTAAGGTTTTATGACGTGCACTAACATGGATTGTGGCTGCCTGTCGACACGCTGCTGATTTGATGCCAGCTGTTCTACCTGCCCTGTCATGAGCATTTGACAAAGTGTCGACCACTTGCCGACTGCAGACGCCCCCCTCTTCTACGGCAACGTGAAGGGTCTGGAGGAGAAGATTGAGAAGCTCCTCATCAAGTACTCTGCGTGGTCGGCGGTGCAGGTGCGGCAGCTGATGACACTGCTGCAGATCTTCAATGCAGCAGACAGTTTGATGTCTTGCGACATGAAGGCTTCACGTCGCAATACAACTGAAATAATGATAACCTGAATCCCCTTGCGGATCGGATTTCCCAGATTTTGTGTGGTTTTCAGCCTGGATTTTTTGAATTCGAAAATCCTGGATATGCATAATTGGTTTGAAACCTGGATCTTGAATAAGTTGGAAACCTGGCTCTACATTATGTATGGATCCTGGATGTTAAATATGTTTGAAATCTGGAAATAATGTGTCTCAAAGCTTAACAGTCTGTGCGTGTGTGTAGAGAGCATACTGGCTGACTGGATCTCTTGATGCCCCCTTGCGCCCCTCCCTCAACTCATCAGGCCTTAATACACCTGTCCCCTTCGCCGCGGAACGAGATGTAGCTGAATTTGAGCTGAAGTACGCTAATAAAAACATTGTTGCCCATCTCCCTCAACTCATCTGGTTGGTTCAAAGCTCTAGGTCATGGTTCTAGATATGAAGAAGGTCCTAGATATTTTTAGAAGGTCCTAGATATCAAGAAGGTCCTAGATATTAAGAAGGTCCTAGGCATGAAGAAGGTCCTAGATATTAAGAAATGGCATTCATCACATGGACTCCATCGGTGGCACGGCGCTTGCCAGCAGACTAATTCGCTAGACGCCCCCTTGTCCTACTCCATCACCTCATCAAGGCGTTCCAAGGCCCAAAGTCCTGGTCCTACAAATGATATCCCCCGCAGGGACTCCATGGGTTGGTGGTTACAGGCATGCCAGCCGACTAAATCACGTTATGCCCCCTTGCCCTCTCCCCTTGATCCAGGGTGTGCCCAAGCTTGAGTTTCTGGTCCTGGACATGACCCCCATCCACCACGTAGACTCCATGGGTCTGCACTTTTTGGAGGACCTCGTCTTCTCCACCCGCACCAAGGGCATCGAGCTCATCCTGGCGAATCCAAACCACAAGGTAGGGCGCCCTGCTGGCTGGCCCTGGCTCTCAAACCTTATCCGCTGCTTATTTTAAATGGTTGACATGATTTTAAATAATTGAGACGTAGATGGATTTATTTAGATGATTCAGATGGACATGATTAAACTGATTCAGATGATTTATATGAGTTTAGATGATTCAGTGGCAATTCCTCCACATCACAGCTCACGGGTGCTGGGTACTGGTGCAGCAAGCCCGGCTACTTCGACCACCAGCCGTAAGCGGCTCCCCTTTTGTCCCCAATTGGCCCAGTGGCGGCTGCTGGGCGACCTGCCAAAGTTGGTCCATCGGGCACTGGAATCAAACATGGTCTCATAACAAATGGGTGGATACCGGTACCTTATTGTGTTCCTTTTTGACCCCCTCGCTCTCCCCACTTTGTACCTGTTGACCCATGCCGGTGGTTTGGGCCTGGTTTCTCTCAGTTGACCTCTCCCACTTACCTGCCCACCTGTTCCTGCAGGTGGTGGTGTGGCACAGGCCCATTTGTCTACCTGCCCACCTGTCTCTGCAGGTGGTGGTGTGGCACAGGCCCATTTGTCTACCTGCCCACCTGTCTCTGCAGGTGGTGGTGTGGCACAGGCCCATTTGTCTACCTGCCCACCTGTCTCTGCAGGTGGTGGTGTGGCACAGGCCCACCTGTCCACCTGGCACCTGCCCACCTGTCCCTGTAGGTGGTAGTGTGGTACAGGCCTGGTCTCTCATTGTTGACGTTCCCCCCCCACTAACCCGCTGCCCACTGGACCCTGCAGGTTGTACGGGCCTGGTCCCGAATCAAGCTGCCAGAGCTGCTGGGCAAGGACAATGTATTCGTCAGCATCCACGACGCCATGGTATTTGCCCAGGTGAGCGGTACTGGACAGAAAGGGGAACCGCTGGGGGGGTGGCGGGTGAATGCTGGAAGTCTGCCCCGGCCTTGTGTTGTCATTTGGCTGATTTAAAGCAACCAACCTAGAATGCTGAAGGACTGTTTGGACGGAAGATGGAAGTCTTGCTTCGTTTTCATTGGCACTGACTTGCGTTGCTGTCTGATTCTTGGCTCATCAGATCCTGACGCACCTCCCCCCCTTTACTCCTCCTGTTGTTTTGCAGCAACGGCTGACTGAGCTGGGTTTCAGTGCAAAGACGATGTGCGTGATACCGAGTACAGCTCGCGGCAGCTTTAGCGATAGCGAGTAGTAGGCAGGCTGATGAATAATGAGACCTCTACTTAAGGACTCGTTCATCTGTTCATTATAGTCAATAATTGAGAGAGAAACCTCTATGAAATCCTGTGTATATTGCTAAAAAGCCATAGCACAGTTGTCACCTGGTGCATCAATCATTGGACATTCCAACGTTTGTCACTGAGTCAATCCATGACGTTACACTTTTAAGCCCTGCTTATTTGTGACTGGGTGCTTTCCTATGTTAGCTTCGCCTCAACGAAGTGGAGGCCATCATTGCATACGCCTATTAATTGGTTTTCTGTTGGACTTAGTTGTGATGAACCACATTTGATTAGGTGTGTGGGAATACTCCATCGCTTCATTGTACTTTTTCGGGCAGGTTCGTAATTATTGTAGCTAGGGAAACATGAGAATCTGACAAGGTATCCGGCTGCAGGTATGTTGGTACGCACACAGTGCCAGTATGTCCGCATGCGATTATTTTGTTTTTACCTAAGAATATGGATCCGAGGACTGGATATTGCCGGAAACGGCCACTATTTTTGGATATTTGCGCAGGCAGTGTATACCGGTAGGGTGAGGTTTGTGAAGTTTTTCCAGTCCAACAGAGCATCACATTTCATGCATGGGACGTGCCCGAAAGATACGGTACACACTTCACTGATTGATGAGTAGCGGTAAATTGTTAGTGAACAGCTGATGCCTCTCTCCTTGATTTCACATCAATGCAAGAGGAGAAGAGGACACAACCCTGCCAATGACTATTTGCCTTCATTTTGACCACGAAAATATTTAGAGCATTACAAGTTATAAGACGCGGTTTATGAGTGTCGGTAGTTGCGGATGCCGTACGCCGAGTTTTGACGGGTTTGGATGGCACGGCTCTGGCGCTCTCGGGTCAGCTGCTGAGTCCTCGAGGAGAGGCCTTGTGGCAAATGTCCCGTCACGCCTGTCTTGGAGCGATACGTCACATCATGACAATAACCGGCGCAGTACTTCAAATGCAAATCGTCAAGCGACAGGCGCAATTGTATATTCATTCGTGGTGGCCGCTGCTTCTCTGTCTTGCCTACGTTCGGCATCCTATTAGCCGCGTCTTCCGCCATACAGCAGTTTCTCCTATATTCTGACCCTCTCGCGGCGAGAGTCGTCTCGCCTGCCATCACCTCTTGAGTCTTGACAATGGACTTCCTGAACCTTCCAGAGGATGTTCGTCTCCAAGTCATCTTGACACTCATGCCTTCCAGAACTTGTCAGTGTCCTGTCACGCTGTCAGCCAAGTCCTGGCAGGCGGCCCCTTCCTGTCGCAGTGGCTGATGCAGGCTAGGGGCAAGCAAGCCGCGCTGGACTGCGCCATAGCTGCTGGGCGCATGAACATTGCAGAGCTGGTGCTGCGATCGCCCAACATGCCAGCACAGCCCCAGTCCCGCCTCACCAGCATGGCGCTGGGCGGCCACCAAGGCGTGTGTGCCCTGCTTGACTCGGGCACGCCGCTAATGGACCGCAGAGCCTGCCCATCTCTATACGCTGCAGCCCAGGGCGGGCACTGCGCCCTCGTCACCTTCCTGTGCAACCGGTTGAGCAAGGTGGGCGGCGAGAGCCTGCAGGAGACAGATAAGGTCATGGCGTGGCCGCTTGTCCGCGCGCTATCTCACGCCGTGTCCAGCGGTCACATCGAGACGTGCCGGATGCTTCTGCGCCTGGGTGCAGAGCCCCAAAGGATGAGCTGTGGTCCGCTGTGAGACGCCGCCAAGACAGGCAGCGTCCCCCTCTGCGAGCTGATGCTGGAGCACGGCGCTGACGTCAACGCCACGGGGGGCGGGGCGCTTCGCATTGCAGCGGCCAATGGTCATCTTGCGGCCGCCTGCGAGGTATTGCTGTATCACCGGTATGGAGCCTACCCGATTGTGCGGGACTTTGAGGCACTTCAGGAGGCGTTAGAGGCAGGCCACAACGAGGTTGCCCTGGTCGTCTTGGTCGCGCTGACCACCCAGACTGGACGGGAGAGCTTAGGTTGGTTGAGGGCGGGCGAACAAAATCCTGACCTTGAGACGCATTTTTTGGCAGTCATGCTCGCGGCCTGCCTCATGGATGATAACCTTGTGCGTCAGCCGCCCATCCGGCCCTGCTTGTGCTCACAGACCGGCCAGATTTCATCCGCAGTGACTGGCTGCCCTGGCTAATGGTGCTCATGATCGATTGCGACTCCTTGCTGTTATTGGAGCTCGTGCAGCAACTTCTCAGCAGGCTGCAAGTGCCTTGTTCGATGGGTGGCGATGAACAGAACGCAACAATGATGGAGCCCTCGCCTCTGTCTGAGCTCGGAGACGGTCAACCACCTGTGGCGTCGTCCTCGCTGACCCCATGTCCCAGCAGGGAGCACCTGCTGACCTGCATCTTCCCCCTGTGCATGAGCCCATTGAGCCGCGCCGGACCCGGCCATTTCAACGTCCCCGTGATAGAGATGACAGCCAGGGGGTTGCTGACTATGTCGAAGATGCAAGGAATGGCCGCTTTGCTCAATGCTTCGGGCGCCTCTTCGCTCCTGTATAGCCTTCGTGGGTGGCCCTCTTTATACATTGCCGATAAAGCCAAAAAAACCATCCGCAACCTTGGCCTACCTGACTGCAGCAGGGACTATGCTTTTTTACGGCACTTGCTATAGATGAGGACGTCATACTCAACCTAAATGCACTTTTCTGCCTGTGTTTTGGAGGACCCTCTTTACCAGGGTTTGGAACCTTCTGCATTGTGGGATGCACTGACACCATTTTGTAGTACACTCAAATCAGGATCCCACCCATCAAGCATGTCCTACGCTTGAGAGATGTTGTGGGAAATATGGGTTCATACCAAGGGATGTGTGCTACTAACAGCTGTTGCTTGGTCTTCTAGCACATTTCTAGTGCATATTTCCCCCTGAACAGGCCCCACCCCCTGGCCCCACTATTGCACACTTTGGGCTTCTTCAGGATTCGAGATTTTGTGGCCAGCTGTAAACTTGTAAAGCATCAAAATAATTTGGATAACCTGCGGAAAACTTCGAGGTCCCGTGATTTTACACCCGATTCCCCCCTCCAAATCACACAATTATAGCTCCCAACAAGCCAGCAAACAGCCCAGCTGCATAGGGATAGTTGGGTCAGCACCGTCAGCTCTGGCCGGTCTACCTGATCTGCAGCCAGCAGCTCCAGGCAGACAGGCCCGATGAAGGAAGTAGACATCAAATCAAACACACAGCCAGGCCTCATACGAGAGTCTCGTGATAGCGTACCCAATCAAATCATATCAATGACATTACACCTCTGCAGCATACCGCTATACCCAGTGCAAAGTCTTCACGGGTGGCGTCCTTACTCTATGTCTCAATGCTTCTTTTACTGTGGCGGGGGCATCGCAACACATTTGAATTATTAGCATGTCTCTGAGTGACGTGGCCTTGACAAAACATCCAAAACATAAGGTGCATGTGATGCACGGAGGCCGGGAAGGAAATGGAGCGAGTGTGGCAGGATGGCAACTATTCAATCTTAAGCTACAGGCTCTTTTAATCAGGGCTCATGATGATGGGTCCACATTATATTTGGTGGGCAGCTACTATTTTCACGTCAATGATTCTTGTGGCCCCGCGGCTGTCCTATTTAGATATATATCTTCGTCTCGCTACTAGCAATGCCATTGGTGGTGGCTAGAAAACCTCACCTACCGTATTTTGGTAATCAATGTCCATATCATCGCCCCCTGCCAGAATAATCTCCGAGAGGTAGCCACTGAAACTCTGAAAGCTTTTATACTGGATTTCTTACGGCTTTTGACAACAACAGCGGCTCTCCGGCTTTTTCAGGGATGACAATCAACGCCCTGCATGCCGAGCTGCTCCGAGGAGACACTGTCTGGTGCCTAGTGGCATCGTTCTTCCTAACCGGCCCCTCACCGCCTCACCGGGTCAGGGCAAGGCGCTGATCCATCATGACAAGCTTTCGATGCATGATGGTACCGGTACCAAAGGGGTAGGTGAACTTGCTTTACTTTCTTTCCTTTTGTGCCTTGCTGACTTTCTGTTTGCTGACGTGGCAGAGCTTTATTTAAGCAGGGCCCAGAGGTCAATGACATAACACCTCTGGGCCCTGCTCAAATAGGCTCGGCCGCGTGGGCGCCCAACTGTCCCGTTGGAAGAAAAAGAAACTGAAGGTAAGAGGGAAAGAAGGAGAAGAACACAAAGGAGAAAGAAATACCCCTCCCAAAAAGAGAAGGCAGCCCGAAGTATCCTTGCCCCTCTCAAGCCTATTCCCCAAGAAGGCAAAGGAAAGCAACAAATCTAGGCCTCAACAATGCGTACGACGTCCTCAACATAAGTCAGAGCCTCTCATCCAAGCCTGCCCCGGTACAACTGTTGAAAGTCTGTGGCGCCCTCCGGGGGGCCTGCCCAACCTCTCTCCCTAAGCCTCTCCTTCACGCTAGGGCACTGGAAGCAGACATGCAGCGCATCCTCCACATGCTCGTCATCTCCCCTTGCCCAACACCGTTGGCAGCACCGTCCGTCATGCTGCTGACCACTGCGCCGTCCTCGAGTGTCAGCCGTGCTGACGGCACCGAGCCGCAGCCTTAAGTTTGTGCGCACGCATGCACACTCCCTTCGACTGGTGCGGCCCCTGGCCTGCGCCCGCCGTAGACTGAAAACAGGTGCGGTAGGCCGCCGTAGACCTGTGTTCAGTGACAGGATCTCTGGGGTCCCCTCTGCCAGCTGCATCCAGCTGCGCCCGCTCGTATGCTGCATAAACTACCGCTAGCACCTCTAGGACAGGTAACGGCTCAGGTCAGTCGCTGTCTGACGCAACTTGGGGACGGCTGATCCCAGCTCCAGCTCCTCCAAATCACCTAGCAATTTCCTGCACCAATTGCGCCCTCCGGTGCCCTGTCTGACAGCGAGCTCTATGTCGGCCGCCATGGCTGCGGCCATGAGTGGGCTATCTTGCTGTGCTGCTGGTGCGACCGCGGCGTTGTAGAAGCGAAGTACATGCTGCCTCCAACTTCGCTGTAACGGCTGGATCTGCAGCTCCCTCATGATCCCCCAACTGGCAGCAGACGGAGGTAGCCCTGAAGCATGGCGCAGATGCTGGAGGATGCTGGAATGCATCTTGCTCTTGAGGCAAGCTGGCCCAGAGGTGTAACGTCATTAACCTGAGGGGTAGGACCGGGCGTATTGGGGCAGCAGTGGTCTTCAGCATTAACAAAAGTGCCCTGGTGGTGACCTGTTGCTTGGGTTGCCGGGCAAATCATTGGGGCCGCCAATATTGATTTGAGGTCCAGACCCCCCCGCCAAAACCCACCCCTACCCTTCTTAGTTTGTTTGTGGAAGGTGCTGTCCATGTATGTCTCCATGAGCCTCCTCTTACTCGGACACCCTCCAATGGAACTCCTGATGCTCCTAGATGCCCTGGAACTCCTTGGACAATAGTCAATAGCTGTCATGTCCACTGCACATCTTGGCCTGTATTGTTCATGCTCAAGCAGCAGGGTTTAACAATATTTGCTCCGAAACCTGCTTCTTCCCCAGTCGCCACTCTTTACGGAAGGCTCGCCCCCAAAGAGTGACATGCTTGCTGCAATCATGAGGGTTGGGAATTCTAGGATGGCCCGCCCAAGCCACCCCGCCTGGCATCCATTGGCCCATATAATAGGACATGTCAAGGGCAGCTAGTAGCGTTTTTAGATAATTGCGGATTATTTCTATGAAACATGCACTAGTATGAGTGCTCCTCGACGTCGTGTTTCAGCTTTCGGAACTGCCCCTCGGAGGCAACCTTCCTGTTCAACAGTTCGCTGCGTCATACAACTCTGCGTACTGTCCATCCAATGCTGCGGTGCGGATGAGAATATCGGGCCGACAAGCACGTTGTACTCGCAAACTGCAACCTACCTCCCCGACTGTGAATACAAAAACCAGCCAACTGTGATCGAAGATTTGACTGCACTCCTGAAAGCGGAACTTCGTATCAACGACACTTGTATCTGCAATCCTGGTCTCGTCCGCCTGGTCGATGACGACTTTTTAATTTCGGTCAAGATTTACTGGAGCGCTGAGAAAGATGCATGCGTCACTTCCCCTGTGAGTCTTGGTACTGCGTTGGGAGGAAGTGCATCTGTCATGCCTTCTGCATGGAGGCATGGCCGTGCATGGAAGCTCTATGGGGAGTCGCCATGCTTTCTGTATGACTGCATTCATCAGGCAGGACCATGCCAGCTGTAAATAACCAATGTGAAACCTTTCAGCCGTTGCGTTCCCGTCAATTTATGTCCAAGCAGCCATGAAGCATAATCATGCAGCCACTATGGGACCACGCATGGGCAAAAGGCCGTGCGTGCATGCGTGGGCATATGGCCGTGGTTTAATGCATGGGCACATGGCCATGGGCGCATGCATGGTTACATAGCCGCGGGCGCAGGAAGTTGTGTCATCTGTTGACTCCACCGTCTCATGCTTGCTTCTAAGACAGGCTCATGCTCAATCTTTTCCAGCAGTACGCTTCGCCGTAGACCACTTTCTCATATTCCAGAACACTGGGCTCTCTTGCACCGGCTCTTTCTTGCCATGCTGTAACTCTTGTCCACTGGCTCGTGCATGCTGGATGCCCTTGCTTCACTGCACATATTTGTAGATCTTAGATATTTTAAGATGGATGAGCTACAATTCAGCTGCACCATGGCCTTATGCCGGGGGGGGGATTTGACGCAGCATGCCATGCTGCTTGGGCCGCCGGCAACAGGCAGGTCCAGGTCCGGTCCACAGTAGTGTGCTGGTGGCTACTCAGCAGCTCCCCCTGTAGGTGGTCAGAGCAAACGAACTGATGCATGCGTGTGACGTCATCCATGCCGCGTTGTTTCCTTAACCCTCACGTCCCCGCGGGGCGTAGTTATCTTTCTTTCTTTCTTTGACGTCATACTGGCTGATGCAAGCTGCATGTCCTTGTTTCTTTCCACAGGAGCCTGGGGGATCCTGGTACGAGTGGTGGAAAGGGCACCAAGGCTATGCACTAGCGGTAGGCTGATGAGATGTGGTATGACAGGGCACCAGGGTTATGCAGAAGTAGCACATGCACTGCTGTAAAATCAACGTTGACGCATGCACGAAGTAAATTTTGTTCATGTTTGGGGCACTGGGATAACCCTGGGAAGCCAGTGCTTGAGAGTTGAGACTTGGTTGTCAGGGGCAGGTTGAGATTGATGTGTTGGAGACTTGGTTGTCAGGGACAGGCTAAGGTTGAAGTGCTGTTTTCTTTTTTATAATTGGTTATCAGGATGCCCTCACTTGTTCAGGAGCTAGGGTATATAGAGCTTGAGGCTTGGCTGTTGAGGACAAGCCTCGTGACGGGCAGCTCAGCCCGTTTGAACGGTTGTCTTTGAGCTGAACCGTAAGGATCCTGTGCCTGTCCCGCCTGTGACACCCACAATCTGCGTGCGTGTCACAGGTTCTTCGCCGCCCTCCCCATGGCCGGGCAAGGGTGCTGAGTCACCGTCTAGTGAGGCGCAGCAACATGGAGGATGCCCGCCTCTTCAAGGACCAAAACGGGAAGATTCGGTGAGTGAAGATTGCTCCACCCCCTCTGATAGCCTAACCCTAATAGCCTAACCCTTAGCCTGAAACGACCTCATCCGGGACTAAAACAGGGAGATAAGACGCACTGTGTAAGGATCAGAACTAGAGTTTCAAGTGTGAGCAAAGTAGGATTGAGTACTGTAAGAAAAAATGGAACCCACCCTTGACTAGCATGTAGCCAGTGGCCCAAGCGGCAGGGCGTGCTGCACCAGCCTCCCCAAAAATCAGGAGGGATATGAGAAGGAGGAAAGATAGAAACGAGAAGCGTAAGAAATCAGCCCATCCTATGCTGACAAGCGGCATCGTTGTTTGGTGCTGTAGATATTCAAAAGCAGCTGTCCTTTTGGAGGGTAGCGGAATCCAATGTCGGCCTCTAACACTATATGTCAACATCATGGGGGGGGTGATGTCATTTGCATGTCGACTTTTCAGCAATTTCGCCGCCTGGGTCATCGTCTGAAATCCAGCTGTGACATCCAGGCCTTGCCAGTGCATCAAGACACAGTGAGATCCTTTTCGTCGATGCATCGCAGTCGGCGATGGAACTGGCAAAATGTAAATAGAGGCAGGTCTTTATAAATGAGGACACCCATTCTGTGACATTCCACACTCTCCTGATTCTAGCACCGGAAGGCTAGATCGTCCCCCTCTGGCGCTGACGGAGAAACGACAAAACACAACTTGTAACTGCCAAAAGCAGCGAATGGGCGTTAGTCAGCCCACATTGAACATGGGCGTATCGGCCTTTGAGCATAGGGGCATGTTATATATCCCCAAAGGCGATAATGAAAGCCAGTAAGCTACCCTATCAGCTCTCATGGGTAAAAAGATACAGCAAGGCCAAGCCCTCTGAATGGGCATTGGGCAGCTTCTTTCATATGGGACACTAGCCCCCCTACTTTTGGACCCTCTCGTGGGCCACCACTGGGCCGATGGAGACCCAAGCAAGACCAGTCTACGGCCAGTGGCCTAAGCAGCTGGGTTTGCTACTCCAGGTCCACTCAGCCATGCGCCGTGACGCAGCTGAGCTGCGGCTGAAGCACTCGAAAATGAGCATTGATGATCAGGGATAGCATACCTCAGGGCGCAGCTTTGAAAAGCTTACTTGCCAGGGACAGGGCTGGAGTGCACGACGAAGCCATCCCAGTTAACACGACCTCACTGGCAACAACAGCAGGCTAGCATCCCACTAGATGCCGCCAGGCGCTTCTGCAATCAACTCGAGAACGCACACATCGCTGCACTCGGATCCATCTACTGAAAACGGTTGTAAGATGATCAATCGGGCAGACTAGCTTCCGCATAGCTTCTCCCTAGTTTCTTCCTAGCTGCCTCTGTAGTAAAGACCGATTGCTGCTGCTGTTGCTGCTCTGCTCTGCCCTGCTCGCTCGTAGGATGATGTTCAACCGGCACTTTAGAATACCGGACGCTCTGCGTGTGAGCATGCATGTGGCTGAGGTGCATGTCCAGAGCGGTGACGCTGTCATACCCTACATCATCACCGTCACAAACGAGCGAGTGAGTGTGGGAGCAGCAGGTGACCGGAACGAGCAACAGCATGCCAGAGGTGTTGCCTTCCCTATGGTGTTTGCCAGTGTTTCTTTTTTCGTGACTCGGCTACATGTCAGCTACAGTCCGGCCTCCGGCCTCTGGCCGACGTCCCCATTTGGGGCCAGCCATGCTGCTTTGGGCCACCAGACGTAGGCTGGTCCAAGTTTAATCTCGATTGGGCCTTTGGTGACTGCGGGGCGGCCTGCTGAAGGTGGACTCGTAGCCGGAAAAAGAAGCACTGGTGTAAACTGCACAGCAATGATACAAGCGTGCTGCTTGTTGCTCGAGCTGCATGCATATTCTGCTAGCCTGGCTTATCGGATGCTTACATGTATGCCCTATGCTTCATTTTCAATGCGCCACACCTACATTTACACGCACAGCCGGGCCTGTCTGTCTGCAGGACCTCATCTACTTGAACCAAGGGCGCCAGGAGAAGAATTGGGTGCCCTGGGAGGTATGTCTGACCAGAGCATATGCTGCCTCTTGCCAGCCTGATAGGACAAGACACCTTCCTCTTGCCAGCCTGATAGGACAAGACACCTTCCTCTTGCCAGCCTGATAGGACAAGACACCTTCCTCTTGCCAGCCTGATAGGACAAGACACTTTCCTCTTGCCAGCCTGATAGGACAAGACACCTTCCTCTTGCCAGCCTGATAGGACAACACACTTACCTCTTGCCAGCCTGATAGGACAAGACACTTTCCTCTTGCCAGCGTGATAGGACAAGACACTTTCCTCTTGCCAGCCTGATAGGACAAGACACTTTCCTTTTGCCAGCCTGATAGGACAAGACACTTTCCTCTTGCCAGCCTGATAGGACAGGACACTTTCCTCTTGCCAGCCTGATAGGACAGGACACTTTCCTCTTGACAGCCTGATACGACAGGACACCTTCCTCTTGCCAGCCTGATAGGACAGGACACTTTCCTCTTGCAAGCGTATGTGGTAGGACGTGACCTGATGACAACAGGACCAGACTTTCCTTTGTGCTGCCTTGTTGGGACAGGACACTCCAGCGCATAGACCAGGATACAACTTTGAAGTCTTGCAAGCGTGGTAAAACATTACCTGATAGCAACAGAAAACACGTTACCCTCTCGCAAGTCTAGTAGGACCCAACATTATGACACTGTTCATTGTGCAGTCCTGGTAGGAGTTGATGCTGCATAGACCAGGATGCTCCCTGCCTACTTCAGGACATGCTTATTGATGAGGATGCTCGACACCTGCCTGAAGTGAGAGCATATTTGTCATTGTTTTACTGGGGGGGTACCATATATTTGAATTGACCTTCTTCAGGTGCGAATTAATGATTCCTTTTGACGCAGCCCTGTCTGCAAAGAGAAAAGCCAAGGCTCTCAATTTCCTACCGAAAACGGGCGTTCACAATCGATAACCAGTATTTTGATGCCTCCGTCGCCCCTACAGGTCAATGAGTACCAGATCAGCTAAAACTGATGGCATATCTCTCATGCCAGCCTGTACCGCTACTTATTTGTTGCCCCATGCCTGTCTCAGGGGACAACGCTGGCGACGTACCCCATCTACCCCAGCTTTGGACCCCATTCCGTCCTGGACTGGCAATCCTACGACGAGCCTCAGATGCAGCTGGACTTGGCGCTGCAGTCGCCCATTCCCTTCCTGGAGAAGCTGATGAAGGCAAAGGGGGGCTGGATCAGGTAATGTCAGCGGTCTTCGAATTTGAATGGGAGCTGCCTTTCCGCGAGTGTGTGTGTGTTTGCCCCCTTCGGAAAGCTAATGGCCTTGGCCCTGTGACGCCTGATGGTAACCTCAGGATTTTTAAGGAAAGGCAAGCCGGCATTCCTTCCTGCCTTTCATGTTTTGGTTGATGTTATCGAGCATGCTCTCTCTTGGGCTGGCAAGGGCAACCCTGGCCATGTATCCCTCGCCCCCCCCATGCCCTTGCTTAACCCGTGCTGAGGCTGACGTATGTGTGGCTTCATCTCGCTCAGCATCAGCGCACTACCCTGGCCCCCCTGCCATCTTTATTTTATTTATTTTGCAAAACAGCATGTAAAGGAGTTACTTGTAACCGCATTTATGCAGCCTCCCCTCACTCTCTCAGCCGCTGCAAAGATTTCGCACACTTGTGAACCCTTTACGCAGTGCATGGTTCCCGCAGGTTCTCTGGGGGCACGCCTGGCATACGCATGGGCAACACCTTTGTGGCTGTTGGACACATCGTGGGGGACATGACCTGCTTCCACAAGGTGAGCTCCACCTGGACCCCAACCCTGACCTCCTTCTCCTCACGTTCCACAAGGTGAGCTCCACCTGGCCCCGAACCCTGACCTCCTTCTCCTCACGTTCCACAAGGTGAGCTCCACCTGGCCCCGAACCCTGACCTCCTTCTCCTCACGTTCCACAAGGTGTGCAGGGTCGCAGCGGAGGAGGTCAGAAAGGAGGGGGGGGGGAATGAGGAGCAGCAGCAGGAGCAAGAAATGGAGGGGTGAGGGGGGCGAGCAAGGAGCAGTAGCAGACACCGGAAATCTGAAATGCCCTCTCTGGTGCCCCAGGAGAGTGTGGTCACACCTTTCGGCTCCGGGGTTTATGCGTATGTTTACTCTTGCTCCTTGCCTTTGTTGTCGTCTCACATTCATTGTCATCTATCTAGTGTTCAAAAAGCTAGTTTGCGGCCTCCTGTCCCGTGCATCAAATCTGGTTCTCTGCTGCACTAAAAAAAAAGTGCCGATACTTGGCCACAGCAGCCAGGAAGTGTCTCTGGTAGCTTGCCTTCCCTCAGACATGTCCGCGGACAGTAAGGTGTCCAACTGTCCATCCAGCGCGATGGTAGCTCACCTAGTGCTACGGCCGAACGGGTGGCTTCCTTAATCCATGCCGCAGGGCGTACTGTTTATCCATCCAGCGCAATCTGCTTTAGAACTCATCACTGACCCAGCCCACCTGTTGAGAGCAAAAGTGCTTGCAGAGAGGATTGCATGGCTGTGATTCCGTTCTTGTGATTGCCGCCCCCGGCGCCTGTTGTTGATCTCATGGAACGACCGCTTCGCTCTCCCCGCTCCTGCCGCTTTCAGTTGAGGCCGGCGGTACAGGCAGGCGTCAATACGACGAGGGCGCTGCGAACAGCAGACGGCGGTGGCTCCCTCACTGAGGCGGACACTGCTGCCCGCGCCGCCTGGTCGGACAGTTCGAGATCTAGAGGGCAGCGAGATTCCGGCCTACGATCCGGAGGCAGCAAAAATGCGACAACGGACGCGCACTCCGGTGGCGGGCGCATAGGCAGGACCGAGTCGGCGAATGCCTCCGGACCTCGTCGCGTCGTCAGGGGACGACGGCTTCAGGAGGACTACACCGCCGTCCAAAACTACCGCGACCAGGACGTCAGCTTATGGGACCACGCGTGCAACTCCAGCAAGCCGGCCCCGGGGAATTCGGGGCTGATGTGGCAGCACCACTACCGCGGTCATAAGCTACCGCGGCACCACCGATTCTGGTGAGGACTGAATGACTGATGAGCGAGGGGAAGCTGCTAATGAGATGAGAACCCAGATGAGGACGCGGTTTTATGGGCAACTTGTCATTTGTGAGGCCTCGTAATTGGGCCTGGCATATTCGGTACTGGTATGCGTCCAGAACCACAAGCGTGGTTAAGCATTTAAGAGTCGAATCTCACAATTGTGGGGGCCGGTCAAAGTAAACAGATTGCATTGACTTCGGTTTTTTAAAGATTGGAGAGGGCAAGGAAATATTTGAGAGGGGAAAATGAAGGCTGTTAGCCAAAGGCATCCTTGGATAGTTACAACAGAGAGGGGGGTGGAAGCAGGAGTTGGGCAGAAGCCGCTGGAAAAGTCACTGAACCCCGATCCCAATCAAACTCTTAACCCTCAGCCGTGAGCCCCATCAGAGTTTCAAAAGCTGCCTCTCGCATTCACTGCGCAGGGACTATTTTTTCTTCATCTACTCTTGGGACGCTCGCCCCCCTCACCAGATCACCCACATGAGGTGAGCATGTGCTGGGTGGCTGCGCCAGCGCCAGTCTGCTCGCCTCACCTGCTCCCGCCGCCTGCTTGCTTCCTTGCACCTCCCATTATCCAGACTCCTCCGGGAGCACCCAGGGCCTGAGACGTTGTTTTGTGTGCTCGTCCTGCAGCCATGCCTTTATTCCATATGATGCTGAGGACCACTCTGGGGTGCATTACCCGAGCGGTCTGCAGCTCAACCCGCAGCGGAAGGGCGAGGCTGGTGGCCCGTCGCTGCTGTTATCCTACGGCCGGGGCGACGACCGCGTGATGACCATGGAACTCAGTGCGCAGATGCTGGAGGAGTATCTGATGCCGCTGGAGGGGCTAGAGCCAGGCAACTTTAAGTTCTGCACTGTGGGTAGCCGGGCTTGAGTTTGAAATTGGTTTCTTGGGGCCTGTCGCTGTGTAGTGCCTCGCTGGGATAGCTCAAGTGACCTTTTGTGTTCAAAATCTGGTCGAGCATGGGAGCCTCGTCGGCAGGCGGCAGGGAGTCCGGGTGGCGGTAAGAAGGGATGCCTTTAGAATGTCAGTGACAAGCATTTTGTTTGTTGAATTCATTTTAAAAATGGGCATTTCATTTTGTGTACCCAGTGGCTCATTTGTGGCTAGCAACGAATGAATTGTGGATTTTCTCTGGTGATTTATACTCCGACCCTAGGTAGGGTAATGTGAAAGGGTTCCCATTACCCTACCTATACTGGGGGAGCGGCAGTATAGTTTTTTTACCAGCATAGGGACAGCCAGGATTTGTTTCGACTTCAAGTGAGTTCTGAGTCACCATTAACGAGACCAGATCAGAATGTGTGCATGATGGAACAGAGACCCACATAATTTTCCGATTCATTTCCTGTTCTTGTGAAACCAACTGGAATTCCGCATCCTCGGATCCCTTTGTGGATCGTGAGGTTGTGTCCGGTTGTCTAGCTAGCCATATAGAGACTGACGGTTGATGTGAATGTGGCCATAACCGAGTGGTAGAGGTCAAGATGTGAAGGCAGAGCTTTAATTTGTAAGATTGGGCCTTGAAGGCAGGAAGAACAGCAATGATAAATCTACAAACTCACAAGTACGGTTTGCAAGTGTAATTACGGACCAGTACCGTACTAATATAAATCCACTAGTGTGCTACCGCTAAATAATTGTCGACCAGTACTGAAACATAAATCCGCGCACATGCTAGAGCTATATACTGGTAATCTAAATCAATACTTTAACAATTCCCCAGGTATGCTATGCTGTTTGGGATGTGTCATGTCTGCTCCTGAGCTTGCATGAGAGCATGAGACATCCCATGATGGTATAGATGATGGCCTTGAGTGTGTCAGCCAGGGCATCATCATATTTGCTCTGCACCCAAGACCAAGAAGCGTCTACCGCTTGTTCCCTTGTCATCCCACCAGATGGAACCCTGTCTATTTTGATGTATTATTAAACTCAAGTGCCTTATGTATGCGGAATGAAAGGAAGCTACGCCCCATGGGGGGCATGTGAGTTCAGGAAACAATGCAGCATGGGCCGAAGCCACAACCGCGCCGTCACCGTGTCATGTAGGCGATCATAGATACCAGCGACCTGGGACACATGCATGTCTCTCTCTCACCGCAGCCCCTTGGTGTCCGCTCAAAGCAGTCATGGCTCCAGTATGACTCCTCCTCACAGTATGCCTGTCAGTATGCCTCTGCCTACCTCACAGTATGCCTCTCTACTGGTCCTGCATGCCTCTCTCTCGGTCTCTCTGCAACTCCATGGCGTCCTCTCACAGCGGCTCAGAGTCCATGGTGTCCCTCGGCCGCGAACCATTGTCATTGATGTAATGCCCCCACTCATCAGCTAGTTTGGCATACCTGCCCACATCCCCATCCACACCCGCAATTCTATCCAGCAATTTCTGCAGAATCCCCGTCTCGATCCGTACGTGACGGTCCCTCCCATAAGTCCAGCCAGGCCCCTTCCCCGTCTTCTCCCACAACCCTGGAGCGGAGTTTGCTTCAGTCACTATGTTGAGGCCGTACCAGAACACACTCTGATTCTTGTCCGTCATGGTCAGCATCTTGCGCAGGTAGTGGTTGGGCCAGATCCCTTGAAAGCCAAGGGGCTTCACTTCGATGGCGGCAGCGCCCTTTGGCATGAAGACGGCGTTCGACAACGCTGCACCGTGCACCGCCAACAGTACGTCTGTCTGCCGCATCAGGGCCGCACTCAGCAGCAGGTCATCAAATGCGTAGCTAACACACTGCGCTCCCACATAGGGGCCCTGGGTGCCCCTTGGATCACCACCGCCAGAATCAGCACCAGCTGCCAGCTTCCTGGCAGCTTCCATCCTCGCCTGACCTGCTTGCAGCACTGATGCATCGGAGAGTAACCCGGGCTTCCATGCGTTGCACCACTGCATCACTTCATCCGCGTTCAACACGGTGCGGTGGCCAGAGCCCGGACGCCTAGCCAGCACCACGCGCAGCAGCCGCCCACCTTGGCGCTTGCCTGAGGCGACACTCTTGTCCAGCTCAGAGGTGTCAATAGGCAGAGGGAAATGTGGGCCAACCTGCATACATTGGATGAGGGCAATGCTGATACACGTTTAGAACACTGGAATAGCAACCAACGCTGCTATCTTTCTCACTGGCTACGAATGCCATGGTAAAATCACCAGGGGCAAAAAGATGCCTTTCCCCAAATTACCTCCCCCCCCTCCTCTATGAGCCCCCCCAACTGATTTCCCACGCCCTTAATGAATAATGATTATCAAGTGGCCATTCATCACCCCACCTGAGGCAGCATTCCCTTCTCCATGTAGTACTGGATGAAGGCCTGCCCCGCGCTCCAGTTGGGATGATCAAAGCCCTTGTTGAGGTCCCACCAGCCTGTGTTCAAGTCAGGTTTGCGGCCCATCCAATGCCATTGCTGCAACCAGGGATGCAGTGATGCACAACTTAATATCTGGTTAGTGCCTGCAGACTCAAGCCAACAAAACAACATGATTTTGGTAAGAGAGCATATGGGGGCTGCAGCAGACTCAAGCCAACAATACTGTGACAGTAGCAGACTCAAGCCAGCGGAAAACCCGATGACAGTGCTGGACGCTGTATCAGGGCATTAATCAGCGAGACCTGCCAATCGAGTTGAATGGCATCCAACAAAGGGGTGTCTAGGCAGCATGGCAAGCACTGCCAGAACAGGAGCATTTCCTATGAAGATAAAGGGATCTGCATTTGTCCCCACCAAAGCCACGAGTGGTCTCAAAGCTTGGCTGACTGTTGTCTCTTGTCCTCATACCAGCATCCTTTCCCTACTATTCCTGTGCCCCCTTCATGGCCCTCATCATCACTACAACTCACCGCCTCCAGGCGACACATGCCCAGGGTCTCGAAGCACCGCACGTGTCGCCCCTCAAGCGTGTGGTTGGCGGTCTGCTGATGTAGATGCCCTCTGGTAGAGGCCTCAGCTACAGTCACCTAAGGGCGAGGACAGCCACGCGGGTCAATCATAATTGCCATGGTGCTATCTACTTTCATGCACTGCTGACTGCCCATCCCTTCTCATACACGCACCGGTTGTTGGTTTGAGTGGAAGGCGCTGTAAAGCTTCAGGTTAGGGGGCATGCCCTGACCCATCATGTTGAACATGAGGGTGTACCGCTTGTCCCATGCACCCCGCTGCGTAGCAGCCCACAGCGGCACAAACAGCTTCTCCAACATCTCTGCAGAATTGTATTGGTAGGAGAGGAAAAACACGACGGGGACCGTGCAGTTGCTGAAGTGAGGCTGAGCCAGGTCAGGGGCTGTCTCTTGGCTGGTGAGGGGCCGGAAGTAAGGATCCGGCATGCTGGTTTCAATGCTGGCATCCCCCTGGCTCCCGGGAAAGAAATGAATGACCTGACCATATAGAGGGAAAGATGGCAAGGTCCCTGTCCATGGTACATCCTCCTTGTTATACATCACAAAGCGACCTTGGTCGATGCAGATGTTCTCGAACACACTGCAATAGCTTTTCCGACGTGTGAAGGTATGCGTTTTATTAGAGCTTTTGTCGTATACTTCGTCCTCCCATTTTGAGAGCTGCTCTTGGACTTTAAGACGTGTAGGAGGTATGTATTCCTTAGGGCAGTTTTTTGTGTGAGACACAGAAGTCCCCTCGGCATGGCTGCCGATATGGTCCCCTGCATGGATGACGCATGGCTCGGGTCACTAAACATGCATTTATGGCATGCAGGACACTACACAATCACCAAGCGATTACGTGATCTGCCTTTGTCGGCCAATCTTGGCTCTTCAAAGCTCTGGCCTGATGCCCTATCAGCACGTTCACATCCTAGTGCTCACCTGCTGGGTTTTGGATGGCCGGATTGGCTGCAGCTTTAGCACAGACGACCAATAAACAGCAGAGGAACAGCTGCATCATTGTTTCTCTTGAAAGAAAAGAAAAGAGAACGCCGATGCGGCGTGGATTTGGGGGAATACAGGCTGACGAGACGCCCAAGCCCCGGTCTGTATACCTTTGAAGGGGACAAGTAATCAGAGGTGCTGCTGCGCATCACAAAAACGGCGGCAGAGTAGTCGGGTACGTGACTTTTCAAAGGGCAGGCGCAGCCAGGCGCGGACGGGGTCACCTGGACCCCATGCAAACCCCCTCGCCATGTTTCAGGATTTCAAAATAGTTGTCACAACTCTATCGCTGGCTAAGTGCGTGTTTATAATGATGCGTATCAAATTGCTCATAGAGCAGCGAAGCCACAGCTGTCGGCCTGTCGCGTGACACTAGGGGACAGCGTGACGACACCTTACGCCATCCGCTGTGAGATCCAGCCTTGTTAGCTGAGTTTCTCATTTCTGCACCTCGGCCTTTGAGGTCTGACAGGAATAACCTTAATAAATACAGCCGATTGATTTACGCTGTAGCGCATAAAGTTTCCGGGACGTTCCAGAAACATCAGGCTGACGGATTGACTGACTGACTGACAGACAGACAGACGAATACGGGGTGACTCTGGGGGCTTCGCCCCCGCGACCTTCGGCCGCTCGGGGGGGCTCTGCCGAAAAGTGACGAAGGCGGGTCAGGAAGAGCCTGACGCAGGCCGGCAGCCGGTCGGACTGTTTTCAAGGAAACGTCGAAGACGATGGATGCTAAATACAGATTGGACAGTTGGAAATGCTAGTTTTTTAGGAAGGGGAGGGGCATAGAGTGGTGGGACACCAAGGACATTCAAAACTCTGGGGCGCAACGCAACGGGCGCGAAAGTGTACCATCCGATCGGATCCATCGACGGATTACACACTTTCAAGATCATTTCGATTTGCGAACGACTATGCATGTATGACAACAACAGCGTGTGTTGCCTTCGAGGAATAACCCATGTATGACGAACGTGTCGACCAGTAGACTGTACGAAAGGCGACTATGCTCACTAGCCTTTAGCTCCCCCGATGGCCAAGCAGCCCCATGATGTCGATGCATCGAAGACTGGAGTCGTTGAATCTGTGTTTGCGATTGGCCTGGATCTCAGCATTCATCCTGCTGCAATTCGTTGGAGGTCAAGGAAGTGAGTCTGCCACCGACACCGGCACGCTCACCAACTTTCGCATGCCATGCAGGAACCTGTCATGAGCTGCTGTATACAGGTCATGCATCACTGTTCATTTATTTCACACCAGACCTCCTTTGGCATATCGCTGGGCAGCCACCGCTGTGCCGATGGGGACTGAACCTTGACCAGCCTACGACCAGTGGGCGGTGGCCCAAGCAACAGGGCATGTTGCACCTTCCCCCAAGGGCCATAGGATGTCATGCAGCTGCTTTGTGGCTGAACCCACCTGAAATAAACTTGTCCTGAATGCTGCATTTTGCCATCCAAGGCCGTGTCTCTCTTTACCAGCACTGCCACACCCTGTCTCCTCAGCTGACTCCATCAACTGGCAAGGTGTCCCAGATTGTCAATGGGCACAGGGCTGTGACTTTGCGGGCAACGATCTGCTCAGCACCAGGACACCAGGTAGCCGCTGCTCCAAGGTGTGCGCCGCGGCAGGCAGTCGATGCACGCACTTCACCTGGTTCGACGGAATCTGCTATTTGAAGACGGGGGCAGTGTCCGTAAATGACGCCAAGGCCGTACCAAGTGCAGACACTGTGTGTGGCGTCATGATAGCAGGTAAGAAAGAAAGAAAGCTACGCCCTATAAGGGCGTGGAGGTTAAGGAACAAGCGCAGCTTGGGGCCGTAGCCACATCCGCGCCGTTACCATGACAACAGGTAATCTCCCTGATACCAGGTTATCTCCCTTTGTTTTCAGCCTCAAGGGGCTGAGAAAGGGACTCATAACGGCCGTTTTGCAGTCATGGGTCCCTGTTTCACCCCTTACAGTTTTTATTGTTGCTTGGGAAATGTAAGCTAGCAGGGCTGAAATGAGTCCGGACACATAACATGCACCCACCCAGGTTCCGAGTGTTTAGGCTAGCTGCAGCAAATCTCCACTGTGTATCAGCAAACCAGCTTCCTCAGCTTTCTCCCGGTTTCCACTGCCTGGCCCTGTCTAAAAGGGAAAAGGCTAGGTGCATGCATGGATGCTTTTACAACAACCAGCGAGGAGGGCATCACATCCAGCCAAAGCTCAGTGGCAAAGGGTGGCAGGCCAAAGGCTGCATCACTGCCACATTCTTCTTAGTGCTGGCATCAGCTGCTCTTCTTGTCGGCTTCATCCTTCACCAGTTCACCCCTCCTGCTTTCCCTTAGTGCGTACATCACACCTCGTTAGGCCTGCTACAACACATTTTTAACTTAGGGCCTTTCACGCCTAGCGCGTCTGACGCTGTCGATGTTTTCATCTGTCCATTCTTCTTGGCGCCATCCTACTACAGCTCAAACATCAAACATTCATAATGTCACCGGTCATGGCTCCATCTATTGGCTAGCATAATATAGTCTAAATTTAGAACCCAGCAGGATGTGCCTCTCATCCTATCACATTTACAAACTTCCAGACTGCTCGAGGAGGGACATGCCTCTCATTTCTCACCCCATCACTCCGCCTCCTTTTCAGACAACTCGAGGAGGGACATGCCTCTCATTCTCCACCCCATACTTCCGCCTCCTTTTCAGACAACTCGAGGAGGGACATGCCTCTCATTCTCCACCCCATACTTCCGCCTCCTTTTCAGACAACTCGAGGAGGGACATGCCTCTCATTCTCCACCCCATACTTCCGCCTCCTTTTCAGACAACTCGAGGAGGGACATGCCTCTCATTCTCCACCCCATCACTCCGCCTCCTTTTCAGACAACTCGAGGAGGGACATGCCTCTCATTCTCCACCCCATACTTCCGCCTCCTTTTCAGACAACTCGAGGAGGGACATGCCTCTCATTCTCCACCCCATACTTCCGCCTCCTTTTCAGACAACTCGAGGAGGGACATGCCTCTCATTCTCCACCCCATCACTCCGCCTCCTTTTCAGACAACTCGAGGAGGGACATGCCTCTCATTCTCCACCCCATACTTCCGCCTCCTTTTCAGACAACTCGAGGAGGGACATGCCTCTCATTCTCCACCCCATACTTCCGCCTCCTTTTCAGACAACTCGAGGAGGGACATGCCTCTCATTCTCCACCCCATACTTCCGCCTCCTTTTCAGACAACTCGAGGAGGGACATGCCTCTCATTCTCCACCCCATACTTCCGCCTCCTTTTCAGACAACTCGAGGAGGGACATGCCTCTCATTCTCCACCCCATCACTCCGCCTCCTTTTCAGACAACTCGAGGAGGGACATGCCTCTCATTCTCCACCCCATACTTCCGCCTCCTTTTCAGACAACTCGAGGAGGGACATGCCTCTCATTCTCCACCCCATACTTCCGCCTCCTTTTCAGACAACTCGAGGAGGGACATGCCTCTCATTCTCCACCCCATACTTCCGCCTCCTTTTCAGACAACTCGAGGAGGGACATGCCTCTCATTCTCCACCCCATACTTCCGCCTCCTTTTCAGACAACTCGAGGAGGGACATGCCTCTCATTCTCCACCCCATACTTCCGCCTCCTTTTCAGACAACTCGAGGAGGGACATGCCTCTCATTCTCCACCCCATACTTCCGCCTCCTTTTCAGACAACTCGAGGAGGGACATGCCTCTCATTCTCCACCCCATTGCGGGGCCCAGGAAAAGGTTGCGGGGACCAGGAAAAGGTTGCGGGGACCAGGAATAGGTTGCGGGGACCAGGAATAGGTTGCGGGGCCCAGGAATAGGTTGCGGGGCCCAGGAATAGGTTGCGGGGCCCAGGAATAGGTTGCGGGGCCCAGGAATAGGTTGCGGGGACCAGGAAAAGGTTGCGGGGACCAGGAATAGGTTGCGGGGCCCAGGAATAGGTTGCGGGGACCAGGAATAGGTTGCAGGGCCCAGGAATAGGTTGCGGGGACCAGGAATAGGTTGCGGGGACCAGGAATAGGTTGCGGGGACCAGGAATAGGTTGCGGGGCCCAGGAATAGGTTGCGGGGCCCAGGAATAGGTTGCGGGGCCCAGGAATAGGTTGCGGGGACCAGGAATAGGTTGCGGGGACCAGGAATAGGTTGCGGGGCCCAGGAATAGGTTGCGGGGCCCAGGAATAGGTTACGGGGACCAGGAATAGGTTGCGGGGCCCAGGAATAGGTTGTGGGGCCCAGGAAACGGTTGCGGGGCCCAGGAAAAGGTTACGGGGCCCAGGAAAAGGTTGTGGGGCCCAGGGCGACATGGGCTGTTAATGAAGTTACACCTCTGGGCCATGCTGAAATGAATGGGCAGTGGGCTGTGGGCATGTACGACATGGGATGTGATTCGCTGGTGTCTGGTCCCGGCACCATCTTTTAAAGTGGAGGGATCTGTTGCTTCCACAGACTCGCTGGGTCCCTTGTCTATTTGGCATGCTATTATTGTTACAAAGTAAACGCAGCTGCCCACAGCCTTTTTCGAAAGGGCCTGGTAGAGTGACCCAGGGGGGGACCACCCACCAAAACCGAACCAGATGCGCATCAGGTGATCAGAGCCCAGGTCCTGTTCATTGCCACTGGACAGACGCCCGCACAGGACACGTTCAACAATATCTTGTACGAGCGGCACAGCATCCCTGTGTATGGGAAGGGAAGGTTCGTCTGTGTGTGTCTCAATTGCCAGCCTTGCTTGGCTCTACTGATAACGTGTCCCAGGCTGAAATCATACCCTGACACCAAGCCACAATGTACTAAAGCTGTTGCTGTTGCTGTATCAGCCTTTTATCCTGTTGCTCCTGTTGCACCTTTATCCCTTTAGGTACAACACCCACGAGATGTTTGAGAAGCTGGTGCTGTTGCTGTACCTCTTGCTGTTGCTTCCTCTTATCCTGTTGCTCCTGTTGCATCTTTATCCCTTTAGGTACAACACCCACGAGATGTTTAAGAAGCTGGTGCTGTTGCTGTACCTCTTGATGTTGCTTCCTTTTATCCTGTTGCTGCTGTTGCATCTTTATCCCTTTAGGTACAACACCCACGAGATGTTTGAGCAGATGTTGCTGTTGCTGTACCTCTTGCTGTTGCTTCCTTTTATCCTGTTGCTCCTGTTGCATCTTTATCCCTTTAAGTACAACACCCACAAGATGTTTGAGAAGCTGGTGCTGTTGCTGTACCTCTTGCTGTTGCTTCCTCTTATCCTGTTGCTGCTGTTGCATCTTTATCCCTTTAGGTACAACACCCACGAGATGTTTGAGAAGCTGGTGCTGTTGCTGTACCTCTTGCTGTTGCTTCCTCTTATCCTGTTGCTCCTGTTGCATCTTTATCCCTTTAGGTACAACACCCACGAGATGTTTAAGAAGCTGGTGCTGTTGCTGTACCTCTTGCTGTTGCTTCCTTTTATCCTGTTGCTGCTGTTGCATCTTTATCCCTTTAGGTACAACACCCACGAGATGTTTGAGCAGATGTTGCTGTACCTCTTTCTGTTGCTTCCTTTTATCCTGTTGCTCCTGTTGCATCTTTATCCCTTTAAGTACAACACCCACAAGATGTTTGAGAAGCTGGTGCTGTTGCTGTACCTCTTGCTGTTGCTTCCTTTTATCCTGTTGCTGCTGTTGCATCTTTATCCCTTTAGGCACAACACCCACGAGATGTTTGAGAAGCTCTTTGTGCCCATGTGGGCAGCCTCGCAGAAGGGCGGGTGGGACAAGCGGTACACCATTATGTTCAACTCCCTGGGACAGAGCATCCCTGAGAACCTCAAGCTCTTCAGCGCATTCCATTCCAACCAGGCGCCGGTGGGTGTGGCCTGCATGGGCGTATGGCCGTATGGGTGTGGCTTGTATGGGTGGGTGGGTATAGCTCAGAAGGGAAATAGGGCATACGGGTGTGGCTTATCTGGGCAGGTGGTTGTGGCTAATGGCTCACAAGGGCAGGTAGGTGTTACTTATTAGGGCATGCGCGCTTACATATCCAGCTGTCTGGGCTCTCTGGCTGAGGGCATCCTCACAGTAGGTTCCCGGTGGACGGGGCGTCTTCAGGCTGCATATGAGGGGTTGTTTGAAGACGCTGCATGCTGCCGCATTGTTGGTACCCATCGTCCCCTCACCTGCCTCCCATCCGCACCTCAAGAGAGGTGCCAGGGGGCAGATGGGGGGGTACATGAGGGAAGAGACGAGGTGTGTAGTGGAGGGGGGTCTTTCATTCATGCTCTGAGGGTTGACTGCTGTCTGTGCATGCTTTATGATCACCTTGCTGCATTCCGGATAGGGGGGTGAGGGTCTGAGCACGTCAGCCTGCTTGCAAAGCCGCGAACGGGATCTGACCGGGATCTGCACCGGATATGTACGGGATCTGACCGGGATCTATACCGGATATGTATGGGATCTGACCGGGATCTGCACCGGATATGTACGGGATCTGACCGGGATCTGCACCGGATATGTACGGGATCTGACCGGGATCTATACCGGATATGTATGGGATCTGACCGGGATCTGCACCGGATATGTACGGGATCTGACCGGGATCTGCAACGGATATGTATGGGATCTGACCGGGATCTATACCGGACATGTATGGGATCTGACCGGGATCTGCACCGGATATGTACGGGATCTGACCGGGATCTGCACCGGATATGTACGGGATCTGACCGGGATCTATACCGGATATGTATGGGATCTGACCGGGATCTGCAACGGATATGTACGGGATCTGACCGGGATCTGCACCGGATATGTACGGGATCTGACCGGGATCTATACCGGATATGTATGGGATCTGACCGGGATCTGCACCGGATATGTACGGGATCTGACCGGGATCTGCACCGGATATGTCGGGATCTGACCGGGATCTATACCGGATATGTATGGGATCTGACCGGGATCTGCAACGGATATGTACGGGATCTGACCGGGATCTGCACCGGATATGTACGGGATCTGACCGGGATCTATACCGGATATGTATGGGATCTGACCGGGATCTGCACCGGATATGTACGGGATCTGACCGGGATCTGCACCGGATATGTACGGGATCTGACCGGGATCTATACCGGATATGTATGGGATCTGACCGGGATCTAAACCGGATATGTACGGGATCTGACCGGGATCTGCACCGGATATGTACGGGATCTGATTGGGTTTTTCAGAAACACCACTCTCTCAAACTCCCAGTTGGTCCCTTCTGTTGCCGCTACCCAGAGACATGTGACTCTGTCTGAGGCTTTCACCCGCCAGTCTGTAACCTCTCACAAAATCCAGTCATCCCTGACCATCACCCGCCGCCCTGAAGAAGACATCCGCCACCCCTCACTACCACCTGCCACCCCTCACTACCACCCGTTGCCGACACTGAGGAAATACCTGTCGAGGAAACACCGTCTTGCTTCTTCCTGCAGACCAGGCGGATCAAGGGATCTCCATCCTCGCGTCACACTCACCCACTCCCAGCTGTTATCATGCTGTGTCTGTTTCTCAAGGACAGGTGACGCTGTCAGAGGCATCGTCCCGCTGCAGCCCGCGCCGGCCGGCCAACCACACGCTCGAGCGGCGTCACGTGCGATGCTTTGAGACCCTTGGCATGTGCCGCTTTGAGCAGGTAGGAGGGGGAGTTGATCGCTACAAAGAAGATCACTGGTGGCCACCCCGCAGCCCCCTAACAGTTTACAAAGCGCTCTTAGATACCTTAAACCCTAACCCCTATATATATATACCTTTTGTTGAATCAGGCCCCAAGCTTTGAGCAGGTAGGTTGGGGAGGTAGTTGAGAGTGGGCCTGTACATCCTCCCTGAGGCATGGCTGAGAGGGTGAGGCAGTGATCGGTCAAGTAATGAAGGGCATAAGCAAATGTTGTGTTTGTCCTTAGGGTGACCAATTGAGTGGCCTAGGCTTTGAGACGATCTGTATTTTTGAAGTGCATTTCAGCCACAAGTCAGCTGTGGATAAGCGGTCATGGTGTAGCATGCTCTGCTGCTTGGACCAACAGCGGTAAGCCGGTCGTGGTGGCCACCCCGCAGCCCCCCCCCAAATTTTAAAGCGCACTTTAATACCCTAAACACTATGGTAAACCATAAACCCTAACCCCTAAACCTTAAATATCCCTTTTGTTGAATCAGGTCCCAAGCGTCTCTTTACTTCTTGCGAATTTACAGAAAGGCTGCTCACAGACAAATAGACATCCCATAGAAAACACCCGAACATTGTATTATACATATAGTCTGTTACACCGTATCGAGTTGTATTGTTTTCCTTGAAGAATACGACCTATTGATCCAAGACGAAATCCTTTAAGGAGCGTTCAAATGCCCATGTCTAGGACAAGGCTTGTCCTTGACGCGAGCCTTTGCACACTACCTCTGGGCACAGGCCCCATGCGCCTTGTGGCGACCCTTGGACTGGAAATATCCTGGACTCCGAAATTAGTACTCACCTGACTACCTCATCCTTATGGGACTGAAAAAATACCTACCCCATCCTTACGGCACCTAAGAATACCCACGGCACAAAAACGGCTCATCATCCAATGATCACCCCATCCTCATGGCACTATAACCGGCTCTTCGTCCACAATATTGCTCCCAACGGATTCTTACGCCCTCTGCAGCACTGGCATTGGACCAAGAGCTGGTGGGATCTGAGGGAGGGCTTTGAGCATCCCAACTGGAGCGCAGCGCACGAATTCGTGGAGCACTACAAGAAAAGGGGCATGCTTCCTGAGGTACATGCTCTGCACTTTGGGAGCATGCCAGTCTGTCAGACATGGGGCCAGTGTCCTTTGGTGGATGTGCATGGTACAGGGGCATGCTGACTCAGGTAGTCAGGTGTGTGCTGCACTTCAGCATCCACTGATGCATGATGACATGGGCATAGGCATGGGCATGGCCGCATGGGCATGCTGCCTCAGGTGTGTGCTGTACTTCAGCATCAACTGATGCATGGGTATGGGCATGTGCATGTGCATGCTGCCTTCTGTGTGCACTTCGGTATCATTTGATGCAAGGGCCGTTTCTCGGGAGCTCGCGATAAATCTTGTATGCATAGAGGGGCTTGCTACCTCGGGTACTATTACCAAGGAGTGGCAAAGGTAGGTGTCGGGGGCATGTCTCACCTGTTGAATCTGCTTCCCAGATCTGCCTACTAAATTGCAACAATTCGAATACGCCCCTGTGGTTGCTTGGCCACGACCTGGCTCCACTGACGGTTCAGGTTGGAGGGATTAGGGTACAGAGCCTTCAGGGTACAGGGTGCAGGGTTAGGCCTTCAGTGTTCAGAGTTTGGGCCTTGAGGGTGCAGGGTTGGGCCTTAAGCGTGCAAGGTATCGCAGATTTCAGGACTCAGGGTACAGGTTTCAGCCTTAAGGGTACAGAGTCAAGGCCTTTAGGATACAGGGTTAGGCTCAAAGGTTAAGGGTAAAGGGTTCGGCTTTGGGGGAAATGCACAGGTTGACAGAGGTATAAATTATAGAGTTAAGGGGCATCCAGTGGGCACAGGTATGCCAGAGAATCGATGTTTCTCCTATGTGACTGCAGGTGGGGCCGCCTTTCCATAAGGCCATTAACACTGCAGCGCTGGCTGCCCGGGCAGCAGCGGGCGGTGGGGCCGCTACCGGCCGGCTACTGCGCGTGGTCGTGGCGAGGCGGCCAGGTGCCCCCCGCCGCAGCATGATGAACGCCGACGAGGTGATGCAGTGGTGCAATGCGTGGCGGCCGGGCGGCGGCGGCGGCCCGACGACAACGGGTGGTGGAGGGCGCAAGGGGCTGTCTTTCCGGCCGTCCGGCGCAGGCCCCTATGTGGGCGCGCAGTGCGTCAGCTACGCATTCGATGACCTGCTGCTGAGCGTGGCCCTGATGCAGCAGACCGACGTGCTGCTGGGGGTGCACGGCGCGGCCATGGTCAACGCGGTATTCATGCCGCTCGGCGCGTCCGCCATTGAGGTCCGCCCCCTGGGGTTTGTCGGGCAGTGGCCCAACCACTACCTGAGGCGGCTGCTGACCGTGACGGACAAGAACCAAAGCGTGTTTTGGTACGGCCTGAACATCGTCGTGGCAAACAACTCGGCACCCGGCAGGCAGGAGCAGGTCCAGCAGGGGAAGATGTACATGTGGCAGAGGGACCGGCACGTGCGGATCGAGACGAGGATCCTGCAGCGCCTGTTTGATGGGATCGCCCACGTGGACGGGGACGCCGGCAGGTACAACGACACTTTGTCGTCCGGGTGGGGGCACTACATGAATGACGACGGCTCCCGGCCGGGAGACCTCATGGAAACGTTGTGACGCCCCGTTATGATCACATCCTGTGGATGCTAAAGGTCCTGGTGGCTCTCTCGGTGACGAGGTATGAAAATGTGATTAAACTGAGTGCAAATACCTAGTATCTTCAACTTCATGGCCAGCTGGGCACTGAGTGCAAATACCTAGTATTTTATTTTTCTGTGACTTTGCAAGGTGTGAGACTGGCCGCCCAACTTGTCTGCATCAGGAATCGTCTCCTCATTTCCTGGCTCCGCGGTTATGTGTTGTGTGGTTCCAATGCTCTTTCATTGTCAAGCTCAAACTGCTCCAATCTGTGTGCCTTTTTGGCTGGCATGTGTTCCGAACTTCATGGCCAGCTGGGCACTGTGTGCATAATTTGTGTGCTGCATCCCGTTGCTGATGGACGTTGGGTATCTTCCCTTCATATCATGATATGGAAGCCGGGCATGTTCCTCAGGCACCTTAATACTTCTCTTCCACTTGCATTTTATTCAGTGCTGTGCCAATTACGGTCCTTACTGTGGCTGATTAATGTAGCTGAGTTTCAGTCACCGTATTTCAAGGCAAATTCAGCTATTTTTACTGGTAAGGGACCCTACTTACCAATATTATTTCTAAATTACGGCACAGTTGCACATAACTGGTTTGATTCTAGTCTGTTTGCTCTGATTGAGCAGTTCATGGCCCCCCCTGTACGCGTGCATGGCAACCAGAGAACTGCCATCAGCAGGACTAACCTAAGGTGATTGGCCCAACAGACAGGCATGACGGACGGCTCCACAATTTATATTTAGTGTTCCTGTCTACCGGTATTCATGTTAGGAATCCGGGATTCCTAACATGAATACCGGAACCAAACCATGCCTGTTATGTGGGGCCTCCCACAGATAGGTCGTCGTTAGAGTCTGGTAGTTGGTGAAGCTACTGGCATTTTCATGTGAAATTGTATGAGTAAGATCGTAAATCAATGACGTTACACCTCTGGGCCCTGCTAAAAAAAAGGCTCAGCCACGCCAGTGTCCAACTGTCTCATTGGGAACAAAAAAAGCATAAGTGTGGCCGTGCTCGTGCGTTCAAACAGCAATATCCGGCTTGCTTAGAAGCGGACAGGTAGAAAGCGGCATAAATGGCCGGGACACATGAGTCTGCTGGCGGATGAGGCCTTAAGGGGTGAGGGGGGTGGAAAGCCAGAAGATATCGGTGCATGCACAAGGGCCCCAAATCTTGCACGTTATAGTGCATATCAGACGGAGGATCGAACACTTCGTTCTGACTTCAGTTCCGAAGGCGCTGTCAGCAATGCTTACCAACAGACAATCCGGAAACGCAAGCGTCCATAGGCCCATGGCCTGACTAGCTGGACGCTTGATAGCAATGCTATGGCTATAGCTCCGTCCTGGAGCTGCGCTGTTTGCTCAACTATCACTATCCTAGAGGCAGGGCCGTGGTTTTTTATTCCTCCTCCTGTGAGGATGGGATGGTGGAGTTGGGTGGGAAGGAGTGAGGGGCACCGGCGGTGGGAGGGATGGGGTAGGTTGTTGTGGAGGAGGCTGCAGCAGGCGGGGTAGGAGGGGAGGCAGAGGGGGGAGCTTGGGCGGAGGTGCTTTTTCTGTTGGAGGTGTTGGAGGAAACGGCGGAGACGGAAAGGGAGGGATGGCTCTCCCGATCCTGGACGGGGTCGGCGAGGGAGGAGGGAGCAGTGGTGACGGGGGTGGCATGGCGGGCGCCGTGGGCGGTGGGGGCGGGGGCATGATCCTGCTGCGCCCGGGCGGTGGGGGCGGGGGCAGGAACCTGCTGCGCCCGGGCGGCGGGGGCGGGGGCAGGAACCTGCTGCGCCCGGGCGGCGGGGGCGGCGGTGATGCCGGCTGCTCAGGAGGCGCCAGAGGCTGCCTCGGCGGTTTCCCCGGAGGAGGGTCGGGAGGTAGCGGTGGTGGTGGCGGAGGATGTGGCGGGGGAGCGGGGGGCGATGGGGGTTGCTGAGGGGGATTTGGAGGGGAGGGCGGGTCGGGAGGGTACGGGGGCCATGGGGGCGGGTTGGGCGGGGGGCTCGGGTTAGGGATGAGCTCGTCAGTGTAGATGTAGCAACCATTGTAAGGAAAGTCGTAGCAGTAAACGTTGGACCTGGAGGAGCAAGACAAAGACTTCAACGGCTGGAAATAAATTACGTGAGTTTGGAGCATTATTTCTGACGGTCTGTCATTCACTCATTTGGTTTGTAAAAAGGTTCATCGGTAGCGTGTCACCTCCAATGTTTATTACAGCGTTACTCACCTACTACTTAGCTACATAACGGCTTATGAACTGGGGGGTCTGGTTCAACAAGCCCTGCTGCCTGGGCCACCGGCCGGCCAAGGTTTAGTCCACATCGGCCCAGTGGCGGCTGCCCGGAAGCCCCACGAAGGTGATCTGGCGTGCACTATAATCATCACAGGTCACCTACGTCATTTCAGGGTTTCGGAGGCAGGTGCGGAAACAAAAGCGCACAAGGACATGAACGCACATTTGACATTTCCAGCTTTGCTCATATCATCCTATTTGCACTAGAGGCACTGTCTGCTGCCTCCAAGAATTATTCAGCTTTTTGCCAGTGTTCCGATCTCGGTTCCCCTTCCTCCGCCTGGCTCAGAAGTTATTTTTAGCACGTTTCAAATCTACCCAACAAAGGGTACTGACCTGTCGGACGGGTCGGATACTGCAGCGCTGCCGAACACAACGCCCCCCTGAGGCCATGTGAATTAAACAGAGTTTGGGAGATCATAGCTGTGGGGAATCATGTCGTAGGGCTCTGGGAGTAGGGATCAGGGGGCGAGGCTGCAGATCATGGCTGTCAGGAATCAGGAATCAGGGGCTGGGGGGTAGGGGCCAGGGATCAGAGGTTGGAGATCAATGCTGGACATCAGGGGCCAGAGATCAGGGATTAGAGGCTGGAGATAAGGGGCCAGGGGCCTGGAATCAGGGCTGGGAATAAAGGATATGGGATCAAAGGCCAAGGATCAGGGGCTGGAGATCAGGGATCAGGGATCAGGCTCCGATGGCTAGGGATTATGGGCCCTCTGGCTGCCGGAAGTACGGAGCCAAAGATCAGGGCAGGAGGGCATCAGGTGACCCTCAGGGCCACCAGTAAAAAGAACGAAACAGTGCGTCAGGCTTTCATGCTTCCACTGCCGGCCGTTTTCGCCGTGGGAAAGGCAGCAGCTCGTTCAACATGGACGTCACGTGTTGGCTCATCGCACTGCTTATTTTACAGCTTGGGCTGGGGCATCACTAGCCCCAGCCCTTCCTAATGCTCCCCAGCCCGAGCTGGGGCTCTGAACCAAGGCTGCCCCCTCTTATTGGAGGCAGGGCATGTATGTCCAATAAGACCGCAGAGGAGGAACTGCGCCACAACAAGGATTGCCCTCGCAGCTTTCCCAGGCGAGCGGTCTTTGTGGGCTCACGGGCAAGGACTGTGCCGTTCTGTGTGCGTTCGTGTTAGTATATTGGGTTCAGGGTTAAGTGTATGCATCCCTTCAACGGGGAGTCAGTTCCTCAAAGCTCAAGATCACCGGTAGTAGGCTTTGACAGGTGAGCCCGGCAGCTGTCGGTTGCTAGGGCTCCGAAACCTGAAACAGGTGAGTGTTACCACCTTCTGCCGTACTGCATTTTTACATGGCAGGTGCAACTTGCAAGTGGTGAAGGGTCCACCCATCTAGCAACTAGATAGACACCCCATGCGTCTGCTGGGTATGGTGTACCTAGCTGGACTCGCGTCGATTTGGCAGGTGGGGTCAGGTCCTAATGCCACGCCAAAGGACCACAGGGGACCAAACCATGACCGGCCTATGGCCGGTCGCCTAAACCATGGTAGCATACTCTGGCTTGACCTGCATCGTATTACACCGTATTGTGCTGTATCGTGCTACCTTGGTGTGCAATCCGGCTTATCCTGTGCCGTATCGCGCCGTATCGTGCCGTATCGTGCTTCCAGGGTCCAAGCAGCAGGGCTTGCTGCACCAGGATCCCCCAGCTGTAGGCCATGAATCCATGATGTAACTGCATTCTAGCTGAAGAGGTGCTACAATAAGCGATGATGGGGACTCACGTCGATTTGGCAGGTCCGGTCGGGTCCCAGCACCATTAGCATGGCCTCATGCTGGCTGTTGGTTGCCGCGGCTGTCGACGCAAACCAGCAGGGCACCAACACCCAATTCAGGGGTAGAACACCCAGCTGCTGGGTCACCACATAAGCACCTGCTTAGAGGGCAGGCGCATGGGGAGTGAGGGAGGACGGAGGCAGTAGGTACCGAGGAGAGGGTGCCCGACTACCGGGTGCGTGCCATTGCCAATCGCTGTGGAATGACATGATCCGTGACTTGATGGTGGCACAAACGTGCATCAAGCTCTGTTGCAATAACGATACATTGCGCAGGTTCAAAGCACAGGCCTGCAGCATGATGCACAGTGCAGGATAAAATCATATGTGTGCGCATGTATGTAGCATGGGGGAAGACTTGCTTTGCTTGCACCCATGATCCACGATATAATTCCTCCGTGTAGCTTCTGAAGTTCTGATGCTTTATGCCACCCCTGTAGCTGCAAGTGGGCAGTGGTGTGTAGCGCAGCTGCCTGTCGACTAGCAACATTTGTTTCTCGGCGGGCGTCGCGAGCTGTCGCAGCAAATGTGCACTTGCTACTAACGAAGGACACCCGTAGAGGGCAGACATGTTACAGAATCTCACCTCTGACAGATGCTGATTTCATAACCAGTGCCAAAAAGAGCAGCAGCAGCGCCACTGGCGAGGTTGCCTTGTGATAAAACCGCCCCTGTTTCTGGGGACAGCTTCCCCTCACGTGCCTGAACTGGTTTCCCGCCGCATGCCACTGAGCAACCGTAATCATGAATCAGATATTGGCCGCATTGTTAAGTTTATGGCAAATCTAAATAAATGAAGTGTGACCTGATCCGCCCTCTGGATCCGTCTGACCAAGACCTGCGACCAGGGTTCCAGTCCGGTATGAATGGCTGGTCGTGATCGTACACGCCAGAGGAGCGGTAGCTTCCTTTCCAGAGCTTCCTCCAGCTGGGCTTTCTCGCCATCATTTCATTTTGCAGGTTGAGTTGGCTGGGGCATCAAATGTAACCGGCGCATTCAGGGCAGTGCATTGTCGCTACCACTGCAGCCAGAGACTGCAGCTGCAGAAATTTCAAAAATTGTAGCAGTCCCATACTCCAATCCACACTACTCCATGTCGACTGGCCACACCTGGGACAGCTATGCACACGCACGTGTACGTGTGCACGCGCTCGATTGATCGACATCGCTCGGCAACTAATAACGACGTATGGACAATTGCTACAGAAGTCGGGCCTGTATGGAAGCATTGCGCCGATTGAATGAGAGCAAGTTTGTGACGACTGGAGACAGCCAGACTACTGAAATGTGACTACTATGTCACGACGAGACAGGCGACGCAACCGACATGCGCAGCATCAGTAGGTTTTGCAGGTCATCGTTGTGTCCGTCTAAGTAGCTGTCAGGAAATTCGTCGTCACGTCCCATCAGAATAAGTCGTCAGGCGGATGCACAGCAGTTAGTCACGTCCAATCGACATGTGACAGCAGATAGACGTGACAGCCTGACGGGGCTGGGACAGCCCGATCGGGACTCCCTAGGTAGATAGTTCCTGCTGGTCCCAGAGCGATCCCGGCATTTAACATGGGATTGATCATACGACTGCTCATCATTATGCGATAGCTATCGAACTTCACATGCAAGTCAATACTCGGCAATAGGCTACTACCCGTGCAGAGCTTACCAGTTAACCCAGGACTGGCTACGACTGGCACGCGTGATTTACGGCCTCGGCCGGGGACGAAAAAAACTAGTCGAGCTTAACCGCAGACATTCCTTCCGCATTTCCTTGAAAACAGAGCAAGCTATTTAAACATTTCAGTAAATGACACGGCTTTGTCTATGCTATCTGCTGCTCGTCTTTGTAAAAGCAGCAGCAGCCTATCCGCATGCCGTGCTCCACGCAGCTGGTTCCCTTTTGGATGTTAACATCCTAAAAGGACATCAGGACAGAGCCTTGAAAATACAGGGTGAGTCAATCAACAAAGTAATGACTGTAAATTATTGCCATTAGTTTTTTAGCAGCCTACGTGGATAAAATGCATCCCATGTTCAATGACCGGAGTCATGCGTCGTCCATGCAGGTGACCATACCGGCAGCCATGCCCAGGGGACTTCCGTGCCTCACACCAAGAACTGCCCCAAGGAATACATACCTCCTACACGTCTTGAAATCCAAGAGCAGCTCTCAAAATGGGAGGACGAAGTATATGACGTTGGACGTTCCAATAAAACGCATACTTACACACATCGAAAAAGCTACTGCAGTGTTTTCAAGAACATTTGCATTGACCAAGGGCGCTTTGTGATGTATAACAAGGAGGACGTACCATGGACAGGGACCTTGCCATCTTACCCTCTGTATGGCCAGGTCGTGCATGACTTCCCTGGGAGCCAGGGGGAGCTCAGCAGTGGAACCAGCATGCCGGATCCTTTCTTTCGGCCCCGCACCAGCCAAGAGGCGGCCTCTGACCTGGCTCAGCCCCACTTCAGCAACTGCACGGTCCCCGTCGTATTTTTTCTCTCCTACCAATACAACGCTGCAGAGATGTTGGAGAAGCTGTTTGTGCCGCTGTGGGCCGCTACGCAGCGGGGTGCATGGGACAAGCGGTACACCCTCATCTTCGACATGATGGGTCAGGGCATGCCCCCTAACCTGAAGCTGTACAGCGCCTTCCACTCAAACCAACAACCGGTGCGTGTCTGAGAAAGGATGGGCTGTCAGCAGTGCATACAATTAGATAGCACCATGGCAATTATGATTGGCATTGGACCCATGCGGCCTTGCCTGCCTTCAGGTGACTCTAGCTGAGGCCTCTACCAAAGGGCATGTACATCAGCAGACCGCCGACCACACTCTTGAGGGGCGACACGTGCGGTGCTTCGAGACCCTGGGCATGTGTCGCCTGGAGGCGGTGAGTTGCTGTGACGATGAGGACCATGAAGGAGGGCCAGGATTAGAAGGGAAAGGATGCTGGTATGAGGGCAAGAGTCTAGACGAGAAAACGCACTGACAAGTTTTGAGACGACCCCACAGCTTTGGCGACTCGCGGCATTGGTGGGAACACAAGCATGCCCCATGACCTCCACAGGAAACGCGCCTGATCTGGCAGTGCTCGCCATGCTTCCTAGACAGCCCACTGTTGCAGTGTGTCATTCAACTCGATGGACTGGGTTTGCAGTCAAATACCTAGAGGCAGCGTCCCACACTGTCATCGGATTTTCCGCTTGCTTGAGTCTTTTACAGCCAAAATATTGCTAGCTTGAGTCTGCTATGGCCCGTACTTAATTACTATTTCTGTGCAGTTTTTGTTGGCTTGAGTCTGCTGCAGCCCACGTATGCTCTCTTACCGGAATCTTGTGTTCTGTTGGCTTGAGTCGGCAGGCATTGACCAGATAATAAGTTGTGCATCACTGCATCCCTGGTTGCAGCACTGGCATTGGATGGGCCGCAAACCTGACTTGAACACAGGCTGGTGGGACCTCAACAAGGGCTTTGATCATCCCAACTGGAGCGCGGGGCAGGCCTTCATCCAGCATTACATGGCGAGGGGATGGCTGCCTCAGGTGGGGTGATGAATGGCCACTTGAGAATCAATAAGGGCTTTGATCATCCCCACTGGAGTGCGGGGCAGGCCTTCATCCAGCATTACAAAGAGAAGGGAATGCTGCCTAAGGTGAGGTGATGAATGGCCACTTGAGAATCAATAAGGTGGTGGGAAATCAGATGGAAGACTCATAGGGGATGGGGGGGGAATAATCTGGGGACAGTCATTTGGCTTGCTGGAGTTATGGAGCGCCGAAGCAGGTAGTCTTTTTGCCCCTGGCGATTTTACTGTGACACTGGTAGCCAGTGAGAGAGATAGCAGCGTTGGTTGCTATTCCGGTGTTCTAAACGTGTATTCGCATTGCCCTCATCTTATTTATGCAGGTTGGCCCACATTTCCCTCCGCCTATTGACACCTCTGAGCTGGACAAGAGTGAAGCTTCAGGCAAGCGCCAAGGTGGCCGGCTGCTGCGCGTGGTGCTGGCTAGGCGTCCGGGCTCTGGCCACCGCACCGTGTTGAACGCGGACGAAGTGATGCAGTGGTGCAACGCATGGAAGCCCGGGTTAGACTCCAATGCATCTGTGCTACAAGCAGGTCAGGAGAGGATGGAAGCTACCAGGAAGCTGGCGGCTGGTGCTAATTCTGGCGGTGGTGATCCAAGGGGCACCCAGGGCCCCTATGTGGGAGCGCAGTGTGTTAGCTACGCATTTGATGACCTGCTGCTGAGTGCGGCCCTGATGCGGCAAACAGACGTGCTGTTGGCGGTGCACGGTGCAGCGTTATCGAACGCCGTCTTCATGCCAAAGGGCGCTGCCGCCATCGAAGTGAAGCCTCTTGGCTTTCAAGGGATCTGGCCCAACCACTACCTGCGCAAGATGCTGACCATGACGGACAAGAATCAGAGTGTGTTCTGGTACGGCCTCAACATAGTGACTGAAGCAAACTCCGCTCCAGGGTTGTGGGAGAAGACGGGGAAGGGGCCTGGCTGGACTTATGGGAGGGACCGTCACGTACGGATCGAGACGGGGATTCTGCAGAAATTGCTGGATAGAATTGCGGGTGTGGATGGGGATGTGGGCAGGTATGCCAAACTAGCTGATGAGTGGGGGCATTACATCAATGACGACGGGTCGCGGCCGGGGGACACCATGGACGCAGGACTGCTGTGAGAGGACAGCAACAGCATGGCCCATGGGTTGCAATCATGCATGATGCTAAGCTAGCTGCCATAACGACCTCGCTGAAGACGGGTCGCAGCCGAAAGACACTATGGACACTGGGCTGCTGTTTGAGGGAGAAATACATGAGAGACATCAGTGACTAGCAGGCAGGGATTCTTCTTTCGTGGCACAGCCACACTTCAGCTGCATTTCAGCTACACTTCAGCTGCATTTCAGCTACACTTCAGCTACACTTCAGCTGCATTTCAGCGACCACCTGGCCTTGGCTCAAACGCCCATGAGGCCTGCCATGCTGCTTGGGTCTGCATCTGTATGCTGGCCAAAGTTTGGCCTTAATTGGGCCTTTGGCGGCCGCGGGCCGCCTGCCCAAGGTGGACTCGTAACCTAAATAACGAAGCCCGCAAGCTGCCGGTGCCATAGCATAGAACCATGGGGACTACGCCGGAGTAAAAGGAGGACATGCTGCCAATGGGGTGCCTCCCTCGGGCTGAATACTTGGGAGTCTATGTGGTCAGGTTGCTCCAACTGTGATCAAATCGTGATATTTCACATTTGATCTTGTGATGTTTGATCACAGGGATGTTTCCTGGATTCTCCCCTTGGCTTCTCCCTGACACTTGCACAGGGGCGCTAGGTGCTGCACGGAGGTTCAGTGTTGACCATATGATGAGGTACAATGGATGAAGCTGTCCTATAGAATGACGCGCCCTGGCATTGTTTTTCATCTGGGCTGGTTTCCTGCAGTATGGGGTTCCTTCATGCGCCACTGGCCAGCGGCTCCGTGCTAATAGCTAGCCCAGGCGGGCACATTCAAATTTCCTTTCGCGGTCCTTCTTTTGATTGCCATGCTCTGCTGGACAGCAAAAATCAACGCAAAAGGGAGTTCCATTCGGAAACAAGTACCTTGGCCTGCATCCACCCCCAAAAATATAACAGGACAACGTGCATCTATTTTTCAAAATTTCTGTTGCTGCCTCATCTTTTAATTGCCATGCTCTGCTGGACTGTTGGAAAACAAAGCGAAAGGATGCACCGCTCAAAACCAGATACCTTGGCCTGAATCCGCACCCCAAATCCTGACATAAATGTTTATGCATTACTCCAATCGAAATGCATTCTAAGCCCTTTCAAGTGCCTGACTTCCTGCGCATGTCCTCAGGACCAAACTTGGCCGCAGTCACCAACTCTGGAGTCCACTGTAGTCAGCATCATCCCCATGGTTTGACCTCAATCCGGACAGTCACGCCCGGCTTGAATGGAAGTTAGTACTTGTTATTTCTGGTTCGCTTTCTTCTTCGGGTTTCCCTCTCGATTCGCAGTGCCTGGCCCTTTCAAAAAATGCGTTGTGTCAACTGTGTAACACAAACACACACAAACACACACACACACACACACAAACACACCACTGTTGGACAGAATGGGGTTTGTGGATGGAGAGGTGGGCAGGTATGCCACTTTGCCAACATATGTGACGAGTGGTGGCATCACTTCAACAAAGAAGGTCCACAGCTGATCGGCGAGACAGATGCATTCGAGTATATCTCACTGCATTCGCTTGAAAATCTGGTTGAAATCCCTTTCTATGTTTCGTTCCTTCCGGAGGCGGGGCTAACACTGACTGATATCACCGGCTGCAAAATAACATGTGTACCCCTTAACTCCATTATCAGAAGCTAGAATAATAATAAGCTACATAAGTACGTAATCATGCACACAAATTTACCGTGCATTGGCCTTGGCGTTACTAAGCCCGTCCTAATAACCAATCAATGAGCTATGTCTACAGTAGTATGCACATCCCAATCCAAGAGCCAGACGCTGGCAGCAACACGCCCCTCTCATCACTAACGCAGCATTGTTGTCCCATCAAAGAAAGAAAGAAACTTTGCCCAATTAGGGCGTTGTCCAATCAAATATCCTTGCTTTATGGAATCATGGCACCCAACGCAGCCCCAGCCACTGCCAGCGCCGGCCTCAGCCATGGCTCCAGCCCCAGCCTTGACCACAGCCAAGACCAGTGCTGTTCTCCTCAATAAACTGTAAAGCCCCAAGATCGGGTGTAGTGATATATTTTGTGCGCCCCCCCCCCCCTTATCCACTGCACATCTTGCTAGTTTGTGTTCCTACCTGCATCAGCACACCTTGCTAGCTTGCATTTCTCTCTGCATCCACACCTGCGTCCACACCTGCGTCCACACCTGCGTCCACACCTGTGTCCACACCTAGCTTGCGTTTCCCACAGCACACCTTGCTAGATTACGTTTCTCTCTGCATCCGCAGAACGCCTCCCTGGGCTGTGCCGTCTGCTGTCTGCCATGAGCTCTACAGCCGTACCGTTACTCCCTGCTCCCATGGCTAAGCCGTCGGTTGTGTACTGCCCCATACCCTGTTCGAACTGCTCCTCCACACTGTCGGGCAGCAGGTCTTTACGAGTGATGATGCCCAACACATCCGTGGCCCTGTTGAAGGGGCAGCAGGACAGGGTTGCAAGGCTTAGGTTAAGTCATATATTTGAGGGGCAGGGTTGCAAGGCAGCAGGTCTTTACGCGTGATGATGCCCAACACTTCAGTGACCCTGTTTGAGGGGTAGCAGGAGCTGGTTTAGAAAGAAAGAAAGAAAGTACGCCCCGTGGGGCGTGAGACTTCAGGAAACAGTGCAGCCTGGGCGGAAGCCACATCCGCGCAGTTACTGGAGCTGGTTTAGATTGAAGGGGCAGCAGGACAGGGTTGCAAGGATTATAAGACGCTATGTATTTCAGGGGCAAGGTTGCAAGGCAGCAGGTTTTTGAACATGATGATGCCCAAGACATCTGTGGCCCTGTTTTAGGGGCAGCGGACAGGGTGAAAGGTTGGAGCAGCAAAAATGTAACGTTAAGGCTTATCATTTGCGTGTGAGGATGCGCACCACATTGGTGGCCACGTGTGGATGAAGCCAGGGTTTAGAGTTTAGGGTTTAGAGTCTAGGGTTGCAGGAACAAGGCATTTCAACAACCGTAAGAAGTAGCTAGGGCGGATGGCTCCGCATGAGGGTCGTGAGTTTAAATTTTGCTTTAAATGTAGCTCAAGCTTGCAAGCACAAGCACCGACCTGCACACCGCGCCAAAATACCTAAACCTTTGAATGCTGCACCTTCGTGTCCTTCGGCAAAGGTAGACACAAGGGGGGGCGGCATTCAAAGGTTGAGGTATCTCGAGGGCCCCTTAACATATTTGGTGGCCGCCCAGCGGCCTGCCAGAAATGGTCTGGTGCTTACAACCACAGAAGACGGTGCCAGCGGTGTGCTCAGGAGCCCTTGTACACAAGGATGCTCTCAGCTTGTCGCCAGCTCAGCTGAGGCCAGGCAGCCTGAAAGGACGCAGCCCCTGTATCCCTGGCTTGTTTAGGGTTTAGGGTAAGGGTTAAGGGTTGAACCCTAAATCCCTGGCTTGTTTAGGGTTTAGGGTAAGGGTTAAGGGTTTAACCCTGAATCCCTGGCTTGTTTACGGTTTGGGGTTAGGGTTAAGGGTTAAACCCTGTATCCCTGGCTTGTTTAGGGTTAAGGATACGGTTAAAGTTTCAACCCAGAATCCCTGGCTTGTTTGGAACGGGGGAATCACTTTCTTGAGACAGACCAAGAAATTGGCAGAAGGACAAGGCACCAATACGTGAAAAGGACAATGGCAAAATATGATAAAAGGACCTGGGACCGAGGGGGGGGGCAAAAACAAAAAAATTCGACCCCATGCCCCTTTTTTGTAGAGCTTAACGAAAGCATTCCATGGCTGATGTTTAAATATTGTTTGGTCCAGGGGGGTGGGAGTTATGGGGGGCAAAGTTGGGTGGGTGGGTGGTGGTCTCCAAAAATATCCAATATTTGGAAAACTTGGTATCTTTTTCCTGGAGGTCTGTTGAGGCTGGCAGCGGCACCGCGGTGTTCTTCTTGCCAACATGAGTATATTTACATCCTAGCATGTTGCTTGAATTACCACATGACCCCCTGCCCCCCCACACTGAGGATTTGGCTCCATTGGACACACCCCGAAACCAGCTGAGCCAGCCCCTTATAAAGTGCTGTATTACACGCAGCACATGGTAGTGTTGGTCTGGTGGATCATGAATGAACATATCACTTGTGAACGCTGAGGCAAGGTCCTAAAATCCGCTGACCCTGCAAACGTCAGACGCCACCAGAATGGGAGGGAGTGCATGGCAGCATCCGCGATACCACGCGATTCGAAGCAGCAGAGAACGCTCGGGTTTGCTCCCGTTCCACCCCTAGCTACCCCTGCTGCTGCCCTTGCTGAGCCAATAACTGCAAGCCCGCCAGCCTCTCCTTCTCCATCTCCGGCTGAGAATGAGGCTGCAACGGCTTCGCCTCACTCACCAGATGTTGCGCCATTGCGAGAGGGCTTGAAATGCCAGGGCTATTCACCTCCCGTCGGCCAGCCTTTTGCAGCGCCTTGGGCATTCGCTGCACACAGTGCTCGCGCGCCGCTGCCTTTTACGTTGGAGGAGAGGGGCCTTAGGGTCCTGGACTGCAGTGGTGTTACTGCTGCTGGCAGCAGCTCGTGCAGCTCGTGCACCTACCTTCTGTACAATCAGAGGCTGGTGTCCATGCTGCAGCGTGCGAACGATCCCAACTCAGTACCCAAATTGACTGTTGGCATGAATTGTGATCGCTAGCGAGCATTAGTCGGTACTCAATGGCCTGGCTGAGCCCAGTACAAAAATTGCCTGATGGCCGAGCTGTTGGCATGAATTGTCATCTCCTAACGAATTGAAATATACCGGTAGAAGCGCCTTGACGAGCTGATAAAAAACACCCCTTACATGCCCTGTAACTTTGAATTTTGACTGAGATATTTAAATTTTAATGGGTTCCGGAGGCGGTAGGTGGGTAGGTGGTAGGCTTGGTCGCTCGATTTTATATTCGGGCATGGGGTCCCTGGCTTTTATTTCTGCCCCCCCCCTCGCCTGGGACAACAGCAAAGGGTATAAAACCAAGGGCACACACTTTCGAGTTTTCGAATCCGGCTGGGAGGCAGCAATCATGGGATTTCATCGGGGAAAACTCATGGCACGAGGCCGCCGTAAACCCTCCCCCCATGCTAAATTAATTGTATATCAGTAAAAAGGAAAAAGAAAAAAAGTTAAGCCTTCAAATATGAGAAGTACAGTACAGCACGTTACTAAAGCTGCATCCCAACAGGTCCCGCCTATCCTCCGGCGGTGAGGAAGAACCCCCGCTCCCTGATCAGGCGCCTCACCTAGGAATGACACAGAGGTGTCTGAGGCCCAGAGTGCGGAACAGGTAATATGCCTTACTGAGCGATGCGTCCTCCTGATGATAGCACACAGCAGGCATTAAGGGTTGAGGGTTTGGGGTTCAGGTAGGGGGTTTGGGAATATGCCTAATTGTGCAACGCATCGTCATTATAAAAGCACAACAGGCGTTCAGGGTTCAGGGTCTGGGGCGTGCCAGCGTGGAAATAACGGAGCACGCCAAGCTGAGTGAGGTATCTTCCAGATGCCAGTGCAGCACAGCATGCGTGTGGGTTCAGATCTCCAGGCTTCATAGTTTATTGAATAATCGCCTTGCTGAGCGGCGGATCCTTCTGTTGTTGTTACAAAGTTGACGCAACCAACCACAGCCTTTTGCAAAAGGGCCAGGCAGAGCGAACCGTTAATGATGATGATGATGATGATGATGATGACAGGACAAATGCACCACATACGATAATAGGAATGTTTGATTCTAAACTCAACATTCACCCTTCACCCTAAACCCAACGTTCACACCATGACTCACATGCACCACGTAGTAGGAAGGGTTGACATAAGGCCCGAGGTCCAGGTACATCATCAGATCCTCAGGTGCCAGATCTAGATCCTGTCGGCAACATCGGGACGTCGGGACCAAATAGGGGAACCCCGGGGTCATTCCACCAAAGGTGGAGGAGACCCCGGGGTCACTCCACCAAAGGTGGAGGAGACCCCGGGTAACCCTTCGAATTAAATTTGGGTCCCAGACGGTACACGTCTTTAAAGACGTGTACCGTCTGGGACCCAAATTTAATTCTTAGGGCCTTAAATAGAGGAAACTTATTATCAGAGGAAAGTGTAGGAGCCGCGGCGTAACCCCCTCGAGGTCCAAGCACACAATAGCTGGTGAGGGCGCTACGCGTCTTTAAAGAGTTGGAGAAGAGGCGTGGCCCCCTTTGGGGGGCTCCGCCTCTTCTCCAACTCTTTAAAGACGCAAGAATTAATTAGGGTTTGGGGTTTGGGGGTCGGGCAGCTGGGCAGCAGCCAAGGGTTTGGGGTTTGCGGGTTGGTCAGCTGGGCAGCAGCCAAGGGTTTGGGATTTAAGGGTCGGTCAGCTGGGCAGCAGCCAAGGGTTGGGGGTTTGCGGGTTGGGCAGCTGGGCAGCAGCCAAGGGTTTGGGATTTAAGGGTCGGTCAGCTGGGCAGCAGCCAAGGGTTTGGGGTTTGCGGGTTGGTCAGCTGGGCAGCAGCCAAGGGTTTGGGGTTTGGGGGTCGGGTAGCTGGGCAGCAGCCAAGGGTTGGGGGTTTGGGGTCGGGCAGCTGGGCAGCAGCCAATCAGATGGCGCAAGATAACGTGGCATGGACAGGCGTTGACGAATGACGACGTCTTTTAACACAAGCTCGCAAAGCATCACTTCAATGGTATTTGCTGCAAACGTGCGATGGAGGGGCAGAGGGTTTCCCCCCTCATTCAATACCTTAATAAATGAACTGGACTGAGTTGGAGATTTGATGGCTTTAGGGCATAAGGCTTCCAGCTGCATGCTACCTATCCTCTCCACACCTGCAGGATCCCCCCCCCACCCACACACATGCCACCCCCTCCACCCTCTTAACCCTGAACCCCAGGTTCAGCACACCTGAAATGCCAGTCCTACTGTGGACAGTGGACACTGTTCTTGAAAAGTCTTAGGCCATCGCCACTCTGGCCACTCTGGCCACTCTGGCCACGCCCCCCCCCCCCCCTACGCCCCCACACCCTCCTGAGCGCACCTGCAACGTCAGTCCACAAAAGCAGTGCCCACGGCTGGACACTGCATTTGAGAAGTCTGCCACGTCGTACGCCGTGGCGGCTCTGGCCACTCTGGCCAAGCCCCCCCCCTTCCACCCCACCCCCCACCCCCCCCACACACCCTCCTCAGCGCACCTGCAACATCAGTCCGGCGGTGGACACTGCTTTTGAGATTTCTGCCCCGTCGTACGCTGTAGCCACTCTGGCCACGCCCCCCCCCCCCACACACACACCCTCTTCAGCGCACCTGCATCGTCAGTCCTGCCGTGGAAACTGCTTTTGAGAAGTCGGCCACGTCATACGCCGTGGCGACTCTGCTGCTGTCAATCGACACCCCCGGCTCCCGCTGCAGCGCGCGAGTGGACACCAGCAGACGCAACAGGTGCTGCCGCAGGACCACACCCAGCAGCGTCCCCGGGCGAGGCGAACGCTGAGGTCAGCGGGACAAGCACACATGTTTAGCGAGTGAGCTGGGGGGAATTGGGGGAGCCGGAGAGCAGTAGAGCTCAGAGGGGTACAAGTAAGGGGGGGAGGGGCTTGCCCTGGGAGCGAGCCATCAGAGGTGGATTCAGAGACTTCTTGCGGGTCAGCAGGGGAGAGGGGAGACCGAGGCTTTGTGTACAATTCTGTTGTAACTGCATCGACGTAGCTCCCCCGTAACGCCTCCGCCTGGTAGGATCTGCAGGATCTGGTAGATCTGGCAATATCTGGCAGGATTAGACAGGATCTGGCGGGGCCGTATGAGGCCCTGCTGGGTTTTTCCCCCCTTCTGTTTTCCGTGACCAAAAAAGAGAGAAATGTGCCTGCGGTACCAGAAAGTCCAGCCTGATTGCATGCCTGGGATGACAAGCAGGGCGACAATTTGATTGAAACCCAATTGCACATTAGAAAAGAAAATAGGCATAAAGCAGGTATTTACTGTGTGATAAACAATATAACTCAACACCAAGAATTAAGTTGGGGTCCGAGGAAGGTAGAGGTGCGAAACACAGTAGAGAATCATCGGGATTGCAATACGAGTTGGAGGGGTAGCGGAGCCACGCTACCCCATGGCAGGGCTGGGAAGGGAGGGGCACAGGTGCACAGCTGGGTTGGGAAGGGAAGGGAAGGGCAGGGATGGGCTGGGCAGAGCAGGGCAGGGCTGGGCAGGGCTAGGCTGGGGAAAGCAGGGCAGGGCAGGGATGGGCAGGGCAGGGATGGGCAGGGCAGGGATGGGCAGGGCAGGGATGGGCAGGGATGGGTTAGGCTGGGCTGGGCAGGGCTGGGCAGGGATGGGCAGGGCAGGGATGGGCAGGGATGGACAGGGATGGGCAGGGCAGGGATGGGCAGGGATGGGCAGGGATGGGCAGGGATGGGCAGGGCAGGGATGGGCAGGGATGGGCAGGGCAGGGATGGGCAGGGATGGGCAGGGCAGGGATGGGAAGGGATGGGCAGGGCAGGGATGGGCAGGGATGGGCAGGGCAGGGATGGGCAGGGATGGGCAGGGATGGGCAGGGATGGGCAGGGCAGGGCAGGGCAGGGATGGGCAGGGATGGGCAGGGCAGGGATGGGCAGGGATGGGCAGGGCAGGGATGGGCAGGGATGGGCAGGGATGGGCAGGGATGGGCAGGGCAGGGATGGGCAGGGCAGGGCAGGGATGGGCAGGGCAGGGCAGGGCAGGGATGGGCAGGGATGGGCAGGGCAGGGATGGGCAGGGATGGGCAGGGATGGGCAGGGCAGGGATGGGCAGGGATGGGCAGGGATGGGCAGGGATGGGCAGGGCAGGGATGGGCAGGGATGGGCAGGGATGGGCAGGGCAGGGCAGGGCAGGGATGGGCAGGGATGGGCAGGGCAGGGATGGGCAGGGATGGGCAGGGCAGGGATGGGCAGGGCAGGGATGGGCAGGGATGGGCAGGGCAGGGATGGGCAGGGCAGGGATGGGCAGGGATGGGCAGGGCAGGGATGGGCAGGGCAGGGCAGGGATGGGCAGGGCAGGGCAGGGCAGGGCAGGGATGGGCAGGGATGGGCAGGGATGGGCAGGGCAGGGATGGGCAGGGCAGGGCAGGGCAGGGCAGGGCAGGGCAGGGCAAGGCAGGGCAGGGCATGGATGGGCAGGGCAGGGATGGGCAGGGATGGGCAGGGCAGGGATGGGCAGGGATGGGCAGGGCAGGGATGAGCAGGGATGGGCAGGGCAGGGCAGGGCAGGGCAGGGCAGGGCAGGGCAGGGCAGGGCAGGGATGGGCAGGGCAGGGATGGGCAGGGATGGGCAGGGCAGGGATGGGCAGGGATGGGCAGGGCAGGGATGGGCAGGGATGGGCAGGGCAGGGCAGGGCAGGGCAGGGCAGGGCAGGGCAGGGCAGGGCAGGGCAGGGCAGGGCAGGGCAGGGCAGGGCAGGGCAGGGCAGGGCAGGGCAGGGCAGGGATGGGCAGGGATGGGCAGGGCAGGGATGGGCAGGGATGGGCAGGGCAGGGCAGGGCAGGGCAGGGATGGGCAGGGCAGGGATGGGCAGGGCAGGGCAGGGCAGGGATGGGCAGGGATGGGCAGGGATGGGCAGGGCAGGGATGGGCAGGGCAGGGCAGGGCAGGGCAGGGCAGGGCAGGGATGGGCAGGGCAGGGCAGGGCAGAGCAGGGCAGGGATGGGCAGGGCAGGGCAGGGCAGGGATGGGCAGGGCAGGGCAGGGCAGAGCAGGGCAGGGCTGGGATGGGCAGGGCAGGGCAGGGCAGGGATGGGCAGGGCAGGGCAGGGCAGGGATGGGCAGGGATGGGCAGGGATGGGCAGGGCAGGGATGGGCAGGGATGGGCAGGGCAGGGCAGGGCAGGGCAGGGATGGGCAGGGCAGGGCAGGGCAGGGATGGGCAGGGCAGGGCAGGGCAGAGCAGGGCAGGGATGGGCAGGGCAGGGCAGGGATGGGCAGGGCAGGGCAGGGCAGAGCAGGGCAGGGCTGGGCAGGGCAGGGCAGGGCAGAGCAGAGCAGGGCAGGGCTGGGCAGGGCAGGGATGGGCAGGGCAGGGCAGGGCAGAGCAGGGCAGGGCTGGGCAGGGCTAGGCTGGGGAAAGCAGGGCAGGGCAGGGATGGGCAGGGATGGGCAGGGATGGGCAGGGCAGGGATGGGCAGGGCAGGGCAGGGATGGGCAGGGATGGGCAGGGATGGGCAGGGCAGGGATGGGCAGGGATGGGCAGGGCAGGGATGGGCAGGGCAGGGCAGGGCAGAGCAGGGCTGGGCAGAGCAGGGCAGGGCTGGGCAGGGCTAGGCTGGGGAAAGCAGGGCAGGGCAGGGATGGGCAGGGCAGGGATGGGCAGGGATGGGCAGGGCAGGGATGGGCAGGGCAGGGATGGGCAGGGCAGGGCAGGGATGGGCAGGGCAGGGATGGGCAGGGCAGGGCAGGGATGGGCAGGGCAGGGATGGGCAGGGATGGGCAGGGATGGGCAGGGCAGGGATGGGCAGGGATGGGCAGGGATGGGCAGGGCAGGGCAGGGATGGGCAGGGCAGGGATGGGCAGGGATGGGCAGGGATGGGCAGGGATGGGCAGAGCAGGGCAGGGATGGGCAGGGCAGGGATGGGCAGGGCTGGGCTGGGCTGGGCAGGGCAGGGCTGGGCTGCCAAGCAGGGGGAAACCCTGGCCCCGGAACCCGTGTGTGCCCGATAGGGCTAAAAAGCTGATGAGGGCAGTGATACAGTCTTAGGGACGCATCTTGCTGCTCAACGCAAAAAGTGCCTCGAGATCCTGCGCCCCCTGCAACCCTCTGCTCTCCCCCCAGTGTCATTGTTGGGGAGTGCCATGGTAGCTGTCGCAGAGCACAACGATCCACCCCAAAAAGCCTTTTCTCTCTGCAAGAACCAAGCTGTGCAAATGGGAAGCACTGATGAAGCACAACAGGATTCGTTTTGGGTTTAGGGTTCTGGGTTCTGGGTTTTGAAATGCTCGGCAAAAAGCTTTCTAGCTAACCCGGTGTGACACTTGCAATCGTACCCATCCCCCCACACTCCCTCCCCATCATGACTTGCACAGGCGCAACCATGCCCGCTCCCCACACTTACACACGTGGCTATTCCTGACAAAAACAACATGCCTCCCCCCACACTTGCACACATGCCCCCCCCCCACCCCACGCACCCCGTCCGCCTGCAGCTGCTGACTAGGTGTGTCCATGACTGGGAAGCAGTTGTGCGAGCAGCTGCTCAGAACCTGCACCAGGTGCCGCACCTGCATGCATCCAGAAACAAGGTGGAGGGCGTGAGAGGGGGAGGAGCAGGTGCGGGAGGGCGGGAGAGGGGGAGGAGCAGGGGGGGGAGGGGGTTAGAGGGGGAGGGCGTGAGAGGGGAAGGAGCAGGGGGGGGAAGTGTGGGGGAAAGTGAGAAAATGTGGGGAGGGTACCATGGAATAAATGGGTGGGTGGGGAGGGGGGGTAGGCAAACAGTAGTTATTGAAAGAATGCATCCATCCACTAGCCTTTTCGAAGGGGCAGGGCAGAACGAGCCGGAAGAATTGAGCGGGGGCGGTGGGGGAGGGGGGGAGTAATAGGGAGGCAGTTGTTATGTTACTGTAAGAGAAATCAATGCACCCACCCACTAGCCTTTTCGTAAGGGCAGGGAAGAACGAACCGGAAGAATTGAGCGGGGGCGGGGCGAGGCGGAGCGGGGGAGTAATAGGGAGGCAGTTGTAATGTTACTTTAAGCAAAATCAATGCACCCATCCACTAGCCTTTTCATAAGGTAGAACAAACCTGAAAAACAATGCGAGCCGAGGCTAGAGGAACAGGATCCATCTTAGATGCTGGCCCGTGCAACCATTCAGCATCGATCATAAATGCAGGGAACACTCAGGCAAACTTCCTTTGCCCCCCTAGCTCATTGTGTGTGCTAAAGCTTTGGGTGCCTGTCCTCATCCTTGCACATGCCATAGCTGCACCGGGCGCTGCAATTCCCCTGGGCACGATGGATCTTCATATCCCCGTCAGGTCCAGGGCCTCAGAGATCCAGCCTGGGAACGAGCCACGATGGATCTGCATCCGCCTCATGTCCAGGACCCCCGAGATCGAGTCTGGGAACGAGCCACGATGCATCGATGGATTCACCGATGAGCGGTCAGACGCCGCCCAGTCCCGCGGCCGTGACGGACAGGCTGCGGGCCGTCCACCTTGAATAACCCGGGTGGCCATAGCTAAGCCCGCCCTCCAAGGGTGGGCAGGCTCAACCATGCCCACCCTAGTTGATTTTGCCCACCTCCTCCACACTTAACAGCGTCACTTTGTTGAGGGTTTAGGATTAACGGTTAGCTACGGGGTTCAGAGTTAGGTAAACCCATCTGCTCCACCCTACCCCCTTCGCCCCCCACACATGTTCACACCCTCACACCTGCTCCACCCTGCAACCTCACACTGTCACTCCCATCACCCGCACCTGCTCCACCCTACCCCCTCGCCCCCACACATGTTCACACCCACACACCTGCTCCACCCTGCAACCTCACACTGCCACCCCACCACCCGCACCTGCTCCACCCCACCCCCCTCGCCCCCCACACACGTCCACACCCTCACACCTGCTCCACCCTGCGCAGTGTCACCACGGGCCGTGTGCAGCGCTCCTTCACCGTCACATGCCTGGTAAAGCCTTCTGGCTGCGCGGAACAAAACAGGGGGGGGCACAGGTGGGCAAGTGGGCAGGGGACAGGGGCAGGCGCAACTGAGGGTCCGGGATACAAGATATACAGGGGACAGGTGTAAGACATGAATTTGAGCTCAGGATTAAAGGGGAATCCACGGGTTGGCAGGGGGCAAGGTGCAGGGGCAGACGCAACTGAGCGTCCAGGATATAAGAGGAGTCCATATTTTGAAAGGGAGCCAAAAAACACCGGGATAGGGCAAATCCACAGCTTTGTGGGAGGCAGCAAACCCATCAACCTGGCCTGCTCATCAATTTCAGCAGGAGAAAATACCCCAGGGAAAACCAAAATCAGGCAAACTAGCCCATGCTGGCTCACCAATCTCAGTGTGACAAAAGCCCCCCAGGAAAACCCAGCAGGCAAACCAGCCCTTGCTGGCCACGTGGGAAGCGTTGGCCCAGAATCACCCGACTTCCTGCTGGAAAGGCAGGAGCACTTGTCACCCTCACCTGAAAAGGTAAGAAAGGCAGGCCCTTGACGTCCATGAGCACCTCGTAGATGTTCTTCACGCCAGTGCCGTCACCCACCGCCTGTCAGCACATAGCGTTAATGCATGTTGTCAGAATGCCAGTACATGCTGGCCATACATAGCATCAGCACAAGCCAGTACCGTCACCCACAGCCTGTGACTGTCAGGCATCAGTGCCCAAAGTCAGTGTAGGGTATCGAGGACAGCATCATGGCCAGGAGCAGCACATGGCCAGGAGCAGCACATGGCCAGGAGCAGCACATGGCCAGGAGCAGCACATGGCCAGGAGAAGCACATGGCCAGGAGCAGCACATGGCTAGGTGCAGCACATGGCCAGGAGCAGCATATGGCCAGGTGCAGCACATCCGGGCTGCTGGTCAGCTCCTGCATGTTCTAGTCATGAGCCCTCAAACCTGCAACCCTATACCGCTAAGCTTGAGTTTTTGGTCAGCCCCAGCAGGGCTCAGTCCTGAACCCTCAACCCCTATACCGCCAACCTTGGGTGGTTGGTCAGCCCCAGCAGGGCTCAGTCCTAAACCCTCAACCCGTTACTGCACCTTCACCACCACCAAAAGCATCACCACCAAGGGCAGCAGAGCCAGGGTATTGCTCAGCATCAACAGGATGAACGTCTTAAACCTTGAAACATGCATGGGACCCCCAACCCCACCCTTGCCAGCAGCAGCACCATCATGATGACTAGCAACAGCAAAACCAAGGTGGTGGTCATCACCAGCAGGGTGAAGGTCTTAAACCCTCAAACACACTATACCCTCAGCCTCACCTTTTCCACCAGCATCATCAGCATATCCAGGGCTTTGGTCAGCACAAGCAGGGTCAAGGTCTTTTATGCTTACAAAAAATTCCTAGACCCTCACCTTTGCCAGAAGCAGCAGCAGCAGCATATCCAGGATGTTAGTCAGCACCAGCAGGCTTAAGGCCTTAAACCCAAATCCCATTTCTGCACCTTAACCACCACCAGCACCATCTAGACAAGCAGCAGCAACAGCAGCAGCAGCATACCCAGGTTGTTGGCCAGCACCAGCAGGCGTAAGGCCTTCAACCTTACCACATCGCCGCACCTTAACCCCATAGCCCCACCTTCACCCCCCAACCCCACCTTAGCCACCAGCAGCACCATCATGACTAGTGGCAGCTGTGCCAGGTTGTTGGTCAGCTCCAGCAGGCGTAAGGCCTTCAACCTAACCACATCACCGCACCTTAACCCCATAAGCTCACCTTCACCCCCCAACCCCACCTTAGCCACCAGCAGCACCATCATGACTAGTGGCAGCTGTGCCAGGTTGTTGGTCAGCACCAGCAGGCGTAAGGCCTTCAACCTAACCACATCACCGCACCTTAACCCCATAAGCTCACCTTCACCCCCCAACCCCACCTTAGCCACCAGCAGCACCATCATGACTAGTGGCAGCAGTGCCAGGTTGTTGGTCAGCTCCAGCAGGCGTAAGGCCTTCAACCTAACCACATCACCGCACCTTAACCCCATAAGCCCACCTTCACCACCCAACCCCACCTTAGCCACCAGCAGCACCATCATGACTAGTGGCAGCAGTGCCAGGTTGTTGGTCAGCTCCAGCAGCATGACACACGCCGACATGGTCAGCCGCATGGATCCTCCCAGGAAGGAGGCGGCGCCCAGCAGCGCGTAGGTCCCCTCGTCGATGTGGTGATGCTGCTGCAGATCCGCAACAAAGATACCCACCTACAAGGTCGCGGCAAGGCACAGGCTTTTGCAGAATACAACAAACAGCCATGCCAGCCCCACACCCACCCGCCTCCTGGATGCTGCCCCACAAAGGATGCACACAATACACAATACGTCCACACAACGTACGTCAACACGACATACGTCCCAAAAACAAAAAATTCACGCCAGCCCCACACCCACCAGCCTCCTGGATGCCGCCCCAGCGGCCCTGCAAAGGATGCACACAGCAAACGTCCACACAATATACATAACGTCCACACATCAAACGTCCACACAACAAAACAGACATACATCCACACCAGCCCCACACCCACCAGCCTTTCATAACCTGTCTGCACAGGATGAACACAGCATACGTTCACACATCATAAAATGCGTCCACACAAAAATAAAACAAACACCCCCACCAGCCCGAAACCCACCAGCCTCCCGTAAGCTGCCCCGCACAGGATGCTTGGTACAAACAGCCCCGTTGGGCAGGAGATGCCATAGGTGACCACTGCCAGGAAGTAGAAGCAGGTCACAAAGGTGGTCAAAGTGGTCACCTGGAGGGAGGGGCAGACAGAGGGGGGTGGGTCGAGGGGTAGGGGTGGAAGGAGGTCACAAAGGTGGTCAAAGTGGTCACCTGGAGGGAGGGGCAGACATAGGGGGGTCGGTCGAGGGGTAGGGGTGGAAGGAGGTCACAAAGGTGGTCAAAGTGGTCACCTGGAGGGAGGGGGCAGACAGAGGGGGGTGGGTCGAGGGGTAGGGGTGAGTGGGTGGGCAGGGGTAGGTGAGGGGGTGGGTGGGCACTGGGTGGGCAGACAGAGGGTGGGTGGGTCGAGGGGGTAGGGGTGGAAGGAGGTCACAAAGGTGGTCAGAGTGGTCCCGCTGAGGGAACCACACTGACACATCCTCCTCCCTCCCTTCTGAGGGAGATGTATCCCTCCCTCGGAGGTCCTGCACTGTATCCCCACCGTGCACTCCCGTTGAAGGAACCACACTGACACATCCTCCTCCCTCCCTTCTGAGGGAGATGTATCCCACCCTCGGAGGTCCTGCACTGTATCCCCACCGTGCACTCCCGTTGAAGGAACCACACCGACACATCCTCCTGATGAGCCCTATCCAGCCCTCCCCTCTGATGGAGACATATGCTTTCGTCTCCCCTCATCATTCACCCTGGAGACCCCACCGTGTACTCGCGCTTGGTCTTAGAAGAGAACAGGTTCCGGATCGCATCGTCCTGCGCTCGGTGGGCAAGGGGGCAACAAGATAGTGGTGAGCAAGGGGGCAACAAGATAGTGGTGAGCAAGGGGGCAAGACGATAGTGGTGGGCAAGGGGGCAACACGATAGTGGTGGGCAGGGGGGCAACACGATAGTGGTGGGCAAGGGGGCAACACGATCGTGGTGGGCAAGGGGGCAACACGATAGTGGTGGGCAAGGGAGCAACACGATAGTGGTGGGCAGCGGGGGGGCATCGTCCTGTGCTCGGTTGGCAAGGGAGCAACAAGATAGTGGTGAGCAAGGGGGCAACAAGATAGTGGTGGGCAGCAGTGCTGCATCGTCCTGCGCTCGGTGGGCAAGGGGCAACACGATAGTGGTGGGCAAGGGGGCAACACGATAGTGGTGGGCAAGGGAGCAACACGATAGTGGTGGGCAGCGGGGGGGCATCGTCCTGTGCTCGGTGGGCAAGGGAGCAACAGGATAGTGGTGGGCAAGGGGGCAACAAGATAGTGGTGGGCAGCAGTGCTGCATCGTCCTGCGCTCGGTGGGCAAGGGGGCAACACGATAGTGGTGGGCCAGGGGATAACACGATATTGGTGGGCAAGGAAGAAACACGATAGTGGTGGGCAGCGGGGGGGCATTGCCCTGTGCTCGGTGGGCAAGGGAGCAACAAGATAGTGGTGGGCAAGGGAGCAACACGATAGTGGTGGGCAGCGGGGGGCATCGTCCTGTGCTCGGTGGTCAAGGGGGCAACAAGATAGTGGTGGGCAGCGAGGGTGCATCGTCCTGCGCTCGGTGGGGAAGGGGGCAACATGATAGTGGTGGGCAAGGGGGCAACACAATGGTGGTGGGCAAGGGAGCAACAAGATAGTGGTGGGCAGCGAGGGTGCATCGTCCTGCGCTCGGTGCGGAAGGGGGCAACAAAATAGTGGTGGGCAAGGGAGCAACACGATAGTGGTGGGCAGCGGGGGGGCATCGTCCTGTGCTCGGTGGTTGAGGGGGCAACAAAATAGTGGTGGGCAGCGAGGGTGCATCGACCTGCGCTCGGCGGGCAAGGGGGCAACAAGATAGTGGTGGGCAAGGGGGCAACAAGATAGTGGTGGGCATGGGGGCAACACGATAGTGGTGGGCAAGGGGGCAACAAGATAGTGGTGGGCAAGGTGGCAACAGCATAGTGGTGGGCAAGGGAGCAACACGATAGTGGTGGGCAAGGGGCAACAAGATAGTGGTGGGCAAGGGGGCAACAACATAGTGGTGGGCAAGGGAGCAACACGATAGTGGTGGGCAAGGGGCAACAAGATAGTGGTGGGCAAGGGGGCAACAAGATAGTGGTGGGCAAGGGGGCAACAACATAGTGGTGGGCAAGGGGGCAACAACATAGTGGTGGGCAAGGGGGCAACAAGATAGTGGCGGGCAAGGGGCAACAAGAAAGTGGTGGGCAAGGGGGCAACAAGATAGTGGTGGGCAAGGGGGCAACAACATAGTGGTGGGCAAGGGAGCAACACGATAGTGGTGGGCAAGGGGCAACAAGATAGTGGTGGGCAAGGGGCAACAACATAGTGGTGGGCAAGGGAGCAACAAGATAGTGGTGGGCAAGGGGGCAACAACATAGGAGTGGGCAAGGGGGCAACAAGATAGTGGTGGGCAAGGGGGCAAGAACATAGTGGTGGGCAAGGGGGCAAGAACATAGTGGTGGGCAAGGGGGCAACAAAATAATCTTGGGCAAGGGGCAACAAGATGTTGGTGGGCAACAGTGTTGCATTGCACGGGCGCAAGAGAATGGCAAGAGGTGCTTACAGCCGTACCATTGAAAGACGAAAGGGTTTAGGATTAAGGGGGGTTGAGGGCATGAACGGCGATCTAGCTCCCCGTCGTACCCTTTGCCCTCCTCCCCTCTATCTTGCCTGTGTGTTAAAGAAGATGGTGGCCAGGTCATTGTATCCCTCGCGGTGCTCGCAGCCAAAGTTGACAAAGTTCCCCGAGTGGGAGTTGTCCATTCGAGGACAGTTGGCGGCATCATGCGGGCATGGCTGAGAGGGAGAGGGAGAGGAGGAGGGGGACAAGGGGGGCAAGAGGGTAGGGGTCCGGGTAAGGGTGCAGGATCAGGGGGGGAGGAGATATGGGCAGGGAGGGGTGTAGGATCAGTGAAAGCGGGTGTGTGTGGTGAGGACATGAACCTCATGTCTGGGTCATGAAATAGATGAGGCAGGTAGCCCCCCCACCCCCCCTTACAAGCATATTGACCCACCTGGTCGGCACCATGAGTAAAGGGGTGCCCCCCCCCTCCCCCGCAGCAACAGATTTAAGATTTGTGACAAGGGCATGGACTCGGTGACCAACTGACCACCCACCAGACAAGGCACTATGAGGGGCGGGTTGAATGGCTTGATACCCGACATAAATAAAAGTGTAGGGTTTAGGGTTAAAAGGTTTAGGGTTTAGGGTAGACATTAATAACTCTTACCTGACATGAATGTGCAGGCTCGCAGGCTGCCCCCCCCCCTTAAGATATCAAGTGCATGACCAACTACCTGACAACCTGGCACGGCACTATCAATGACAGGCCGCAGGACACGACACAAGTCAGCATCATCAGATTTAATATTTCAATGCATTTATCGATGGGAGCATGCACAGTTGAACTCCCACCAGGCACATGTCTGCAGACTGCCCCCCCCCTGCCCCCCGCCCCCCAGGTGCAAAAGGGAACACCCACCTATGATTGAGGGTTGAGGGTTTAAACCCTAAACCCACCTGACGCGGCACAACGAGCGGCACGATAAACCATACTCTCCAACAGCACCACAGTCCATGCTTAGGATAAGTAATGAGAGCGCAAACAGTGTGAACAACTACCTGGCAAGGCTCTGAAAGGAGCACCCTGAACACACGAGACTTGTCACAAGGAACCATTTGAACTCCCACTGAATGACCTGGCGCGCGCCTTTTAAGACTCCCCCCCCCGCCCCCGCCCCCCCCCATCTCGCAGCGTTAGCATCCACTTCATTCGGCATCATGTGGGGCAGTCTGAACCCGCCCCCTCACCAGCAGCATCTGCATCAGAATATATTGATCAGAGGTCGAACAGCTGTACCCCCCACACCTGACACGGCACGATGAGAGGCAGGCTGAACGACACGACACTTGTCAGCAGCGACACCACCAGCGCCTCTATCACCTTGCCCCGCTTGCCATACCTAACATGGACAAGGAGGACGCAAGGGGGGGGGTGGGGAGGTGAATGTAGCCCCGCTTGCCACACTAAGCATGGGCCTATTGGACGCAAGGGAAATGGGATGGGGTTCAAAGTACATGCAGCCACCTAGCAGCAGGCACAATATTGGTGGCAATCACCCGCCTGCCTGCCGGCCAACCCGAATCAGGGTTTGGAACTGCCGAGATCAGGGTTTGGGTTCAAACCCGTGTTTGGTTCAGCCTCAGAGCGAGCAGAAAGGGGCAGAGAAGACAGGGGGGGGGGGGGGGGAGGCATGAGAGGTGCATGCAGCCACGTTGCCTTTGTCATCAAGCTGGTTGGGGCGAGCAGAGGGTCGAAGAAGGCAAGGGGCAAAGGGGCTTAAAATGTGCCTTTGCTTCATTGCCACAGGCAGAGAGTAGATCAGGGTCCCCAGTAGGGTCAGGATACAGGCTTGAGGAGTGGCAGCGTGAAAGGTGCATGCAACCACCTTGCAACTGACACCTCAATGGTCCTGCACTGGTCAGGTCAGGGCAAGCTGGAAAGGTAGGAGAGACAGGGGGCAGCATGCACAGGTTTGTACAATTACCTTGCAACTGACACCATAACGGTCAGGGCAAGTAGAAGGGGCAGATGAGACAGGGGGGGCATGCAGGTGTGTACAACCACCTTGCAACCGACACCCTGATGGTCAGGGCAAGCAGATGGGGTAGGAGAGACAGCGGGCAGCGCGAAAGGTGTGTGCAGCCACCTTGCAACCGACATCAGCACGGGTCGGAATGAGGGGACAAGGCAGAACATCGAGGCAAGGGGCAGCATGGACTGTGCCTTGACCCCCCTAGCAGCTGGAACCTCACTGGCTAGATCGAGCAGCGGGGCTGGAGGATAGGGTGGAGGAGGGGGGGGGGGGGGAGCAGACTCCCATTCTCTGTCCCCCCTTCCCCGTGCGCCCCCCTCCCTGGCTCCCCCCTCCCTGCTGTGCCTTCCAAATTAGGACGTCAAGTGTGTGAAATTGCTATACGTACTGAGACCTTAATGCCTACCCCACCTCCCCTGCTCCCCTCCCTCCCTGCTGTACCTGGGCCACATGCTGGCCTTGCGCCACGACAATGCTTACGATAAGAATAATAAAGCATACACGTATCCGCTAATATGTGTGAGATGTGTGAGATGTAATGCATCGGCATTTGTGAGATGTGTGATACGTCCCCCCTCGCCCGCCCCTCCTCCTCCCCGCTGTACCTGGGCCAAAGGCTGGCCTTGCGCCACGCCCCCAGCTTTGCGTTGAGCGTGATGAAGCTGGAGCCAAGCAGCCCACCCACCACACCCAAGAGCAGCACCGGCAGCAGCTCGTAGAACTCGTAATTCTCCTGAAGCAGGCAGGGTTAACAGGTTACAGGTTCAGAGCTAAGGAGTTAGGTTCAATAAGTGCGGAGTATGCAATAACAAAACAAAGGCAGCAGCTCATAGAACTCGTAACTCGCTTGAGACACGAACAGGGTCAACAGGTTACAGGTCCAGAGTGAAGGGCTTTGGGGTTCATAGTTCAGGGTTCAAGCAAAAAAAAGGAATGGCAGCAGCTCGTAGAACTCGTGATTTTTCGAAGACAAGCATGCCAGGCCAGGGTTGTGATGCCTGGTAGAATTGAACTTCTTCGCCCCGTGACCCCTATGCTTGTTACTGCTCGCACCTGCCTCTCAAACATCCCTGCTGGGCACAGCTCACACCTGCCCCTCTGATACCTCAGGCTGCATTAGGTCACTGCACACACACACACCCTCTGATACCTCAGCCGGTTAGGAGTCTACTACTGGTCACAGCTCACACCCTCTGATGTCTCAGCCGGCTTCTTTACGTCACAGCACACACACACACCCTCTGATATCTCAGCCGGTTAGGAGTCTACTATTGGGCACAGCTCACACCCTCTGATGTCTCAGTCGTCTACTACAGGGCACAGCTCACACCTCTGATGTCTCAGTCGTCTACTACAGGGCACAGCTCACACCTGCCCCTCTGATATCTCAAAGATGATGAAGCCGCCAGAGCCGAAGAAGCCGCAGCCGTTGTCCTTGCACGCCTTCATGAACAACCTCACTGTCACACTCACGACTGCGGGAGGGGGGGGAGGCAGGCAGAGGATGAAGGGGGCGGAGGGTAAGGATTAAGGGGGGAGAGGGGGGGAAAAGGGTTTAAGAATCGGGGGGGGGGGGGGGGAGTGGGCAGGGGATGGAGGGGGGAGTAGGCGGGGGATGGGGGGAAAGGAGGGGTAAGGTGTGAATGGGGAGAGAGGGGTCAACAGGTTTGGGGGTCGAGGGATGGGGGGGAGCAGACAGGGGATATGGGAGTAGGGGGGAGAGGGGTAAGGGGAAAGATGGGGGGATAAGGGATTGGGGGGGGGAGGGGTAAGAAGTAAGGGGGGGGGGGGGGTACAGGGGATAGGGGATCAGGGGGGGGGGGTAGGGGATCAGGGGGGGGGTAATGGTCAGGGGATAAGTGGGGTAACAGGCAGGGGTTGTTAGGTAGTGGGAAGGGTACGGGGGGGCATGGAGCCATGGATATGAGGGGTCATGGGGTTAAGGGTCAGGGATGGGGGGGGCACAAAGGGGTTAAGGGATTCATGGGAGGGGTAAGGTTGCGGGGTGGGGGGGATGTAGGGTCAGGGGCAGGGTGGGTGGGGGGGGGGGCATAGGGTCAGGGGATGTGGAAGTGGGGGCAAAGGAGTTTAAGTGCAGGGGCAAGAGATGTGGGGTATGGGCAAGGGATCGAGTGCAGGAGGTTAGAGGGTCTGGAAGTACGGCATAGGGGAGTGTAGGTCCAGGGATCAGAAGATCTGGGGTATGGGCAGGGGATCGAGTGCAGGAGGTTAGAGGGTCTGGGGGTACGGCATAGGGGAGTGTAGGTCCAGGGATCAGAAGATCTGGGGTATGGGCAGGGGATCGAGTGCAGGAGGTTAGAGGGTCTGGAAGTACGGCATAGGGGAGTGTAGGTCCAGGGATCAGAAGATCTGGGGTATGGGCAGGGGATCGAGTGCAGGAGGTTAGAGGGTCTGGAAGTACGGCATAGGGGAGTGTAGGTCCAGGGATCAGAAGATCTGGGGTATGGGCAGGGGATCGAGTGCAGGAGGTTAGAGGGTCTGGGGGTACGGCATAGGGGAGTGTAGGTCCAGGGATCAGAAGATCTGGGGTATGGGCAGAGGATCGAGTGCAGGAGGTTAGAGGGTCTGGAAGTACGGCATAGGGGAGTGTAGGTCCAGGGATCAGAAGATCTGGGGTATGGGCAGGGGATCGAGTGCAGGAGGTTAGAGGGTCTGGGGGTACGGCATAGGGGAGTGTAGGTCCAGGGATCAGAAGATCTGGGGTATGGGCAGGAGATCAGGTTTGGGTCGCTTGGAGGTCTGGGGGTACGGCAATTTGGGAGTGTAGGTCCAGGGATCAGAAGGTCTGGGGTATGGGCAGGGGATCAGGTGTGGGTCGGTTGGAGGGTCAGGGGGTATGAGAGTACAGGGGGATTAGGGATAATGGGATAGGTGGGGACAGGGGTGAGGCTAGGATGTAGGACGTGAAGGGATAAGGCTGTCCAGCGTATAAGGGTACCCAGCTGCACTGCTAAGAGGGCTGTGGAGGAGACGGTAGGCCGCAGTATAGCCGTTAGGGATGACGCTGGCCGCTGGGTGTCTGTTTTAGGGAGAAATAAGTAATTAACCATGCTGGCTGTCTTTGAGGCTGTGTTCATGATTGCGTTATTGACGGTGATCACTGCAGTGTTGTTGACTGTGTTCACAGCTATATTCACGGCTGTGTTCGCGGCTACATTCACAGCTGTGTTCACGGCTGCCTTCAAGGCTGTGTTCTTGGCGGTGGGAGGGAGTGCGGTGCAGCAGGCCCTGCTGCCTGAGCCACTGGCTGTAGGCTGGTCAAGGTTAGGTCCCAGTTGGCGCAGCCGTGGCCGTCTGGGTGCCCCCTAAAGGCGCTCTGGTGTCTGTTGGAAAACATGCTGTAGTGCAATTGTATTGCAGTCCAGAGGCACTTGAATAGGGAAACCTGTGCCTGAGACTGACCTGGCAAACCCCTGACCAAAACAAAAACTGCAGTACAGAAAAACATGAACCAGGACTGCTGTACAACTGACCTGCAGTACAGAAGAACATGAACCAGCACTGCCGTACAACTAACCTGCAGCACCGAAGAACGTGAACTAGCCGGCGAATGCAGGCTACGCCCATTTTTTTGTTACTGACCCTGGCTGTAGTAGGTGCGGTGTATGTGGCATTGTGGCTGTTGGCCTGAGGGCTAACGCTCGCACCCTTCAATATAACGGCCGTCAATCAACGGGCGTGTTGTTCACCAGCGATTTTTATGTCGGCAAACCCTGCTTTCGCCAAACCCCCTGCGCCAGACCCCGTAAACCCCCTCCATACGGTGAGGCAAATGCTTAACTGACGACGTTCGTAACCAACACTGCTGTACAACTGACCTGCAGTACAGAAGAACATGAACCAGCACTGCTGTACAACTGACCTGCAGTACAGAAGAACATGAACCAGAGCTGCTGGTGCTTCCATCGTGACGTCAGCTCCTCGAAAACAAACAGCACGCCGCCAACCTGGTCAGTGCAAGAGACAAGGCGAGCCAGATATCGGTTTTGTTTAGGGTGATTCAGCTACTATTCAGCTACATCACAGTGCACCACGGAGGGGCCTGGTGCAGCCAGCTTGGGTGCTTGGGCCACGTCCCTTGGGCCAGTCCAGGCTTGGTCACCATCCAAACAGTCGTGGCACCACCCAAGAGCCCCCTATCATTGATCAGAGACGCCCTACAAATGAAAAAGGACAACTTTTTGCTTCTTTGTGTCAGTAATTCAATTCAATATGCCACGTTTTTTGTAACCGAAGGGTGGCCTCGTCAGAGTGCCGTACAGGAGATCTACAGAGCATCCTCTGAGATCTTATGAGATCAACAGATGTCTATCGAGATCAACAGGGAACAGCAGAACATTGTCAAAGTGCCGTACGGGAGATCTACGGGGCATCCTCTGAGATCGTGTGAGATCAACATAGATCTACCAAAACAGAAATCAGCAGAAATCAAAAGAGAACAGCAGAGCATTTTCAGAGGACGGTTGTCAAGATCAACAGAGTAGCACCACGCCAGGCCGTGCCAGAGAGCCACGGGGCATCGTCCAACATGAACAGAGATCAAGATAAAGACGTGCCGAACATGAGCACATGGACACATGAGCACAAGATAAAAACGTACCGGAGATCTAAATGCAGCCGCCACCCCTGCAGCTGCCCCACAGGCCACCATGTCCATGCGGTCTCGGTCATTCCAAAGGCTCCGAAACCAGGGCAGACGGCGCTTCCCGGAGCCACCCTGCGCGCATTTATATCCAAGCATTAGAGGAGCTGTGCGCATGGATATTCGGGCAGGCATGAGAGGTGTGGTGGCAGAAGCTTGGCTGGGGCAGGAGGGGTCGAGGGGGGAGACGGAGGCAGGGTTTGAAGCCCCGCTCAGGCCCCTGTGGTGGCCCAAGCGATCGCGGGTCCAGTGAATCGCAGTGTATGACCCCCTTGGTAGGCGTTACCTTTCATACCCGGCAGACAAAAGCGGCAACAGGCTGTATGTTCAGGGTTGGGGGCTTTCAGCTTTTGTCTTTTGGTAGGCCCTGCCAGCTCGCACGTACCTGAGGAGGGCTTAAGGGTGTAGGGTTTAGCAAGGCCTTGACCCTGAAACCTCGCACCTAGCTGAGGATATTAGCAATGCCGTCCTCAGTGTGCATGCAAGGTGATACGTATCTGGGGGGGGCGGTAGAGTTTAGGGTTTGTACCCCACCTGGCTGAGGATGGCTGCGATGCCTGCGCCTGCGTGTACGAAGGGTCCCTCCTTCCCGATAGCCAGGCCACCGGCAACCGTGCCCACTGCGCCTAGTAGCTTGGCCACCAGCGTCTTGAAGTGGAAGATACCCGGGACGTCCACTCCATTCAGGAAGGCCTGACAGGAGGGAGGGGGGGAGGGGGAGATGAGATCATGGCATCAGATGTAGAGGTGTGATTAAGTGGAAGATACCCGGGACGTCCAATCCATTCAGGAAGGCCTGGCAGGAGGGAGGGGGGGAGGGGGAGATGAGATCATGGCATCAGATGTAGAGGTGTGATGAAGTGGAAGATACCCGGGACGTCCAATCCATTCAGGAAGGCCTGGCAGGAGGGAGGGAGGGAGGGGGAGATGAGATCATGGCATCAGATGTAGAGGTGTGATTAAGTGGAAGATACCCGGGACGTCCACTCCATTCAGGAAGGCCTGGCAGGAGGGAGGGAGGGAGGGGGAGATGAGATCATGGCATCAGATGTAGAGGTGTGATGAAGTGGCAGATACCCGAGACATCCAATCCATTCAGAAAAAGGCTTTGTACTTACGCATGAATGAGATGTGCCGTTCACACACACAAACGCAGGCACCTGACCTTGACTTCGCTGATGCCCGACCCAGCAGCTGCTGGCCCGAAGTACACAGTGAGCAGCACCGCAGCCAGCACCAGAGAGCCGTTGATCAACACGTACAGGACGAAGGAGGCCATGTACCTGAGGGGGCACGGGAGAGGGGCAGAGAGGGATCAGAGTGAAGGGTTTAGGGTGAAGGGTTTGGGGTGAAGGGGTAAGGGTTGAGGGTGAAGAGTGAGGGTCAACCCGTAACGAGGCCATATGCCTGAGGGGGCACGGCAAAAAGGGATCAGGGTGAAGGGTGAAGGGTTTAGGATGCAGGGTTAAAGGGTTGTTGGTTCAGGGTGAAGGGTGTACTCCAAATTAGGCAAGATGTCAGAGGGGGCAAGGACAGCGGGAGGCAGAATTAAGGGGCTTCAGGACTGCAAAAGGGGTTAACATGTCACAACCATGTGCCCTCATGGCTCGATTAAGGAGGCCACTCGTTTGGCTGTAGCACTGGGTTGGCTACCAGGCATCTAGACTTAAGCAGGCCGCCCGCGCCTCCCTCGGCTCTCAACATATTCTTGGTGGTGGTGACTACTGCCCATGGCTACTTTCGTGCGCATGACACCAACCTTCACGTAACGCAGGCCCGTGAGGAGCCTGATCCCTGCCCTTAACCTGACCTTCACCCCCCCCTTTATCAGCTTCAAACCTGCCCTGGGACCCTGCCCTGGACCTGCCCTGGGACCCTGCTCTGAACCTGCCCTGGACCTGTCTGCCTGACTGCCACCCTCCCCCCCTCCCATCCTCCCCCCCTGTCGCTGTGGCAGGTGCTGACACCCAGCCTGCCCTGGAACCGCCCTGGGACCCTGCCCTGGAACCCTGCACTGGACCTGCCTGACTGGCTGCCACCCTCCCTCAGTCCCTCCATCCCATCCTCCCCCCCTGTCGCTTTCGCAGGTGCTGTGACTGAGCCTGCCCTGGGACCCTGCCCTGGACCTTCCCTGGACCTGCCAGCCTGACTGCCCCCCTCCTCCCCTCCCCTCCTCCCCCCTGTCGCTGCGGCAGGTGCTTTAACTGAGCCTGCCCTGGGACCCTGCCCTGAACATGCCCTGGACCTGCCAGCCTGACTGCCCCCCTCCCCTCCGCCCCTCCTCCCTCCTTGCCGCTGTCGCAGGTGCTGTGATTGAACCTGCCCTGGGACCCTGCCCTGAACCTGCCCTGAGTGCTCCATGACAGTCAGCGTGGCCCAGAACTTGAATCCAGCAATGTTCTCCACGCTGATATTCACCGCGAATGCAGCAGCAGCAGTCACAGCGCCTGCAGCAGAGACAGGGGGGGAGGATGGGAGGGTGACAGGCTGGCAGGCAGGCAGGCAGGCTGGCAGGCAGACAAACAGGTAGGCAGGCAGACAGACAGGCAGGCAGACAGGCAGGAAGGCTTCGCAGTCAAAGCTGGGCAACACTCTCAGCACAGAACACGCAGCAGCATAACAACAGACCTGGGGAGGGGCCTGACAGGAAACATGCCCCCCACAGGGTAGCCCACTGCCCCCACGGGGTGGCTCCACAGGATCTTGATTTGACTGAGAGACTTCAGTGATGAGCAGGGATCGGCATATAATATTATATGCAAAATAGTATAAGTATATAACATTATATCCCTACTGATGAGTGGCCACAGGCTTGGAGACTGGAACACCAAGGAAGTCCATGAAGCTTGTGGGCTGTAATCATTTGTATTTTGAGCGCACAGCAGCCACGCTACAGGAGCGTTAGGGGACCTACAGCAGGGCGTGCTTGGTGCAGAATGCCATGTTGCTTGGGCCAGCGGCCGTAGGCCGGTCATGGTTTAGGGTTTGGGGTTTAGGGTTAAGGGAACCTACAGCAGGGCGTGCTTGGAACAGAAAGCAATGTCGATTGAGCCAGCGGCCGTGGGCCGGTCATGGTTTGGGGTTTAGGGTTAAGGGAACCTACAGCAGGGTGTGCTTGGTGCAGAAAGCCATGTCGATTGAGCCAGCGGCCGTTGGCCGGTCATGGTTTGGGGTTTAGGGTTAAGGGAACCTACAGCAGGGCGTGCTTGGTGCAGAAAGCCATGTCGATTGAGCCAGCGGCCGTAGGCCGGTCATGGTTTAGGGTTTGGGGTTTAGAGATTGGAACCTACAGCAGGGCGTGCTTGGTACAGAAAGCAATGTCGATTGAGCCAACGGCCGTAGGCCGGTCATGGTTTAGGGTTAAAGGTTAGGGGAACCTACAGCAGGGCGTGCTTGGTGCAGAAAGCCATGTCGATTGAGCCAGCGGCCGTTGGCCGGTCATGGTTTGGGGTTTAGGGTTAAGGGAACCTACAGCAGGGCGTGCTTGGTGCAGAAAGCCATGTCGATTGAGCCAGCGGCCGTTGGCCGGTCATGGTTTAGGGATAAGGGTTTAGGGGACCTACAGCAGGGCGTGCTTGGTGCAGAAAGCCATGTCGATTGAGCCAGCGGCCGTAGGCCGGTCATGGTTTAGGGTTTGGGGTTTAGAGATTGGAACCTACAGCAGGGCGTGCTTGGTACAGAAAGCAATGTCGATTGAGCCAACGGCCGTAGGCCGGTCATGGTTTAGGGTTAAAGGTTAGGGGAACCTACAGCAGGGCGTGCTTGGTGCAGAAAGCCATGTCGATTGAGCCAGCGGCCGTTGGCCGGTCATGGTTTGGGGTTTAGGGTTAAGGGAACCTACAGCAGGGCGTGCTTGGTGCAGAAAGCCATGTCGATTGAGCCAGCGGCCGTTGGCCGGTCATGGTTTAGGGATAAGGGTTTAGGGGACCTACAGCAGGGCGTGCTTGGTGCAGAAAGCCATGTCGATTGAGCCAGCGGCCGTAGGCCGGTCATGGTTTAGGGTTTGGGGTTTAGAGATTGGAACCTACAGCAGGGCGTGCTTGGTACAGAAAGCAATGTCGATTGAGCCAACGGCCGTAGGCCGGTCATGGTTTAGGGTTAAAGGTTAGGGGAACCTACAGCAGGGCGTGCTTGGTGCAGAAAGCCATGTCGATTGAGCCAGCGGCCGTAGGCCGGTCATGGTTTGGGGTTTAGGGTTAAGGGAACCTACAGCAGGGCGTGCTTGGTGCAGAAAGCCATGTCGATTGAGCCAGCGGCCGTTGGCCGGTCATGGTTTAGGGATAAGGGTTTAGGGGACCTACAGCAGGGCGTGCTTGGTGCAGAAAGCCATGTCGATTGAGCCAGCGGCCGTAGGCCGGTCATGGTTTAGGGTTTGGGGTTTAGAGATTGGAACCTACAGCAGGGCGTGCTTGGTACAGAAAGCAATGTCGATTGAGCCAACGGCCGTAGGCCGGTCATGGTTTAGGGTTAAAGGTTAGGGGAACCTACAGCAGGGCGTGCTTGGTGCAGAAAGCCATGTCGATTGAGCCAGCGGCCGTTGGCCGGTCATGGTTTGGGGTTTAGGGTTAAGGGAACCTACAGCAGGGCGTGCTTGGTGCAGAAAGCCATGTCGATTGAGCCAGCGGCCGTTGGCCGGTCATGGTTTAGGGATAAGGGTTTAGGGGACCTACAGCAGGGCGTGCTTGGTGCAGAAAGCCATGTCGATTGAGCCAGCGGCCGTAGGCCGGTCATGGTTTAGGGTTTGGGGTTTAGAGATTGGAACCTACAGCAGGGCGTGCTTGGTACAGAAAGCAATGTCGATTGAGCCAACGGCCGTAGGCCGGTCATGGTTTAGGGTTAAAGGTTAGGGGAACCTACAGCAGGGCGTGCTTGGTGCAGAAAGCCATGTCGATTGAGCCAGCGGCCGTTGGCCGGTCATGGTTTGGGGTTTAGGGTTAAGGGAACCTACAGCAGGGTGTGCTTGGTGCAGAAAGCCATGTCGATTGAGCCAGCGGCCGTTGGCCGGTCATGGTTTAGGGATAAGGGTTTAGGGGACCTACAGCAGGGCGTGCTTGGTGCAGAAAGCCATGTCGATTGAGCCAGCGGCCGTAGGCCGGTCATGGTTTAGGGTTTGGGGTTTAGAGATTGGAACCTACAGCAGGGCGTGCTTGGTACAGAAAGCAATGTCGATTGAGCCAACGGCCGTAGGCCGGTCATGGTTTAGGGTTAAAGGTTAGGGGAACCTACAGCAGGGCGTGCTTGGTGCAGAAAGCCATGTCGATTGAGCCAGCGGCCGTTGGCCGGTCATGGTTTGGGGTTTAGGGTTAAGGGAACCTACAGCAGGGCGTGCTTGGTGCAGAAAGCCATGTCGATTGAGCCAGCGGCCGTTGGCCGGTCATGGTTTAGGGATAAGGGTTTAGGGGACCTACAGCAGGGCGTGCTTGGTGCAGAAAGCCATGTCGATTGAGCCAGCGGCCGTAGGCCGGTCATGGTTTAGGGTTTGGGGTTTAGAGATTGGAACCTACAGCAGGGCGTGCTTGGTACAGAAAGCAATGTCGATTGAGCCAACGGCCGTAGGCCGGTCATGGTTTAGGGTTAAAGGTTAGGGGAACCTACAGCAGGGCGTGCTTGGTGCAGAAAGCCATGTCGATTGAGCCAGCGGCCGTAGGCCGGTCATGGTTTAGGGTTTGGGGTTTAGAGATTGGAACCTACAGCAGGGCGTGCTTGGTACAGAAAGCAATGTCGATTGAGCCAACGGCCGTAGGCCGGTCATGGTTTAGGGTTAAAGGTTAGGGGAACCTACAGCAGGGCGTGCTTGGTGCAGAAAGCCATGTCGATTGAGCCAGCGGCCGTTGGCCGGTCATGGTTTGGGGTTTAGGGTTAAGGGAACCTACAGCAGGGCGTGCTTGGTGCAGAAAGCCATGTCGATTGAGCCAGCGGCCGTTGGCCGGTCATGGTTTAGGGATAAGGGTTTAGGGGACCTACAGCAGGGCGTGCTTGGTGCAGAAAGCCATGTCGATTGAGCCAGCGGCCGTAGGCCGGTCATGGTTTAGGGTTTGGGGTTTAGAGATTGGAACCTACAGCAGGGCGTGCTTGGTACAGAAAGCAATGTCGATTGAGCCAACGGCCGTAGGCCGGTCATGGTTTAGGGTTAAAGGTTAGGGGAACCTACAGCAGGGCGTGCTTGGTGCAGAAAGCCATGTCGATTGAGCCAGCGGCCGTTGGCCGGTCATGGTTTGGTTTCCAATGGCACAGTGGTGGTCATCACACAGCCTTTCAAAGGTGGCATGGCCCCTCTAAATGCACCAGCAGCGTTCTGGCAGAAGGGCAGACATCGTTGCTGCGTGTACTTTGCTGCGTGTACTGTAAGTAGCAGGCGTACGAGCCGAGACTACGAATAAATGCCCACAAGCCACGACAAAAAGATCACAACGTTCCCAGCATCTGGCTTCAGGTCCCTCATGCTTCCTAAGCATTGGCAGTCACACCGCTGCTATCACGTCCATGTTGGACTTATGCATGACAAGTGGGTGATTGGTAGCATGCTCCAGTCCCAGGCCTCATGTGGTACTGAAAAGGCGGGGGGTAATTGTCTAGCCAATGTTATAGCTCGGTCATAACCAGACCTCTTTTGGCACGTAAGTTATGGCCTAATAGGTGGTAATTGTCTAGCTTATTTGCTTATATAGTTCTATCGTACTAACGGATTCATTATCAGGCCTCGTATGATGCGTAAGTGGCGGGTAGCTTATATCAAAGCTAGTCCAGGGGCCACAGCTTTCAACTCAACAAGTTCGGCACCACTGCTTAAGATCTCACAGGCTCTGCCACTTAGCGGTTTTGACACACCATAGACGCTGTAAAAATACTGTTTATTCCAGCGTGCTTCAGCCACAATTCAGCTACATCACGGCCTACGCCTGAGGGGGCCTGGTGCAGCAAGGTACCAGCTACTTGGACCACAGGCCATCGGCCAGTCAAGGTTTGGTCTCCATCGGCCCCTAGCCGTGGCCGCCGGGTGGTTCCTCAACGTTGGACTGGCGCGCACTAAGACAAGCACTTGTCACGAAGACGACTCACCGATGAGCAGGCAGATGGTCCACTTGGTCATGTTGTACACGACGGACCCCCATGGAGTGCTGGCTGCCTGGTCTGACCGGTACACAGTGTTCTCCACATCCTCTAGATCCAAGCTCTCGAAACCAGCCGATGCTGCCGCTGACGCCTCGGGCTTGGGAGGTCCATGCAGTCCCACTCCAGCATCATCAAGGACGACCGCAGGCGCAGGAGCAGCCTGCAAATCCAGGCAGTGTCGTTGCATGCAGCGCGACGCATCACATACAGGCGGCGATGAAGCAATCCATAGTCACAAGAGTCGAGGATCTTGCATGCCAGGCGAATAGGAGGGTTAACGTTCAATAAGCTGCAGTGTGCTCATGCATGTTGGCAGGCATGCCAGGACATGGGAGGGTCCGGCAGGCTGAACGACGTCCGTGAATTGTCACACATATGCCGTATCTGACACTTGCATGGCGAGTGTCACGCGATCCCTCCTCCATGTCGCTGGAAGACGGGACAGCACGATACTTCCGCGCCATGTGTAGATCTGGAGCTGACAGACGGCGGTCTGGGTCTGTCAAGAGGCAACTGTTTAGAAACGGACTTTATGCGTGCAGGGATTTGAGAGAGAAAACACTGCTTCAAAATGCACAACCGTTTCCAGCCGTACAAAAGTCGACACAACCAACAAAAGGAAGCAAGGCCAATCTCGATGACAACGCAAGCTTGAATCTGAATGGAAAATGCCTCGATACCGCAGTCGTTCACGCTCTTACAGCCCCAGGGGCCGTGGCAGCAGCAGAGAAGGTGACAGAGAGGCTGGGGTGCGCGAACCGCCCACTAGGACCTCTCTGCTGATCAGAAATCTGAGCCGAACATCGACGTAAGGAATTGCGGTAGAAAACGCAATCGCCATGAAGCCAGGTCGATTCACGCTGATACCTGCTAACTCCGGCATTTTGGATGGCTCTGACGCAGGGCTGAGGACATCCGCTACGCCGCTGAGAAGTATGGCCCGCTGAGAGATGTATATATTCCCAAGGACTATTACACGAGTGAGTGCATAGCCATCCTTTGCGTTGTCCTCCATCCACTGCCTCGTGCAACACGAAGGAGTTTCCAGTCATGCAATCAAGGACCGTGGCGGAAGTAGGACGTCTAGAACATCTAGAACATCCTAAATATGATCTTCCACATCTGTTAAATCCTTCAATTCCGTAAAGCAGAGGAGCCACGTGGCATCGCTTTCATCGAATACACCAGCTCGAGAGATGCGGAGGACGCGTGCTACGGGCTGGATCGGTCAACCATAGCTGGACGCGAGGTGGGCATTCATGTGACTGCGTCCGAATCGAGGTACCAACAGCAAGGGTTTCAGCTCCCCTGAAGCAATCACGCATTAGACCACGTCACGGTAGAAACGGTTTTCATGTCTAATTCACGAGGCCTTGCCCAAACATGTAATTTTAAGATGCGCATGGCACAGTGCAAATGTAGCCGTTTTGTGCTCTTGATCTTTGTGTGTTACGTGTCACGTGCAGGTGTCAGTTGCTTACGCTCAGCATGGACGCAAGAGGCCAGAGTCCTTCATGGGCACTAGAGGTGAATTGGCAATGGCATCAGGGTTGTTTTCAGAGCGCATCAGTGGGCCGCTTAGCACCAAACCATGCCCACCCTTTAGCCAGAGGCCATGCGTTTGTTGCACTATAAATATATAAAACCAAAATTAATTTCTATTTCGGTATAATTAATTTAATAAAATTTAATTTCACTTAATTCAAGTCCTGCAAGGTTGCAAATCATAGAACGGGTTTGGGCTACAATGTACATCTGCATGGCCCTAATCAGTGAACAGCACACAGGTGTTTTTCATTTACCGCGAGATCGGTGTTGATTTCTGAAAAGAGGCTCACTCAAACCAGAATGCCAGAATGCTCCTTTGCTTCGCTGAACCGTCCCTAAGCAGGCGGAGGCGGTGGCTATGGCGGCGGCGGCGGTGGTGGTGGTGGTAAGTATGGCCGTGGCAGTGGAGGGACCTATGGCGGAGGCTACGGTGGAGGCTACGGTGGAGGCTACGACCGAGACAGGTCTCGTGGTGGATACGACCACGGAAGGGATTATGACCGCGGTCGGAGCCGGGACTTTGATCGGAGCCGCAGCCGCAGCCGCAGCCGCGAGCGGGGCCGCTCGCCCTCAATGGGCGAACGTCGCGGACGTAGCCGCAGCCGCAGCCTCTCACAAGAGAGGGTGAGGGAGCGCAGCCGCAGCATCGGCCGCGACCGCTACCCAGATCGGTAAGAGAACGGAGAAATCCCTCTTGCTTAATCCAGCGGTCATTGCTCAAGCTGATAGGAGGAAATAATGGCTGGCTCAGCCACCCCTGTGTACACTTACAGCCGCAATCAAATCCATGCACACACAGCACACACACACACACACACACACACGCACAAGGTCCAGCCACAGTACAAGCCGAGTCTGCTCTCCATTAGAACTTGAGATTGGCCAAGGGACAACGTTTGCGTCAAGAGTTCAGCGTTAAGCACTGAACCCTAAACCGCAAGCCCCTGATTTCCTTTATGTGCCGTGGTACACCCAAACACTGCTGGTGTGAAGGGGGCCAGTGGCTCACTGGGTCCCTCCCTGCATGCGCATGCTGGTCGGTCAGCCTCTTGATACCATGCTCCTCCTCTCCCCCTCCTGTTGTGTTGCAGTGTGGCGAGCCGCAGCCCATCACGCAGCCGCAGTCACAGTCCAGCCCGGGCCGAAGAGCAGATTGTCAGGTGTGGAGGTTGGGCTCGCCACTTCAACTGTTAGGGTGCCTATATAAGGTGCTGCAATTCGACTACATGTCACGGCCAGGGACCATGGGAGCCAGGTGCAGGAAGCCGTGATGATTGGAACCTCGGCCGCAGGCCCGTCAATAATTTGTCCCCATCGGCAGGGTGGTGGCTGCCCAGCGCCCTGCCCAAGGTGGTCTGTGCTATTTTTTCGAGCATCGAGTATCCTTTTCAGTGTTATTTACGGGGTTCCTTACTGGTTTAAGTAACTGAATTGGCCTCAAGATGATGGCGACTGAAATTTGGCTGCGTAATTCAGCCTCCGTAAGGACCGCAGCCGGCAAAGCACTGATCCTTTGACAAGGCTTGTATGATTTCATACACACTTGAACAATCTCTATTGGGGACAGCATTAGGTCCCCTCTTCTGGTGAGGGCAAAGGCTGTCTCCCCTGCCGCCTGGCCTGGAGGTGGCACACTGAGGAGAAGGGTCAAGCCAGGTGTGCACCACTGAGCCTCCAGCTAGAACTGAGGGACCCACACCAGCGGGTTTTATCTGATACATTAACCGTAACCCTGAACCTCCGATGCCGGAAGCTGTTTCCAGGCTTGTAGGTTCTGACTCCGGAGCCGCAGCTCTATAAGCTATGGTCTTCTGCTGATTGAAACTGTCAGTTGCAGGTTTACAGCTGTGACGTGGCTCAGACGCCCGCCTGGTACTGTTATTCCCGGCGCTCTTCTGCATTCACCTGGCCTGTTGTTTGGGCCATGGGCCTTAGGCCGGTTATGCTTTGGTCCCAGTTGGCCCAGTGATGGCTGCTTTGCCGCTCCCCAAAGGATGTGGTGCGCACCAGGGAAGGGCCGGGGGGAGTTTTTAGTAGCCATGTTTTGCCGGGAAAAGTGTTTTTGCGCGCACTGCGCAATGAAAGCAGCACTGCTGCCTGTGGTTTGCTTGTTGCTGTTTCAGGGAGTCAGATTGATCGAGACAAGACTGCGCCAATTGTGTAACGCCCGAGGAGCCAGACGGTTGGAAGATGTACGGAACGGTGGTTTGAAGGCGGAACGGTGGTTTGAAGGTAACGGCCGGACGTCCTTTAGAGGAATCGACGTTGCAGAAGAGGGGAAGCGCTTCTTCCCTGGCCTCCTCCATGGTAAAGAATTCACGTCCCACCTGGAATCACTACCCACTGGAATGTGGCTGTCGCTCAGACGGGATGCCCCGGTGTGTCATGAGTTACGAGGGAACATGCTTTGGGGCATTTGTCGTGTAGTTTAATCAGTGATTGCACAGTTGATCTGCCTGGGGAGTCCTGTCATTGTTTCGGCTTGTTTTGCCCTTTCTAGTTGTGCCCATGTGATGGTTGGCCTCCCTTGAAGCTGAGCCCAGGGAGACGAGGAGGCATGATGGTGATGCCGATGAGGAGGAGGAGAAGGATGCCTCCTATGATGATGATGATGATGATGATGATGATGATGATGATGATGATGAAGCCTTGATGACGATGAATTGGAGGGGGAGTCGAGAACCTTGACGGTGTGGAAGGTGTGGCTCAAAATGTATGATATGGTGTCATGGAATCAGGCGTCCCAGGCTTAGCGTAGTCATTTGTTTGTAAATACCAAGGAAAAGGTTTGAAGCCGCTGGTAATCGTGTATAAGATTATCAGAACTAGAGAGGGGAGAACATATGACATAAGATACCATATGTGCAAGAACCCCTCCCCTGCCTCCAAAACCTATTACATAACCAGTGAGAGACGAGGGACCCTTTGATGCCCAAGAGTGGCTAAAACAGGTTGATTGCGGTGCCATCAGTCAATAATTGTGGTAACTACTCTTAAGTTCAGGGGTCGCAAGGGGTGTATACCAAGATGAGCAAGGTGCATCGCATGGTATCAATCAATATAGATGTTATTATCCCCTGTTTGAGGCAGGCCCCTAGCATTTGATTTCAGCTTAGACACCAGCTTTGTGACCACCTGCCCTGTGTGTTTCCTGTCACACCCGTAGCCAGGCCCGCCTGACACTCGTTGATGGCAGATGTTTCAACTTGATGTCACTATCAGCCCCTGATCAGGATGGGCTGACGCACGTCCTTGTGAGAATTGACTGTTCCACTCGTCAGGGTTGCAACCACAATCTTCATGTCAATAACGTTACACCTCTGGGCCCGCTCTAAGCTCGGCCGCGTGGGCGCCTAACTGTTCAGAAGGGAGTGAAGGAGGAACTAAAGGTAAGAGAGGGGGGCAGGAACAAAAGGAGAGGCCGGGAAGGCAAAGAAGACCAAGTCCAACACTTGAGCTCCACTAGAGACTAGCCCTAAACAAAGCCTCTAAGAAAATACAATATTGATGTACCATAGTATCAGTTGGATTTGGTTTTTTTGATGGTTTTTATTTAAAAACCAAATATTTAAACCAACAGTCTCAGGTACCAAAGAGAACAACCAACCAAACAAACCAAATATTTCGGGTACCACCAGGGTCCCCCCCCCTCTTTTCCCTCCCCATTCTGCGGCACTGCGACCACTCTCTGTCTAGAATGAAGAGGCAGAGGCAGTCCGGAATGAAGAGGTAGGCCTTTTTCTTCTCTATTCTGTGCCTTCTGCGGCCAATCTCTACCCATAATCTAGAATGAAGAGCGTGTTCGGATTATTAGAGCCATCTGCTAGAGCAAAGGCAAAGAACGTAAACAGGGCTGCAAAAGTTGTTCGGTTAGTTTAGAACGGTGCATACCCACTGGGCCCTGCGGAACGCTCGGCCACGGGGGGCTGGTAGGGAATGACTAGGCTCAATTCCAGCTACCATGCACAGCCTGGGCCATGGTGCAGCCATGCCATCCTCCTATGTGAACATGGAACCCGTTGTTCGGTTAGTTGATGAGGTGTTTCCGGGACTTGCACCAGGAGAGGCGGGCCCCAGCAGCCACAGTCCTCTTGTCCGTACATTTGAGGGGTATGGGGCAGTAACTCGTTAAGCATCTCCGATATCCGCTGACTGCCGGTACGGTACCGTATTCACTTTTTATCTTATTTACCCGTTAGCAACTTTGGCTTCAGGTTCCTTTCTGACCATCAGCACTGGCTGCAGGGCTGAGGCTCTGTTTAGGGATTTTCCAGGTAAGAACGAGGGTAAGGGTAAGAAACCTGATTTCCAGACGATTAATTGGTTTTTTAAATAAAATCAACCATCGACATTCGTTAATTTCAGGTACAAAAAATAAAAACCAACTCAACATAAAATTAAATCCGACTGATACTACGGTATATGGTTTTTAGAATCGTGCATTCATTGATGGAAACCGTCTCAGCGGCAGCGGAGGTTACCTAGTACAGATGAGGGAGAGATTCGGGACCTTGTTCGAATGACCACCTCCATCGCAATTTCTGCACAGATTTGAAGCGCTCTCATCAAACTGTATAACCACTAGACACATTAGGGTGGAATGCAAAGTTCAATATTCCGCATTCCGTGATGCCGCAAAAAGTGTGATACATCACGTACCTTCCGGAACACATCAACCAGTTTCTTTGTCCAATTAGGGTCTTGGTAGTCAATGAACTTTCCTGGCAGAGACTTCAGTTGTCACATGGGCAAGTTCTAGACTGTCCGTGCTGAGCTTCACATTAACCGCTCTCCCATTCAACAGGCTCAAGTGAGACGTGGTACTATTTGAATTTAAATATCATGAGGATAGCTCCTCTTCAACCGAGCCTACCATTTTTCAAGTGCGGACGGTCTGTTATATGATGCACGACATCAGAAAAAAAAGTCAGGAGCGCACTACCAAATACAGCTTGTGAACAGCTCCCCGCTCGAATACAGCCGGAAGCATGGCTAAAAATCACTCTAAAACTCCTTTAAAAAAAATGGTTCGTTAATGGTGGTCTAGACCGCCCATTACAAGGCCACACACTTCTCAATGAAGAAACATAATAAAATGGGCGAATCCCAGCTGCGATTATAAGATCAGAGTCCTCCTGGCCCCTGATAAGTTTGTGGCTCAGCTCTAACCTGTAGTCTTGCCCTAGCAGGGCCCAACAAAGAAGGGGCTACATACTTTATCATACATGCTCTCTCCTGTGCTCATGCAATAACTGCTACCGCCGTCTTCTCCACCTCCCCTTCCGGTAGTAGTCACTGCTCCATCTCCTCTCGTGGAAATTTATGCAGTTTTCTCCAGGTCCTTCTGGTAGAAAACGATGTTGCCGGTGTCGGATACAAACTTGTCGTTATTAAAGGACCGGATGAGAGGCTCAATGAGGTGCACTGGGATGGGCCCTGCGCTCTTGGTGGGCTCGCGGTAGTAGGGTCCCAAGACAGGCTTGCAGGCCTCCGTAGCTGCCTCCAGGTTGTAGTGAGGCATCTACACAAGGGGCACCGGCACATGTTCAGATATGTTTAGTCATATTCTTCCTTTGCAGTTCTTGTCCTCAAAATTTGCATACAATCGTCAACACTAGGTAAGCCTTCATCCCACACATTTGCAGCAGTACCTCCAGCATGAATGCCTTATTACCTAGTGCCTATTGCATCGATGCCTTAGTTGCCTAGTAGGCAGGAAGCGCACACCAGGGTTAAGGTCACAGGAATGCCTGATCAGTTTACTTAAATGCCATACCTGGGGGAACAGGTGGTGGATCACATGGGTGCCGATGTCATGATGGATCTTGTTAAAGATGCCGAAATCGCGGTCAAGCGCGGTGAGGCCGCCTCGCAGGTAGCTCCACTCCTAAAAACGAAGTAAGATGGGGGCAGGCTTGGGTAAGCTGAACAAGATATGGGAGATCAGCGTGCTCCTGACATGACCCAGGGAAACGAGCAGGCCCGAATGCTTTTCTGGTAGTATGTTAACTTCACATGTTGAACAGAGACTTGCCGCTAGTTGCCGTACAAATAGGCATGGTTCTGTTAGTCGCTCATCTCTTCTGCCAGATTGCCACATCATGTACCACCAAAATGGACTGAACGCTGAATCAAATCAGGGCAGGGAGCAGGCGACTCCCTTCCTTCCACAGGACGGCACAAGTCGAAACATAAACCTAGGGGTTGCCATGGTTTTGATCTTCCTGCATTGCACGTAAGGCAAGCATAGTAGGCCGGGCTCCCCCCCTTGTCCTAAGAGCGCGATGCACGCAGGTCCCCTGAACCCACCCCATGACTACCCTCCTATCATACCTCGCCCCTGTAACATGGCATCTTCTCCTCCTTCTCCTCCTATCTCACCTTGCCCCTGTACCAAGGCATCTTCTCCTCCTTCTCCTCCTATCTCACCTTGCCCCTGTACCAAGGCAACTTCTCCTCCTTCTCCTCCTATCTCACCTCCCCCCTGTACCAAGGCAACTTCTCCTCCTTCTCCTCCTATCTCACCTCGCCCCTGTACCAAGGCATCTTCTCCTCCTTCTTCTCGCTGCCGTGGTGGTGCAGGTAGGTCACCACGTCCAGCCAGACCACGAACATCCAGTAGGGGACGAAGTACAGGGCCAGCATGGCGGGGATGCCCACCGTGGCACACCCAGCGGCGAGCACACCCAGCATTCCAATCATGAAGGCGTTGGAGGTCAGAACCTGTTAGGGACAGCACAGGCGAAATGTTAAAAGGGTATGGCTTTTCAGAACTGTCCCAAAGAGGCAGCTATCATGCATGATGGCCAGAGTGTCCAATACTGATGCACACAATTTGAAATGCTAGGGGTGGCAAATTCGCGATGCAAGTCAAGGAAAGATGCACGTCAGTGACATGCAGTTCAGGTTAAGTGGAGTAGTGGACTGTGAGGTTGGCAAGGGAGGCGTAGGATAGCTCAGCTGGACATAGGACCGGAAGTCGTCGGGAAATGTGGATGTGGAGTGTCGGCGCCAGGCGCCATAGGGTGCATGGGGCTGCTGCAGTTTTTATTCCAGCAGTCGCCAGCGCGTCTCTAAGAGGGTCTGTCGGCCATGCATGGCTCCCTCCTGTGCTTCCTGTGGGACAGCTGTGCCAGAGTCACATGTCGCAGTGGGAAGGCTCGCAATTCTGCGTTTTAAGATATCGCTTGACACATCGGCGCCAAATGCTTGGATTTGTGCATCAGTCCTTCCATGAGAGGGCTGTCTAATCCAGCAGGCAAGGCTTATCTGTTCGAAATTAGGGGAGGGGTTGCTAGACACAGAGACCTCCCTCTCACCATGTTCTTCTCTGCGGCCGAAAACAGGTTGCAGTTGGGATCGTAGTGTGATCCAACCTTGCCAGGGCTGCGGGCCCACAAGTAAAAGGGGTAGGCAAACAGTGCCCAAGGCAGTGTCAGGCGCCCAATCTTGGCCAGAAAGTCCTGCGTGCATGAAACACATGGTAAGGCGGAAGGTCGATGACAGGGGTCGCATTCGGGGCACAACAGGGACCAACATTGGGGTGAGTGTTGGACACGCCCTGAATGCATTGGCTAATACTGGAGTGCAACAGGGCCTGGACTTCAATGCCTTCCATGCACTGGACTTTCAGGCCTTGGACTTCCATGCATGTCAAATCTTGGCCGTTCATTGGCTGATAATTGAGTCCAGGGCCTGGACTTCAGAACCTCCTCCGTGGACGTCAAATCTTGGCCTCTCATTGGCTGATACTTGAGTCCAAAGCCTGGGCTTCAGTACCTCTTCCATGCACGTCAAATATTGGCCTTTCATTGGCTAATATTTGAGTCCAGGGCCTAGACTTCAGTACCTCCTCCATGCACGTCAAATCTTCGCGCTCCCGTGACTTCTTCTGGCATGCAGATAGCTTTCAATCATGCCTTCAAATGATTTTCCATGACCAAGGGCCCAGTCCCGGCCCTTCGTGACTATGCTCTCTGACTGGGTTTCCTGGACAGGGGGCCCAGTCTCAGTGTCTCACCCAGCACCCTTCTCACCATGCTTTCAGATGGTCTCCCTCGACCAAGGGCCCAGTCCATCACTTCATTGAAAACCATATCTACATCTGTTGGTTTGGCGTTATTATGGTTCCTTGCTGTCCAGGCCCTTCGAGGCCATGCTCTCTAAATGGGCTTCCTGGACAGGGGGCCCAGTCTCACCCGCTACCCTTCTTACCATGTTCTTAAACTGGCTCTCCTTCACTGGGTGCCACGACTCGTCATTCTCCACGTGGCCATGGTTGGCATGGTGCGTGCGGTGGCTGATGCGCCAGCCATGATAAGGCACCAGGATGGAGGCGTGCGTGATGTTGCCAATAAAATCATTCAGGGCCCGGTTGTTAGAGAAGCTCTGGTGACCACTGCAAAAGGAAAGTTTCAGAGGCCAATCTTTATTTTGTGGTGATTCAAATAAGTTCAGCTACATTGTGACCTGTCGCCGGAGGCAGGCGCGGAAAGCCATGCTACTTGGTCTAACAGCCGAGCGAGGTTAGGTTCCCATTGGCCCCACTGGGCCCAGAATCAGGACACAAGTTGGTCTGGTGCACAATTGCATTTACACTGATCAGCTCTGTGTCACAGCATATCAGGCAAGGAGCTCCTGATCTTTCAGGCGATTTCCAGGTGGGCTAGGGAGCATTGGCCATGGGGCAGACATGGCGAAACCTGCATGGGATGTTATTAAATTTAAATGTGCCATGGTTTAGGGCCCAAAGTCGAGGCATGTGAATCACCAATCATGCCCATTTTTAAAGAGATCCCAGAATCTGCATGTGCTTCTTTCATTCGACCCCATGTTGCTTCGATAGGATCTGGCCTGTCAGTCACCAGTAGCGGGCCCATGTCCAGCATCAAAGGGTGCCCAGGACATGCTAACCCATTTCCCCATTCATGCACATGTTACAAGGCATGCAACTCACCAGTCATGGCCGACCACAAACAGCGCCCAGAACATGGTGCCCTGTGCGAACCAGTAGAGAGGCCAAGCCCACCTGCAGGCATGAAAACATGGAGAAATGCTTATGTGGGATCACATTCGTGTCACCAAGGTTGGTCGCACTCGGAACGCATTCGGTTGTCATGGTGGGTTCGTTAAGGCGTTGCCTGAGGGACTGGATGCATGCAGCGCTACTGACCACTGGTTGATGGCAAGGGCGCCAGCGGCAAGGCCCGCGACGATGCCGACATCCAAAAGTAGGTGCGCAACGCTCTTTAGGGTGTTCTTCTCCCAGCAGTCTTTGGGGATGGCATTCCTCAGGTCGGCCTGGGCACGGGGTCCGGTGGCACAAGTTGGCGTTAGGAATTACCTTTTCCAACCTTGCGCCAATGAAAGAATGACATGGTGCAAGGTCAGGCCCAAATACAAATCTGCAAGCTCACCAGGGAAAATGGAGGAGCAGCAGAGAGGTCGAAGGATCCATCCTGCAGTCGAGGGACAGAGCGCACTAGCGTCAGTAGTGGAAGATTTGAAGACTCTGCCGTCCGAGGTACTCATCAACCGGCAACTAGCATATCAGGGACTCGTGTAGGGGATGCCTTTCGATTTATGTTTCCAATTTCAGCTAAACCAAGCTGGTGGTCTGGACGGCGCCACTTACGGGGTTGCGCGCGAAGGAGTCCATGGAGGTGGTGCCGGGGAATGTGGCAACGTTAGGGGTTGCGATGGAGCTGGAAGATGACTTCCTGCCACCCAGGATACTAGACTTGAGGCCATACGGCCGTGCAACAGCCTGGACGCTCAGCTGGCGCACAGGACGCAGAGCGATGGCACCCTTTTGAGCGCAGATCATATTTGTTTGGTCACGTATTGACAGGCCTAAGCGACTTGTGGATGAGTGTTGATCCTACGAGAACTTTACGCACACCGCTCAACCAATATCAGGGCTTAGGGACACAGGGTTCAAGACGAGCTTCCACTCACGATATTTTGGCTCCAGAGCTGGCCTTCATGTTACTTCAGAGGGGCATATTTGTGTTACTGCATGGGGCTGCTTTAATACTTCAGGAGATGCTGTGTTACTTCGGAGGGACACTTTCGGGATATTTTCGTTTCAGGATACCGGTACTTCTTTCCCGGAACCAGTGTCTACTTAACCGGTAGCTTGCCTTTGGGTGCGGCTCTAGGTGTACCGGCAGCTTGCAAATATGAAATATCTGACCTACATTTCAGCTGCCTCCCGACCTCCAACCAGAGGCCCCATGCTTGGGTCTCTGTCTGTAGGCCAATCAAAACTCGGCCGCTTAGCCCCAATCGATCCATTGGCGACTGTGGGGTGACCCAACCAAGCTGAACTTGTATGTAGCTCAAGGAGGACAGACTGTACCAGGCCGAGCAGGGGTAAAATGCACATGCTTTTGTGGACGTTTTTGTAGCCTGGTTGTAGGCATTGTTGAGGGCTAGTTTCTAGAGGTGCTGAGGTGTCTGACTTGTTTGCCTTACCGGCCTTTCCTTTTGTTTTGTCCCCCCTTCTCATAGGGAAGTCCCCACCCCGTCTTTTCTCCCATCTGAACAGTTGGGTGCCCACACGGCCGAGCCTTCTTGAGCAGGGCCCAGAGGTGTAATGTCATTGACTGTCTATGATGTCTGAGAAATCAAATCTCAACTCTTGAAAGTAGCTTTGGTACCAAGGCTTCAGATCTAGGGTTTCGGGTCCAGGGTTTGGGATCCAAGTTTTCAGATCTTGGGTTTCCAGCCAGAGCTACCGGTATACATATGTCCTACTCTATACATCCTACCCACTTGTGAGTGCAAGTAGCGGACCGCGCTTGCGATCTGAAGATCTAGGGCCGGAATGTTTTACATCTTGGGCTTGCTCGTCAAGCACGAGCGATGGTCCAGAAGGTAGCCGTTATCAATCCCATCCTTGATCATCAAGAGGCAGTCACGACCAATGATTCCAGAGCGCTTTGACAATTTTTAAAAGCTGTGCCTTTGGCGCAGACACCAAGTTACGAGTGCCTTAAAATTTGTTGTGGTGTCCTAGGCACTGTGTGTTCCGGCAGCAGTGGCCGAGTTGTCCCTGCCTCTGTTTGCGTTCTGAACATGTTGGGCGATGGTGCTATTTGTTGGTTGGATGTTGGGTGGTGCGGGTGATGCGTGTGTTGCCTGTGCGGTGGGGTTGTAAGTATTGTGCATGTAGGGTCAATAACGTTACACCTCTGGGCCCGCTCAAAGCTCGGCCGCATGGGCGCTCAACATGCGTGTGTTGCCTGTGCATGTAGGGTATTACTGTTTGTGCGTGTGCCTACCGTAGTTGCTTCTGATCGGCTGTGAATATAAAGGCAATGCACCTTTCAGAAAACATGCAGCAAGCGCAGGCAACAAGTCCCTGCACATGAAAGCATCCCACTTCGTTTTGTGCTCGTACCACCCGGTTCACATGCACACGCCATGCAATCAATTATAAACATGATGCCGCGCTGGACTGTCAAAACAAGTGCTATGCTGGCATGGTGTCACAGCTGACACCATCTTCAGTGCGGGAGCTCGGGAGGCGATCTAGGAGCCGATCCTCGCCGGAGTTAAACCCGCCCACAATACTGTCCCCATTTCCAAATACATGCTGATTCAGCAGGCAGCGCCGAATTACTACCATGCATGGGTGTCCACAATGTGAGCACAGCAGCCACCCCAAGCCCTGTTATGTGCCTGCGTTACTGGCGGGGTAGATGGCTAGATGCAAGCCTGGATGATAGGTTGGATGCAAGGTAGCACAATGCGGCTAAACCTGTGCCGTATCCAGAGCTGCTCGGTGCTCCGTTCCGCCGGATCCTGTCCTGATCCAGGTGGGAATATACCGTGACACGGCTTCTTAGCCTGACCCGTGGAAACAGCCTAGAAACAGAGTGTAACTTTTACACCAAGTGGATGCAAATCAGGGGTACAAATGTAGAGCTGCAAGCAATGTGGAAACTTGGAGTCCCCCAGTTTTGTATTCAGAGAGTTGTCATCATCACTGTGGGTGATTTGAAGCCTCTGGATGCTTTGAAGCCTCTTCAAAGGAGGCCAGAGACCTTCATGATGAAGGGGGGAGTCTGCCGCCGAAGGGCCACAACATCAGGTCGTTTTCAACATCCCGAGCAATGAGCAACAAATATAGCCTATGGAGGTGGTTTGGCGATCTAGAGGGGTGTATGCGGCCATGGGTTGCGAAGTTGATGCCTTTTTTTAGTCCAGCGGGGTATCATATTTGGTGCATGGGACAGGGGCCGAAAACCGGTTTGAGCACAGAATCAACTGGGATAACGAGCGAAAAACAGTGACCCCTCAGGGTAAGCAACCAACCCGCTATCTCAGGTGAGAGGCGTGGGAATGAACCAGGAAGAATGAACCCCTGAGTGCATAAAAGAAGTCCCAATCACAAAACATGACGTGAGTTGCGTGGCTCCTCAATTTCCTAGCATGCAGCTTTTTACTTGGCAGGCTGGGCATACCCAGGGCGTGGCCAGCAGAAGATTTCCATGTTCTGGCATTGTACAGAGCGCCAAGAGGCATGTGGGCATGAGCCAGGGAAACATACCGGGCTACCAACAAAACATCAGCGTTAGCCCCACAAACTCTTCCATCATCAGCCTCCAATAATTCAGTAAGCCACAGCATTAATAGAGAAACAGACACAGGATCCTACCAAAACGGATGACACGTAAAGACTCGTGACCAGATGCATGGATACCGGTAGGGTGGCTTCCCAGCCAGGTTTGCCCTCTCAATTTCCTCTCACTACTTCTTACATCCCGAATCAGCGCGATTTGACATGTTGAGACATGCTATTTTGCTCTTCCAAGGCATGCTGAACTTAATATTATAAGTATACAGGTACTGCTGAACTGCGATGCTATTGCGATACCACCGGTATTGGGAGAATCCTGGATTAGGTCAAAAAGCTTTCACAAACTCGTGCCTTATCCCTGGGTCAAACAGCAGCATCAAATCCAACCGCTGCTCCGCTACAATTCAGCTATATTTCAGCTACCATGAGGCGCATGGCCCAATGCCCAAAGCATAGCCAGACATACTGCTTGGGTCAAGGTTTGGCCACAATCGGGGCTTCAGCCTTCGGCAGCTGCCTGCAGAAGGTAAACTCATGGCCAAACATAAAACACGGATCACATTGCATCGATCATGCTGCAAATGGAGTTGAAGTCGGGCCTGTCCTCAGGACTGTAAGACAAGCACGCCATGGCCAGGTCCACATACTTTTGTGGCGCCTCCTCGGGGAACTCAAGCTTGCTGGTCTGGGAGACGACATGCAGGAAGATCTGAGTGTGCCCCATTCCTCTCCACGGCTGAGACGAGGTGTACATCTGCAGAAACCAGGACAGGCATTCACAAAACGTCATAAAAGTGGATTCCGGAAAGGCGTCAAGACGTATCAGAACTGGTCTACCCTGAACGACAGACGTAGAGCCATGCCGGGAGGGACGCCACCACCCCCCTCCTCACCTGCCACAGCAGTACCCCGAACGAGTACACGTCCACCGCCTTGCTGATGGTGCCCGATTGCAGCGTCTCCGGTGGCATATGGGTGATGGTGCCGTACTGTTGAACCGTGATTTTTTCTGTCACACTCCTTGCCAGGCCAAAATCAGCCACCTGAAGGGGGGATATACCTTTGTACAAATTGTAGTACACCCAGAAAATTCAGAAACATGCTCTGCCAGGTCATAGCCAGGTACATCGAGAGGCCAAGCTAAAGACAAGCCACTCTGCTTTCCAAATGTTTTGCGCTGGGCACGTGGGCGGCAGTGCGAACAGCTGCCGTGGCTCTTCTGCCCCTCAGCGAAATTTTGAGTCTACCACCACACCACACCATCTTACGAAGTCATACCGTTTACATATACGGCGATCTGGATCCCTAGTCATACCCTCCTCACACCTTGGCGACAAAGTCCAAGCCGGTCGCGGCGCTCCCAGAGCTTGACAGCAGGACGTTCCATGACGACAGGTCGCCATGCATGACGTCCTTCACGAGCGGGGCATGGCAAACAAAGCATGAATGAACAATCTGGGCCAGCAACCAGGGCGGCCGTGCTGGGCCTGCTGGACAACTGAAGCAGGCATACGGGATTGAACGATGGAACGTAATATGTGGTGGCCTCTTCCTGGGGACAAGAGTCAGGGGCTTCAGGATGGCAGCAAGCAGGCAGATTTAAAAGGCTCAAAGGGCACAACGCGCCAGCGAGGAGGTGCATATTGCCATGTTACCCTGGCTGCAGTGGCAGGCATTGTGTGGGAGCACAGTGCAAGGAGCTTGTTGACATCCTTAAGGATTTCTGAGCAATCTACTTTTCTAGGTCCGGAGAGTCGGAGACAATGATAATGGACTCAGTGCTGACGGACCACAGTGCAGGATCTTCATGATTTGGAGTGGAATCCAATCCTTCACTGAACCAAATCATGAAGGTCCACAGTTTTACAGGTAGCACAATCTTCACACTCGTGGGGGGTGGGGGGAAACAAAGGCCTGCCTAAGAACGTAGGACGCAAGAGGCATTTCGCTGCTTAACATAGATGCATACCCCCCCCATCAATATCACCCATTTCAAATAAATCCCCAACCTCAGAGGTAGACTGCAGTTTAAGTTGATCACTTGTTTTGATGTGGCTGTAGGTGTGGCTTGGCAATATTTCAGCTACCACTATCAGCTACCTCGTGACCTCCAATCGGAGGCCACATCCGCATTTAGCCATGCTGCTTGGGTCTGTGCCTGTAGGCCGATCAAGGCTTGGCTCCAATCCATCCTTTGGCGACTGTGGGTTGGCCCACCCAAGGTGGACTCGCAGCCTAAAGAATAATCACTGTCACCGATGTCTGAGATATCTGAACCATTGACAGCAGCCTTGATACCGGGGGTTCGAATCCAGGGAATCGGATCCAGGTTTCAAATCCAAGCTTCCAGATCCAGGGTTTCCAGTCCAGATTTTTGGAGCTAAAGCTACACATCTGTCATCCACCATGCATCCTACCCACCTGAGAATGCAGGTAGCGGACCGCGCTGGCGATCTGGAGGGCCAGGGCCAAAATGTTCTCCATCTTGGGCTTGCCAGTCAGACACGAGCGATGGTCCAGGAGGTAGCCACGGTCAATCCCATCCTAAAGAATCAAAAGGCAGCCACAAATCATCCCAGACGGCGAAGGAGACTCCAAGAGTTGTGCCCCCCCACTGGGAAACTGGTTGATCATGCACCTTCTGATCTGCTTACTGAACCCTCTTGTCCCCTATTGGATGTTCCTCCTCGCTTTCCTCTTCACATGAGAGCTTAGACAATGGGGTCAGGGCATGGGGACAGGGCATGTAGACATGACAGTGCATGGAGATTTGACAATGGGGTCAGGGCATGGGGACAGGGCATGTAGACATGACAGTGCATGGAGATTTGACAATGGGGTCAGAACATGGCATGGACTGGCGTTAGGCAGCTCTCTCATTCACCGTAACAAGGCAGTAGAGGGCGGCGATGCCATTGAACAACGCAGCATCCCTGACCTGCCCACCTGCACCTTCCTGTGGTCAGTTTGACCGGCTTCCCATCGTCTGGCCAGCCTCACCAGCTTTAATACATACGAGGCAGCGGAGCTCTGATTTAACCCAGTCCTAAGCCTCGCCAGCCGACTGCCCTTGTCAGCTTGACATGTGCGATGGAGCGCAGCTTCAACTTGCCCCTGTCGTGAGCTTCGCCTGCAGCCGGCTCTTACAGCCTGACGGGCATGATAGAGCGCATCTCCTACTCGCCTTTGTCGGAAGCCTCACCTGCAGGCTGCCCTCGACAGTCAGACCAGCCTCCCCTTGCCTGAACAGCCTCCCCGGACCTGACCGGTGTGAGGCTGCCCAGCTGGACCAGACCCTGTGAGGACCTCATCTGCAGACCACTCTTGTCAGTCTGACACATACAAACCCAGAAGTACATGCCCCCACCGCAAGCCTCACCTGCAGGCTGCCCTTATCGCAGTAGTCCATGATCATCCACGTCTGCATGGACTCCTCCGGCGAGTCCGCGGCAGCTGCTCCGGCAGCCAGGCTCCCCATGGATGTCCAGCCCGAGTTGCGTGGCTCATTGAAGGACCCTTCCTTGGGCTGTCTAGCCTCGGACGCGCCTCCCGGAGCGAAAATACCATCGCCATCCTCCAGCAAGAGCAGAGAAACCGCGGTGTCGATGACGGCCCAGACGGGACCCCCGGCGCAGACCTGCTTGCCCTCGAACGCGCCGCTGTTAACAACACCCTGGCCCTGCTGACCCCCCTCGCCCGTGGTGCTGCAGCCGGGCCCGACACGCTCCGGACCGGCCTGCTCGGATTGGGGCGCAGGCTCCAGGGGCTGGGGCGCAGCTGGAGCTTTTGCGATCTTGTGCACCCAGGTCTTGAGCGTGGTGACGATGTTTGGGTGGCGCAGGTTGCTGGTGACCGACGCCTCCATGTCAGGGTCAGAGCCGTCTTCTGGATTCTGGTCTATCACCTGGGCAGAGGGTGGGGGGACAGAGGGTGGGGGTGGCAGAGGGTTGGGGGGGGCAGAAGGTGGGGGGGCAGAGGGTGGGGGGGGCAGAGGATGGGGGGGCAGAGGGTGGGGGGCAGAGGGTAGGGGGGCAGAGGGTAGGGGGGGGGGGGGGGGTAGAGGGTGGAATTAGAGGATGGGGGAATAGGGTGGGGGCAGAGGTGGAGGCAGAGGGGGGGTGCAGAGAATTGAAAACAGAGCATTGAAATCTTTAAGTATACTGTTTACTATGGACAAAAGAGCCAGGAGAAGCAAAAGATACAGACGTAGGATGGAGACTGCAGTACATCCGGGGGGGGAATGAATGAGAGCAGCGGCTGGAAAGCTGAGGATGATATGTATAGCCAGAACAAGGACAGGATGAAGATGGGGGATGCTGAACTTTGGATGCAAAGCAGTACTTAAAAACACAGAGCATCAAAAGTAGGAAGCGGCAGTGTTGTGCCACTGCTAGTCATTCGAAACTGGGCCCAGGCAAGGCAGCGCACAGAGGTAGCCTTGAAAGGAACAACAAACAAGAAACAGCATTGCTATTCATTATATCACGCAAGAGAGGGCGGGCAAGAAAACGATGCGCTTCAGAACGGCACCGTGGATTGCAATCGGTATCAGAACCGCTTGCAGCTCTCTTGCAGGCACAAGGGCCCCCATACCTTCCAAACACACACACACGCGGCCGATCTCTCACCTTGACCGCGACCGACGTCCCAAACCACGTGGCCGCATACACGCTGCCAAAGGCGCCTTTGCCGATCAGCTGCCGCAGCTTCAGCCCCTCAATCAACGCGCCCTCCCTCTTGACAGTGCACGTGCTCCTTGTGCTGGACCCCCCGCACTTCTTCTTGGCGGCCTTCACCGTGGCCTCCTGGATCGCAACGAAGTACAGCGGGCTCCGCGCGGACTCCACGTTTGACGCGCTGCTGATGACGCACTGGGGCACCCCGATGGGCATCGCGTCGTCATCGATACCCTCGCTTTCGGCCGGCCTGTGGGGCACGGGCAGGAAGAGAGGATGCCAGTCCATATTCAACGTAGCACTAGGCCAGCTTCAGGTGGCTGCCAGGCGGTTGCCACTGGGCCAATGGAGACTAAACCGTGACCGGCCTGCGGCCTTGCTCACTGGCTGCATAAAGCCCTGCCAGCCTTAAGCGGAGTTGTAGCTGATGTGTAGCATAAGCAGTTAAGCACCCTTAATTCCTCAGTGCAAGATCTTTTCGCTTCGACTCGCCCCACGCCCCCGCCCTAACATCTGCTTCAATGCAGTGACCGGAATTTCCCCATCGGAAATTCAGCACTGCCTGCGCTGCGTGTCTGCAGCTTTCCCAGCAGCAGCAACACGCCAGAACCAGTGTACGTTTGCTCAGTTAGGAGACCTCGCATTTGGCGGGCTGCCCTTCAGCCGCAAAGGGCCCCATCGGGACAAACCTGAGCAGCCCAGGTGGCATGGCATGCTGTCGCGTACACGCACTGGGATAAGTACCCGCAAGCGTGCCTTGCACACATCTAGATCCTTTGTCTGAGTGGCACCATCACTGCCCATTGAATGGCACATCGTTACACAGGACTACCAGCCTCTTGCCATGCCATGCTGTTCTCCTCTCCAGACTCCTTCCCTGACCCCGCCTGCTCATTTCCTCTGTTTTGAACTCCTTGCCTCACTGCCTCATGCCCCCCTGCAGGAGGCCTCCAGCTAGAGTCCAATAGGCAGAGCTCAACGGGTGCAGAGCCACACATAAAAGAAACACTGACCTGAACTTGAGTACGAAATGCTTGCCCATCACCCCGTCGCTGTTTCTTATGACCACATCCTTGATCGTGAATTCATCCTGCATCTCCACAGCTGCCACATGGTCCTTCCCGAGCAAGCTTTTCCCTGGCTGGCTGCTCTCCATCACCTCGGTCAGGGTGCGGTCAACCACGTCTGACTTGGCAATGCCTGTTGGTGGATTGGGGGTTGGATCAAAGTGAAGGGGCCTCAATTCATCCATGCATATCAAACCTGAACTCGTCGTGCAGACCACTTGCATCCCTTGCCACAAGTATAAGCGACTTGCAGCAATAAGCAGGATACAGGCTAGGATGTACATTGTACAGGCTGATGTGCACCATGGACAGGCTTAGGTATACAGAGTACACGCGTGTGTGGCAGTTGGTAGAATTTCCAGTTCTTGCTCAATAGGCAGCAGGGCAAAAACATAAACTTCCTGCCATGAAACCTAATCAAAAATCCCCATTGGCACTTCCACGCGTTATAACCACCTTTGGATGAAGTGATGCCACAGCGATACCAGTAAAAACAGGTTTGCTTCTCACTGAAAAGTGAAGGTCCGACCGCTCTGCTGGCGGGTCACCTGTGAGTAAGCCCCAGGCCTCGTTGACAAACACCACTTTGAAACCGACCTCCGAGGTGTCCACCAGAACCACGCAATGGTCAAAGCAGTCCAGCGCACGCTCCATGCGGACATATGCTGAACGCAGTGCCTGCAGGTAGTAGAGGTCAAGCGCCATGCATTAAGGGGGATATGTTCAGGTATTGGGGGGGAGGATGTGGTCATGCATTAGAGGGGATATGTTCAGGTATTGGGGGAGAGGATGTGGTCATGCATTAAGGGGGATATGTTCATACATTGGGGGGGGGAGGATGTGGTCATGCATTAGGGGGGATATGTTCATACATTGGGGGGGGGGGGGATATGGTCATGCATAAGGGGAGATATGTTCATACATTGGGGGGGGAGGATGTGGTCATGCATTAGGGGGGATATGTTCATACATTGGGGGGGGGGGGGATATGGTCATGCATTAGGGGGGATATGTTCATACATTGGGGGGGGGGATATGGTCATGCATTAAGGGGGATATGTTCATACATTGGGGGGGGAGGATGTGGTCATGCATTAGGGGGGATATGTTCATACATTGGGGGGGGAGGATGTGGTCATGCATAAGGGGGGATATGTTCATACATTGGGGGGGGAGGATGTGGTCATGCATTAGGGGGGATATGTTCATACATTGGGGGGGGGGGGATGTGGTCATGCATTAGAGGGGATATGTTCATACATTGGGGGGGGAGGATGTGGTCATGCATTAGGGGGGATATGTTCATACATTGGGGGGGGGGGGATGTGGTCATGCATTAAGGGGGATATGTTCATACATTGGGGGGGGGGATATGGTCATGCATTAGGGGGGATATGTTCATACATTGGGGGGGGGGGATATGGTCATGCATTAGGGGGGATATGTTCATACATTGGGGGGGGGGATATGGTCATGCATTAAGGGGGATATGTTCATACATTGGGGGGGGGGGGATATGGTCATGCATTAGGGGGGATATGTTCATACATTGGGGGGGGATATGGTCATGCATTAGGGGGGATATGTTCATACATTGGGGGGGGGGGGGGTCATGCATTAAGAGGGATATGTTCATACATTGGGGGGGGAGGATGTGGTCATGCATTAGAGGGGATATGTTCATACATTGGGGGGGGAGGATGTGGTCATGCATTAGAGGGGATATGTTCATACATTGGGGGGGGGGGGGATATGGTCATGCATTAGGGGGGATATGTTCATACATTGGGGGGGGAGGATGTGGTCATGCATTAGGGGGGATATGTTCATACATTGGGGGGGGAGGATGTGGTCATGCATTAGGGGGGATATGTTCATACATTGGGGGGGGGGAGGATGTGGTCATGCATTAAGGGGGATAAGTTCATACATTGGGGGGGGGGGGGGGGGATGTGGTCATGCATTAGGGGGGATATGTTCATACATTGGGGGGGGAGGATGTGGTCATGCATTAGGGGGGATATGTTCATACATTGGGGGGGGAGGATGTGGTCATGCATTAGGGGGGATAAGTTCATACATTGGGGGGGAGGATGTGGTCATGTATTAGGGGGGATATGTTCATACATTGGGGGGGGAGGATGTGGTCATGCATTAAGGGGGATATGTTCATACATTGGGGGGGGGGGGATGTGGTCATGCATTAGGGGGGATATGTTCATACATTGGGGGGGAGGATGTGGTCATGCATTAGGGGGGATATGTTCAGGTATTGGGGGGGAGGATGTGGTCATGCATTAGGGGGGATATGGTCATACATTGGGGGGGGGGGAGGATGTGGTCATGCATTAGGGGGGATATGTTCATACATTGGGGGGGGGGGGGGGGATATGGTCATGCATTAGGGGGGATATGTTCATACATTGGGGGGGGAGGATGTGGTCATGCATTAAGGGGGATATGTTCATACATTGGGGGGGGAGGATGTGGTCATGCATTAGGGGGGATATGTTCATACATTGGGGGGGAGGATGTGGTCATGCATTAGGGGGGATATGTTCAGGTATTGGGGGGGGGGGGGATATGGTCATGCATTAGGGTGGATATGTTCATACATTGGGGGGGGAGGATGTGGTCATGCATTAGGGGGGATATGTTCAGGTATTGGGGGGGGGGGGGGGATATGGTCATGCATTAGGGGGGATATGTTCATACATTGGGGGGGGGGAGGATATGGTCATGCATTAGGGGGGATATGTTCATACATTGGGGGGGGGGGATATGGTCATGCATAAGGGGGGATATGTTCATACATTGGGGGGGGGGGGGGGGGCATGCATTAGGGGGGATATGTTCATACATTGGGGGGGGGAGGATATGGTCATGCATTAGGGGGGATATGTTCATACATTTGGGGGGGGGGGGGATATGGTCATGCATAAGGGGGGATATGTTCATACATTGGGGGGGGAGGATGTGGTCATGCATTAGGGGGGATATGTTCATACATTGGGGGGGGGGGGGATATGGTCATGCATTAGGGGGGATATGTTCATACATTTGGGGGGAGGATGTGGTCATGCATTAGGGGGGATATGTTCATACATTGGGGGGGGGAGGATGTGGTCATGCATTAAGGGGGATAAGTTCATACATTGGGGGGGGGGGGGATGTGGTCATGCATTAGGGGGGATATGTTCATACATTGGGGGGGGAAGATGTGGTCATGCATTAGAGGGGATATGTTCATACATTGGGGGGGGAGGATGTGGTCATGCATAAGGGGGATATGTTCAGGTATTAAGGCCAAGTGTTCATGCATCAGGGGAGATGTGTGCATGCATGGGGAGGGGGGAGTAGACGACGAGAAAGTACCTGTGTTCATTTCCCCGCTTATTTTCCCAGCAAAGAGCCACCATACAGCCACCAAAGGCCCGATTGGGATAAAACATGGACTGCGCAACGGCCAAAAGTCTAACTAGCATGGCTGGCCGCACATGAGGCCTCCAGCCAGAGGCCTCATGTAGCTGATCTGTAGCTGAACTGAATGTCTGTAGCTAAGCCATGACACAAATAACTTTTCTAACCGATTGCTGAATTGCTCTAATCTGGGGCGCGCCATCGCCAGGCACAAAAAAGGGTCACAGGCAGGCCATGAAGCTTGGCGCAGCTCCTGCCACCAAACCCTAAACCACAAGCCGCGATAGAATATCCCAACTGCAACATGGAGGGGTTAAGGCTTGAACTGGTGAACTATTTCACCTGTGACCTAAATGCCTTTACACCCCTCTGAAAAATACCCACTGGCCGGTGTCTTTGTTTCTTTCCTCCCGACCAATTAGTTAAGCAGGGCCCAGAGGCAGAGCCTTTTGAGCAGGGCCCAGAGGTGTAACGTCACTGACACCCTTCTCACCAAGTTGCTCTCATCGTGCAACTGCATGATCTTGTCCTTCTCCAGGTGCCGCACCACCAGCTCAGCCATGTTGTTCACGATGGCACAAGCACCGGCGGAAACGTCATGGGGCTTGCTGTCAAGGATGCACATCGTCCCTGCGATGGCATTGTTTTTCATACTGCTCCTCAACCGGCACTTGATCTGAAACTGATTTCAGGACTCCAGCGATGCATCAGGTGGCAGCCTTTGGGATACATGGGGTGCCAGGGAATGGAACAGTCGTTAGGCCTCACCCAGGTGGTGCCCGTTGGAGGCGATGAGGGGGGCACCGCAATAGAAGCGCAGCCAGCCACTCTTTCCGGTCACATGAACGTTGTCCGAAAACCTGCCGAGAGGTAAAAAAGGAGTGTCCTTGGGTCAGACAACATGGACAACGAACGACTCAGCATACCCAGCATCGAAAAGCAGCGCCATGAGCACAGAAATGCATGCAGTTTTATTGCGATGACGTATCTCTAGTCAGTACTGCCGAAAGCACCTTTCGTATCCATGCTGTAGGTCTGTATAGTCTGTAACAGTTACGTTTCTCTAGTTGCCCTGGTGCTCAAGAGATCTACGGGTCTACACAGGGTGTAGGACACCCATTCTTGTTTGGATGTGGAACAAAGTGGACGACCCCAATATTTCCCCACCTGGCATCCTCTGCCGCGTCCGAGATCACCATCATCTGCGGGCACGAGCCTGTCCACATGCCCCACCCACAGAAGGCCCAGCGCCAGGCTGGCCAGGGGAAGTCCCCTCTGGCACAGCCCACACCCTCCCTGACAAACAGGATGATGCTTTTCTCGTCGCCTTTGAACAGGACCACCATGGAGATAGGCGCCTCAAACACTGAGTTGGCGACCTTCAGGATGGACTCGAGCTTCAAGGGGGGAGGTCATGCAGCATAGCCCTGGTTTTTAAAATTAAAAACTGCGGGTCATGCAGGAGATCACTGAAGGAAAGACAGTGCCAGCATCGTACTGTTCTCATGCTACGAGCAGCTATGAACCTCAACAACAGGTACTCTTTGACGGCCATTTCAAGATTCATTCAGGCGACAATGAACACAAGCGGTACAGTCTAAAATGGAAGGATGGAGACCTGTCCAGCAGCGCACCTCATGGTCGGGGGCAGGCTCAACGTCATTGAGATCCAGGGCCAGCATGGTGTTCATGCGGTCCTCCTCGCATGGAGCTCTAGGGGCTCCCAGATCATGAGTCTGATGGAGCAGGCGTCCAGCAACAGGAAAAGTTATATCGAAGACTTTACTTGTGACGTGAATCGAATCTCCGCCACGTGGTGTAGCTCTTACCGGGTGAAGAGGGCCGTCGCTCGTGAATTTTGTTGGCATATCTGTCAACGACAGGGCAAATGGATTCCGACAGATGACCGGCGTCAACTTCTGCTGCATTCTCTAAGTCGGCCATCCTGCAGCGGAGCGAGGTTTGCCGACACATTGTGAATGTGATAGGAGGAAATATGGTCATCAGACGAGAAAGTGCCATATACAGACTGATGGATATTCCCGGGGATTTCCCACTTCACAGTACCGAGAGTTCTCCATGATCGATAACCAACGCTGTCACCGACACAGCTATCCTGTCTAGTAATCTTTCTCCAAGTAAAGCTGATAATCTCCTACTTGCAGCTGCTCATGTACCTGAGAGCTGAGACTTCGCCACCGGTGCAATTTCACACACCCAGCTACTTGTCAAGGGCTCACTCACTCGCCCAACATCTCAACACAGCAAAGTAAAGATGAGGCTGGTAAGTTATATCAGGGTGGTCATCAGAATGATGTGCTCAGATCAGAAAGGCTCGGATTGTGTTGGTCCGAAGGAGAGAATCGAGGGATATTACTCGCAAACATACCGACATGTATGACACACGTACGGCATGCCACCAAAGCTCTACAAAACAGTAGACATCGGGTGAACATAAGACGCAGCAGCTGACTGTACCCGACACTTGCCCCATCATGCAACCACAAGACACACACGGCTACTTACTTACAGACACATGACCAGACCCAAGACTTGATGTGCAAAGTCATGATGACCTGTCCGACAGGTGTTTTTGCCGCACACAGCCGATGGCGACCGTTGATCGCGAAATTCAGTAACTAGGCTGGTAACTAGTTTCAAACTTACAAAGCACAGCCCTGATTCACAGCCGTCGCTTGATGTATAGCTCAAAGCCCCTCGGGCACTGTACTAGTGCATTTTGACAGGGCATCCTCGTTTTCTGCCGGGCGATTCAGGCACTCGCATTTTTTCAGCCGGGCAGACGGAATCGTTTCAAATTTCAGTTCAAACCTTACAGCACGTTTCTGATTGGACCCCAGAAACTTTCCGGGGTGTTTCCGGTGTGTTTTGAGCTGAAACACTGGACCCCGGAAAATCTCCGGAGCCTTTAGACCACCAAGAGTCGTACAGTACGTCTCTTGTTTTTCCGGGGACCCCCCCCCCTCCCCGGAAATTCCAAAGACCCCGGAGAGTTTTCAGGCCTTCGAATAGCTTTTGTTTATAAATATGAATCGCCGCATTTTTCTTCCCATGAACTTATCGGGCGGTAGTGATGGGGGCGGCCCTGCAGAAAGGCCGCGGGCCGCCTCGGCCTTGGTCACTCCGCGAGCGAGTCATCCCTATCATCATCAGCAGCAGCAGAAGCAGCAGCAACAGCGCAGATAACATGTAGGCACCCATTCGGCAATATCGCAGTAAACCCTGAACCACGCAAGATTACGCCTTACGTTCCGGTGTGTGGCTCCGGGGTGTTTGCAGAAACACCCTCCCCGGAAATCTCCCGAAGACCAGAAGACCGTCGTACACGTTTGTTCCGGGGTCCTCAATCGGAAACGTGCTGTTATACTCATGAGACTGACACCGCGATAGCAGGGGTGATAGTACTAAACACCGGGTGCCAAACATCAAATCGGATCATCCAAAGCCCTGATCATAAGCTAAGTCGCTTAAATCATCAGCGAATCTGTGCCTTCACTGATTCATCACTAGACAAATCTGTAAAAGCTGTGCCTTTGGCGCAGCCCCCGAGTGACGTGCTTGTTTTGGTGCTCTGTGGATCGTGGCTGCATCGTAGGAGCCATGTGTGGTGGAATGAAAGAAGTGGTGCCCTGTCCCCTTCATTTGTGACACTTTGTCTGTTATTCATTCCTACGAGTCCTGCGTGTTGTGGCAGTTGATGCAATGTGGGCTGCTAGCTCAGATGGATGTGCACTTGGGTGACGTTGCCTAGCAGTAGCTCACATTTACATGGTCCGTCACACGATCCTGAGAGTCAACCGTCAATACTAAGGTGCATGATGTGTTTATGAAACTTTTCCAGTACGCTTGCTGCATTTTTTTTGTAAGGTGCATTGCAGGCTGCGGCACCTTGCCTGCCTCTGCGACTCTGTCAAGATTTGTCCATGGCTGTGTGCCCTGAAACTGTTGAGGTGTTCTAGGCTATCTATTTTGGAAGCAGTTGCCGAGTTTGGCCCTGCCTCTGTTTGCGTTCTGAACATGCTGGGGGATGGTGGTTTGTCGACCAGCTGTGCATGGCACCTGTCACTGTAAAAAACTGTCATCACAGCAACGTCATGCTGTGACCCTGTTGACATGTTGACATGTGTGTGTGCATATATGTTTCTCGTTAAACTGCTGCAGTTGTGGTGTGTTTGGATGACGGAGTTGGTGCATGGCACTGGACGCTCTGTCGCAAGTTGTCCACACTTCATTCACGGAAAAGTGGAGCAAGCAAGCAATTCAGCCGACCACCTGCTGCCAACACTGCCAAAAAAAACTTGCATAGACAACGAGTTTGCGCCTAGAACAAAGCTGCACGATAGTCCCTACGATGGTATTTCACATGTTCTGCAGTGTCAACTGTCATCCTGCAAGTTCGAAAACTAGTCAGCCGCTGGCTGCAGCGTTGCGGATCAACGCGGGCAGCCCTGTAACCCCGCCTTACCTGTTCAACGAGTTTGCGCTTAAAGCAGCGCAATGCGAGTGCACGACACGTACTGTGCAATATGGACTTTCGGTGAAAAAAGGCCAAAACCAACGTGGCCGAGGCCGTGGCTGCCCCACCACGAGCACATACACTGCTAACAGACATGCAAACGACTTTGCGCCCACAAGAAAGCCACGCAATGGCCTGTTTCTGAAATCGGCACCACTTTCCAATGCAAACCCCTCAAAATATAATGCCCAGAAAAGTACGGCTTGTTCGATCCACTCCGCGCATCTCCGTTGCAGTGCACTGTCATAAGGTAGGGGAGCACGAGATAGTCAGTCAGTCAGTCAGTCAGTCAGTCAGTCAGTCAGTCAGTCAGTCAGTCAGTCAGTCAGTCAGTCAGTCAGTCAGTCCGTCAGTCCGTCAGTCCGTCAGGCTGGCAGGCAGGCAAGCTGGCAGGCTGGCAGGCTGGCAGGCAGGCAGGCAGGCAGGCAGGCAGTCATCAGTCAGTCATCGGTCAGTCAGTCAGTCAGTCAGTCAGTCAGTCACTGAGAACTAGGCAGTAGGGCTGGTATATACCGTATATTCTGCCGAAATATACACGTATATACGTGTGTAAGCGTATATACCGTATACGTATACATATATGGGGACCTAAAAATCTTAAAAAGCCTTGAAACCTAGGGCATTTCATGCCCTAACCTCCACCTATCACTTCATCATTTAAAAAATTGAGTTTACTCATGCCAGCCTCAAATTTAGCTCAAATACAACAACAAATCAAGTATGGGGTTCGCGGCCCGAGGGGACAGACAGATGCCAGACATGCGCAGTCTGATCAGCGTCAGCTCGTCAAGCACTCTACTCCTGCTAGTGAACCTAGACTACTGGCAGGCATGCAGCTAGCTGTCAGCAACTAAGCATCATAGGACAAGTCCTCGTCGTTGGCGCGCTGTCTCTTGGATTCCTGTGTCGCGGCACAGGGGTGCACCCTAAGGAATGGGTGCACCAAGCAAAAAGAACACAAGACATTAAACTTAAACAAGTACTAATAAACTCTTACATAGCTTATAGTAGGAGCTTCTCGATCCACTGATGTAACTCAGCTCGATAACATGTGAACTCAGCTCGATAACATGTGAAAGCTCTTGCTACTTCACCTGGACTTCTTCGATACTGTTGACAGGATCTCGTAAAGCCTCGTCTCTTGAGGTACTTATAGGTTTCCTGGGACGACCTTGGGCGATTGTGGCCGTTGATCTGCTGTGGTGAGTCGCTTGCTTGGCGACTTCTGGTGACTGAAGATATCTCTGCTGATAAATCAGTTGGTCGACTTGGAGCCAAAGGAAAGGCTGTAGGTTGGAGATGTGATGGTTGGTTGGTGGTAATATCCAGCTGTAGGGCTGGAGATATGCCTTGTTAAGAGGCAGGAATAACTCTAATTGCTGCAGATAGTCGACTGTTGGCCTAGAAGCTCTGCCAGCTTCGTATCAGGAGACTTGTTGATGCTTATAGGGTCGCTGTTGGCCTAGCTGCTCTGCCAGTTTCCCCTTAGTAAGACTTTGATTGACGATTAACTTGCAGATCGATATTCAAGAACAATAGCTGGAAACGTTAAGAGTCTATTGAAGGCCGTGAAATCAAGTAAGAAAGAAAAAGTAAAGGACCCAGTTCGGGATCCTCCAAGACGGCAAACACACTTGTTCATGTTCACACATAACTTACAACCGAAAAGCGGTTGGCGCGGTCAAACGCACGGTGCAGTCATACGTCGTGACAGCTGTCGCGGCACAGGGGTGCACCCTAAGGAATGGGTGCACCAAGCAAAAAGAACACAAGACATTCCCCCCCCAGATCGAAAAACACTGGAGGCGGTAATGAACAAGTACGACAGCGTTTTAGGAACTGCGTCATGTTATAAGACTTCCCACCCCTGGGTCCTTGCCCAGAGTCCATGGGGCACAAGTATCGGTAGGAAAAATAACCTTCGATATAATGTGTACGTTAGCTGTGGCTTTTACGCATTACCGTAACTCGCCACATTCGCTGTAAGGGACCCTCTTCAAGCTGAAGAGCCCAGTTCACGTCACCATCGGTACTGTTCACCTTCCCCCAGGGCCCAATCGACCCCAAGTCCAGAAGACTACATCAGCCCTGCTCTAGTGCAATCGGTTTCCCGATCCACACCATCTCAAACTTCCCGATCGCCTACCTAACACCTGATCGAGGATGCCTATAGGCTCGCGCCAGACATATGAGAATGCCACCTCACGGTAGACACCTCCTAAACCCTAAAAGTGCGTATTATGCACAACAATCCCCCCCCCCAGATATTGGAAACTGCACGCAATTTTGTTATTTTGTTTTGAATCAAATATCATCCTAAAATATACAGATTGAGCAAATAAATCATAGTTTATCATCGTGAGACACATATTGTCGTACTTCCAGTTCCATCTTCGGCCCTAAATTCCGAGCACCAGTGAATTCAAAGCTCTATCCTAATTCCCAGCTCCCCCCCAGATCCAGTGAAAATCCAGCTCAGATACATCGCCAATTGTTAGAGTTGATGAAGGGGACGCAGCTATATTCTGGCGCTAGAGAGCAGCGCAGTATTGGCTTAACGGGTGAACGTGTGCATCGGTGGGATCATCCGGGCCCGGATAGCCGCTGTTGCAAATACGAGGATCCACACCTTGTTGCTGCAACAGCCGTGAATGGATCGGTTAGCTCCCAGACCTGCTGTGAAGCTGACAGACTGCAAAATGACCAGCCGCCTTTCTCTCCGTAGTTGGGACAGCCACTCAAACCTTGCTGGATGACACGTAAGGAAATCTTGGGAGACTAAGCAGCAGGCCACGTGGCGCGTGTACTTGACCGCGAGAGCGCAGGAGATGTCAGCGTATTCAGCAGGAGGGTTTGATATAAGGACATGCAGGCCATGCTGTCGTAGCAGAAACTCGTAGGTGGAGGGTTGCAGTGGGTCAGTACAGTAGTCTGCAGGGACGTTGACACCGATGCCCGAGTTGGTGAGAACGTGGAGGGATCGAGGGTAAGGGTAAAGCTGGTTGTCCTGCAGAAGCCCGGTGGCTTGCCCATCATCCTTGAACAGCAAAAGAATGCTGGGGGACAGGGATAGGTCAAGGCAGTCCAGAAGGGTGTTGCAGTCGCTGTCTTCAATGGTGAGAGGTGAGGGAGGGTAGAGTTGGTACGACCATCCTCCCGGCATCCTGTTGCCCAAGTAGACCGCAGCCTCATTGCGCTCCCGCCACACTCCAGGCATCAGAGACTTCAAGGCATCCACCGCATCTCCACGGACACCCCAGTTGATGAAATCTGGGGGCACCCAAGGATGAGTGACATGGCTCTCGAACCTTTTATTGGGGACGCGAATTCTCACGGATGCACGGGTAGGGCGCTGATCATCAGGTTGCACCTCCTCAGCGATTTCCCCTTTGCTGACAACTGCGGCGGCTAGCTGCTCCCGCATTGCCATGCGGTCAGCCCTTCCGCCTCCGGCACCGCCATTAGCGGTCCGGACCACCTCACCGCTTCCGGCACCGCCCGAGGCGGTCCCGGCAAGCTCAACCGCGTCCTCTTCCCCGTCTTCAGCGGGTCCTTCTTCTTCATCCATATCAGGGCCACCGCCATTGGCGGCTCCCATCACCCTTCCTGCCTTCTTTTGCTTAGCAGGCCGCAGCTGGTAACCCGTCACGACGGCCACTGGTTCCTCTAGTTCCGCCGCAACATCACGTCGTGCAGCACCAGGAGCGTCAGCTCCAGCAGTCCTGCATTGCTCACAAATCCAGTAACCAGCAGGGACAGTAGTAAGCCGTGGTATCAAACAGTACGTGTGAATGCCTCGACCACAACTTCCACACAGAATCATTTTCTTAGCATTATCAGGCAACAGACATCTCTGGCAAGGGAAGTCTGGTGCTGGCTTTTGCCATCTTTTGGATGGGGGTAAGAGTCCCTCTATGGGCAGGTGACATGGTGCGCAGTTAATAGCGTTCTCGGCCACAGTCACCCCATTGCGACCAACCAGGACAATAACACTTGGTCGTACATCAAATACTCGAAGCACGTAAGGTCTTGCAGTGGAGTGCAGCCGGTTCTCATCCCGCACATACACAAACTGCCCCTCAGTATACTTAGCTATTGATGGAAGGAACCACCACTACGGAGCCTTGCGTAACGCAGGGTATCTCGCTGTTGAGCCACCAGAAGATTTTGGCCGACCATCACGCAGTTCTTGGCTAGCAATTCAGAACGGAACAGTACAAGTTCAGCAGCAGCATCCACATCCAGGTAATCCACTGCCTGATCCCCATTCAACCTTTCCATGATAGCGGGAGGGATGACTGGTTCACAGGAAAACAGCAGCTGGTAGGGACTCATCAAGGTGCTGGCATGCTTTGTGACTCGGTACCCGAGTGCTATCCAGAGCACATACATGTCCCATTCTCGAGGCTCCCTTGAAACGTGCAAATGCCTTGATAATGCAGTTTTTACTGTCTTCACCAGCCTCTCCGCCTGCCCATTGGCTTGGGGATGGAAGGAACTGGTGACTCTATGATCAAACATGGCACGGACAAGCAGTGAGTCCATTTCACCTTAGTTGAAACCCACCACCGTCTGTGACTACTTCAGCGCATGCCCCAAATCGTGCCAGTATGCCGTGCAGGAAATGGTAAGCTACTTCTTTAGATGATTTAGCGGTCATGGGAAATACCTCAACCCATTTAGAGTAGCTTTCTACAGCTACCATAACATAGGTGTGACCACGGTTAGAAGCCGTGTAAGGACCATCGGAAAGATCCAGATGCCATCGGTACATTAGTCCTCTGATGGGTAGGGGATGCATAACAGGCTGCATAGCATTGAACGATACTTTAGTGTAATCACAGGCCTCGCAGCACTGGACCACTCTCTTGCAGTCACTATATAATCCAACCCACCAGTGGGTCATTATGACAAGCCCCGTTGTGCGGCGCCTACCATAATGACCATTTTCCACATGCATTTTGTGCACGAGTGCCAGCCGGTCACCAGGGGGTGGTACCACCTTGGTTGTACAGCCTGGCATTCATCGATATAGAGTACTCTTCTCAGCGGACCAGAGATAAAGCGCGCGCGGCTCGTCGTTGAAGACGCTTGCGTTCTGATACAGGGGTCAGCATGGGCAACATTGTGTCAGTGGTACGCCTCAAATATTGCATAGCATTATTATCCAACCAAATATCTGCGAAGGAGCGAGACTCTTCCTCACGGGCATGCTCTATCAACTCAGCCGCTAAGGACTGAGCTGCATGTAAGATCAGGGAATCTCCAGCAGCAAACAAATGATTAAGCTGCTGAGATATCTGATCACCATTTCCCCCCAGCTCCAGTCCTGAAGTGGCAAAGGAATGTGGGAGAAAATTATTGAAGGCAGAAAAAAAAATCCTGCGAAGGCGGAACCGCTGCAAAGCGGACTGCGAGGCCAACAACAATCAGGTGACTGACAGCATTAGTATCAAAGGCTCCTCCTACGATCCTGTGACGCACAGAGAAGATAAGATCTTTTCCAGCAGTACAGTCAGCAGCATAACCCAGAGCACGTAGTTCACGCTCATGTATGGTGAGAGAGTGTCTAGTGACAACTCCTGTCTGATCTGTTTTCAAAACAAGTCCAGGTTCATATTCAGGGTTGGGACGGAACGCGTATGAGTCAAGTCTTGCAACCATCGTAGAAAAAATCCGGAGGGGTTCATTCAAGGTGTTGGCTGGATGATATGGGTACCTGTTAACTTTGAAACAGGTACGGGGTTCTCTACCATGATCCAGTATGTCAGTCAGACGCAATGTATCATCACGTACGAAGGACATCATCACCATCTGCAGAGAAGTGGGGGAACATATATTCTGCCAATAATTACGCAGGCGGTGGGCATAGCTGCCAACAACAACTGCGTCAATGCAAACTGGATGTCCCAGCCTCTTCGTAAGATCCTGGAACCCTTCTCGCATGGCCTGCGATTGGGCAATAGCAAATTGTACAGCAACATTTTCAATGAAGGACATGGGTGGGCGTATACCCTGTTGCATGTGCTGGAGAGATCCAAGAACCTTAATAAGAGGGAAGAAAGTAGAACTCTTCTCTCCTTGCAGTCCCGTACGTTTCCCTGCAGAAGACAGGTCAGTGCACATACATCCTGCTGTTAGCATCCATTGGGTACCATCAAGGCATCCAATGTCAATGAGATGTCTTTCATTAATCGTAGACATCCTGCGGCAGCCGGTTGAATGTGTTAGCAATAGCGTCATGGCTTAGAAGATTGGGATATTCCTCCATGAGTAACTTAAGTATGTGCTTAGCACAGGCCCTTGCACCATTATCAATGTCAGCATAGTAATAGTAATTGATGCGGATGCCATTTCTTAGCATGCATTCTAATCCACCGCACATGCCACCAAAAAGCTCAATCAAGGAAACACCTTCTTGCACAGCAGTAAGAATGCTGGTTTGAGGAACATGTGTAGAATTTATTGACTGAATCCCTTTTCCCACTGGATTGCCCTCCTGTGAATGCTCCTGCACCTGCAGTGAGGTATATAGTGAGAAGGGGGCAATTCCTGCAGATGCAGGCAGCATTCTTCAACCTGCGAAGAAGCTGTTCATCTAAGGCTTTCTGTTTCTGAGACAGAGAGTCCATCTGCAGCACATGAATACGGGTGGAAAATGAAGCAATGCCATTAATCTCGAAATCAAAAGCAGCTGCAGTATCAAATGCATTGCAGCAGCTCATTTCATCCATGTCATCAGGATGCACGAGGGCAGTAGCTAATGAATGAATCTGGTTTGTAACAGATGGACCGAACGTGGGGGAAGGCCAATTGGCACGGGTCCTAGGCAGTCCTGGCCACTCTGTCGGTAAAGGAAAGGATACTTCAGTATTTTCAGAAATCATTTGTAATCCAGGATCAGCTAGCTCCTTACCAGGAGCTAGATTAGGATCAATTGCAGGACCAAAGGGTTCCATGGCAAATCCCCACGGGACTGCACTCTGGGGAGTCCTTGATAAACACACAGCCATGAGGGAATACGCTCGTTTAGAGCTATTAGCAGTCAGGTCAGTGTTTACACCTGATCCACAGAACGCAGAATTCAATATCTGCATTTAAGTGACTGCAATTTTAAAAGTTGCAGTTTATAACATGCAATTTTAAGATCTGCAGCATTAGCTCTGCATGTTTTAGGATCTGCAATTAGCAGGTCAGGTTTTGGAATTCATGACATCAGCATGTTGATCTGGATTTTCAAGATCTGCATTTAAGTGACTACAATTTTAAGAGTTGCAGTTTATAACATGCAATTTTAAGATCTGCAGCATTAGCTCTGCATGTTTTAGGATCTGCATTTCTAGATCTGCAGACTGTACATCTGCTGTGAAGAGATTCTTTTTTAAGAGTTGCAGTTTGACTACTTCAAGATCTGTAACCCTAGATCTACAGGTTGTACATCTGCAGATGACGAGCTGCAAGCAGTCGATCTGCGTGTTTTAGGATGTACAGTTTCAGGATCTGCTGATTGCACAAATGCAGCAAAAGTGATATCAAGCTGAAACTGAAATCCCACTACTTGCGCTGTAAGAAATGCTGCAACATCTGGAATTGTGCACAATGGCAGTGCAAGGCATGCAATCACGATATTTAAATCAAGGGATGCCAGACAAAGGCTTGGTACTGAGCCTCTCGGGTGAAATGGGAGAGGTATAGATAAAACCTAGGACACACCCATCAGGGTTTTAGTGAGCTTAAGGGTGCACATAGAAAATCAACCAAGACAGGCAGACTATCGTCTACGGGTTGAGTCAGTTAGGCCAACTGTTCGGGTTCATAGCCCCATCAGGTAAAGGGGTGATACGGACATGCACGCAGCAAAGGCAAGAGAAGACAAGCAGAAATGCTGTTCTCTAGGCTATGTTACCAGGCAGATGACGACTAGTAGATGTCCCTCCAGCGTCGCCCTTACGAGCGGCGCCAGCACAAACACCCTTTTTGAAGTCATGGTCTTCATGTACATCAGTGACGACGCTAGCGGCAGCTCCAGCGGCAGCGCTGATGGTGGCGCTGGCCGCTTTTAGAAGTTGTTGCCACCGTAGGCAGCTGAAGCATTCGCGGCTCCGGCGGCGGCAGCTTTGGCCCTTGGGCCCTTCCACACGTGGCTGTCCAGATCCTGGTTGAAGTCCTCGTGGCCGGCTGCCTGGCGATTGGCTTTCCGCTGCTTCTTCACTACCGGACGTCGGGGCCTGATGCGTGCCGTTAGGCTGGTGCAAAGGCCCGTTCATCTGGCTCCTTCGGCTCCGCATCGCTGAGCGGTGGCTTGGGCTCCTTCATTTGAGGAAGGGCCTCGTCACCACCGGACCTCCGGGCCCCATGCATGCCCTGAGGCTGTTGCATTGGCCCTTCAGTCAAGCTCCTTCGGCCGGCCGGGTTTTCACCTCTGCCGTCGTTGGAGCCGGAGGCGCCGCCTGTTGCCTTACGCCTAATTAAAGACGCGACTTGACGGCGCCCATCTTGCATCCTGCCCGCAGCCGCTTGTCTTCTCCTGATTGGATGATTGGCGGCGGCTCTCTTGCTGCCGCATGTTGGCTGTGATGGTGGCTCAGAGTGACGAAGTCCTTGAGGCCATCCATGGCATTTCCGCCAGCTTCAGCGGGAACCGCCTGTCATATGCAGCAGTTCAACACAAATTAAGCCACTATGCGGCTGAACTCATGACAGCCCATCTTCCCCCCCCCAACCCGAGGCAAACCCAGGGGTCGAAGGTTGAGAAGGGGCTGTCTAATTTCTGGGATAGAAAGCCAGGGGAATAAAAAAAAAAAAAATCCAATGAAGGCGCCTTATAGGCGAAAGCCAGCTGGCAGCTACGTGTTGCATGTGTGTACTGGCAGATGTGTACTGCAGAAATGTACATCAGACATATACAACAGATATGCACTACAGAAATGTACTGGTTAGCTTGAACAGCAGATGTGTGTTGCATGAACAACATGTACGAGGTACAGCTGTTGTACTGCATGTGTAACATGTGTACCGTACGGTATGAATATCAATAGTGGCAACGTACAACATGCAAGTCCTGGCAGGCATGTACAGCAGTGTACTGCATGATTTGTACTGGCAGATGTGTACAACACAGCAATCAGGTGATGCACGATTGGATAGATGCATTCATGAAGCTCAGGTCGGAATCACGAAATTAAATTGCAATGAACCATTTTGTCCATTCAGGATTGGACCGAGTCCAAGGCGAAGCGTCCCTCAAGACAGCGAGGACCGAACCCACATACCTTGAGGTGATTACAAGGCTTCCATCAAAACAAGTAGAGAACTTTTACCGGAGGTTTATGTTACTCTGGTCTGTCTTGGTCAGGCTGGCATGCCCGTCACGCTGACCCAGGCACCTTGGGTCGGGGCACATAATGGGGAAAGCTGCTTGCAATGGTCAGTCAGCATGGGCAAGGCAGTTACGTTAACGCGGCCAGGACCCGGGATTCCCTTTAAAACCCATCTGGGAACCCCTTTTTTTTAGCAAACTCATCCCACAAATTCCCCAGTACTGCAGCCATAGCTTACAGCTGGTGGATACCGGGGACTCCCAGTCAGTGGTAATTTGACATGAAGCATCCTTGGGCCTCATGCTCAGGAGACTTGTCAGGGTCACCCGGTTCATTCCATCTATCAGGGTACATGTACAGCTGTACACCGTGTACTTCCTCACGGCTGGCACCTTGGTACTCTGTGGCATTGGCTGAGAGACCTGGACCTCTGTAGGAAGCATCATCTTTGTGCTCATAGTCCTCACCTCGTTCCTGCTGTTGGAACTTGACACCACTCTGCTCCTCTTCTACTGCACATGCAGCATAGTGGTTGTCCAGATTGAACTGCGCCTCTGCCTCTGGCTTGTAATCAGGCCCCAGAGACACGTAAGGCACAGCTCTTTGCAATTCACCTGGATCAGCCTTGGCTCTTGCCACTGCAGCAGTCGGCATAGGAGCACCGTCCACTGCAGCTTTGGCTGCAGCAGACTTTGGTCCCTTCTCTGCAGCTTCCATGGCCCTACCTCTGGCTTCTGAAGCAAGGAACGCAAGCAACTGGTCACACTTATCCAGGTAGTGATCACCGTGGCAGATCTGACAATTTTTAATTGCCAATGGTCTGCTGGAGGGGTAACCCGATCCTGTTGGTCGTTGCACATTGCTGTACCCACCTCCTCCTCTTCCTGCATGGTAAGGCCTGGATGATCCTGCGCCCGGGCCGCGTTGCGGGTGCATCGTGCTAGGGTAACCCTCTGCACCTGATCTCACCTCAGTGGCGTGACTCCGAGGTGTAGCATGCTGACCAGAGTTCTGGTTTCTTCTACCAGCATCTTTGCTACCCTCTGCAGCCAGGTCCTCATACCTGACACCCTTCCTGACCTGTGTTCTGACACGGTACTCATAGGCATTCTGCATGGCCTCGATGATCACACTAGCCTGGACGCTGAAGTTGTCATCTTCAACACCCAAAGCCTGAAGCTCCCTCTCACACACCTCCTGGAGGTATACTGAGACCCCTCGCATGATCACGTCAATGATGGACGTCCTCTCAATGGTCCCATTGTAGGCAATCTTGTTAGATCCCTGGAACGCTGAGTAAACCGAGAGACATCTGATGCCAAACTGCCTTGGGTTCTCACTGACCAGCACTGTCCTATCAAGCTGGTTCTGCTTACCCATGATGCAGCCCTGGGTCCAGATGGCCATTTCGGCTGATGTTGCAACATTGAGGTAGCGCTTGGCCACCATTAACAGAGCTTCAATGAAGCTGTAAGGCTCATCCTGTAATGGATAAGGCTCATACTCCCTTACTCCGGCTTCCTCAACCCCCATCAGGATCATCTTGTTCCTCCTCATATTCCCCATGATGGTCTGAGTGCCATCATGCACGAAGTCATTTCTGGTACTGCCGTCCCTTCCCTCTATGGCTCTCACCATGGGCGGCATTGCACTGGGGCACAGATATTCCAGCTCAGCAAAGTGCTTCTTGAGAAAAGCGACCCCTGCTGGCAGAATTGTGCTCATGATGATGCTCACATGGGCAGACACAGCATCGTGCAACCTGTGCACGTTATTCCCCCAGAACAACCTGAGTGACCGTTCCCAAATTCGGTGGGAGATGATGCTCTCAGTCGCTGAGAATTCAACAACTTTGGAGGAGTCAATCAACGTCTTCCCGTCCAACCGGACATCTGTGAGCCAATTTACTTGACCCGGCGTAGCAGTCTCGGAATCAGGACCCCCACCAGGATCTCCTCCTACAGGAGGACCCCTGCCAGTAGCTGCTGATCCGTGAAGGACACCATGTCTTGACACCCAGCGGTGGGCTGGAGGCTGACCCCTACCTGGAGGTGGTCCACCACCAGGCGGTTGATTGCTTCCTCCTGGCCTCTGGCTATCGCCAGTACCAGTTCCACCACATTGGAACTCACCCCGATCCTGCTGTCCATAGCGCACGTTCTGGTTCATACCCTGGCCTTGACCCTGATACTGAGATTGCCTCTGACCTTGGCCAGACTCTCTCACCGTGTGTTGAAACGAGGTATGCACTCCTCCTCCTGAGGACGCAGCATGAAACCCATTCCATCCGGGATCCTGAGGTACATGTTGAGCAGGCCTGAACCTACTCTGATCCTCTTGGAACGGCTCTTGCTGCCTACGTTCCTGGAACGCTACAGCGGCCGCACCTCTGGTAGCTGCCCTCATTGGCAGCGGCTCAGTGATCATCGCAACGTTTCGTGCTGCCTCCTCACCTTGCTGCCGGCGATCATGTTCCTGGAGTAGTCTATGGGCAAGAGCCTCCCTATCACGGGCTGCTCTCACCCTGAAGCTCTCCTGCACAGAACCCTCCATACCTTGAACAGGGGTAGCGTTCCAGTTCGAGTGCTCTGTGCCCACTGCAGTATGGAATGACTGTGATGCAACAGGTCCCATGGAACGATTACCTTCTGCTTGGGGGTCTCCGGCGGTAATGTCCTCACCAGTGCTTCCCCCAGACCCATCACCTTCCAGTTCTTCTGATACAGACGCCAGGCCTTGCATGCGAAGCACAGTGTCCTCGTACCGTCCAGCCAGTGGGTAGACATGTGCGTTGTTGTGCATGGGTCCAGCCGACCTTGACGGGACTTGGGGCGGTGGCGGAGGCGTTACACCCATTGTCGGCGACGCTGGGGAACGCGGAGGCGGAGGCGGAGGCCCTGACACGGTGTGTTTTGCGCCGTCAGGCTCTATCCTTCCATGTGCACCCTGGACAGGTGCAGCAGTGGGAGGAGGAGCAGGGGCGACAGCAGCAACAGGCATGGACACTGGTGCATGCTGAGCCATAGGCTCGTGCACCGCGAAAGGCATTGAGGCATGCGCAACGGGAGCCCACCCCCCTGCAACGGGAGCCCACCCCCCTGATAGATTTGCAACATGAGATATTTCAGGTGCTCGCAGGGGCGCATCTACTGACGTAGCAGACCCTGAGTGAGAACCACCCTCAATGGCAGTTCCGAAACTCTGTTCCGCTAGCCTAGTGGCTTGCTTAGACGGAGTCCCAGTGTTTGCGTACTTGGACCTCTCCTTGCTTAGGTACTGAAAGACAGGGATATCAAATGGCATTTCCCATTCCTTTAACGTCAACTTGTCAATGAAAGTCCTGTCCACCTTTGCAGGTGACGCTATGAGTGCATCATTGATAGCTTCGTTACGTTCGTCTTGCAACACCTGTCCTTTAATACACGCGTCATCATATTCCTTCAGACTGCATGTCTCTGATATGCTTTCCAACGCTGCATTTGCACGATCCACTGCTTCCTGCCTGAGCTTAAGCTTGTCCATGCATGCCTTGCTGGCTGGTCCAGCCATGTCGTACATCTGCTGCCATAAAGGCTTGCTTTGCACAGGCAAAACCGGAGGGTCAGATGATGTCCCTGCTACAGCGGCTTCAGCAGCAGCAGCTGCTGTTGCAGACCTAGTTCTCGGGTAAACAGTATTCTTCGGAATCTCCTTCACGATTTGAGGTGCTGTTTCGTCCATTTGGCCGCCCCTTTTCACCTTTTTATCGGTTTTGGAACGACCGATTTCCGCTACAGTCGACTAGAGGTGAAACTAGTCGGACTTTTTCTTTCTTAAACAAGTACTAATAAACTCTTACATAGCTTATAGTAGGAGCTTCTCGATCCACTGCTGTAACTCAGTGAACTCAGCTCGATAACAGGTGAAAGCTCTTGCTACTTCACCTGGACTTCTTCGATACTGTTGACAGGATCTCGTAAAGCCTCGACTCTTGAGGTACTTATAGGTTTCCTGGGACGACCTTGGGCGATTGTGGCCGTTGATCTGCTGTGGTGAGTCGCTTGCTTGGCGACTTCTGGTGACTGAAGATATCTCTGATAAATCAGATGGTCGACATGGAGCCAAAGGAAAGGCTGTAGGTTGGAGATGTGATGGTTGGTTGGTGGTAATATCCAGCTGTAGGGCTGGAGATATGCCTTGTTAAGAGGCAGGAATAACTCTAATTGCTGCAGATAGTCGACTGTTGGCCTAGATGCTCTGCCAGCTTCGTATCATGAGACTTGTTGATGCTTATAGGGTCGCTGTTGGCCTAGCTGCTCTGCCAGTTTCCCCTTAGTAAGACTTTGATTGACGATTAACTTGCAGATCGGTATTCAAGAACAATAGCTGGAAACGTTAAGAGTCTATTGAAGGCCGTGAAATTAAGTAAGAAAGAAAAAGTAAAGGACCCAGTTCGGGATCCTCCAAGACGGCAAACACACTTGTTCATGTTCACACATAACTTACAACCGAAAAGCGGTTGGCGCGGTCAAACGCACGGTGCAGTCATACGTCGTGACACCTGGGTCTGCTGGCTCAAGGAGTCACTGGCCTCGAGCAGGGCTGCACGCTTGTCCAGGGTGTCCCTTATTTTCTGGCGGTCGATGCATGCTCCAGCCTTGTCGAAGTGGGTCGATCCGAGCCTGGCCGGATTCGAAGGCATTAGGAAGGCCTCAAACTCGATGCACTGCAGCTTGGCCAAGTACGGCCAGCTGCCTGATGGGTCCTTCTCCTCATTTGCTACCAGGCAAACTTTCAGCTTGTTCCACCACGGAGTGCTGCCTTTATCTTTCATGTCGATGAGTTTCACGTAGGCTTCTTGCTTGGGGTGTGAGGTCTTTGCATGTGAGTACGGACTGTCGATACGCGGGGGTAAATTCGTTTTCATCACTGTCGAATGCAGCCAAGTCGTCCATTGAAAGCGAGTGAAAAAAGAAGAGACGAGAACGCTAATGCGGCGTGGATTAACGAGCGATTGTGCACTTCAAAGCATGACGAGCGCTTCTAAAAGTTGACTATATACGGCATGCCGTATATACGCTTTTCAAACATATACGCGTATATGTTGTTCAAATATACACGTATATACGGCGTATATACGTATAGACGTATATTTCCATATACGCCACCCGTCAGCCCTTCTAGCCTTTAGAGCCTTATCCGGGCTTGCCATCAGCCGAGCGCCTAGCTACACAGTGCGCCCCGCTAGTAAATCGGGAGTCTCTCGACAGAGATAAGTTCATTCTACCAAGCTCAATACTTGGCTCCCACTTGCAAACCCTTCAGCCAACGCCCCAGTCCCGGAGTCGACATAGCTCCCACGCACCACGTGCGCCTCCCTAGTCTTCCAGCCCAGCCTCTAGCCTAGTAGCAGTAGTCTTTGTCCCCTCCCGGACAGTAGATCACTTCACCCAGAGTCACCCCGTATCCGTCCGTCCGTCCGTCCGTCCGCCCGATGTTTCTGGAGCGTCCCGGAAACCTTACGCGCTACAGCGCAAATCAATCGACTGTATGTATAAAGTTTATTACTGTCAGACCTCAAAGGCCGAGGTGTAGAAATGAGAAACTCAGCTACCAAGGCTGGATCTCACAGCGGATGCATGACGTAAGATGTCGTCAAGCTGTCCCCTGGTGTCACGCGAGAGGCCGACAGCTGCAGCTTCGCTTCTCTATGCGCAATTCGAAACGCATCTTTAAAAACAAGCACTTAGCCAGCTATAGAGTTGTGACAAATATTTTGAAATCCTTCAGCATGGCGAGGGTGTTTGCATGGGGTCCAGGTGACCCCATCCGCACCTGCGCCGCCTGCCCTCTGAAAAGTCACATGCCCGACAGCTCTGCCGTTTTTTGTGCTGCGCAGCAGCAACTCTGATTACTTGTCCTAGCACGATTTCCTCGGATCACAATCGTCGCGTTTGTACATCGTCGCGCTTGCCAAATCAGCTCGATATTGTGACAACTTACAGCACGTTTAAGATTGACTGCGGAGTGCGGAGATAAAAAATATACGGTGATAAACTTATAATATGGCCTGCGGAAGAGTTCCACAGAGGTCATTTCTGATGGACCCCTACCTGTGGACGTGGGTATCCAGGGGATAAGTCGTACACAGCCGAGCAGTCGATTTTGAATTGGTGTCGATCTCCTATTATTTCGGGTCGACTGAGTCCTGATCGACACCATGCCACATTTCTAACTGATGTGCTACATCTGCTGATTCGCTCGTTGTGCTTCATGAAAGGCGCGGCCTGACGCGGTCCATGTCCAGGGTCGCTTGCACGACCACCACCCGATACGGCTATGGGCAGAAAAACATGGCGATTCTAATATGTAATTTATGTCAGTTCGAAGGCATACATATTTCCACAGACTGTGGAGTTCCGAGAAGGGGGGGGGGGGGCTCGGAGAGATGGCAGCACGTGGGTCTTCAAAGGTCATGCGGGGCCATCAGTTCCGCAGACCCCGTTCCTTTAAGACAGGGTCTTCGGAAGAGTTATGCAGTCAATCAGAAACGTGTTGTTAGCCCCCCAACCAATCTCCTCAGTCTTCACCCTACCACCTCGGTATCAATGACCCCTTTCGTTCGTGACGCAGTACGGCAGTACCTAAGTTAGGTAACCTAACTTATTTGCTTGGCCCATTCATGGCCCAACAACGCGTCAAGGGTTTGACAGTTCGTGCAAGCGTTTTCTCTTGGAGGGTGCGTGGGGAGCCATGCCCTACGGTCCTGTAAAATCTGAACCCTGAACTCCAAAACCTTCAACCTAAACCCCGTAAAGATGATTTGCACCTGAGCTGTTTGGCGACCAATCACGGGGTTTGTCGCGAATGTGACCAGGGTTTAGTTCGCCCAAACAACTGAACCTCTAGGGTTAGCTGGGAGAATTCTTGCGTTGGTGGGGGGCGTCCAATGTCGCGCGGCCGGTGGTGCTGGGCACCCATGCATTATCGAGCTGTTTGTTGGGCTTTGGAGAAGCGTATGGCGTTCGACGCGGCAGGGACTGACGAAATTCGAATTTCGGAACTCGTTGGGGAAGCTAAGGGTGTGAGTGGCCGGGAGGTGGGAAAGGACACGCAATCGTACAATTCTTCACCTTTCATGGCTCGCAACTTCAAGACATTTTAGGCATGAGCCACTAATTGACTTTTTTGTTTGAAAGGGAGCTTGATGGAAGGTTCATGATCGGCCAATTTCCTGCCACACTGCCACTTATGAACGAGCATGCTTGGATAATTTTCTGGGCTGGGTACTTGGTAGGATCCTCTCAAGCTCACGCTTCACTCCAGCCCACGCTACCCTTTCGTTTGAAAATCGTAATTTGGTACCCCAGGAGAATTTTGCGAAACTGCCTCATGTGAGGTAGGGCGACCGGCAAGTAATATGACTGAATGAGGCCCCTAGATAGTCCCTACCAACTAACTAATTCGGTAAAAGCCATTCCCTCCATACCTCACGGATCTGAATCCTGAATTTCTTTCATGGATGAATTCTTCAAAACTCGTAACTGCCCTATACCCGAGTGACTGATAGGAACGAAAAGTGATAGGGTTTGGGTTTTCAGTTAGCTTCCATGGGACATCGGTTCCCAACCGCCAAAGTGGCCCCATTTTGAAAGGCTCGTGCTTCGCGCACGCCCCAGTGTTTCGACTCGTTTTTTGTTGCAATGTCGTATCTCGTGGCTCCCTACCTTCTGGCAGTGCACTGCAACGGAGGCGCGTGGAGTGGAGAGAACGAGCCATACTTTTCTGGGCATGCTATTTTGAGGGGTTTGCGTTGAAAAGTGGTGCCGATTTCAGAAACAGGCCATCGCGTTGCTTTGTATTGGGCGCGAAGTCGTTTGCATGTCTGTTAGCAATTTATATGCTCGTGGTGGGGCAGCCACGGCCCCGGTCATGTTGGTTTTGGACTTCCTTCACCGAAAGTTCATACTGCACAGTACGTGTCGTGCACTCGCGTTGCGCTGCTTGAAGCGCAAACTCGTTGAACATGTCAGGCATGATGACAGGGCTGCTCGCGTTGATCCGTATCGCTGCAGCCAGCGGCTGACTAGTTTTCGAACTTGCAGGATGACAGTTGACGATGACACGATGCAGAACATGTGAATGAAATACCATCGTGGGGACTGTCGTGCAGCTTTGCTCTAGGCGCAAACTCATTTTCTATGTAAGGTTGGCAGTGTTGGCAGCAGGGTATCGGCAGAATTGCTTGCTTGCTTCAGTTTTCCGTGAATGAAGTGCGACGACCTTTCGACAGAGCGTCCAGTGCCGCCATGCACCAACTCCGTCATCCAGACACACCACAACTACAGCAGCTTAACAAGAAACAGATACGCACACACACATGTCAACATATTGGTACCTTTGTCTGTTCTGATTGAGGCTTGGGACCTGCTGCTCCGGACTGGTCAGATGCAGTGTTGTGTTCGGTGTGCAATCAGACTGTTGTTGTGTGATTATTGCGATGAAAATTTGTGATAAAGCGTTATGTGCCATGCTCATCTGGACAGCTGGTGGACAAACCAGGAATCCTAGCAGAGGGACTGAGGCAAGCACGGTGCCACAGTGGCGCAGCATGCAATGCACCTTACAGAAAACATGCAGCAAGTGCACGCAACAAGACCCAGCACAGAAAACCACCCCACTTCATGTTGTGCTCATACCGGGTCACATGCACACGCGATGCAATAAATATGATGCCGAGATGTCTGAGCGCAGTGATACGTTAGGGTCACTGGCGCCTTGTGACAGCCGCACTGGGCTTTAAAAACAAGTGCTAGGCTGACATGGTGTCACAGCTGACATCCATCACAGCCGATCAGAAGCAACTAGGCACGCACGCAAATGCAGTAGAACCCTACATACACAAATAACACAATACCTACAATGCCACCGCACAAGCAACACACGCAACACACACATCACCAGCACCACCCAACATTCCTTCAACAAAGCAGCACCATCGCCCAACATGTTCAGAACGTCAAAAGAGGCAGGGACAAACTCGGCAACTCCTGCTGGAACACACAGCAGCCTAGGACACCGCAACCGTTTCCAGGGCACACACGTCACTCGGGGGCTGTGCCAAAGTTTTATAAAACAAGTCTAGAAAATTAGAAACACTCGATTTCCGAATGAAAAACTGGCGTCCAAGGATTCGACGCAGAAAGTGTTGATATTTTAATTACCAGTACTTTAGAACGTCCCCCGCCCATAAACACTGTTAATTATTACCAGTACGATGAAAGTCGAAGCATATCTTGAGTACCGGTACAGACCGGTTAACCAGTCTACCATATGCAGGAAGAAGCTGAGGGGAAGCTAAACAAAATAGCCTGAGGTATGCAAATTTATTTAAGTAGTCTTACGCTCCTGCGTCGGCATTCAGGGTTGGGAGGAACGACCGGAACAAACACCAGGGCTAAGGAAACAAATGAGGAAAAGTGGGACATGGAGTGAAGGGACCGACAAATGCTGGAAAAGAAAGGCAAGGGAAGTTCCATCAGGGAAACCCGTACGTACGTACTGTAAAACACCCTGGGTAAAAACATTGAACACTTGAATATCTGACTCACTTCAACTGTGATGTGCCTCCATCCGTATCTGCACCCTCTTACTTTTCGTTTAGTATCATCCACTGAGGCAGCATCCACTGAAGTACAGCATGTGCAGTAGTGCTCAGCATGTATTGCATGTTTATGCCTGATTGGCAGCATCCACGAACTGCCGTGTACTCCTCGCTAGTTGTATTTCTGCCAGGCAGGTAGCCGTGTTGCAACAGATGCCATAATGCCCTGCAGAGCTTACTTGCATTGTGCATGTTTTGAATTATATAAATATACAACGCATTCCCCTATGGAGCGATTACCGATGCAACGGCCGAAGCACAAGAGATAATACCGTAAAACCACTTCGACTCCGCGCACCCTCCAAAAAAAGATTTGTTTTTCCGTCGCGCACCTAAAAAACAATTTAGAAAACGGTCGCGCAGCGACGAAATTTTAATTTAATTTAACGTCGCGCAGCAGGTAAATTAATTTAACATCGCGCATCACTGAAAATCATTTAAATTTCCTTCCGCGCAGCACTTTCAGCCAGTACAGTTAAACTTAGTTAAAAGCCTGAAAGTCAGCAAAAGTCATCATACGGTATACTCAAAACTGGCTTACGTTAAGTCCGTGGGGCTGATTTATTTTGCGCAAATAACATTATTGCATAACATAAGGTGAACCAGCGGGTATTCAACCCTGGCGATGAAAATGGTTACAAGGACGGAACCAGTCTCTTTTGCTGGATATGACTACCGGCATTTGGCGGCTTTATTGGCTGCAATGGGGACAAGGCGAGAATCAGAGCGTGTGGAGGATGCACTCCATGTTTGCTTCCAATGCCCTAGCAGCAAGGCGGCCCTTAGGAAGCGGGGTGGGCTTGTCCTCCGAACAACGCTACAGACTTGCACCAACTGTACCGGGACAGGCAGGGGTGGGAGGCCCTGGCTTGAGTGAAAGATGTGGTCGAATTTGATGAGGGCTAATCTCTTGAGGGGCTGAGGATTCAGTCGCCATGCCCTTCTTGTCGCTGTTGTTTGGAGGCTGAGACTCAATGCCTTTAATTTCTCTCGTGCCTTCTCTCTTGATGAGTTTCCAAGCAGATTGCTTGTAGGCCGACGAGGACGAGCTTCATTTTTTAGCAGGGACCAGAGGTATAACGTCATAAACAAGCAGCACAGAGGGAGTTGCCATAGCTCAACGTGTTACTCCTCAAGTCTGGTAAGGTGAGAAAACCCTTGAGAAAGCTCATCGGTAGGTTGGGAGCTGGGAAATAAAGCAGGACCGGTTTTTAAGGTAGATCTAGCCACATACCATTAATTTTTGTGTGTGTCGATACAATGCCAAACCGAAGTTGTGCCTGAAAAGCAATTGGGGAGTCGCCACGAACAACCGTAAAAAGCAAAAGCCAAGAAAATACCAGGTAGGTGCTGATCAGCAGCCTAGAGTTCGCAACCCCAAAAATGCCAGACCTGATTGACAAGGGTTATTGACTAACTTCCAGTTATCAAAAAATAATTATGTCCTTATTTCCTCCACATCTACAGCCCTGTCGGTCGACTACTTCTGCTCTTCTCATTGTAAGTAACACTGGAATGAACACAAGGAATTATCGTAAGGAATTAACATATACCGGGTGTGACATCAAGAAACATGTCTGATTCTATATTTCTATCACACCCTCACTTAAAAGACAATAATATATTGGGAGCTGGGAAAGCCTCCCTATTAACATGTCATGGTACCGGAATTATGTTTTCTGAACCTGAATGAGTCACAAACCAAGAAACAAGGGCTACCACGGACATCACCACGCACAAGCAATATTCATGAGCTCAGCCACAATACGAGGGACATAACAACATCTACCCCCAACGAGCTTGGCTCCCAAATGGCTTATTGTTCAGAATGCAGTTGCTCGCCCATTCGGCAACGTATAGTAACAGACAGAGGGTAGACGATACCACTGAAATGCCTAAATATTCAAGCACAAAGGAAGTGAGCATTGTCCCTGGCAAATTTAATATTTATACCACTCGACCGGTGTTAGTAGTTATGAATATCTGATCCTGAACGAGTCAACCACACATCAAAGCTATACCATGACATCGCGACGCACAAAGAACATTCACAAAGCCCGCCCTTCAAAGTGCACTGTAGCGGCTTGGATAGCGGCAGCAGCCGGTGCGAACTCCCCATCATACCTCCGGTACCGCCGAGCATAAAGAAATCGTCAACCTGAATGCGCAAACAACCCACCGTACGCTACATTCTGTGAAGCATCTGGAAAATCGAGGTAAAGTCTGGCCTGCCCTCCGGATTGTACGCCATGCACGCCTTGGCCAGCTCCTCAAACTCTTGAGGCGTGCCTTCAGGGAACTCGAGGCCACAGCTTTGCTCCACGACGTGCCTGTGAATCTGGTGATGACTCATCCCCCGCCACGGCTGGGTCGCAGTGTACATCTGCACAACGCAAAGGAAGTGAACTTCAATGGAAGACGACGCCTCGGGTTTATTAGGTCCTCATCGCCTATGTAAGGACAAACACCAATGAAGGAGTGGCACACGATCAGATGCCAACTAGTAGCCAACTAATTGCCAACCAATAGTTGGTATGCACTCCTCATGACTCGGGATCCTCAGGCGTGTCTACGGCCTTGCGGGATGAAGGCACAGCACCACTTGTGACAGGTGAATACATAACAGGATCGGAAGTCATGATTTCACAGCATCACACATGCTTACTACAATGTTTATCCTGTCCACAAAGCCTTTCATAGGAGACAAATGCCTTCACCCCCCCCCTCACCTGCCACTCCCCCCCTCACCTGCCACAGCAGTACCCCGAATGAGTACACGTCCACCGCCTTGCTGACAATGCCCAATTTGAGTGTCTCTGGTGGCATGTGGGTGATGGTACCGTACTGCTGGATCTGGATCTTCTTAGGGACATCCCTAGCCAGGCCAAAGTCAGCAACCTGGAGAGGGAAGGCAAGGATCATATTGCAAATGCCAAGAGGCCACCCAGATGCCAAGAGGCCCCCTCCACCCTTGGATTCATGGTTGTTTTACTGCACAGTAGCGCACCTTCGGCAAAAGCTGTTGGGCAGCCACCACTGGGCCAGTGGAGACCAACACTTGTGGCAAGTGGCCCTAGCAACAGAGCTTGCTGCACCAAGCCTTAACGGGCGTAAGGTTATAGCTGGAGCACCCAAAGATAAACAGGGCATCAGATCTACCGGTGAGACAGTCCGCACCTTTGCCACAAAGCCCAAGCCTGACGCAGTGGTCCCCGCACTTGACAGCAGGATGTTCAACGACGACAGGTCGCCATGCATGACGTCCTGAATGAAAGAGAAAGACACCGATACAGATAGGCAACTTGGGGCGAGCGGGATAGCAGAACCAGGGCTTCAGATACTGCATCCAAAGCTGACCTCCCACTCGCGTTCAAACGAGCTGGATCATGCAGTCCTTGAGGCCTTTATTCCCAATGCAAAATAACCCCACCTTTGCAGGCAGCTTAATGCACCTGTTATACCCATCGGCCCAGTGGTGGCTCCACAGCGGCCTATCAAAGGTGGCCTGGTGCGCACAAAGCAAAGGCACTGCTTCCCTCTCCATGCACATAAGGCCCACCTGTGAGTGCAGGTAGCGGAGGGCGCCTGCAATCTGCAAGGCCAGGGCCAGAATGGCATCCATCTTGGGCTTGCCAGTCAGGCACGAGCGCTTGTCCATGAGCGAGCCGCGGTCGATTGCATCCTGCAATAGTGAAGCACATGTGGTCAGGAAGCAATCCCAGGCAACAGGTACGGGAGGCAAGTGTCAACCTAGGGTGGTCAGACTGCCATCGCAGGGAACAGGTACGGGAGGCGAGTGTGGACATAGGGGTCATCAGACAGCAATCGCAGGCAGCAGGTACGGGACGCTAGTGTCAACCTACGGGTCGTCAGACAGCAATCGCAGGCCACAGGTGCGTGAAGCGAGTGTAAACCTAGAGCAGGAGGGCCTGATCACACAAGTCCTACATGGCCAGTGGACAGATTAGAGGCCAGAGATCACAGAAGCTACCGGCCAGAATATGAGAAGGGAAGACATGACTGGTGGATAAGTTAGACATTTAGCTTTAGAGGAGTGGTGGTGCAAGAGTGGGTTCATCTTGTGGTCTTGCCTCCAGGTTTACATCTGCACCCCTCCCGCCCACCTGCAGGCTGCTGCTGTTTTTGTCACAAAGTAAACGCAATCACCCAAAGCCTTTCTGTATGGGACCAGGCGGAGCCAACCGGGGGGGAATCAGCCCTGCCAGTCTGACATGTACCTGGCAGCAGAACTATCCCCTACCAGACACCTCACCTGCAGGCTGCCCTTATCAGTCAGACATGTGCGAAGCAGCCTGTGCAGAGCTATCCCCTACCGGACGCCTCACCTGCAGGCTACCCTTGTCACAGTAATCCATGATCATCCACGTCTGAGTGGTTGACTGCGGTTCCTTTGGTTCCTCGGCTATGGCCATGCTCATCAGGCTGACAACCGACGCTGGCTTTGAGCTCTCCATGCCGTTGCTGCCGCTCTTCTCAGCAGCGGCAGCCGGGACCGTTGGGTTGGCAAGGGCAGAGCTATCTGGGCCGTCATCTCCGTCGGCGTAGTTGACCTCGGACGGATCCATGGTCATGACCGCCCAGCCGGGCCCCTCGGCGCTGCCGGGCTTGCCGTCAGACAAGCCGCCCGCGCTCGTGCCCTGCTGACCCCCCATACCCGCGGCGTTCAAATCATCCGTGAGGGGCGCGATGCTCTCCGGGTCAGACTGGGGCGCGGGAACCAAAGGCTCAGTTGCAGGCGGCGCGGCGGTCGTGAGCGTCCAGGTCTTGAGCGTGGCGACGATGTGTGGGTGGCGCAGGTTGCTCGTGACGCTCGACTCATAGCTGACGTCCACTTCTTGACCTGGGACGTGGTCAATCACCTGGGCAGGGGGTGGACGGCAGGGGATGTAAACAGGGACAAGAAAAGTAAGGCATTTCGGGCAGAGACAAGATAAAGGTAGAATTCATGGGAAAATAGCAGTAAAAGCAGTGGCAAGAAAAGTAGAGCATTAAAATCAGAGACCCAAAAAGTATATCCTTCAAAACAGAGGCAAGAAAAGTAGATCCTTACAAAACAGACACAAAAAAAGTAGAGCCTTAAAAGCAGAGACATGAAACCTTGTACTGGGATGTGGCCGAGCACGTGGAGAGTCGAGAAAACCAGCTACGTAACCACCAAGGAAGTGGCTCATCATCAAGGCATCATTCAATTTCCAAAACCGTCAGGAACGAAGGGAACAAGGCCAGACAGAATAAAGAGTAGGAAGGCACATTTAATGAGGGGTCAGGAATCGGGAATTAGGATCACAGCCAACCAACGATAATACTGGATAACACAATTGTCAGCCCACCTTGACCGCCACGGACGACCCGAACCAAGTGGCGGCGTAAACGCTGCCAAAGGCGCCCTTGCCGACCAGATGCCGCAGCTTCAGCCCCTCGGTCCCCGTCCCATTCTTTTCGTCGGCCTTGGAGTTCCTGGAGTTCCTCGAGTTCCTGGAGCCTCGCCTCGCGGCTGAGAGCTTCTGCGCTGCCGGCCGCACAGATGCAAAGTACAAGGGACTGCCCTTGGCCTGGGACTCTTCCGTGGCGGGTATAACGCAGTGGGGCACTCCGATAAGCATCGCGTCGTCATCGAGGCCCTCGCTCTCGGCAGGCCTGTGCGGCAGAGCAAGGAACATTGACGCTCAGCATCTCAAAGATTGCACTTTGTGTAGGGGAATGTCTTTACCCTAGCAGCTCTTGTTTTGAGCTCGCGTCACTCGAGGATCGAGCTCAAGAATCCCGATCCTTCCAGTACATGGCAAAAACCAGAGAAAGCATGGTAAAAAAAGGCCATCAGCGAATAGGCCGAGTGTGTTACTGGTGCACATTCTTACAGCGCACTCTTGTGTTAGCTGAGCATACAGAAACAGACATCAGGTAATCAAACAGTCTGAGCGCGGGCATAACACCCCCCCGTTAAGATAACTTTCCTTTCTTCGAGTGGCAAGGGGAACATATGCAGGCAAGCAACCTTGTAAAACGGACAAGACCTTCTAGAACAGAGCCACTCGCTTGAGATTCAGCGCACACCCAGACGCCTTGATGTAGCCTTTCATGAACACCTCCTTGGAAGGTGAACAGGCAAGCACCGACGCGCTCAGGCCAGGCCTCCTCTACCTTGACGTCACTCACTTGAACCTCAACTCCAGCACAGTCCCAGAGCTCTTTATCAGCACCTCCTTGACAGGTGATCAGGCAAGCAACCACAGTCCCACACGCACAGGCCAGGCCTCCTCTACCTTGACGTCACTCACTTGAACCTCAACTCCAGCACAGTCCCAGAGCCCTTCATCAGCACCTCCTTGACGGTGAACTCCTCCCGCATCTCAGCGGACGCGATGTGCTCCTTGCCAAAGAGGCTCTTGTCCAGGCGGCTGCTCTCCATTAGCTCTGCTAGGGTGTGACCAATGGCTTCACTCCTCGACAGGCCTGTTGCAGGAAGGATCAACACGGGTCAGTATTGTCTCACGATCTGGCTTTTAGACAGGCCTGTTGCGGGAAGGATGAACATGGGACACTAATGTCATTATGATATCAGATGGGCTTGTAGACAGGCCCAGAAGGGGTAGGCACGCGGGTTAGTTATGTGACTGGACAGGCCTGTTGCAAGGGGCATGAACACGCATCGGGTATGTGACAAGACACTAAGACAGGCCTGTTATGAGGAGCAAAACCATGGGCCAGTTAAATACCTAGCCAGGCTTACCAGTGTTCTTGCCTATACCACACCTCAACAGGCTTATTAGAAAAGAGCTCTTGTCGCGAGGGGCATCAACATAGTTCAGTTGTATAACTAGACAAGCTCAAAAGCCGCTGTCAAATTCAAATGGCAGCACTCCGTATATGGTCTCTACTCAGTTGCACAGAGTGTCTGCCATTTGAATCAGCTCATGAGATCCCTGATGCCTGCTCTCCCACTCCAAGGGTTTAGGCCCAAGAGGGGCTCAGCTTTCTTCCTGTCTGACGTCAGAAAGTAATAATTGCGTCCAAGATCATTGCGTGGCACGAGCGGGAAAAGAGCCGGCCCAGCCGCCAGATATCTCATCAGACGAGGAGGGCGTGCTTTGCATCATGGAACCCTCGCGCACTGCTCCAGACTATCACAGACCCATCAACAACCGAAAGGCCAAGTGCTAACGGTGGTTTTGGAGCTGGATGCTCCAGCCAGTTCCCCTGCCGTCACAGCCGTCCTTTCACCTGTGAGTTTGCTCCATGCCTCGTTGACAAACACGATCTTGAAACCTTCCTCTGACGTGTCTACCAGCACCACGATGTGGTCAAAGCAGTCCAGCGCGCGGTGCATGACACCCAAGGTGGCTCGCAGTTTCTGCATGGCGCAGAGCAAAAGATTCAGACTTGAGGGAGGTTTCAGACTTCAGATCAGAGCAGTCCAGCACAGTGCGTGAAGCGTAACATGGTTTCTAGGCAACAAGAAGTTGAACAGGATGTTCCTTCAGATAGGAGGCCCATTGTTCACATGTGGACACAGCAATCCAGCCCATTCAAATTCAAATTCAAATTCAAAGTTTGGGAACAACTGTGGAGTCCTTCCTGACGCCTGATCGGAGGAGGATGATCAAACAAAGTATCCCAGGATCATCCCAGAATTATCTGCCGGTACACAGGCGATGACACGCAGGCAAGACACACAGGCCACAATTCCGCAAGCCATGCACACGCCAGAAACACAGGCCCAAATTCTGCAAGAAATGAACACGCCAGAAACACAGGTCAAAATGTTGCAAACCATGCATTCGCCAGAAACACCGGCCACAAACCTTGCACTCCCTCCCCCCCCCCTTCTCACCAGATTGTTCTCATCCTGCGCCTCAACAGCGCTCTGCTTCTCCAGGTGTCGCACCACCAGCTCGGCCATGTTGTTCATGATGACGCAAGCACCGGCATTCACTTCGTGAGGTTTGCTGTCCAGGATGCACAGTGTCCCTGAAATGTTTTTTTTTTAATCAAAAACTTCAGACATGAGGGAGATTTCTGTTTTGTCAAAGCAGTCCAGCACACGATGCGTGACGCCAAAGGCTTAATGCAGTTTCTGGGCACCAAGAGGTTTTACCAGGATGCACAGGGTACCTGAAATGGATTTTTGAATGCGTCATTATCAAATAGGAATACCGTATGAGGCAGAGATCTCTGATGACACCATCAGAGATCTCTGCCTCATATACCTATTCCTATACCTCATGTATATTGAGGCAGGTGTATGCCTCTGTTCACCTGCCTCAATATACAGGCAGGTATATTGAGGCAGTTGGGAGAAGTCGATTTGAAATCAGGACTCGGGTATTGCATCAGTCAGTGGTCAGCAGCCTTTGTGATGCAGTTCAGGGGATACTGGGATAGCCTCTTGGCCTTACCGATGTGATGGCCGTTGGAGGCGATGAGGGGAGAGCCGCAATAGAAGCGCAGCCAGGCATTGTGACCTGTCACATGCACGTTTTCTGTAAACCTGCGACAGGCATTGTGAGGGGCACAGATCTGCAACAGCAAGGCTGGCTGTTTCAACATGGGACAGCTGAATATATCCTTCAAGAATGTAAAACAACAAACATGGAATAAAGAGAAGAATCATGACCGTGGTTATCACCTGGCATCCTCCGTCGCGTCTGAGATCACAATGGTCTGCGGGCACGAGCCTGTCCACATGCCCCATCCACAGAAGGCCCAGCGCCAGGCTGGCCAGGGATATAATCCTCGCTGGGAGCCAACTCCCTCTCTGATGAAAATAATGTTGCTCGTGTTCTCGCTCTTAAACAACACCACCATGGAGATCGGCGCTTTGAATACCGAGTTGGCAACATTCAGGATAGATTCCAGCTGCGTGACAGGGAAGGGGGTCGCAGTGTAATGTGTGAACACCGTATTGGGTGATGGGCATGCATCAGTGTTTATTTAGTACGTGCCAGAGCACCTTCCAGGGGCCACCGGACAGCCATTACTGGGCCGATTGGGACCAAACCTTGATCGGCCTATGGTCGCAAGCCACAGCAGTAGGGCTTGCTGCACCAGGCCCCCATGTCCGTAGGCCGTGATGTAGCTGAAGTGTAGCTGGAGCGTGCTAAAATAATCATTGGCATGCATCATGCCAGATCATATCTCATCGGTGCACAGATTCCGTTCAAATTACGCCAATGATTGCTTTGCTGAAGCAAAATTAATTTGAAGCAAAATGAAGGTTAGCTTTGGCCATTGCAGCAGCAAAACACCGAGAAACGCACAAACATAAAGGCCTTGATCTTCACAAACCCCACAGCCTATATGACATACCTCTGGGTCTGCATCGCCGGAGGAATCGTTGAGGCCCAAAGCCAGCATGGTGACCATACGACTATCCTCGCATGGCACTCTTGGTGCACCCAGTTCGTGAATCTGATGACACAGACATCAGTCGCATGTTTGTGTCAGCCACTCAGCCCTGCTTCCAAAGGCTTGGTGTAACTCAGCAGGAGGCAATGTGCCACAAGACAGAGCATATGCTGCATGAGTGACCTCACTTCATGAACTGGGCCCTCAGAAACGTAAGTCATTGGCAGCCCACTCAGAGACAAGGCTGTAGCAACGTCCACATGCTTGGCCAGCGACTCCGGGTCGGCCATGCTGAAGGAGCAGCGACTTCAGCCTGACGGGAAGTTGATTGTCTTTCACTTTTCTGCGCAAGCTCAATTGAACGAGGCAAATAACTGGATGTTGATTCAGGAAATCAGGTAAGAAAGATCCCAATGAAATAAGCAAAGGAAACGCCGACGTGTATATCGAGGAAAACGGCAACATGCAGGTAGATGAATGGTAGATTCCTCCATCCAACCCACAACACACCAGATCTGCTCAGGCCAGGGGGCAGGGAGCCTTGCTCGGGAGCTACTAAAGCAAGAAAGAAAGAAAGAAAGAAAGAAAGAAAGAAAGAAAGAAAGAAAGAAAGAAAGAAAGAAAGAAAGAAAGAAAGAAAGAAAGAAAGAAAGAAAGAAAGAAAAGAAAAGAAAAGAGAACGCCGATGCGGCGTGGATTTTGGGAAGTACAGGTTGACGAGACGCCCAAGCCCCGGTCTGTATACCCTTTAAGGGAGAAAGGGGCTATGGCGGGTCAGTGAGAACAGGGGGAGATGCTGGACGGCAGTCGGGTGGACTGTTTTCAAGGTAACGGCGAAGTCGATGAATGGAACAGGCAGATTGGACAGTGTGAACTGCTAGTTGTTTGAGCAGTGGGGGGACGTTGAAGGGTGTGATACCAAGGACTGGAAAGAGGTGCATGATATCTTTATAGAAAATGCCAGAGCAACCAATGATGACGAGGTGAACATAGGGGTAGAGGATGTCTTTAGCAGGGGGGGGTATCAGATATGTAAGAGGGTGGGGGGCAGGAATGTGGAGAGGGTCTATAACAGGTGTAGTGAGGTTCCATCCTGCGGAGCGAAGCAATTGTACCAACTGTGCATGTTGTGTGGATTTGTGGGACAGGCAGAATTGTAGATTGGAGGTAAACCCGAGCTCAATAACATGGATGGTACAACGGTGTTGGAGGTCAAGAAGGAAGGCAGGGTCGGCAAGCCGGGCGGGAGGATAACTGTGGAGATCGGCAAAGAAAGAAAACGCCTGAGCGTGGCTTGCGGAATACGGGATTTTAAATGCCGTACACCGGCAATATACACGTTTCTTTATCTACCTGATGCACATCGAGTAGCTCCGAGACTGAATCATCTGGATATAATGAGGACATGCACACAATTTAAAATCCCGTATTCCTCAAGCCACGCTCAGGCGTTTTCTTTCTTTCTTTCTTTCTTAAAGCGATCGCGTGCGTGAGTATGCCTCCGATGCCGATGCAATCATGCCATGCCATCCTCAAATCCACGCCTTAAAACGGAGTTCCTTCCTTTCCTTTCATGCAGGGAGTTGAGCCAAAATAAAACGAGTTTAGGGAATCTAAGTTAGTAATCAGAGACAAAGGTGACACAGATAATAGATGCAATACCTGTTGTGCGCCTCTATGCTCTGCTTCTGTCCCCTGGGCTAGGTGAGTCGATGACGAGGATCTGTAGATGCTGTCGAGCCTTGCTTACGCAATTACAACTTGATTGCGCATATCGATTGATGCAGCCAATTGCGCAAGCATCCGAGCCCCACCTCTCAGATTCCATCAATTTGGGTACAGAGGCCCAGGGGGTGACGCCCCTTGTGACGCCCAAGCCCCGAGGGTTAAGACATGAGAGGGGGAAGCGGTCATGTCCCGAGAGGGGTGCCCGGCCGCGGCCGTGCCCCTGATAGGTGCCATCTGATGACACTTGGCCCAACCCCTCGTACTGGCATACTAGCGAGCTTGTATCCGAAAGGTGTTTGGCGCTTTTGAATCGCTGAGTACACACTAATTACTTAGCGAGCATGTCACCAGTAAGTGTCAATGACGTTACACCTCTGGGCCATGCAAGGTTTGGCCGCGAAGGCGCCTAACAGGGATGTTGGGCGAAGGAAAGTGAAACAGGAAAACAGAACAGGCAGTGCAAAGGTTCCTCGCCCCTATATACCAGGGGGTGTCGGTATAAATTGGTATCGATCATCAGGAAGCCCGGTCAGGAAGCGGGGCATGCGCATGGGGCACATGCATGGGGAACTCGTGCAACATGCCAGCTCGCTGCGAAGGCGAAGGACGTCTACGGTATGTCAGTGGCCGGCAAATGCGTCCCAGGAGTGGACTTATGTTTGTTTCGATGTAAGGATGGTGCATACCCGTTTGGCCCTGCTTAACGCCCGGCCAAGTGGGGCTGGTAGGGGATGAGGATTAAGGAACCTCAACTCCGGCTACCATACACAACCAGGATCGTTGGGTGGGTTGGCCGTCGAGAGATGCCATCGCCCCGCAGCGTGTAGTGTGCAATAAATTTTAGAATTCATATCGCCTACACCCGACGTTGAGTATAATACCGTAGAACCTTTTTGATAACACGCTTATAGAGTCTTAATAATGACGTGTATATTGGCTTCGAAGGTGACGTCTGACATATTATGGCGTCTAACGTTTTCTTGAAAGGAAGTGCTATTTCGGAATCGAAATGGTGACGTCGGGCACGTGCAGGGGAAACCAACAAGAATTCCACATGCCTGCAAACCATTGTGCATAGCTCTGCTCTCTTATCAGAGTAGATCCATTCCTATTTCCTATGCACCGGCACCAGTCCGTCAGGCCAACGAACCATGTGGCCATTCATTACTAGAAGATATCCACCACGAAACAAGCCATCGTCGGGCATATTCTCTTGACGTGTTTTGTCTTTGTATCAGCCTTCCTCCTCTTCACACCCGCCTTCCTCCTCTCCGACTGCTCTTGCACCCCTCTTGCGCTCGGACATACACAGCCGGGCTGGGCGCGGCAGGGCTGAAAACTATGCGATAAGATAGCCTCAAGGCGGCGGATTTCCCACCACCCCCTTTGGTCTCGGAGCTATATGCGTATGCGTCACGTCAAGGGGCGGGGTTCGGCAGGACGCACAGTTTATCATCGTTGCCACAATTGGATTGCGTGCGATGAGTACGTAGCAAGCCAGCCCGATGCCTGTCGAGCGTCGTGAGCCGTCAAGGCCGGCACGTTCGCTTGTTCTGCGTTTTATTTACCCTATTTTTTTTTCTAGGCGCACTATTTTTACGGTCTCCTCTTAAGGAGGTCCCTAAATAATTGTAATGCTTTTACTTCCGGCATGCCCACAAAATATATAGTTTGAAATAATATATTGTAGTGCATATGTTAATAAAATATATCTGAGAAAGTGACAGCATAAATCATCAACGAAAGTAGCACAAGTAGCACGATTGCAAACACACATAATGAAACTTACAACACAGCAACATTATGAGACAGAAGTTGTCACTCATCATCCACACAAACAATTCCATCAGGTAACACATACAAATATAGTGACTGCGCATCCATTCAATTTCAGTCGTCACACGCTTATGCATCACTCCTGGCTGGTGGGCTCTGGAGCCTGTATTCCACCACCCGTTTCCTTCCTGCCCTGTATGGCGCATAAACATGATGAGAACATCCTCACCCTCCTGCTCACAAAGCATGAGGGCACCTCTGATGAAATGACATAATATATGGATAAGACGCATGGCATGAAATTAATGTCAGGAATGTGACCAGAGGCAAGTGAACAAGCAGCATCGCCTCGTGCCCACCTGCTGTCAGACAAAAAACCATCGACATCAAGAAAGATGTGCCTTCAGTGATGTCAATAGGTACAACTAGCTCGTGGAAAAGCTCGGGACCTGATAAAATAACCATCTTCAGTGGCCTAGGACACGGAGCCTCAGGGGCTCTGCGCCCTGGTCACTTCTGATAATGGAATCCGAGGTAACCTACGAAAGTGCTTCTGACTAAAGATAGCACAAATAGTCAAATATGTGTAAGAATGTGAATAAACCCATCAGCAAGCCGAAAAAGATGCGCACTTCATGGCCATACAAAAAATGACGTTGCTCAAATAGGCCAGTAATAAGGGCACGAGTCATGCAGTGGTACCTGATACTAGGTCATTAGTTAATCCGAGTGAGAGCTCAAACCGAACTAACAGATACAATGGATTGTGGCACAATCCACCGCCAGGGCGTCAGCGGCACGCCTCCCTCCGCATCCTTATTCCAGATCGTCCAAGAACTCCTCCAGCATCTCGTAAATGGCATCAAACTCCGGCCTGTCCTCTGCTCTAAAGGACATGCATGCCTTGGCCAAGTCCTCGTACTCAGAAGGCGTGCTGAGAGGGAAGCGGAGCCTGCCGGTGGGTGATGAAACCTGGAGTACAATCTGTCCTTGAGTCAAGCCTTTCCAGGGCTGCAGCCCAGTGTACATCTGCGCATTAGGGTCACAAGCACGCCAACTTCAGATTTGTTGCCAGGGGGCATATTCTCCGTCTCGTTTTTATGACGGTGACGGCGCGGACGCGGACTCCGCTTGGGCCACAATGTTTCCTCATCCCCTGATGCTCCTGCAAGGTGTAGTCTCCTTCCTTCCTTCTGCCTCTGGGAGGGAAGTCGACGACCGCCTCCGTCAAATCACAATGGCTTTGTTCCTTCTGACCTGCCACATGGGCATCCCAAACGCTAACACATTCACTTCCCCCTGCCTCTCCCGGTCTCCCCTGCCCCCTGATTCCCCAAATACAAAACCAAGAACGCAATCACAAATCATTTCCCCCTCCCTGTCTGCCCTCTCGCCTGCCGCCCTGCCTGTCCCCTCCCTGCTTCTCCCATTCCCCGAATGCAAAAACATGAGTGCACTTGCGTATTTCGCTCACCTGCCACATGAGCACCCCAAACGCATACACATCCACCGCCTTGCTGATAATGCCACATTTTAGCGTTTCTGGTGGCTGGTGCGTGATGGTTCCGTGCGTTTTTGTCAGGATCTTTTCAGACACATCTCTGGCCAGGCCAAAATCAGCCACCTGCACAGCAAGAAGCGAGATCCAAAATTAGAGGCCAAACCAAAGTCCACGCAGTTTAAGGGGGGGGCTGGGGCTAAAACCTTAACCCAAACCAATGTCCACGCAGGTTATGGGGGTAGCTGGGGCTAAAACGATGTCCACGCAGTTTATGGGGGGGGCTGGGGCTAAAACGATGTCCACGCAGTTTATGGGGGGGGGCTGGGGCTAAAACGATGTCCACGCAGTTTATGGGGTAGGCTGGGGCTGAAACGATGTCCACGCAGTTTATGGGGGGGGCTGGGGCTAAAACGATGTCCACGCAGTTTATGGGGGGGGGCTGGGGCTAAAACGATGTCCACGCAGTTTATGGGGGGGGGGCTGGGGCTAAAACGATGTCCACGCAGTTTATGGGGGGGGGGCTGGGGCTGAAACGATGTCCACGCAGTTTATGGGGGGGGGGGCTGGGGCTGAAACGATGTCCACGCAGTTTATGGGGGGGGGCTGGGGCTGAAACGATGTCCACGCAGTTTATGGGGGGGGGCTGGGGCTAAAACGATGTCCACGCAGTTTATGGGGGGGGGCTGGGGCTAAAACGATGTCCACGCAGTTTATGGGGGGGGGGCTGGGGCTGAAACGATGTCCACGCAGTTTATGGGGGGGGCTGGGGCTGAAACGATGTCCACGCAGTTTATGGGGGGGGGGCTGGGGCTGAAACGATGTCCACGCAGTTTATGGGGGGGGCTGGGGCTGAAACGATGTCCACGCAGTTTATGGGGGGGGGCTGGGGCTAAAACGATGTCCACGCAGTTTATGGGGGGGGGCTGGGGCTGAAACGATGTCCACGCAGTTTATGGGGGGGGGCTGGGGCTAAAACGATGTCCACGCAGTTTATGGGGGGGGGGCTGGGGCTGAAACGATGTCCACGCAGTTTATGGGGGGGGCTGGGGCTAAAACGATGTCCACGCAGTTTATGGGGGGGGGGCTGGGGCTGAAACGATGTCCACGCAGTTTATGGGGGGGGCTGGGGCTGAAACGATGTCCACGCAGTTTATGGGGGGGGGCTGGGGCTGAAACGATGTCCACGCAGTTTATGGGGGGGGGCTGGGGCTGAAACGATGTCCACGCAGTTTATGGGGGGGGGCTGGGGCTGAAACGATGTCCACGCAGTTTATGGGGGGGGGCTGGGGCTGAAACGATGTCCACGCAGTTTATGGGGGGGGGGCTGGGGCTAAAACGATGTCCACGCAGTTTATGGGGGGGGGGGGGCTGGGGCTGAAACGATGTCCACGCAGTTTATGGGGGGGGGCTGGGGCTGAAACGATGTCCACGCAGTTTATGGGGGGGGCTGGGGCTGAAACGATGTCCACGCAGTTTATGGGGGGGGGGCTGGGGCTAAAACGATGTCCACGCAGTTCATGGGGGGGGGGCTGGGGCTGAAACGATGTCCACGCAGTTTATGGGGGGGGGCTGGGGCTAAAACGATGTCCACGCAGTTTATGGGGGGGGGCTGGGGCTGAAACGATGTCCACGCAGTTTATGGGGGGGGCTGGGGCTAAAACGATGTCCACGCAGTTTATGGGGGGGGGGCTGGGGCTGAAACGATGTCCACGCAGTTTATGGGGGGGGCTGGGGCTGAAACGATGTCCACGCAGTTTATGGGGGGGGCTGGGGCTAAAACGATGTCCACGCAGTTTATGGGGGGGGGCTGGGGCTGAAACGATGTCCACGCAGTTTATGGGGGGGGGGCTGGGGCTGAAACGATGTCCACGCAGTTTATGGGGGGGGGCTGGGGCTGAAACGATGTCCACGCAGTTTATGGGGGGGGCTGGGGCTGAAACGATGTCCACGCAGTTTATGGGGGGGGGGCTGGGGCTGAAACGATGTCCACGCAGTTTATGGGGGGGGGGCTGGGGCTGAAACGATGTCCACACAGTTTATGGGGGGGGGGCTGGGGCTGAAACGATGTCCACGCAGTTTCTGAGGGTGTGGCTCGGGTCCGCAAATCAGCTTTATTTCAACAACCTCCTGGCCTCAAGCCGGAGGAACCAAGCACGCCCAGACCGGCTACTTGAGCCTCTGCCTGCTGGCTGGTCCAGACCCCGATCAGGCCTTGTTCACCAGCAGTGGACCAGCCTGCCGAAGTTTGACTCGTAGCGACTGTATCCCGTGTCCCTTGTTGCATAAAAACGAGCACTGCATGCAAACTTTAACGCGGACAAGGCTCTGCCCCTGTTGAGGTATGATCGATATGAATACAGCAAAAAGGAGCCCCCTGTCAACGAATCCTGACAACACATCCACCATAATGTCAATGACGCTGTAATTAGCTTGGGGGATACCCACACACCTTAGCAATGTAGCCCAACGGTGACTTCCCGGCGCCGACGCAGGTCAGGAGGACGTTGTAGGCGGTGAGGTCGCCATGCACGACATCCTGGGGGAGGCAATACAGGTATGGTGCCGTCAGAAAAAGAGGAATCCAGATACAGGTCAGAAAAACATACAGTAGTGCCCGAGTGCTTTGTATTGTCTTATCTTGCATTGCGTCAAGAAAATAGACATCCTGTCAAGGTAACACAGTGCCGGTCTATAAAAATATTCGGTACTGCAATGCCTGAGTGTTTTTCATCCTATATATCACGTACAACATCCTGGGGGGAAATACAGGTCCCGTCAGAAACAGAGGCATCCTGTCATAGTAACACAGAGCTGGTCAGAAGAAACATACTGCAATGCCTGAGCCTTCTTTTATGTTATTTATCATGGCGTCAGCGGCGCAACATAGTGCACCGTTGAAACCTGACACATCGACATGCGTTCAGGCAGCAACCACCTGGCACCTGGCACAACTCAAGTTTTGGCTGTCAGCCCTGGGGAGGCTCAAAACAACAAGCACACACAGACGCAAGAAACGCCAAGGCAGCATTCGGGAAGGCTCGCGACACGGACGGATGTCGTAACTGTCGGAGAGAGAGAGAGAGAGAGAGAGCAGACATACCTCCGAGTGCAGGAAAAAAATTGCGCCCGCAGTCTCGTGCGCTATTCTGAGGATGGCCTCCATCCTGGGCTTGGTCTTGCCGTTGCCCAGCTTATGCGTCAGCCAGCCTCGGTCAATGGCGTCCTGTGCGGTCCAGGAGCGAGGGCAAGCCATTCAAGTGTGAGGCAAGGTACACTGGTTATTTAAGGATTTATAACGGTGCATACCCGTACTGGGCCCTGATGAACGCTAAGCCACGTGGGGGTGGTAGGGAATGCCTAGGCTCAATTCCAACTACCATGCACAGCCTGGGCCATGGTGCAGCAATGCCATCCTGCTACGGGAGGGGGCAGGAACATGGAGCCAGGCGTTCTAGGCGGGGGAGAGAGAAGATCGTGTGGCGGGCCTGATCCCTCAACACTGGTTATTTCAGGGCATGACACACAGTGCTGTACAATGGCGCCGTAATTCTGAAATCTTGTAAGTAATTATGGTCCCTTACTGTAAACGATATGGTACTTTTTACAAGATTATGGTCACCAAGGTCATCCTTCACCCTGTCAAGTGCCAACCAATGCAATGGTCACCAGGATACGCCAATACAGTACTAATAACAAAAGGTTATGGTAATTAAGGTCTTTCCTATCACCTGCAGGCTGCCCTTGCCTGTGTGACATGTGTGAAGCTGCCCAGCTGGACTATCCCCTACCGGAAGCCTCACCTGCAGGCTGCCCTTGCCTGTGTGACATGTGTGAAGCTGCCCAGCTGGACTATCCCCTACCCGAAGCCTCACCTGCAGGCTGCCCTTGCCTGTGTGACATGTGTGAAGCTGCCCAGCTGGACTATCCCCTACCGGAAGCCTCACCTGCAGGCTGCCCTTGCCTGTGTGACATGTGTGAAGCTGCCCAGCTGGACTATCCCCTACCGGAAGCCTCAGCTGCAGGCTACCCTTGCCTGTGTGACATGTGTGAAGCTGCCCAGCTGGACTATCCCCTACCGGAAGCCTCAGCTGTAGGCTGCCCTTGCCTGTGTGACATGTGTGAAGCTGCCCAGCTGGACTATCCCCTACCGGAAGCCTCACCTGCAGGCTGTCCTTGCCTGTGTGACATGTGTGAAGCTGCCCAGCTGGACTATCCCCTACCGGAAGCCTCACCTGCAGGCTGCCCTTGCCTGTGTGACATGTGTGAAGCTGCCCAGCTGGACTATCCCCTACCGGAAGCCTCACCTGCAGGCTGCCCTTGCCTGTGTGACATGTGTGAAGCTGCCCAGCTGGACTATCCCCTACCGGAAGCCTCACCTGCAGGCTGCCCTTGCCTGTGTGACATGTGTGAAGCTGCCCAGCTGGACTATCCCCTACCGGAAGCCTCACCTGCAGGCTGCCCTTGCCTGTGTGACATGTGTGAAGCTGCCCAGCTGGACTATCCCCTACCGGAAGCCTCAGCTGTAGGCTGCCCTTGCCTGTGTGACATGTGTGAAGCTGCCCAGCTGGACTATCCCCTACCGGAAGCCTCACCTGCAGGCTGTCCTTGCCTGTGTGACATGTGTGAAGCTGCCCAGCTGGACTATCCCCTACCGGAAGCCTCACCTGCAGGCTGCCCTTGCCTGTGTGACATGTGTGAAGCTGCCCAGCTGGACTATCCCCTACCGGAAGCCTCAGCTGCAGGCTGCCCTTGCCTGTGTGACATGTGTGAAGCTGCCCAGCTGGACTATCCCCTACCGGAAGCCTCACCTGCAGGCTGCCCTTACCAGACTAACAAGTCCAAGGCAGCCCAGCAGAACTATCCCCTACCAGACGCCTCACCTGCAGGCTGCCCTTGTCGCAAAACTCCATGATCATCCACGTCTGCACCGTCTCCAACGGGGTCACCAAGACCGCGGGCACGCTCCCCCGGCTGCCCGCTGAAGTCCACTCTGCAGTGTGGTCGTTCGCGACCGTTGTGCAACGCAGCCGATGCTTGCTGTCGACACTGCCGGAATTTAAGGTCCTGCTGGTGAGAGGCCGGCCCGACCCGCTCTCGTGCGGGTGGTCGTCGTCGTCCCCCTCCTCCTCCTCGCCGACCTCTTCCTCCCAGCTCATCGTCCAGGCGGCCGTGTCCAGCGCCATCACCGCCCAGCCCGGCCCAGCCGCTGTGCTCGTCTTGCTGAGCACTCCGCTGTTCCTACTGCCTGACGGCTCGCCTAGGCTCCCCCCGTCCCGCAGGCCCAAACCGGCAGCCTTGCATGCTGTAGCGGGGTTGCTTCCTGCCCCATCAGAGGAGACGGCGGAGGAGACGATGCGCCGCCGTTCAAGCAAGATCGAGCTGCGGAAGCTGGCGGCCAGGGCGGCATCACCCAACCTCTTGTCGTCGCCCTCCTCCGCGACGGTCTCGATGTTCCCAGGCCCGCGCGAGCGCCAAGCCGACGTCGGCGCCAGCTCGCCGTAGCTGGTGCTGCGCTGCTGCAGCGGGGTGATCGCAGACGGAGAGTTCATCGAGTTGGAGACTGAGCCGATCAGAATCTTGGACAGACCCCCCGCCGACAACCTGCCGGACATGGTCTGCTGAGGGACCTGGCCGGCGGACGTGCGCGGCGAAGGCGCCGCCTGCTGCCGGCTGCCGCCCGTCCTGCGCACCCACGTCTTGAGTGTGCTGACAATGTGGGGGTGACGCAAGTCCGTCGAGATGGAGGACTCCAGCCGCACCTTGTCCATGCTCAGGCTAGGGTCGTGATCAATCACCTGGGGGGAGATGAGGGTGCAGATTTTAGGGATTAGGACCCAAGGTCAAGGATTTCAGGGCCTAGGGCTTGGGTCAGGGACAGCCCGCAACACTGCTTCAATTACTATTCTCAGCTTCCTTCCCGTCAACCGCTGCGGGGGCCTGGTGCAGCTTGCCTCAGCTGCTTGGGCCGTCTAGAGCAAAGACTTCACCCTCATCAGCCCAATGGCTTGCAAAAAGCCGTCTGGTGCGCACGAAAAGAACCACCGGTGGAGTGATTAAGCCTGGAGTGATAAGCGCACGGTGACAGCTGATAGTCTGATACCTTACAGATTCTTGTGCAAACCAGGGGGGGGGGCACTACTGGCATAAACAATACACTCTAAAAACATGCATGCCTCATTGTCCCATCACCTTCCGTGTCTATTTTTTCAAGACTCGGCTACATATCAGCTACACTCGGGCTGTTGGCTGGATGCCCTTGCTACTTTGGCCACATATCGCAGGCCGGTCCAGGTTTGGTCCTAATCGGGCTTTTGCAACCTGCCAAAGTTGGACTTGTACCCGAAAGAACACAAACATTGTCACCTTTACAGCCACCTCGGCTCCGAACCACGTTCCGGCGTAGACGCTTCCGAAGGCGCCCTTCCCGATCATCTGCCGCAACAGCAGGCCCTCCATCACATGGTTGACCTCGGCCAGAGACCTGTAGGGTTTAGGGTTCAGCAATTAGTGATCAATAGACCCAGCCCTGGCCACTGTCATCCAGGTCGTCGTCGTCACCCTTCAGACCTGTGAACCTGGACCCCAAACCCCGTCCTGAGCCCTAGTCCCATCCCCACTCCCAGCCCTACCCCTAGCTAGGCCCCACCCCTGACTCCACCCCAGCCCCCTGACTCCATCCCAGCCTCAACCCTGCCCCTAGCTTGATCCCACCCCTGACTCCACCCCAGCCCCAACCCTGCCCTTAGCTAGGCCCCACCCCTGACTCCACCCCAGCCCCAACCCCGCTCCTAGCCAGGCCCCACCCCTGACTCCACCCCAGCCCCAGCCCTGCCCCTAGCCAGGCCCCACCCCTGACTCCACCCCAGCCCCAGCCCTGCTCCTAGCCAGGCCCCACCCGTGACTCCACCCCAGCCTCAACCCTGCCCCTAGCCAGGCCCCACCCCTGACTCCACCCCAGCCCCAGCCTGATCCTTGCCAGGCCCCACCCCTGAATCCACCCCGGCCCCAACCCTGCCCCTAGCCAGGCCCCACCCCTGACTCCACCCCAGCCCCAGCCCTGCCCCTAGCCAGGCCCCACCCCTGACTCCACCCCAGCCCCAGCCCTGCTCCTAGCCAGGCCCCACCCCTGACTCCACCCCAGCCCCAGCCCTGCTCCTAGCCAGGCCCCAACCGTGACTCCACCCCAGCCTCAACCCTGCCCCTAGCCAGGCCCCACCCCTGACTCCACCCCGGCCCCAACCCCGCCCCTAGCCAGGACCCACCCCTGACTCCACCCCAGCCCCAACCCTGCCCCTAGCCAGGCCCCAACCCTGACTCCACCCCGGCCCCAACCCTGCCCCTAGCCAGGCCCCACCCCTGACTCCACCCCAGCCCCAACCCTGCCCCTAGCCAGGCCCCACCCCTGACTCCACCCCGGCCCCAACCCTGCCCCTAGCCAGGCCCCACCCCTGACTCCACCCCAGCCCCAACCCTAAATCCTAAATCCTAACCCGCCCTTGACTCCACCCCAGCAGCCCAAAGCCCCAAACCCTACATCCTAAACTCTAACCCGCCCTTGACTCCACCCCAGACGCCCAAAGCCCCGAACCCTACATCCTAAACCCCACCCCACCCCTGACTCCACCTCAGCAGCCCAAAGCCCCAAACCCTACATCCTTAACCCCACCCCACCCTTGACTCCACCCCAGCAGCCCAAAGCCCCAAACCTTACATCCTAAATCCCACCCCACCCTTGACTTCAACCCAGAAGCCCAAAGCCTCTAACCTGACAGTGGAGCCACTGAGGTACTCCGAGCTGGAGCGCAACCTGTTGGCCGTCTCATCCAGCTGTACCGCCATGAAGTACAGCGAGCTCCTGCGGGGCCCGTCCTCGCAGCGCTGCTCCAACGCGAGGACCTGTTCCGCAAGCTTCTCCTTATCAGCCGGCCTGGAGGGTGGCAGTGGCAGGCCCAGCACGCCGAAATTAACGCAGTGTATGCTACTTTTTGAATTCGTGTGTGAGTGTGTGCATGTGCGCTGAAAGTGCAAACACCACTCCATGTGTACTGCAGTGTATTGTAGTATACTCATCCTTCGTGTACTCCATATACACCTCTGTAGTGTACTTCATGTGTACTGTAGTGTACTCAATGCGCATTTCAAGTGTTACGTAAAAACTGTAAAAAATTATGACCTGGGCCAAAAAGGCAGAGTGCATGCCAAACCGCTGCCGTAACTGCTATTCGGTAGCACCGACTTGGCTAGAGGGCCATAGGAGTGTTCATGATCGTTCTTATTGGCGATCTGGCTGACCCTACATCTGGCTGACCCTAGATCTGGCTGACCCTTGATCCGGCTGACCCTGGATCCGGCTGATTCTAGATCTGGCTGGCCCTGGAACCGGCTGACCCTGGATCCAGCTAGCGCTAGATCCAGCTGAACCTGGATCCGGCTGATTTTTGATCCGGCTGACAATGGATCCGGCTGAACCTGGATCCAGCTGACCCTGGATCCAGGTGAACCTGGGTCTGACTGATTCTTCATCCGGCTGACCCAGCGACCAAACAACGCGATCAAAGTTATGACCCCGCCCACCTGAACTTGAGCATGAACATCATATGCCAGCCATGCTTGTATGGCTGCACCCAACCTGGCCGACACACTGACTGAATCAGAACGACCATTGACAATCCCATCTCAGTGTTTCTTTTTCAGCTACGAGGCCACCTTCCGCAGGCCTCCCTGCAGCGGCTAGAGGCCTGATCGGGAGCGAACCTGGGGTGGCCAATTCAAACGTGCCTGGCCGACTGCCCTGGATCAAGCTGACCCTGGATCCAGCTGATTCTTGATCCGGCTGACCCAGCTGCCGAACAACGCAATCAATATTATGATTCCGGCACTCCGCCCACCTGAACTTGAACATGAATGTCATACGCCAGCCATGCTTACACAACTGCTCCGAACCTGGCCGACACACTGACTAAATCAGATCAAACATTGACAATCCCACCCGCCATCATACATTTGCCCCTACCCCGCCCCCACCTGAACTTGAGCATGAACGTCATGCCGGCGGTCTTGAAGCAGTTCCGGACGATGACATCCTTGATTGCAAACTCTTCCTGCCTCCTGGCCGCCGTCCTGTGGTGCTCCTCAGGCAGGTCCACGCCCGCGTTGCTCTCCATGAGCTCGCGCAGGGGCTGACCTGTCATGTCCCGGTCCACAAATCCTGGAAAAAGCCACCGGAAATTGTTTCCCATTTTTTAGTTTCTCCAGGAACGTGATCTAATGCTTGACACAGACACAGATATTGCATGAGTTCACACAGGGGTTGACCCATCATGTCCCGGTCCACGAATCCTGGAAGAGGCAAACGACGAAGTTTTGACCTGAACCCCCGTCACCCTCGAGTTACAACTCCGAACATTCCCCACAATGTAAATCCCCCCCACCCCCCGGCCACGCCCACCCCCGGCAGGCCGTAGCCGTCGTATCTTCTTTTCATTTCCAGCAAGGTTATCTAACGCATGACACAGGCCCGAATTCAGCTTGACAGGAGCGCTATCACCGTTGACACCTCCCACCCTCCCTAATACATTTTCCCACCCTAACAGCCCAACCTGAGGGCCCCCCCTACATTCCTTTCTCCACACTCTGAGACGGAGAGCCCTCCTGTCAGTGTTTCAGAATTCAAAATGCATGCTTACTTGGTTTCATAAAACGTGGGGACGTTGGCCTTTGGCATGGCTGGCTGAAATCGCCAATCCAACTTATTTTCGACTCTCCCTACTGGTAGCCAATGGCTACCACTCGCCTGATACAGCAACACCGCCTCCCCTCCGAACCCGCACCTACGAGCTTGGCGCAGGCATCACATTTGGCATACAGGACCTTGAAGTCCTATCACAGCTAATACCTCACCCACCGCCCTAAATTCCTTTTCACACCCTTTGACATTGAGAGCCCCCCCCCTCCCTTCCCGCACCAGTGAGCTTGGCCCAGGCATCATTGACATACAGGACATTGAAGTCCGCTACTGAGGTGTCCATTAACACAACGCAGTGCTCAAACGAGTCCAGCGCACGCTCCATGCGCTGAAAGGCCGCGCTGAGGGCCTGCGAACACGGTGGAGCGATCATTTTTATTTCAGTACACGCCACAGCACTTCAGCTGGTGGTCCAAGCAGAGGGGGCACGTTGCTGCTCCAGGCCCAACCAGCCAGATCCGGGTAGTGCCTGAAGTGTAACTGAAGTGTAGCTGAATCACTCTTAATACTGGAAAATATTCCTGGGCATCGACCAAGGAGTCAAGTGCTTGCTCCATGCGCTGAAAGTCCGCGCTGACGGTCCATGCATGGCGCATGGCGCAGCCATGCGTGCAAAAGTCAAGCCAGAGAGAGGAGCCAGGCTCGGCCTTAAATTCTCATCCGCATCCTTCCCTCCGGCTGCATTTCGATAAAAGGCTGTTGGACGGACAAGGCAGCAATGACAACAGATGGCGATAAACAGCTCCATTATCCCGAGGAAAGGTGTCACACCTATGACACAAAAGCCTTCTTGTAGCACTTGGTAAGGATGCAAGGAGGACTGCAGCTATCACCATGCACAGCTGTTCCTTTCAGACCTTTCCAGCAGCAAGGCCGAGAGAGACTGGCACAGCAAGCCCTGCTGCTTGCGCCACAGACCGTGAGACCGGTCAGGGCTCGGTCCTCTTCGGCCCACTGCTAGCTGCCCAGCGGCCCGCCAAAGTAACGAAGCTCCTCACTTCAACACAAGCGCGCTACCACACGAGATGCAACGCACGATCAACCAAAGGCGGGATACAGGGCCCTGCCATGCACACCCACCTCATTGTCCGTCTGCTTCCTCTTCAGCATCGTGCTCTTCTCAAGATGGTGCACCACCATTTGGCACAGGTTCCTCACGACTGCCAACTTGCTGGCGGCCAGCTCACGCGGCTGAGTGTCCGCAAAGCACAGCGTGCCAATGCGGTTCCCGTTGGAGGCCACGAGGGGAGCGCCGCAGTAGAACCTCAACCAGCCGTTGGTGCCTGAGACTGAAGGGCTGCCTGAGAATCTGAGACGGATCGAGGAGGGTGGGCAGGGACAGAGGGGGTGATGGGAGACTCTGTTTATTTCAAGTTCATTCAGAAACAGTTCACATGCGTGACGGCCTTAAGCCGAGGGGGCCTGGTGCAGCAAGGTGCCTGCTGATCAGGCCACCAGCCGTTGGCCTATCAGGGTGTAGTCCATATCTGCCCATAGGAAGCTGCCCAGCGGCCCCTGAAGGTGGCCTGGTTCGCTCTAAAATAAGCTCGGGTAAGATTTTGTGTGGGAGCCTGGGAGGGAGTATCATGGCATTGCCAGCAGACCAAGGGCAATGATTTTCAGGCTGCAAACAGAAACACACACAAAATCCGCCTGTGGTTTGGGGTTCAGGGTTTACCCTAAACCCTTAACCCTAAAACCTTATTTAGGCAGAAAAAGGGTTACACGTTTTCACAAGTCAGACCTTAGTGTGTCCCTCAAACATAACCATCAATGCGCTTCAGCGGTTTGCTACGCCACGTGCCTTCATGAACATCATTTCTCATGCACCGGTAACGACAAAGGCTGGGTCGTTTCTGCACTTAGCACTCAACCCCCATTGCATGGGTATTGTACCCTGTTGTTGCCGTTTCTCATGCACCGGTAACGACAAAGGCTGGGTTGTTCTGCACCTTGCACTCAACCCCAATCGCATGGGCATTGTACCCTGTACTTGCAGTTTTCACAATCCCATGGCTGCCAGCCTGCCACGCATGCCTGGCACACACCTGTCATCCAGCTGTGCGTCGGGCACACACAAAAGCTGCACGCTTGTGTTGCTCCCCGAGCCCCATTCGCAGAACCCCCAGTGTTTCGGGTGCTCCAAGCTTGCCGGCTCCATTCCCTTCTTGACGTACACAATGTTTTCGCTCAGGTCGCCGGCCATGTCGTCCTTGAGGAGCACGATCATGGACACCGGCGTGCTGAAGATGGAGTTCACCATTTTGAGAATGGCGTCTATCTGCGATTGTTGGAATGGAGCCGGAGAATAAGGTCCAGGCCATGTCGTGTGTGCGGTTTGAAAGGGCAAGAGAGAATCGCGGCAGCATATTTGGTAGCAACGAGCTGGAAATGGGTCAAGGCCTATTTGTTTGTGCAGTTTGCTGGCGCTAGAAAGCTTCATGCCATGCTTCGGCGCTTTTTATCGCAGAAGCATAGCTTGTGATATCGAGCAGACCATAGGTCTAGGCTTCAATGAAGTAAGCAGTTTGATGAAGTGAAGGCAAAGAGGAAATGCGGAAGCATGGCTTGAGATATTGAACGAGCGATGGGTCAAGGCCGCATTGTCCATGCGTCTTGTTTGGGGGGAGAAATTCATTGAAGCACACATGGAAACGCAAAGTTTGAAGGAGACAGTGAGATATCTGCCCCAGGCCAGGCTAAGATCCCCCATGCAAACACATACCTCAGTGTCCGGGCCCCAAGCCAGGCTAAGATCCCCCATGCAGACGCACCTCAGTGTCTGGGCCCCAGTCCAGGCGAAGATCCCCCATGCAGACACACACCTCTTGTCTGCCCCCCAGGCCAGGCTGAGATCCCCCAAGCAGATACACACCCCAGTGTCTGCCCCCCAGGCCAGGCTAAGATCCCCCATGCAGACACACACCTCAGTGTCTGGGCCCCAGGCCTGGCTAAGATCCCCCATGCAAACACACACCTCAGTGTCCGGGCCCCAGGCCAGGCCAAGATCCCCCATGCAAACACACACCCCAGTGTCCAGGCCCCAGGCCAGGCTAAGATCCCCCATGCAAACACACACCTCAGTGTCTGGGCCCCAGGCCAGGCCAAGATCCCCCATGCAGACACACACCTCAGTGTCTGGGCCCCAGGCCAGGCCAAGATCCCCCATGCAAACACACACCCCAGTGTCCAGGCCCCAGGCCAGGCTAAGATCCCCCATGCAGACACACACCTCAGTGTCTGGGCCCCAGGCCAGGCCAAGATCCCCCATGCAGACACACACCTCAGTGTCCGGGCCCCAAGCCAGGCTAAGATCCCCAATGCAGACACACACCTCAGTGTCCGGGCCCCAGTCCAGGCTAAGATCCCTCATGCAGTCAAACACACACCTCAGTGTCTGGGCCCCAGTCCAGGCTAAGATCCCCAATGCAGACACACACCTCAGTGTCCGGGCCCCAGTCCAGGCTAAGATCCCCAATGCAGACACACACCTCAGTGTCCGGGCTCCAGTCCAGGCTAAGATCCCCCATGCAGACACACACCTCAGTGTCCGGGCCCCAGTCCAGGCTAAGATCCCCCATGCAGACACACACCTCAGTGTCCGGGCCCCAGTCCAGGCTAAGATCCCCCATACAAACACACACCTCAGTGTCCGGGCCCCAGGCCAGGCGAAGATCCCTCATGCAGTGAAACACACAACTCAGTGTCTGCCCCCCAGGCCAGGCTAAGATCCCCCATGCAAACAGAAACCTCAGTGTCCGGGCCCCAGGCCAGGCTAAGATCCCCCATGCAGACACACACCTCAGTGTCTGGGTCCCAAGCCAGGCTAAGATCCCCCATGCAGACACACACCTCAGTGTCTGGGTCCCAAGCCAGGCTAAGATCCCCCATGCAGACACACACCTCAGTGTCCGGGCCCCAGGCCAGGCTAAGATCCCCCATGCAGACACACACCTCAGTGTCCGGGCCCCAAGCCAGGCTAAGATCCCCCATGCAGACACACACCTCAGTGTCTGGGCCCCAGGCCAGGCTAAGATCCCCCTATGCAGACACACACCTCAGTGACCCGGCCCCAGGCCAGGCTAAGATCCCCCATGCAGACACACATCTCAGTGTTTGGGCCCCAGTCCAGGCTAAGATCCCCCATGCAGACACACACGTCAGTGACCGGGCCCCAGGCCAGGCTAAGATCCCCCATGCAGACACACACCTCAGTGTCCGGGCCCCAGTCCAGGCGAAGATCCCCCATGCAAACACACACCTCAGTGTCCGGGCCCCAGGCCAGGCTAAGATCCCCCATGCAAACACACACCTCAGTGTCCGGGCCCCAGGCCAGGCGAAGATCCCTCATGCAGTGAAACACACACCTCAGTGTCTGGGTCCCAAGCCAGGCTAAGATCCCCCATGCAGACACACTCCTCAGTGTCTGGGCCCCAGGCCAGGCTAAGATCCCCCATGCAGACACACACCTCAGTGTCCGGGCCCCAGGCCAGGCTAAGATCCCCCATGCAGTCAAACACACCTCAGTGTCCGGGCCTGGGCCTCCTGGGTTGTCTCTCAAGACTAAGGACTCAAGGGCCTGTAGGAGAGCTGTTTTGCCATGTACATGCTGGCTCCCATCCTGCAGTCAGAAGACGTGTCTGGTGATAGACCACTCGACACCGTTTGGTTGCATGCCTGATGTGGGTAACGCACCAGTGACAGAGAACTCATGACGCTGACTGATGTGCAGCTGGTGATGAAGCCAATGCTCCTGCCGCGAGCTGCGTTATTTTCGGATCAGCGTCGACAAGGGGCCCCTGGCGTCGACTCTCTATGACGAAAAGTCTTTCTTTCCAAACTTTAAAATAACACTTTTTCGCACGCAGGAATAACCAAGTTACCAAGCAATCACCACGTGTAATGTTGATTATAGGCCCCGGTTATATTTACGACTATGGGGGGGGGGGGCATCTTGTATTGGTGAGTCCGACCCAGAGACCTGGTATGAGCCGAGTATTTTTGACGGTGTAGATTTGGCTTCATTCATTCTTTTCCTTTCAGACGCTGACACATGCCTGCATGCTAGAAACTTCGGCAGCAACGACCAGAGTGGTCCTCTAACTAGCCACGATCCATGGCAGCCTTCAGCCTCCTGCTTGAGCTACCAGTCAGGAAGCGACGGCCATCTGGACACTTTTCTACCGCAACGACTGCACAGCAACATTGTGTGGGGGAAAACAGGTAAGAATTAACAATTAGCCGCAGGACCCGCGAGTTCTATTCACTTGACTGCAAGTGACGATTGTGAACATTTTGAGCCACAGCTGTCATTGTTGCTCGCTTGTTGAATCGCTGTACAATCCAGATTCAATCGGTATTCCACTCTACAAATTCGGCCGATTTTCCACTCGAAAGTTCGTCGAGCTAGCTGTAAGCAGCTGAATACACAGCGACCGTGAGCGATGGCGAGTACTGAGCAGCGACCAGCCATACCAGCAGCAGCGGCGACTAGCAGTGACGAGTGTGGCGAGTGTGAACACTGTTTGAATCTCAGCTGTCAGCTGTAGCTAGGCACGCTCCGGTCCTCCCCGGGGTTGGTCGCCAAAAATCTCTAGTGTGAATCGTCTCTTAGGTGGTGTAACAAAGCTTATTTGCAATTTGGAAACATCGCCCTGTTCTAATTGTCTGCTACGTGATATTTTCAACACCGTGATGCGTGATTTCCAACAGCGTTCGGTTGGGAAGGTTGGTAGGCAGGTCGGAAGGTCGGCATCCCTGCATCCTCCAAGTTTGAAAACTTGGAAGCTGATGCCAGTCTAGAACAGGCACGTGGTCTTATGGCTTATACATTGTATTGTTTTCGTGTTTCTCCTGGCATCAGCCATGGCTTACTCACGTACAGGCAAGAGAGGCATGCCAGGCCCAGCCCCCACACACTTTGAAATCAACATTTCGAATGGTAAAAGGCCGTAAAAGTATCTCTAAACACCACTGGCATTTAACCCGAAAATGTAAATGACTCCAGCACATCTGACAGCTCCCTCGGGGGCCGCCCAAGAGGCAGGAAGGACAGCATACCCAGAGGTTATCAAGGTAGCACGATATAGTCTTTGGGGCCATCATATCATATCATATCAGCATTATGATATGATATAATAAAATATGATATGCTTTGGTATCAACTTCTCCATGCATGGGCATGGGATTGGTGAATTGGTATTGAGTTGGGAATAGGGCTCTTCTGCCATGCCCACCGTTCTACGCCAGAAAGGGCCTTGTTGTTGCAAGATTTGTTACACATAATGCATTCACCATGGAAAATGTGGATGCATGGACGCATGGTGACCCTTGAGCCGTACGGGTCAGTGGGACCGATCGCATGTTGCATGCTGCCATGTCAGTCAGTATGTGAATGGGGTCGAGGGTAGTGCACCTGCCAAATGCATGGGCTTGTCCTTTGTAAATTCTGCAGTTTTTAGGCTAATATATTTTTTTGACTGCAAAATATGATATAGTCAAAACACCATATCATATCCATATCGTGCTACCTTGGAGGTTATTCATTCTCAAGGGAACTAATCGGGAATACGCAGCGGCACGAGATAAATGGATCCCAGATGTTATCAGCAGCACAAGCGATTTCCTACATGCACCAAACCAAGCTGAGCAAGAAGTCGTATCAGGTCACTCGGATGCTGTTTCCCAACAGCCTGCCTCCAATGTCCGACCTAGAGGAGGAGGCGAAATCGGCTTCTGCCGGCTGAAGCCTGAAGCCTTTGTTTTTGCCTTGCAGCCTGGCAAGGCATCAGGCAGCTGTCGCTGCTGCTGCTGCTGCCGCCACCCCTGATCAGCAGGATCTGGCCGCTGCTGCTGCTACTACTGCTGCTGCAGCTGCCGCCACCCCTGATCCGTAGGATCCTGCTGCTGTTGCTGTTGCTGCTGCTGCTGCTGCTGCTGCTGCTGCTGCTGCTGCTGCTGCTGCTGCTGCTGCTGCTGGTACCCCTGATCAGCAGGATCCTGCTGCTGTTGCTGTTGCTACTGCTGCTGCTGCTGCTGTCACCCCTGATCAGCATGTTCCTGCTGCTTCTGTTGCTGCTGCTGCTGCTTCCGCCACCCCTGATCAGTAGGATCCTGCTGCTGCTGTTGCTGCTTCTGCAGCTACTGCTGCTGCTGCTGCGACCCCTGATCAGTAGGATTCTGCTGTTCCTGTTGCTGTTGCTGCTACTGCTGCTGCTGCTGCAGCCACCCCTGATCAGCAGGATTCTGACACTGACAACACACCAGATGGGTAGATCCTGGGAGATGTGCGTGGCGTGTTGAGGGAGGAGGTGCGGGCATTTTTTTCTCAGCACCCAGATGTGTCCTGTCTGACATGTAAGGGAGGCGTTGACAATTTTCAGATCAAATACCACAATGGCATCGTGACACAGGTGGAGCAATTTTCCATGTGCCCCATTTCCCCTGACGGCCGTAATAATGCTTGTGGGGGGAGTCGTGGAGCAGCCCGCACTCAGGCCATCATCAATGCGCCTGAGACTTCTGAGGTAGTCCAGCATCGAAGTAGATGGCCGGTACGTGCAGCTTAAGTTCGTCATGTCGGCAGATTTCAAATTTCGGGCTGCTGGCTAGCAGGGAGAGATCATCCGCAAAGGTGAGGGAATGTATCTCCCCCCCCTGAAGGAAAGGCAGCTCATTGTGTACAATCCAACATGACGTTACACCTCTGGGCCCTGCAGGCCCGGGGCAGGCTTGGGTGGGATGCCCTGGCCTTTGTGGAAGACGTGGTAGATATCGTTCAGGCGTAGACGTTTTTAGAGGCTGGAACCATCTTTGTCTTTCTTTTTCAGCCATTTGTTTCGTCCCTTCACTTAATTTCTCACTTTTTCTCCTTGTTTTTTCCTACCCCCTTGTGTATGTTTCGTTCTTTCCTCCCAACTCTTTAGTTAGGCGCCCACCCGGCCAAGCTTTTTTAGCAGAGCCCAGAGGTGTAACGTCATTGACCTTTGTGTCCCTCTCTTTCTTTCTTTTTCCCTCTCGCCTTAATTTCTTATTTTTTCATCTAGAAAGTTGGATGCCCACGCAGCTGAGCCTTTTTGGGCAGGGCCCAGCCGGGTAACGGCATGGACTTGGGTAGGGAGCCTTTTGGGGGGGGCTTTTCCATCTGTGAAGGGCAGGATAATCTGAATTCCTTAAATACAACATTATTTTTGTGTCACTCTTTTCTGTCGCGTCTTCCCTTAACTTTCCAACCAGACAGTTTAAGACAGGTTAAGAAACTGTTCTGGTGTTGTTAGTGTGATTCTATGCCTGGTTTTAAGCAGGGATTTAAGTAGGGACTTGGAAATTGACCATGGAGTGACCCAGCCACACAACACTTTTCGTTCTGAGGGAGGCGGTCCAGGCGCATGGCACGAATTGTTGGATGCAGCTGGTGGCGTCAGAATGTCAATAACATAACACCTCTGGGACATGCTGAAGAGGCTATGCCGAGTGAACACCTGACTGTCTGGTCGGGAGGAAATTGCAGTGCAAAGAAATGTTGGAAAACAAAGGAAGGAAAAAAACGAAAAATGACAAGGAAAATACCATTCCAAAAAGTAAATGAGGGCACCGGAATGTATGAACCTACAGGCAGCAGATCATACTACCCTTGACGTTGGACGCCCATGTGGCTGAGCTTTTTTCGACAGGGCCCAAAGGTATTACGTCATTATCTCGTTGACCATATTGCCCTAGGCCATACAAGTTGGGCTGACATGTCTGTTAGGCTAGCACATCTACTCGGTGAATTTGTGCCTCAGACCTAGGGAAAGAGGAAGGAATCACAATGCTGGGAAGCACGCTCCCAGCCTCCCAATTATGGCGAACGCAAAGCAGTCCCAAGCCTCCATCCGCCAGGGCGCTTGAGCAGGAGACGAAGTGGCAGAGATTGTCCCGTGCGGTATTTGATCACTATTTCTGCCAAGAACAGGCAAGGTATCTTCTCTTGATACAGTAAGGAATGAAATTAATACGCAAGAATTAGGCCCCGCTTGACGACTACAACACCACCCTATAACCACCCATGAGGTGTAACGTCATTGCCCACCCTATTAACACCCATGGCCGTCCCATGAAAGGAAACCAACCCGCCTGAGAAGGAAGCAATTTGAATCCCCAGCGCCTCCAGAATGTCAACAAACTTGACCACGTACGTCACATAAACCAGGGCTACCCACCCATGCCTGTTCCCACATCCTACGTGATGAGGCCGGAACTTGATTGGAGCCCGGCGGCTTTGAGACTTCGACATGGGGAGGGAGAGACGGCTCGCGTGGCGGCTTCGATCCCTCGGCAATTGGGCCTCAACCCGAGGGGGGGTCAGCAACAAAGATTCTGGACCCCATCATCATCTATTTGTCAGGATTCCAACGGTACAATTTCCGTGTTAAACAGACAAGCACCGTATTCATGAACTTCGAAAAATATATATGGATTTTCTCAGCTTCAGTATAGCCCTTCAGCAACCCTTTTCTATGTTTTAGGCCACATTTGCAGGGTGTTAAATATCAAACTGACATGGTGTATACATTGTACACATTCGAGGGGAATGTATATGCAAGCTGTCCAAAACCGGTGTCAAATGTTTTTCTGGCCACTGGAGGGTAAGATAGGGGAGGCAGCCAAAATACAGGTATGCAACTTCATCAAAACTCAATATTTTTATTGTCTTCCGGAACGGTGCCATTGGAATCATCTCGTGTATTGTTACCCATAGTTTTCCGCTAGCATGATGGGGTTCGTCTCCTTTTATTCCCGCCCCCTAGCCTCAATCATTGATCTTATTTTCCTTTGGAGGAGGAGGGGTGTTTTTTCTTTTTGCCTCGCTCTTGTTTGTCTCCTCTCTTTAATCGCCCTGGCCAGGGCCTGATTTTACAGGGTCAAGGAACCTTTGTATTGCCTCCCGTTCGTATTGCCTTTTTGAAGGGGAGAGGAATATTTTCGTTCTCCTCGGCCCAGCAAGTGCGACCACATGCTCCACATAGCCAAGGCCTTCCGCCCCTGCGTCCTGGTAAATGATGCAAGTCTGTGGCACCGTCTGGATGATCTGCCCACTTCCGTTCTCGTGGCGTCTCCTCAACGGTGAATGTCATTTCACCTCTGGGCCATGCTGAAAATGCTAGGCTGCGTGGGCGTCCGATTGTCTGGTCTGGAGTAAAATAAACTTAAGGCTCGAGGAGGAAGGAACGTGAGGGCATCTAAAACTCAGTGTGGTTGTAGGTAGGACAATTTGTCACTTCGGATGTTTTTGAGGATCGCAAGGAAATGACGTTACAACTCTGGGCCCGGCTCAGAGGGCTTGGCCGCTTGTGGGCTTCAAACTGTCTGGTTGAAAATTTTGGATTAACGTTTTTTTGTATCGGTAAGTAATGAAGAACTCCACGTTCATTTGCGAAGGCTGCATTTATTGTTTCATTGGCGGTGGCGCTGCAGCTTTATTACACTTAATAACTAGGCATGACGAGTCAAAATTATGTGAAGTCAGATATTAAAAATACTAGCCGGGAGGAGGAGGACGATACTACATAGTACATACACAAGAGTTTTAACATATCTCATCGGTATGAAAAGCGTACAGCAGCCTGGAGAGCGATACAAAATTGACCCCCCCCCCGGCTGTCAGCACCGCCAAGCCCAGATGCGTACTGGGACAGAGTCAAGAAAACGCCTTTACCAAAGATAACGCGATGAAAGCTGCTCGGTAGATGCATGCTTTACAATTCCACATCATCCATTTTGTGGATGAGAAATAATTGCTCAGGAGATAGAAAGTTACCGGCAAGTGACATCTGTTGTGACATCAAAAGGTCAAAAGTTCACATCACGTTTTACTACTAAGTCTCCAGAGACTACTTCGTCTCCAAGCTACTAGGTGTAATACCGCAAACACAACTATGCATGTGGTTAATTACGAACATCCCCCCCTCGGCCTCGTTTTACGGCGATGTCTCAATTGACAAAATAAAGTCTCCATTCCACGGGTTAAAATACCACACATGCAACTATGCATGCGGTTAAAAGACAGAAGCCCCCCCTGGTTTTATGCCAACATCTGAATTAAAAAATAATATGTCGGCATCTCAGATGGCGTGCTCCTTGAACCCTCGTCGGTTCAATGCATTCCTTGCTGACATCACATTCTCACAGCCGCTAGGTTCTGTGACCCTGAAATTGTAACGAGGTGGCGGTCAGAGGCCTGACTACAAGCACTCGGGCGGGACGGGTTCCTGAAATCTTTGATGCCGATACTGCCTTTGGCTCTCGCTTCCCAGTTTATTTGCTCTCATTGACCCTGCCTTTGGCTTCAGATTTCCAGCTCTTATCGATCCTGCCATTGGCTTCAGCTTTCCAGCTCTTATCGATCCTGCCATTGGCTTCAGCTTTCCAGCTCTTATTGATCCTGCCATTGGCTTTAGCTTTCCAGCTCTTATCGATCCTGCCATTGGCTTAAGCTTTCTAGCTTTTATCGATCGAAAGCACCCCCACACCGATTCCCAAATCGCCCTCCCGCATCTTCTCCAGCGCCTTGTGTATGGCACCGAAGCCTGGCCGGTCCTCGGGGTTGAAGGACAGGCAAGCCTGGGCCAGGACTTCATACTCCGCAGGGGTGTCCTCGGGGAATTTCATTCTGCCTGTCTGGGATATGACATGAGCCATGATCTGAGTGTGACTCATCCCTCTCCATGGCTGAGACGACGTGTACATCTGCAGTTGCAAACAGGTTGGGCAGTACAACATGTTGGGCTGTACATCAGGAGTCAGCAGGACTGCCTGCCTGGGATATGACATGAGCCATGATCTGAGTGTGACACTTCCCTCTCCACGGCTGAGACGACGTGTACATCTGCAGTCGCAAACAGGTTGGGCAGTACAACAGACTGGGCTGTACATCAGGAGTCAGCAACGCTTTAAGGGTCTATATGAGTGATAGCAAAGCTGGCAAACCTACCAAGATCAATATTATGCTTGCCAGTACGGCAGTACCGGTATTCTGCCTGCCCGCTCGCACGTGTGGCATACGCATGCCACCTTGTACCAGTTTATAACGGTGCATACCCATCTGTGTTATTAGTACCTGAAGTACATACGTTGTATTAGTCTGTACATCAGGTACTTATGTCGTAGCACTTCAGATATGGGTGAAACAGCAAACACATCAATGCCAAAGCATATGCAAAAATAAGAGCCTGCTCGCCCATCCCTCGCCTGTCATGGCAGTATCCAATTAGGTACTCATTCACTCCCCCCTCACCTGCCACAGCAGTACCCCGAATGAGTACACGTCCACCGCCTTGCTGATAATGCCCAATTCAAGTGTCTCTGGTGGCATGTGGGTGATGGTGCCGTACTGCTGGGTCTCGATATTTTCCGGTAAATCCCTGGCCATGCCAAAATCGGCCACCTGAGGCATTGGGTTTCGGGAAGCAATACAAATCCCATGGATATATACTCAGGCACAGCTGTTCTGTCTGGAGCTGCTTCCCATCATTACCAGTGTACTCCGTGAGGTAGTTGGTTCTAACCATTCCATCAGCGAAACAGGCAATGGGAAATATACCTTGACAGCCTGGATACGAAGACATAAAAGGAATGTCAAACCTAGCAGCCAAGCTTGAGCTCCATCATAAAAAATCATCCTGTGCGTCTCTCCCCTCTCCCCGCCATCTCCCTCCCTTCATTCTCCCCCCTTCCAGCAATCCCCGTCTTGGCCCCAATATTCTGAGCACAGAAGCATCTTTCTCACAGTAATTACTAGCATAATAGCATCCCTGAAACAAAAAGCACTGCCAAACCTGGCAGCCAAGCTTGAGCTCCATCACCACAGGCGTCAAAACCAGCTCGTCATAACGAGCAGCCAAGGACCAATTAACATCCGTGTGGGGGCTGATCGGGACCCAGCCCTGGACCAGCCGGAGGCCGTTGGCCCCAGCAACAGGTAGGGCTTGCTGCACCAAGCCCAGCCAGATTGGCTAACGATGACAACAATAGATGGCCCTCTCGGCAGGGCTGGCGGGTGGCGTATATGGAGCATATAATATAAACATATACGGCGTATACACATGTGAAAGTTTGTACGATATACGTGTACATTGCTAAATGCGTATATACAGCAGCGGGCGTATACGGCAGAAGCTGGGAAGAAGGACAGGCTGTCAGTAGTGCCCTCCCTACCTTGGCCATGTAGTCCAGCTGCGACCTCTCGGAGGAACAGCTGATCAGCAGCACATTCAGGGCCGACAGGTCACCATGCATGATGTCCTGTGGGGACAGAGGTTAGGGTTATTGGCTTAGGGTTGACCATGCATGATGTCCTGTAAGGACAGGGGACAGGGTTTAGGATTTAGGGCTAAGGCTTGACCATGCATGATGTCCTCTGAGGGCAGGGATTAGGGTTTTGGGTGGAGGTTTCGGGGTTTTGGTTTATAACTGACCATGCATGATGTCCTGTAGAGGGGCAGGGATATGATTTTATGAGTAAGGGTTCATGTTTTAGGGTTGACCATGCATGATGTCCTGTAGGGGCAGGGATTTGGGTTTTGGGTGAAGGTTTCAGAATTTTTGTTTAAAACTGGAGATGCATGATGTCCTGTGGGGCAGGGGATAGGGTTTTGGGTGAAGGCTTCAGGGTTTTGGTTTATGGTTGACCATGCATGATGTCCTGTAGAGGGGCAGGGATATGAGTTTATGAGCAAGGGTTCATGTTTTATGGTTGACCATGCATGATGTCCTGTAGAGGGGCAGGGATATGAGTTTATGAGTGAGGGTTCATGTTTTATGGTTGACCATGCATGATGTCCTGTAGGGGCAGGGATTTGGGTTTCAGGTGAAGGCTTCAGGGTTTTGGTTTATAATTGGCCATGCATGATGTCCTGTAGAGGAGCAGGAATTAGAGTTTATGATTTAGGGTTCATGTTTTAGGGTTGACCATGCGTGATGTCCTGTAGGGGCAGGGAATCACACCCACTTATCACACCCACTTGTCAGTACCGATGTATGCACAGCATGTCGCACATGTATACAAAAGTACTGAATGTAGCTGAATCGTAGCAGAGGCCCCCCAAACTACAGTGTGCATCAGGGGTACCCCAGGTGCTCACTGTCACACCTCATCTGGGTCATATACTGTTACTCATCAATTATATACCACTCATCGGTAAGAAACTCATCACAGCCTTATACCACTTTACTTCAGTCACATACCGCAACTTATCAGTCATGCTCATCAGTGATCGGTCAGAAAATCATCAGTCATCACAGTCACCGGTCATATAATAATCAGTCATATACCGCTACTCATCAGTCATAAACTCATCACTGTCATTGGTCCTATAATCAACTAAATTAACACTCATCATGTGATGCAGTCATTGGTCCTACAATTATCATCACTCAGACACTCATCACAGTCATTTGCCAAGTTATAATTATCACTCCTCACAGTCATCGATCCTATAATTATTACTCATCACAGTCATCACTCATCACAGTCATACAATTATCAGTCCTCATCCCCCAGGTCACCTGAGAGTGTAGAAAAACGAGCGCGCCAGCTATGTCGCAAGCGAGTTTGAGAATGCTGCGCATGTTTGGCCTGCCGTGCACGCACGACCGCTGGTCCATCAGCCAGCCACGATCCAGCGCATCCTGCGAATGGACACAAAACATCAAATATCGTGGTTCATGTCTCCACTGGTCTCCACCCGGCTTGCTCTGCCTGGCCCCTTTAATACAGGCTTTAGGTGGTTGCGTTTACTGTGTCAAAATACATATTTATTACATTTCAATGGGTTCCGTAGATTTCATTTACCTTCCCTCGGGTATGAACAAATGATTTCTTTTAATGCTGCCCTCAGGGCGAATTGTCAACAAGAACACTTCAATTTCCGACTGAAAACTGGCATCGACAATCGATAATTAGTTTATTCATGGATCACTCAAATCCTAACAACGTTCATTATGAGATAAGGCAAAGCAAATACGGTATACGGTAATGTAGATTCGAAGCTAAGGTGTAAAGCTAATGCTTATAACTAGCTATAGGCTAAGATAATACAAGGGACAGCAGATCAACGTCCTGTGAGCACCAGTAGGGTTCTTTTAGCGTGCGCCTGGCCACCTTTTGCCAGGTGGCCACCTGCAATTGGCACGCCGCTGGTTGGAAACTTCGGGGCACATGGGGACCCAGACCTTTGCTGGGCCAAGGCTGCTGGCCCAAGCAGCAGGGCCTGCTGCACCCAGCCCCTCTCGTCCACGGGCCGTGATATAGCAGGATATTAAAAGTACCGCAGTCATACTATTCTATCCTTAGCTTTGCTCATAGTCAGAGGAAGACTTACCATATTCAGACTAAAACCACTGAAATAAATTCTACAACACAAGGAAGATACTCAACCCATACTGTAGTTTACTTAAAAGTTTGGATACCGCAGACCTCACACACCTACAGGCTGCCCTTGCCTGTGTGACATGTGTGACATGTGTGAAGCCGCCCAGCTGGACCCGCCCCTACCGGAAGCCGCACCTACAGGCTGTCCTTATCAGTCCAACAAGTCCGAAGCAGCCCAGCAGAGGTATCCCCTACTAGACGCCTCACCTGCAGGCTGCCCTTGTCGCAGTACTCCATGATCATCCACGTCTGCACCGTCTCCTGCTGCGCCCCTTCGCACTCGACAGCCCATGCCTTCCACGAGCGAGAGGCATCGATCAGGGCCCAGCCAGGCCCAGGCAGGCGCATCCGGCTGCTCTCTCGGCTGTCCAGCGGGTCCAACGAGCCCCCCCCTGACCTATCCGTCGCCCCTGCACCGCCGGCACTAGCTTCCGCCTCCCCCACCGCGAGATCCAGCAGGCTGTCTCCAGCCTCCAGCTGGCTGCCTCCAGTCTCTGGCAAGGAGTGCGCCAGCTGGAGGTGTGGCGGCAGCTGCACCTCTGACCTCCCACTGCCGCCGGGGGGAACGGTGTCAGCAGGATCAGCAGGATCAGCGGGATCAGCAGGATCAGCAGGATCAGCAGGATCAGCGGGATCAGCGGGATCCGCAGGATCAGTGAAGGGATCCGTCCCTGCTGCGGCAGCTGTTTTACGAACCCAGCTTTTCAGCGTGATCACGATGTTGGGGTGACGGAGGGTGCTGGTGCATGAGGCCTCAAAGTTGAACAGGTCTTGGTCAGGGAGGTGGTCGATGACCTAAGGATGGGAGCAGGAAAAAGATGAAGGAGCTGTGTGTGGTGTTGGCGGAAGTGTGAATCGCAAACCACTCTGCACACACGCGGGGTGGGGGATGGGGGGGGCAGTAGGCCAGACAGGGGGAGAGACAGGAAAGAGGGATCCTGAAATGTTTTAATCGCTACTGAATCACATAAAAACTGTACTGCAATGATGTATCAAAATTATGCTGGAATTAAATTGAAAACAGGAGATTCGTTGTTGCCCGTGTCTCCTTGGGTCTTACCAGCCTGGAACCATTCTCTACAGCTCTGTCCGGTTTGCTTTTCCAGGCTGGCCTGGCTCTTTTAAAACAGGCTTCTGAATGGAGACGTAAACCCTACCACAACTACACACCGCAGCAACAGAACCAGCTGTACCAACAACCCACCGTAGTAGCAGGTGAGTACCAGGTACTCACCTGCTACTATGAGGGTTCTCCTCAAACATTCATAGTAGCAGTTGCCTGTTGGTCCTCAACTCATTGCTCCTGCAACAACCCACCTTCACAGCAACAAGACCAGCAGTAACATTGATCTACTCGTACTAGCTGTTGCTTATTGGTCCCTAACCCATTGCCGCTGCAACACCAGCACAACAGCAACAGGACCAGCTAAACATTTATCTACTCGTACTAGCTATTGTTGGGTGATCCCTTAACCCATCGCCGCTGCAACAGCCCACCTTCACAGCAACAGGACCAGCTGCAACAACCCACCTTCACAGCGACGTCAGACCCAAACCACTTGGCGGCATACACGCTGCCGAACGTCCCCTTCCCGATAAGGTGCCGCAGCTTGAGACCCGCGACCTTGGCCCCCGCCACCTTCACGTCGCAACCGCTGTCCAGGCTCGTCCTGCCGCTGGAGGTCGCGGACTTTGTCGCGCCCGTGCTGGCCAGCTGCACGGCCACAAAGTAGAGCGGGTTGGCTGCGGGTTCGCGGCAGCCCTCGGTGGACGAGGGGTCTGAGATCCAGGGGGGTACCCCTATCGGAATGGCATCCTTGTCCAGCCTTTCGCTGTCAGCCGGCCTGCGCGTCACATGTCCCATACAATTCATACTCAAGAGCTCTCAGCAACATGCCAGTGTTCGTTTTAGCGCTCATCAAGACCACCTTTGGCAAGCCGCTGGACAGCAAACACCGGGATGATTGGGATAAAACCTTTGGCAAGCCGCTGGACAGAGGTCACCGGGCCGATGGGGATAAAACCTTGACCGGCCAGTGGCCAGTGGCTAAGACAGCATACGTGCGGTATATACGCTTATACACATGTATCTTTCGGTAGAATACACGGTATATACCAGCCCTAGCTCAGAGTGGGAGCGGCAGGGCTTACTGAACCAGGCCCCCTCAGCTGTGGGCCGTGATGCAGCAGCTGAATTTTAGCAGCAGCGTCTTAACGCAAACATTACTGCATGCTTGTAACAGGCACTGAGAGCAATCATGAGAGCAAGAAGGGCACACCCTCGTTGCCTACTGTCTTTTCAGGCATTAAATTGGGTCAAAACGACCCAGATCCAGAACTAGGCTCTACTAACAACCAGCAATGATGTGCATTGCAGCACACAATTCAACATGTTGCCGAAACCAAGGCTGTCAGTCTTGCTAACGGTACTGTGCAATTGCGCCATGATTCATAAATTGAGTAGGCAATTGCGGTCCCTTACTGATAACAGTTGCTGAAGTTGCCTTGAAATTACGGTGACTGAAACTCAGCTACGTAATTCAGCCACCGCAAGGACCAGAATTGGCACAGCACTGCTTGCTTATCTGACCAAACCTACGCTCATGGAAAAGGTTCACAGACGCCACCCTCAGATCCCTGCAACTTACAGTCGGTTCCCAATGAGCAGACTGCTGACCCACCTGAATTTCAGGTTGAACAGCTTGCCCGACGCCTGCCCGCCGTCACCAATGAGCACATTCTCGACCGTGAACTCCTGCCCCATTTCCGCAGCCGCCTTGTGCTCCAGCCCCAGCACGCTGCCTGCCCCCGGCTTGCTGCACCTTGTCAGTTTTTTCAGCGCCCGGCCAACCACGTCGCCGACCGGGACGCCTGGAGGCGTGGGCAGCAAAGTGTGACATGCACTTGAGCAAATCACGCAAGGAGGGCAGGTCCACTGCCATTCCTACCAAACATTTACGTGTGAGCCTGCCACAAGCTTGCAGCTGCAAAACATGGTCCTAGTCCTCAGCCATTCGCGCCTCAGGGGGGGGCAGCTCCACCGCCATCACTTCCCAAAGTTTACATGTGAGCTTGCCCCATGCTTCATTTGAGCCTCAGGGGGGGGGCAGCTCCACCGCCATCACTGCCCTGGCTTTACCTGTGAGCTTGCCCCATGCTTCATTTGCAAACATGACTTTGAAGCCTTCGTGAGAGGTGTCCACCAGCACCACGCAGTGGTCAAAGCAGTCCAGGGCGCGCCCCATGCGCTCATACGCTGTGCGCAACATCTGCATGCAGCAAGGTTGAAGCATGGAGCAGCGTTCAAGCTTGGCAGCTCATGCAGCTGCTGCATCGAGCGACCTTCAAGCTTCGTTGCGCACACAGCCGCTGGATTGAGCAACGTTCAAGCTTGGCAGCGCACACAGCCGCTGCATGGAGCAACGTTGAAGCTTGGCAGCTCACACGGCCGCTGCATGAAGCGACGTTCAAGCTTCAGAGGACACACAGCCCCTGCATGGATCAAGGTTCAAGCTTAGCAGCGCACACAGCCACTGCATGGAGCAACGGCTGTGTGCGTTCAAGCGTCAGGCAACAGGGGAGCATTGCCTTGTCGTCAAAGCAGGCCAAGGCGTGGTCCATGCGCTCGCCGGCCAACGCAACGACCTACATCGTCAAAACGATGCAGCACATCAGCGATGCAGAGCGGGAAAATGTTCCGCGCAGCACAGGCCTCAACCCACCCACGGCTCTGTCAGAAAATCGTATCGAATCCATCAGGGCGCCAGCCCCTGCCTTGCACCAGTTCAAGTCCACCTCTGAATACGGGCGACATTGTTTGACTTCCATGCTTGAAGAACACACATAAGATCATCAACTCAGCATAAAAGAGATCTCTATCACAGCCCGCGCTGTCCAAATTAGTCCAATTTAGTCCAAATTACCGGTAGTCAAATTTAGTCTAAATTACTGGTAGTCAAATTTAGTCAAATTCAGTCAAATTCAGTCAAATTTAGTCAAATTCAGTCAAATTTAGTCAAATTTAGTCAAACTCAGTCAAATTTAGTTCAATTCAGTCTGCACCATACGAAATTCAGCAGGTTGCTGAGCAGTCGCCACGAGGCCCCTTAAGACCCAGCCTTGACCAACATCAACCTTCACTCCTTCAGCCAGTGGCCCAAACAGAATTGCCAAACGTTCTCAGCCATCCCATAGGCCGCCATGTATCTGCATCACGCATTGACCACACTAACATGCACAGCGCTCCCCCGCCCCTTACAGTGCCCCCCCCTCCCCCGCCGCCCCCTATAGTGCCTCTCATCCTGCAACCTAGCAGGACCTTACCCTGACCCAGGCCCTCGCCCTTGGCGCCTCTGTCACTGCACCTGAGCTAAGCTTCACCTGAGTCCTGATACTGGTGCCAGAGCTTGCGGCTGAGTCCGCGCCATACCACATTCGGGGGTCTTATTGGCCAGCGAAGCCCTGGCTTTGGCTTTGTCTGCTTGGAGCCAAAGGCTTCACCACCGCTGGGCAGCCACCACTGGGCCGATAAGACCAAAATCCGACCGGCCTTCAGCCAGTTCCCCAAGCTGCAGGCACCTCCCTGAGACAAGCTCTGTACGCCATAGGCTGTGCTAAAGCTCAAATGCACACAGCTGAATCACCCTAAAATAAGCAGTCACATGTGCCCACCCACCCACCCGCCCACTGCGTTTGCCTCTCTTGTGCCCCATCCACCCGCCCGCCCACCTACCCACCGCGTCCGCCTCTCAAGTGCCCCAACCACCACCCGCCCACCCACCCACCCACCCACCGCATTTGCCTCACATGTGCCCCACCCACCCACCCACCCACCCACCCACCGCGTTCGCCTCCGTCTTCAGCTTCAGCACCTTGTCCCTCTCCAGGTGGCGCACGACCACCTCCGCCAGGTTGTTCACGATGCAGCACTCGCCGGCACTTATGTCGCGCGGTTTGGTGTCGATGAAGCAGAGCGTGCCCAGGTGGTGCCCGTTGGAGGCGATCAGCGGAGCGCCGCAGTAGAAACGTAACCATCCATCGGGTTTCTTGACATACACATTGTCTGCAAACCTGCAAAATATTATCATGCTTATTTGGATTGTTATTTTATTGTTGTCTGCAGCATCGGTTTGTTGCATAACGTATGAAGTATTTGTGTCAAGGGTATGGGTTAAGGTTTCAGGGTGTAGGGTTAAGGGTTTAGGGTACCGTATGCAACAAAACGACGGCGGCGGCGTACGTTTGTTCACCTGGCTCATGGCCACTGGGTGCCACAGCTGCCCCCTCCCCCTCCCCCCTCCCCTCCCCCCCCCCCTCACTCTGGCCTTTCTGGGTCGACTTGGTGCACCAGCCAGCTCGTTCCTGACCATCCAGCAGTTCCATTCACGGGGCCCTTGCACCAATGTAAGGGGGCAAGGTCCATGATGCCTTTCGCGACATGTTGGTCATGACGCAGATCAAGATGGATCAAGACACACGGGGAGCTGCATAATAATCCCCTGCCCCCTGCCCCCCCCCCATCTTGCATCCTCCCACGTGTGCCTAGATGGTGGCCATGACGCAGCTGGGAAAGGGTACAACCTAGTGAGAAGCTACATGATCATCCTCCCAAGATCATCCCTGCTGAAAATGGGTATACAGCCCAATAAGAAGCTACGCGTCAGCCCCCTTCCATATGAGACCCTCCCTCCTTTCTACCCCCATCCCCTCTGCCCGCCGCTCACCTTGCATCCTCCCGTGCGTCTGGTACAACCATGATCTGCGGGCACGGGTTGGTCCACATGCTCCACCCGCAGAAGGACCATCGCCACAAGTACTCCCCGCGCGCGACGCCCGACCCCTCCTTGACGTACACCACGTTGCTGCCCAGGGCCCTCTTGTCCTCGCCCGCGAACAGCACCACCATGCTGATGGGCGTCTCAAAGACAGAGTTGATGACTTGCAGGATAGATTCCAGCTGCGTGGGAGGGCAGACGGAAGCGGTATGTGGGTGAGTACCGGCACAGATGGACTAGGGTTGTTGGTAGTGCGCACTAAACCACTTGGGGGAGCTGTCGGGCCGCCACCACAAAGCCACACGTCTTTACATGTCTTTGCACGGCTGTGCCTGGCTGTGTCTGGCAGTGCCTGGCAGTGCATGGCTTTGAATGGCTGTGCACACTTTCATATAGCAGCACATGGCAATGCATGGATGTGCATGGCTGTGCAATCGATACCCTCAGCACATTCACTATTTGACACGCAAGCAAGGTGCATGCAGCATTACTTATAGCATATGGTAGCGCGCCTCAGTTGCATTTTAGCTAAATCATGGCAGTGCTACTTAGCTACCGTTCAGCTACCGTTCAGCTACATCCCCGTGGCCATGGGGGCCTGGTGTAGAAAGCCCTGCAGTTTGGGCCATTGGCCGTGGGCCGGACAAGGTTGGTTCACCATCTGGCCAGGGGTGGCCACCCAGCGGCCTGCCATAGGAAGTTAGGTGCATATTGAAATAGACACAGTATTATAGCCAAGGGCTGGAGGAAGAGGTGCGGCAAGCTCTGCTGCTTGGTGCATCGACTGTTGAGCGGTCAAGGACGAGTTCCCAACATCCGATCGGCCTAGTTTTGGTCGCCTACCGACCTGCCAAAGGTGGACAGGCGGTCTGATGTGCACACTGACGAAATGCTGGCGTGCCTGCCATGGTTTGCACCCGGAAGGTTGGCTGTAGGGAGCCATAGCTTTGTAGAAGTGACGAGTGAACATGGCACTGGCACAGTGTCCCAGCCCTGTACAGGTGGAGGGATCGGGCATTCTAGACTCACCTCTGGGTCTGGACCGGTGGGCATGCCATTCAAACCCAAGGCCTCGAGAGTCTGGACACGCTCGGCCTCACAGGGTGGGCGTGGACACCCCAGCTCATGCACCTGCGCAAAGAAAGCCACTGTGACGTTCCATGCGAATGCTCGATAGATAAATGAGGTCAAGCTCCATGCCTGATATGCAGCATGAGGTCCATGCATGTCGTCATGACTCATGATTGACTAGCCACGCAGCAGGGCAGTCCTGAACAGCTGGAAATGCAAGGTAGAGTCGTGCCAGTAGTTTATTGGTGTGGAGGAATGGATAATACAGAATTGGCTGCTTTGGATGCCAGACGGGAAAGACAGTACGGAATTTTGTACCAGGAAGCAACTGAATAACGGTACCGAAGCATGTTCGGGCTTTTCTGCATTTTCCTTAATCAAAAGTTGTTTGATCATTTTGGTTCAGGAAAGCGTACACCGGGCTCAATGCCTAGTTCTATATAATGCCTCGGTTGTAATGCACAGATGCAGGCCAGGAAACGACATGCATTGGTCGGAATGTGCATATTTTTGCCTGCACTGGCCTGGTAAGCTTGACCCTTAGAGGCAGAATTCAATTTAAAT